>CAWUFW010000335.1:3600000-4200000 GCA_963921515.1 Calotriton arnoldi
TGTGCTGCACAACGCAGCACACATGAAAACAGTAAAACGAGGCAAAATGGAACATTTCTCCTTGTTGCGCCAGGGTAAGACCAGGTTTTCCCTGGTCTTAATTCTGGCGCTGCCTCCTATTTACGCCTCCCTTTCAAATAGGAGGCAATGTCAAAATCAATGGGTGTTGCGGTGGAACGCCCAGAGCAACACCCATTGCCCTCCCCTTTCACGCTAAGCATAGAGCGAAAGGGGGCCTTATTTACAAGGCAGCGTTAATCCATGTTAAGTGGCTTAACGCTGCCTTGTAAATAAGGCAAGGCCCCTATCGCCATCACAACGTCACTGAAAGTGACGTTGTGATGGCGAAAGGGGCTTGTAAATATGCCCCCATGTGTCTATACCTAACACTAGGGGACTTATGTGAAGGGGCAGACAATAGCACTGGACGGTTGATGTACCTATTGCAGGGGGTAGTTTTTGCTCCATTACACAATGATCTACTCCGATGAATTGAATCATCTGTTGGCAAGTTACTCCTGCTGATCAATGTCACAGCTCTGGTGCACAGTAGTCGGGAACCCAATCTGATGTGTGCCTGCCATGTTAAAATTCGTTTCCAATTCCTCTGCTTGCCTCGGATACCAGCTTGATTTTACTTAGCTGGCAAGAAAAGGACTCAGACTACCCAGAACTACCGCAGCATTTTGATGATGGGGACCTTTTCTCAGGGTAAACAACGCCAGCCCTTCTTTTGTAAGTGAGAATATTTTAACCCCATGTTTACCCGCTGCAGAAACAGGCAAAGTGATGCAATTGGGTGGGAGACCAAACCTCTCTGCCTGTTTTAAAACTAGGTCTGCTGGAGATTTCCTCTGCAATTTCCTCTCAGTTTTATATTTCTGCCTGAGGAACAATTACAGTAAGGACAGGGAATTTTCAGTTATAAGGGTCAGTGATATATGTGCAATAGGGAGCAGGCCATAAGCTTTCTTTAACACCACATGATGCAGGGCTTGGACAACATCCCCAGCAGGCAGAATATCAAATACCTTCACCACAATGGAGCAAAATGAGATAATTAGACATCGTAACCATGAAGTGCAGCCCTCACTGTTAGCTCAGCAACTAATTGGCCGAAGCTCACACTGTGTACTGGACGATAAACCTCGACTGTTAGTCTTTAAACAAGCACTGGCAAAACCAATAGGTCTGGCATGCATTTTGAGCCCTGTCTGAAATATTTAAAAATCGCCTGCTGTGAAAAAAACAACAAAAAACAATTGCCTTCTGTATGCAATGCATCTGTGAGATAAAGAATTGACTGTGTCATGATTTGGTGAACTTTGAGGTGTGCAACAGACGCTCTTGCATTGTAATGTAACGACTCCATGGAGGGTTGATTGATACTCCTTACAGCCAATAGCATCAGATGAGAGAGCAATAGCACACCGGGCAAAGCCAAAGCCCACTCTCCTTAGAAAAAAAAATGGTAACAGCTGGCCTGCTGGCAGATACTCTGTCAAGCCAGAGCTAACAAGTCCTTAAGACACAAGCAAATGCCTCTTTCTGTCTCCCTTCCACTTGTTTTGGTTTTGTCTGTTCCTCTTCTTTAATGTATATGTGAACATGTCCTATTTCCCTGCAGTATCCTCCCCGGAACAGCATGGTTAGCGTGAGCAGTCATTTGAACTCTTCTCCTGACAGCATCGAGAATATTCCAGAGACCATGCTGGCTCGCAAAGGTAAGTCTCAACAACTGAAAATTGCATTTTCACGTGGCAGTGACCGTAGGGACGAGCAGTGGAGTTTGCATTGCAAAGTTAAACGTTTCTGGACACTTGGGTGTATTTTAGGTTGAATTTAGTAATTATGAGAGGTCCAAGTCTGAAGAGTAAAGTCCTCCAGACTGGAGCGAAAGCTTTTATGTGTTTCAATTCAAACCTGGCATAATGGACTCTTT
Organism: Calotriton arnoldi; assembly: GCA_963921515.1. NCBI lineage: Eukaryota > Metazoa > Chordata > Amphibia > Caudata > Salamandridae > Calotriton > Calotriton arnoldi. Next base: position 3,601,943 of record CAWUFW010000335.1, read on the forward strand.
TCAGAATACGATCTTCACTGAAGTTCTTGAAGAGTGGACAATAACAATGCAGTAGTCACATGATGATCTGGAGTTAGCAGGCATCCTAGTACAACGGAGACAACAATTAACAGCTCAGCCTATAAATTCTGGGTTTTGCCTCCTGTATGTATGTGCCTAATGTTTGGGAAAAGTAGTTACAAAGAACAACAACATTCTTAAAGTTGTCTGTGGCTTCTGTAAATCCGCCAAAGGATGCTGCAGAGGACTGTCCCAACAAAGGAAGTGAAATAAGGGTGGGGGCTCTCCACAGTAAGAGGTAAAGCCTGCTCTTGAAACAGTGCATGATTGGTCTGCATGTTATGATTCTTACCCTCCTGTGCCTGACACATACCATCTCTAACTGGCCCATGCCTTCCTTAACTCCACAGAGAGGACGACCATCTTAAAAAACACCAAGAGCATCGCAGTAAAAGCCGCCCGTCGCCGCTCCAAGGCGCTCGAGACTGACCGCTTGCACCTGTTGGAGCCCATGAAAGAGCGCAGCAATTTATCACTGCATTCGCTCAGTGAGACAGAGGACCCACCTTTTCAGGGAAGCCCTGCCCACAAGCGCCCACCCAGTCCTATCTTGCAGCATGCAGCCAGTGAGGACAACCTCTCCACCAGCACTGGTGAGATGATCACCTCCCAGGGAGTCAACCCAGACACTGACTCACCAGCCATGTGGCTGCGGGCCCAAAAGAAAGGAACCAAAAAGTTGGACAAACGAGAGGAGATGCAGGAGGCCAAACGAAGGAAGAGAAGGTCCCGGTCCTTCGAGGTCACTGGGCAAGGGGTAAGTACCTGGAGAGCAAGATCATAAGTCATGGGATACAGCATGAATATGTAAGAGGGAATCCAAAAAAATAGTGTAAGATCCAGAGATAAACATTGAGTTGCCACGTCAGGTGTTTAATAACATAGGTCAGTAGCAGAAAATGAATGTCAGAGGTGAGGGGGTGAGTGCAATGGTTAAGAGTCAAACTACAAGGTGAGATGTCAAGATGTAAGTGTCATAATCAAAGAAGAAGGTGAAACTGTTATGGGCAGAGGGTAAATATCAATGTAATATCAAGGAAGTGACCATGAAAGTCAGGGATTAAATGGCAAGCATCCCATGGGTGAGCAGGAAAGCCAGTGAGACAGAGAGGCATCTTTAGCCGATCCTCCTTGCACTATTGTATGTTAGTAGTACCTAACTCAATACTGAAATGTTGAATGGCTGAGTCTTCCTTGCTGAGAATCAAACCTATGGCATGACGGTTATGCACCGAACTCTGCGGCCCAGGTGTTAACCCACTGAGCTCTTGTACTGACTTACTACATTATCAAGGTGGTAGTGGAAATGACTGAAAATCCTCCTCACATTTGGTAAGTAGAGGCCAGACATCTGTGTCACCCTGTTTTACTTTCATCACAGATTCCATTCATAAGACTATTCACCAGCCATCTTAGCCTAATAACATCTGGCATATCTTCTCATTCATGGTTTTAATGGTTCATGTCCCAAGCTCTAGTTTTGGTGTATAAATTTACATAACCTTTGGCAAAATTAAAATTTTGAAGTTCACAGGCTGCCTTTCCTCTTGCAAAAAGGCAAATTTTAAGGCCATTTTGTGTCACATGGTGGTAATTTGTTGTGGTGACTTGGTGATGTGCTTGGGCCTTAATGGATCACTGATCCTACGAATTTCCTTATTGAGTTGAAAATGTAAGGATAGGCTTGGTTACTCAGAGTAGGACATAAAGGACTTCTGCCAAAACTACTGCCTTGAAAGTCTGTGCCTGCACCAATATGATTACAGCTCCCTAGCTCACCACTTTTGCTTCAAGACTTGTAAAGTAAATGCATGCTTATTTAGTAATACTACCTGACTGGCATTATGTAGCTGACTCTGACAAAGCCCACTCGTCCTGAACATTAACTTATCACCATGGGTTGCCAGAGTGCAGTGGTGTTGAGTGCATTGGAATAGAGAACAGTGACATAGAGTGGAGTGGTGTTGAGTAGAGTGACATAGAGTGGAGTAGCATTGAGTACAGTGGTGCAGAGAAGAGTGCAGTGGCATAGTGTGCAGTGGCATGGAGTGGCATGGAGTAGAGTGGACTGGTGTAGAGTGCATTGTCGTAGAGTGTTGAGGAGGGCAGTGATGTAGAGTGCAGTGGTGTAGAACGCAGCGGCATAGAACTCAGCACCACACAATGCAGTGTCCTAGAATGCAGTGGCATAGTTTAGAGTTGTGCATCATAGAGTGCAGTGGTGCAGAGTGTATTAGTGCACAGTAGAGTCCCCACCACCCTCTGCTGAAAACACACTTAAAGATCCGGGCATTTTTATCGATAGTTCTCCCTCGATAAAACGGTAGTAGGCTCCTGTTTTGGTGTACTGCAAATGCTGAGGAAATTCTTACCTCAGCTTTCACTGACCACTAGGAAAACTGTGGTCCATTCACTGGTCACTTCCAGACTAGATAACACGAATGTATTGTACCTGGTCTGCCTGAATATCTTCTCAACCTACTGCAGGTAGTTCAAAATGCAGCAGGCAGACTAGTTCGCATCCTAAATCACAGGACACATATGTCCCCTCAACTCAGTGCCCTTCACTGGTTACCAGTGAGAAAGAGGATCAAATTTAAGGCTTTGGCGCTTACTTTCAAAGCCTTACATGGTATGGGTGCCGGCTACATCAGGAAGAGAGTATCCCATTACATGCCACCAAGAACTCTGAGGTCTTCATCGAATCGCCTGGCCTCTTTACCTAGGATACATCAGGCTCGATCTGGAGGGAGATCTTTTATGTTTCTGGGAGCCCAAACCTGGAACCAGCTTCCGGCGACCATCAGAGCCATAACGGATCTGACTGTTTTTAGGAAACAGCTTAAAACTTGGCTATTTTGCAATTAAGGGGCACAGTGAAAGTGGTTAGATGCACATTAGAACTTGGCTATTTTGCAACTAAGGGGCACAGGGGAAAGTGGTTAGATGCCAATCAGCGCCGCAATGGTCTTGCAAAGTAGCCGCGCACTCTACAAATGCGAGTTCATTCATTCATTCAGTGACATAGATTGCAGTGGGGTAGAGAGCAGTGTTGTAGAGAAGAGTGTCATAGAGAGCAGTGGTGTAGATTTGTGTAAAGTGTATTGGCATAGAGTGCAGTGACAAAATGCCACTGTGTAGAGTGCAGTAGCTTAGAGTACAGTGGTTTAGAGTAGAGTGTAGTGGCATTAATTGGAAGGGCGTGCATTGGCACAAAGTTTAGTAGAGTAGCGTAGAGTGCAGTGACATAGAGTAGATTGTTTAAGAGTAGAGTGAAGTGGCGCATAGTGCAGTGGTACAGAGTGGCATACAGTGTAATGGCATAGAGTAAAGTGGTGTAGAGTGCAGTGGCATAGAGTGCAGTGGTGCAGAATAGATTAGAGTGGCGTAGGCTGGATTGACGTAGAGTGCAGGGGCAGAGAGTTGAGTATTTCAGAGTAAAGTGCATTGGCATAGACTGTATTGGCATAGAGTGCAATGGCATAGAGTGCAGTGTTGCAAAGTGGCGTAGAGTGGAGTTGTGCAGATTAGATTGGAGTGGCCTAGACTGGAGTGGTGTAGAGTGCAGTGATGATGAGTGCAGTGGAGTAGAGTGGCATAGAGTGCATTAGCGTAGAGTAGAGAGGCGTGGAGTAAAGTGGCTTAGAGTAGACTAGTGTAGAGTGCATTGGCGTAGAGTGTTGCAGAGTATACTGACGTAGAGTGCAGAGGCATAGAATTCAGCGGTATACAATGCATCATCGTAGAATGCATGTGCATAGATTAGACTTGTACATAGTAGGGTGCAGAGTGTAGTGGTGCAGAGTAGAGTGCCATAGATTGCAGTGGCATAGAGTACAGTGTTGGAGAGTAGAGTGTCAGAGAGTGCAGTCGCGTAGAGTGGTGCAGCATGGAGTGGCGTAGAGTGCAGTGGCATAGAATGGACTGATGCAGAGTACAGTGGTTAAGAGTGCTGTGTTGCAGAGTAGAGTGTCATAGAGAGCAGTGGTGTAGAATCATGTAGTGTGCATTGTCGCAGAGTGTGATGACGTACAGTGCAGCTGTGTAGAGTAGAGTGGCTTAGAGTGCTGTGTTATAGAGTGAAGTGGCAGGGGGTGGTGCATAGTGCAGTAGTTAAGGGCAGAGTGCAGTAGCATAGATTGGCGTAGAGTGTAATGGTGTAGAGTAAAGTGATGTAGAGTGCAGTGGTGCAGAGTAGATTAGAGTGGCATACAGTGGATTGGCGTAGAGTGCAGGGGCATAGAGTTGAGTGCTACAGAGTAAAGTGCATTGACATAGAGTGTATTGGCATAAAGTGCAGTGTTGCAGAGTGCAGTGTTGCAGAGTGACATAGAGTGGAGCTGTGCAGAGTAGTTTGGAGTGGCCTAGACTAGAGTGATGTAGAATGCAGTGACGAAGAGTGCAGTGGAGTAGAGTAGAGTAGAGTGGCATAGAGTGCACTGGCATAGAGTAGAGGGCGTAGAGTGAAGTGGCGTAGAGTGAAGTGGCGTAGAGTGGAGTGATGTAGAGTGGAGTGGCACAGAGTGCAGTGACATGGAGTGGTGTAAAGTGGAGTGGTGCAGAGTAGAGTGCAGTGGCGTGGAGTGGTGCAGAGTAGAGTGGAGTATGCATGGTGTGGTAGCACACTGCCAATACAGAAAACACATTTCCAATTGAAATGACCATTACGTTTGCACAAACATACAGTTTTACTTATAAAACTATAGAGCGCAGAAAAGATAATCTGTGGAAATGGAACCACCTAGTGTATTGATTTGTTCTGGTCATATTAAAGTATTTGTTTCCAACACACTTCAGAATTAACAAAAAATATGCTTCATTTGTGCGTTTATAATTCTGATATATTCTGAAATACTTGCATAGTTCATTTAAATGTTGTGTGCTAGGAAATAAAAAAAACTTTCCTACCCCCAGTATTCAGCAAGATTGTCACATAAATTCTCTCACTTTAGAGTCTGAGAAAGAAAAGTGAACCTCGAGCTCTTTCCCTCGGAAGACGGAGACTGACATTTGGCCTCTGTCTTTAAATGCACAGCAAATGTGAAAAGATAAGAAAAAGATTTACAGGCCTGTTTACAGAAAGGATCACTCCTGGAAGAATACAAGAGGAGTTGGTGTGAAAAGTCTTTTCTCCTTGGGAGGGACAAACTCACCTTGGACAGCCTAAAACAAACATAGTCAGCAAATAGAAAGCCAGAAATTGTGAGTTACAAACCACAAAGCCAATTGTAAGCAATGGGCAGAATGCATTCCCTGGGAAGCTTTCTGAATGTCCCTATGATGCCTTTAGAAAGCCAGACAACTGCACTGTCTGTTAGGCTTTGACCTAAAAATGGGCTTTTTATGACAATTCCAAGATCCTCTGTTAGTTAGCAAAGTTGTGAATCTGTGAAGGATAACCAAGCTGGGAAAAGCATGCTATGGGAAAACAACCTCTTCAACATTGAACAATCATTTTGTTCAAATCATCTGCTGTATCATCAACGATTAAGTTAGGAACTGTACCTCCTATCTGGCCTGCTATGTCACAGCTTGCTGAGCCTCTGGTGGATAATCTATTTAAACAGAAGTCACATTTCATTGATCAAAGAAATTTAAATCCATGTAAATTTGAGCCACTGTGGTTCCTTCAAAATTTGGCTCTGGGTAAATGTTTAACTGTTTCCTGCTACTCCTGCTCATTGGAATCGAGATCCTGCTCAGCCAAAGTCATATACACAAAGATTGAAAATGGAAAAATGAAACAAATGCATTTTCTTATCCCTCTTTTTTATGTGTCTTTTCTCAGCTTCCTCGCCCGAAAAACAATGTCACAAGACCGCTCCACCTGGAAAGCACATCTGACCACAGGATCATGACCAATGGGATCCAACCCACCAACAGTCGACCCCATGGGAAAGTGATGCTTCCAATCGCAAAAGTCAGGCTTCCTCACAACCAGTATGCAGGTAGGTGGTTGGAGACCTTTCTCGACTGAGTACAGAGTACTAAGAAAAACAAAAATGGGAACATGCCTGTTATATCTAATTTATTTGGTACAACCCCCCACCATTCTGTCACAATTGGAATGTTCTGTCCAGTATTGTTGTACGGTTCTACGGCTGCCTTCAGCTGACTGGACATTGTGGTGGTGAATGGAGCAAATAAAGAACCATTTAACCTTCTTCCAGTGTACTTCTTTATAACAATGCCCTAAACGCTTAGCCTCTGCAAGACCTACTAAGACAGACAGAGACAGTCACAGCTATGCCAGGGCATTTTTTCAGTTCACAGGAAGCTGAAGTGTATCCCAAGAGTATATCTCCCCTTTTTCGGGGATCCATTTTCCCTGCAAAGTGAACTGTTTCAAAAAGGATTCAGTCAGCTAAGAGACTGGTTTTCGAGATGCAGGCAGTCAATGCCACATATGTACTATATGGTGCTAACACTTCGCCCTAGTTTTATTGTTTGAAGAGGTGGCTTATCAGATTGCTGTAACAACATGTTTAGTCTGAAAAACATGCCCAATCATGCTACTCGTCCAGCATTCTTCCAACCAATTCACCTCTACTTGCAGTTTATTAATTCAAATCATAGCCAATAATCACGGATGAGAACCATAAGTCATAAAGCCATAACTCACTGATAAGCAGCTGACAAATGAGCCCACAAAGTCACTGCACCACAATTCCAACATGTAGCGCTACTTCTGTACAGACCTCGGACCTAAAAATAACTCTATTTATGCCCCTCAGTTCTCACCTATATCATTCCTGCCATTATCTTTCTGTACTTTTACCAGAAATGAAGCAAATCCAGACCTGGAATAATCTAGATATTTTAGTATTTGGACCCGCACACACTGTGTTCGCTCTAAACAAGAAGTACAATTATTTTTAGGGCTCAGTCACTGCACCTCAACCATGACCAGTAACACACACTATTCCCATGCTGGGAATTACACACAGCTCTGCCAATGCACCTCCTAATTCTGAGGACAGGCATCTCAAACACCCTCAGCTATTCAGGACAAGAACATCACATAACTCTGCCAGTGAGGTACGGGCCTGGTCTTCAGCATTCCTGCATTTCCAACCCTGGGGCAAGACGTCACGCAACTCTGCTAAAGCTTCTCAGCACAGGAACTACAAAGTCCGAGGCACAGCTCTGGTCAGGTTCCAGTTCAAGAACAGAAATATGTGTTTAACGATGTAGTCTGGTCGTACAGCTGTGGGATTGAATATGCTACTATTGTTGGTCTACTGGGCTTTGAATCGCTCTCCGGTTGGTACTGATATCTCCAGTCCAACACACACCACACAACGCTTACAACCAAACATATACACGAAATAGTAACCACTCCCATACTACTGACGAACCTACTCGAAAGAAACAGGAAACAGACACCGGTCTTTTACAGAATGCTTGAGACCAGGGCGCTGCAAAGCCTTACTAATAGCAATACAGCTCTATAGAAAACACTGTTAACTTAACATAGCAAATGTAGAAAAGGTTGGACAAGTTCTGCAGTGGTGGGGGAATTTTTACTACAAACAAGGAAAAAGGTGGTACTGCTACAACTGTGTGTGTTTGTGTAGGATGGGAGGTGGGAGAAGGGGGGCATTACAGAACTGATGCACCCAATAGAACGCTTGCTCTGAATGACTGCCCCTAACCCCCCCCTTTTCCCAGCCCCTCCTTCTCAAGCTCTTGTGATCGGTTCACACTCTCCGTTTGAGCAGCGGCAGCAGAGCGCCGTAGGAAAGTGCCTATGTGGTAGACTGCCATGTTGGTGTTGGGTGGGAAGAAAATATCGGTTGTGACGAGGCAGAAGCTGCAGCAGCATCTGTCAGCGAGCACGCAGTGGCACAAAGAAAAGTCATAAGCAACAGGTTGCCAGGGTGTAGTCTTTGGCACCCCACAGCAGCATTAGCATAATGAAATATATCCTAATGCTCAGATGTCCACCCACAAGTTACCTTGACATGGGATCCATGCAGGGAAGAGGGAGGAGGGGCCATCACATGCTCTAACAAAAAGAAGCCTTCGAACGCAGTGGATGGCCAACAAAAATGTTCTCCAAGTGAAATTGCCTGGGCATCAACCAAGCACCCAGGGGAAGGAGTTTGGAAAGCAGTCCACCAATAGGAGGCCAGCATTTCTGATTGGCACAGCAGAGAGCGGGTGGCGGTCGATGGGCTTAGTTAAAGCCCACATTGTAGATACATAAAGTCTCGCAGTGCAGCATATGCATGCTGACTCTAGGCTTGACCTAAAAAGGAGTCAGTTTTGTCGTGCTTGCATCTCAGTCAACAATTGCACCGAGTCTTAGTCCCAGGAAACAGGTCTGGTCCAGTAACTAAATGGGGACTAACATCACATCTTTGAAGATCAATCAGAGATCATTGTCATGCATGAGCGATAATAAATACATACATAGTCTGTTGCCAGAGGATACATTAGGCTGCATGACCACATTATGACCAAAGTGCAGTGAAATTGATATGAGAAGAACCCCATTTATTGCCTTATAGATTGCCTGCACAGCTCTATGAGTAGTCAAAAGGCCCCTTCAGGGTGATTGTTTTGCCTCAATTCACGAATTTGAACCCTTGCATTCTACTTTTAGTATCGGTTTAAAAAAAACTAAAAAACATCATGGATACACAGGTGCCGAGTGCAATATGTTATTTCTTACCATAGTTGAGGGAGCGGGGGGATGATGACCCACTCAAAGCTTCACCTCTTGTGATTCATAGCTCCTCACCACACTCAAAAATGCTAAAAAAAGAATTTACCGCACTCTGTATGTCTGAATATATGTATGCACGCACACACACACACTTTCCGAATTCTATATAAATATAGCTTTTTATCTAACTTTCCCTACTCTGAAAAGAGCATTGCTTTACAAAATATAAGTAAATATTCTAGATAAGAAATGTGATGTTTTTTTAGGGCTATGTAAATAAATAGGATAGATGTTTATTTCCATACGACAATTATTGTATTGGCCAAATGCATGGAGAGAATAGCCATGTTTATCTTTTGTTCCCTTTTTCCAGCAGGACCAGCCGTAGCAGTATCTGACTCATCCGCCATCAGCTTTCCCATCAACCATCCTGGAAACCTGAGGAAGGCACCAAATGTCGGTCAGCGCCTTCGATTCAATCAGCCCCAAGGAAACGGCCCTAGTCAATATGGAAAAGAAGGCAGGGTTCGAAAGCATTGATCTGGGGATCAACAGGAATTGTGCTGTATATTGCAACAATACCCTACGCACTGTGGGTTTCCTGTACTTGCAAGGTGTTAACCATGAAAGGATTACCAAACCTAATGGGGGGCCCTGAAACCAAGGTGTCCGCAAACAACATGCTTGAGTAAGGATCATCAAATTGACTCACAGATAGGGTTCGGTCTTTAACCATCGTGAATTTCGGATCCTCTCGTTCCCATTAACAAACCAAAGGACCTTTCTTTTCCTACATGGAAACGTGCTGTTTAGCACAACTCCTTTTTTGTGGTTTGTTTGTTTTTTAAAGGAAAGAAAAACACTCAAAGATTTCTTGGGGAAAAGACCATCCTGCAAGGAGTAACATCCATTGCAGGTATCCATATATGCAATTTGCTTATAATTAAAGCAATTGATTAGAAATCACGCACACACCTATTGCCAGCTACACAGAAAAACTGAGAAATGCACCCATCAACGCTGAAATGAAATTATTCCCAACTGGGAAGGCAGGACTCCCAACACATTATAGCCATTGTTGGACATTCTGCACCGCCCTGCTGATTATGAGGTTGCTTTTTGACCAAAGGCACTTTGTTGAGCTGCACACGCTTGTGAGTCCAAGCAGCAAGTGAGTGTAGTTTGCAAGAGCTGTCAATTTCTATGCAACCCAAAAGCATGTTGTAGATTTTAGCTTTTTGTAAGGCTGTAGCAGTTCTGTAAAAATGTGGTTTCTACATGTCAGTCTCATTAATGACTGTCAACATGCCTTAATATTTGGTTTGTGAATCTGAGGACTGTATGTCCAATGAATTAAGTGCACACTGTTTCCATACGTGCGTTGCATTTGAAGAGTGGTTGAGGAGAAACCACCTTGAACCAGGTTAACAACATCCTAAAGATTCAGAAAAGATGAGGCATGAACCATGTATGAGGAATGTGTGAGGAGATAGGGTCGTAGCTGAGCTGGAGGGTGGGCTGTTAGTTTCTGCATTTCGATTGTGTAGAAGTGCATTTTGGTCAGTATTTGACTCTTATATAGAGAAAATCAGAAGAATCCCCAACAGGCCATTTCCATGCAAGGCCAGTTGGGTTGAAAAGTCACTTTCCACAGATTCAGTTCACAGTGTGTGCTGCACAATACTTGTAGTATTTGAACCTTTCATGCTGAACGCTCGTTGGCGCCACTAATAGATAATAGCACTTTATAAAAACAAGTAATAAAGCTGAAAGAGAGAAGTGATGGGGGGATGATTGCAGGATGTTTCAACAGCATTAAAAACCTTGGTGCCTAAAAAGTAATAAATATTTACTCTGCTTTGGGAGCTGAGGTATCACATTTTTATTATTAAAGTAGAACCCTGACTGATATTTCCATTGAAATTGGGCAGGGGCATTCATCTCATGGCCACAGTTATCCACACTTTTTATAATACCATCCTGTCAGGTGTGGTGGGGTTCTTTGACAGCAGGATAATGGCCCGTGGCCTCCTGTGTTTCTTTAAACCCTCTTCCCTAATCCCAGATTGTTGAAGTCTCATTGATTGACGAGGAGTTTCAATGATTTGCAAGTAATGTTTCCAATTTTGATCCCAAATCTCCACTAAAGTGAACAAAAGCCACTCAGATCGTCTTAAAATATTTATACAAAATATCCAAAACTCTAACAGTTGGTTTAGAAATAAATTACATATGTATTCTAGCAAGAATTATATGTCGGTCAAAATAATGATAATAAATCTTTCTAAAACAAATTCATGCAAGTACCACAAATTCTCCCTACAAAGGGATTAAAAATTGACCAATTTGTAACATCAAAGATCTGGAATTCGCTAATGAAATATGCATTATTGGAGGAATTATTAAAGTGGTGATTCTCCCTGGATTTTCTCTTTGAACTCCATTTTTATTGCCTTTTCTGTCAAGCGTACAATCATCCATCTCTTCTGAAATCCCATGTGAATGTACATCATCCTCTGGAAATGAGCCTCCATCAATACCAGTTATGCCCAAACTGGGTAGTGCATTTTTTTACAGTATTTGTGGGTCTGAATGGGGCATTTTTGTGGCTGCAGAGTAATTTTCAGATAAACATACAAAGTTATGGTAAAATGAGACCAGAAATATGCATACAAATATGAATACAGCATCAACAGTTTGACATTTCACTTAAGATATTGAAGTACAGCTGGCTCCACTAGTTGTTAATAGTGGTAAGTAAAATGGAGATAAGACCCATTTCCCCAGCTATGTCTACTACACAGCATAAGGATCCTGGAACAGTGCTCTTGAATTTCACTGAAAAACAACATTTATGGACTCAGATCACTATACATTCTGCTAAATGCAATTCTGATTTGATAACTGGTCTCTATCTTCGTACTTAAAGCAGCAAGGTAAATGACTTAATGGGGCAGAATCATATTGATACTATTAAAGGACAGGACTGTGATCTTTATCAGAACAATAAAGACCAGCTGAGAATTTAGTCATCTCTCTCAGGTTTTACTCAACTAAGCCAAAAATCCATTCTTGTTCCCTTATAAAGAAGGCAGACTAGCAATCCATACTTTATGGCTCCAAATTTATACTGTTGTGTCTTCTTACATAAAACGTATCTTGTTTATAGGGTCCTTAATTGGCAAAAAATGTGTTCATACATTTCATATTTCCAATCCAAGCCATTTGGAGCGCTCTTTCACAGACTGATGGTGCGCTTGGCTTTAATGTACATTGACAACTTTATCCTTTTCTGGTCGAACAGACTTCCTGCACCTTTTAGGAAGGACTGACAGTGTCCTAAGATACTGTTTTTCTATTTATTCTTAAATTTTGCTTTTGATTTGGAATTTGTACAGTTTCTATTGCTCTGTTATTTTTTTAAATGATTTGAATAAACCAAGTTTGATGAAAATGCTAGTTTTGTTTGTTTGCTTTTTCTGTTCCTTGATGCCATGTGCCACAAATCTAACCAGGTTAAATTGTGACATTTATAATGAGATGTTGGATAGAATGGTTGTATTTCAGAATATCATATGCAGAAGTATTGCCTGACACAAATATCATATTTTAAATATCGTTTACAAAAGTTTTGTCCCTTGGGTGAATTTTTTTTATTACTAACTTTAGTGGGGGTGATAGTTTCTAAACTATATTTTAGAGCCTACGTTTATATTAGATGATGATATTATGGTACCATACTTATATGATAATATGGTAGCATTATATTATATAAGTATACTTACAGAATATGACAAGGAAGGTTAAAACTGACAATGATATTATGGTACCATATTTATAAAATATGACAAGGAATGTTCAAAACAAAACTCAGAAATTGATTTAGTGCAGTTCTTCCATTGATCCACACTACACTTTTTGATGAGACTCTAGCAGCACTCCTGACTAAATACTTTGACAAATATTCAAAAGATTAGTTCAGGGTTCATTTTCATCAGCACCTCACCCCTCAACTTCAGCATACTCTCTGTAATGCAGTTGTCCATTCCAAACAATCCTTTGAAGAGAAATTAGTCCCTGTGAGAAAATTCTCAAACCATGTAGCCAGTTCCTGGCTGCAACACCATTGTATTATGATTATCTGGCAAAAGATGACGTGAGCCACACAAAAAGTCATACCCATTAGTTCCGATTTTCCACAGCATGGGTGGGTAGAAAATCATGATTTTATTAAAGACACAGAGGCTAATATTATGCATATAATCTTTATTGCGAACTCATAGCAGCAACTTCAACAAACACTTGAACTTAGAATAAGAATTTCTTTGAACACTCCAATCCACTATATAAACCCCTGTGAAGCAGCAATCTTCCTTCTTTTGTGCTATGAATCAAAATAAAATAAAAGCTCCTTGTAACTTGAATCAATCCAAATGGATTTTAAACTTTCTTTCCACACTCCAGGTTCTTCTTATCTACTTCCTGTAGTCACCTCCTAGAACATAAAAGAACAAATTATAGGGTGGGTACCAAACAGGGAGGGATAATTTTAGCCTCCGTGTCTTTAATAAAATTGTGATTTTCTACCCACCCCTGCTGTGGAAAATCTTAATTTTATGGCAAGGCACTGTGGCCAATATTATGCATGTTTAAAGCCCTGCCATAATATTCCTCACAGCGCATTCCACTGGTTTAAAATAAAATGTCTTAAATATCGAATCTGAAGACCAATCTGCCGCTGCTAAGATACTATTCAAACCACCACCAGTCACCAAAGCCTTAGAAGCCATTGCTCCCCTTGCTGAATGCGCTCAAAATCTTGTTACATCTACCCCAGCTTTCTTCATAACCTCTTTCACCACACCTAGCCAACATAGGAGATGAGACTGATTTATAGGGATACTTGAATAAAATCAACAACTGAGTTTCTCCTGCATGTCTCAAGCCTTCTGTTCTTCCTTGATATTTACACAAACCTCTAACCACTCATAGCTTCCTGCTTGCATCTAAATTTGGATAAAATATCATTTGAGACATTGTTTTAGTCCTCCTCCTGACATTGAAACATACTCGTTCCAGTAAATAACTTTGTGATGTTACCTCCAAATTCCTAACACCTGACACTCTCTGAAAAGAGATTAAACTAGGAAGCATTACTAGCATAATTCACAAACTCCTCAAATCCAAAAACTCATTTTCCGCCCAATTATTTATCTCCTTCAAGACCAAATCCACATCCCACAAGGATGAATACCTTGGTTCTGGAGGAATCTTCAACCGAACACTCCTTAGTAATCTCTTCACTACATCATGTTGCCCAACGGATATGCCATCCTCCAACTCATGACCAGCAGAAATTGCCAACTTACTGACATTCACCATACTGTATGAGCTCCTGTTCAAAAAGACTTCTGTCAAAAAATTGACTACCTGTACCACTGGAGCGGATACGGGATCCAAACTCCGTGCCACACACCAACAAACCCATCTCTTCCATGCCAACCTGTATGCCTTAGATGTCCCTTGGGCCCAGGACTCCTTGATGAGTTTAGAAGCTTCTGGCGATAAGCCTGACATCTTCTAGTCTCTCCCAAAATCAACCATCCCATCAACCTCAACGATCCCAGTAGCACTAATTCGTGCTTGTCCCCCATTGCATTCATTAACAGTTTGTTAATGTCGGCAGAAAAACTGGATCGTCTATTAACAATTCCATGACATCCGGATACCATACCTGGGATGGCCAAAAGGGACCTATCAGGACTACTTCCGCATGCTTTCTCCTCACCTTCAACATTAGTCTCTGAATCAACGGAAAAGGCAGAAAAGCATAAATGCAGGAACCTTCCCATGAAGGAAGTGACCCGAATAGGGTCACCCGGGTCACTCGCGACCACCTCTCAGCCTTCCAAACAAATGAAGTCGGTCAGACAGTAGAGAATACAAACCAAAGTTATTTATTAGTCATACACTCGAGCGGAGTCCAGTCTGACCAGCCTCCTTGGATTGCCGCAGAGGGACTGACTACCCCCTACATGGAGATACATGATATAAACTTCCAGTACCCCGAAAGACACGCCCGACTGGAATTCTTCAGTTGGTAGCTGGTGAACAAAGGAGATACAGAAGGATGAGCTGCAATCCTAAGACCGGGTACATGCTATCTCAGTTCCAAGGTTATTCTGCCCGTGCCCGCCACTCTAAGGGTGGGAGCGGGCCTATCTAACGGGAAAGGTATGCAATAATAAGACAGTCTATTCATTAGTACAGCGAAGCTCAACCTTGGAGAAATAAAAAAAACATTGAGGCTGCTTTCTGCTGAGGCAAACAGAATGAGACAGAAGCTTAGCTTCGGTCATGGTACAAAATGGCGGCTGAATGCAAAACGGTGCCTCAAATGCTAACTAAAATCGTACAATGCAAAGGGAAATCGGCTAAAAGCATTTTCCATTCCAACAGACCCTCCTTTTAGCATTTGCTAACAATTTTGCCACTGTCTAAAAGTAAATAACATCGGATATATTAGGAAACTACTGCTACATGTTAAGACACACATTATCAATAATCAAAAATGCCTTCATCTATTGACATTAGGTCATTGATATCCTTCATCATCACAGCAGTTGTCTTAGGGTCTTGTACTGGAACCTTCGGCTTGGGTGTCAGTGTTTTTACACAATAAGTACAACAGGCAGGAAGACAGTGTATACACAAGCAACAGGTGAAGAATATACCAGCAATTGCAACTAGGAAGATAAGAATCTTCCAACCCCAGGACGTGAATAGACCCCAGAACTATCCAGAGAGAGACCATGTACCATTTTCTTGGTGGATGTCAGATACGAGCCTATGCAACTTCTGAATGGCAGCATATACATTAGGGGCGTGATCCGATATGTATACACAACAACTACTGCCAATGACGTGACAGGCCCCTCCCCGATCAGCAAGGATGACGTCTAACACCATCCTGTTTTGTAAAGCAACGAGTCTCGTGGCTTGGAGCTCAGCAGTAATATTGGTCAAAATTCCAGCTGTGGCATTAATGACCCCTTCTACAACTCTCGTGAGCCGACAAATGTTAAGGCTATTGGACATAGGGCCCCAAAAGGGTACAATACCTTTCATGGCATCTGTAAACTGCTGCAAAGTGGTGTCTGTCTGATCTATATCATCTGTGTTAATAACCCTTCTGATTCGGGACAGATATATACTCCTGCGCTGCAATCGATGGTCCTTATGGTAATTGGGCAGTGCTATACACTGGGGGAAGAAGGAAAGAGAGGTAACACGTACCCGACCATCACCTAGGGAGCCAAACATAAGCTTGAGACCCACAGACAAAATAAACATTATGTGGTGGAAGTAAAGGCGGGCTACTAATCGTACTTAACGTATATGTGTAATTGCAATTGCTCTCTCCCACTTTTACCTTCCCTATTCCCTGGACACAGAAGCCAGCTGTTGTGTTGACTACTGACACCGGCATTGCCTCATCCTTGGTAATATTGCGTATTTGAAAGGATCGGAAATATTCAGTGGCATTGAACCCCTGGAAATCAAACATTTCATTTCGAAGCCATGTTTCGTTCTTTACCTTCTCATATATGTTCATACAAGCTGATGGGGACAATGTACCCGGAGTCCCTTGCCCTTCCGACCCCGTGGAATTAAACCCTTGGTGGGAATGTATATATTCTACCACTGTGCGAGAGTCGGCAGATGTCATATTCATAGCAGAGGAATGAAAGTGATAATGCACCATAGTAAACAGTTCAAACCACCCTTCACAGCTACCCAGATAAGATAATGGCATAATATCACTCTTATGTGTAACTGACGGAAGTAAACTACAGATCCAGCAATTAGTAACATTAGACGTATCGTGGGCCTGATGCAACATTTGCAAAAATACATTGTCTACATATGTTTTCCGATGTTCTCCTTTATGAGGGGCCAAAGTAACAAACATGTGTTCAGGGGGGACAGGCGTTGTACCAACCAGGGAATGTACTGGGTATTTCTCCTCCAGGAACCATGCTATACTAAGAACTATTATTAGGGAAATCACAACAATCATGACAAACTATTTTACTTTTTGTGGACCAACTAGACCAACCAGATCCATACCGCTCTAATTGCGGTGCTGCAAATGGCTGCTCTTCCTCAGCAATGTGTAGACCATATGGGTACATTTTAATCAGAGGAAAGGAAATGTAATTGGGCCGATGACAAAAAGACAAAAGGGGGCAAATGTTCCCAGCGTCCGTTAGAGCCTCGCTGGTAGACTCCTATTGTTCATCAACGTCGGACCAACTCTTGAAGAAATCCCACATCGCTCAAGATAAAAGTACTCCCCTTTCCAGGGAAGCACGTACGGTCTATCCTGTCCAGTGTCCGAACAATGCACCAATCTCGTCTGTCCCTATGCTACTGTTGCCTGACTTATCGAGTCCATCCCTGCTAATCTGACTTTTCCTTTGGTGCACTGTTCCTCCGTCGGGGCGCAGGTTGTACCTAGCTACTCCAGGCACAGTAGGGTCAGGAAAAAGGGGCTCAGGGGGATCAGATACAGAGGGGCCAATAGACTGGGGCTCAAGCACAGGTGGGCCAGTAGAACGGGGCTCCTGGATGGCCCTGACCTCAGGGGGCACTGCCGCATTCAACACTGCATCATTCTCCTCCTCCGTTTGGGTCCACGTTAGCTGGGCATCCAAGAAGGGGACAAAGCGGGTCACCTTCTCCCACTCCGAGTCCCCAATGCCATCGAGGGTCCACTGGTTGTAAGGCAGAGGGAGAGACACTTTCTGGCAGTGTTGGCAGTGGATCCAATTCTTTCGGCCAGCAACCTTGACCGCCGTTCGGGTGGCGAGGAGCACTTGGACTGGCCCCTTCCACCGCGGCTCCAAGCTTCCTTTCCTCTGAAAGTTACGCATCAGAATAAAATCTCCAGGCCAAATGTTATGCCCGGGCCCCTCGGGTGCTGGCGGAAGAGCGTCATGGATCTGTTGGTGAATAGAACGCAGACTTTTAGTTAACTCATATAAATAATCCATTAACAAAGGGTATTCAATCTCAGAGAACTTCCGAGGACGCGGGACGCCCCAGACATTTGCCGGGCGCCTGAACATGACCTCATAGGGTGACAATACTATTCTAGAATGAGCAGTCGTTCTAGTAGACAAGAGGGCTAATGGTAAAGCATCTGGCCACTGCAACCCTGTGCTCTCCTGAATCTTTGCCAATTTCAGTTTGAGAGTACCGTTGTACTTCTCAACCAAACCTGCTGACTGGGGGTGATTCGCAGCATGAAACTTTTGTTTGATATGGAGTCCTTTGCAAACCAAATATATGACTCTCGCGTTAAAGTGGCTTCCATTGTCACTCCAAATCAAACGGGACAAGCAGAAGCGAGGAAAGAACTCCTTTATGAGTACCTTTGCAGTCGCTATGGCTGTATTTTCTTTAGAGGGGTAAGCCTCAGCCCATTTACTGAATGCACAAACAACCACTAACACATATTTCAAATTGTTGACGCAATCCATTTCTATATTATCTAGCTGGAGGACCTCAAAAGGGAAAGTAGGGGGTGCAAAATTGCCAGGTGGTGCAGGGGTACCCTTCCCAGGATTGTGCATCATACACACCATACAATATTTGACCAAATGGGGAGCCGTCTTAGGGATATTGCCATTGTGCCATACAGGATCTAACAACTTACAGATACCTTTTGCACTGATGTGGGCTGGACTGTGCTCCATAGTGACTACGGGGAGAACGTATGCATCTGGTAACATCCACCTCTGTTTCCCTGACTTATCCGTCCAACACCCTTCCTCATCCAAACGTGCTGTGCTTTCCTGCCATACTGCTAACTCCTCAATCGTTGCCTCGCTTGACATTTGCCAACGTATCCTCAAACATGGTAACCTCGGGCACCCACCTAGCTGGACCTGCTACAAACATCCTTTTCATCTTTGTTCGGGCTGTCTCCTTAGCTGTCTGATCTGCAAATGCATTCCCTCTACCCACATCGTCAGGTACTGCCTTGGGGGCGCTGCATTTGATTATCGCCAATTTCTTGGGGAGTGTCAGAGCCGACAAAAGCCTATGTATAAGAGGGCCATTCTGTATTCTCATCCCATGGGAGGTGAGAAACCCCCTCTCTGCCCAGAGTCGCGTAAAGTTATGGGCGACTCAGAAAGCGTACTGGCTGTCAGTATAAATATTGACAGTCAGACCCTCACTCGACTCACAGGCTCGTATAAGGGCAACGAGTTCCGCCACTTGGGCCGACTGATAGGGAACACGCGACGTCCCAACTACCGTGTGCAGTGTTGTGATCACATATGCAGTAGTTGTAGTGCCATCTGATAACTTAAAACAAGAGCCATCGACGTATAGTTCCCCTTGGGGGTCAGATAAGGGAACATCAGTCAGGTCTACCCGTCCCTTCGTTTATTCCTCTGTCCGAAAAATGCAATCATTTATATCAATTTCCTCACTCTCAGAAGGGAGGGGTAGCAGCGTGGCTGGGTTCAGAGTGGCACATCTTTTAATTGTAACATGCGGTGCGAAAAGGGTCAATCCATAACCGGTCAGACGTGCACTGGTGAGGTGCTGTGTCTTGGTTTTATTCAAAAGTGTATCCACAGCATGGGGTACTATGACTGTGAGGTCAGTATCAAGTACGAGCCCAGCCGATTGTCGTACAGAGATGGCCACTGCTGCGACCGCTCTTAGACAGCTCGCGAGGGCTCTTGCGACAGGGTCAAGAAGAGAAGAAAAATAAGCACACGGCCGTTGCTTACCTCCAAAGGCCTGTGTTAAGACAGAGAGCGCACAACCGGCCGTCTCGTGTACTTACAGCACGAACGGTTTCATATAATCAGGTGTACCAAGCACAGGTGCAGAGCAAAGCGCGACTTTTAATTGCTCAAAAGACTGCTGACATTCAGGCGTCCAATGCAAGGGTTCATGCACATCTTTAGTGGTTAGCGCAAGCAGGGGCTTTGTTAGTAATGAATAATTAGGGAACCAATGTCGACAGTTGGAAGTGATGCCAATAAAAGCGCGCATATCCCTCTGAGTTTTAGGGATAGGCATTTTAACAATGGTGCTGATGCGCTCAGGGGTCAATCTCCTACCCTCCTTTGACAGTAGGTGACCTAAGTAGGTGACCTCCTGTCGACAATATTGAAATTTAGAAAGGGACACTTTATGTCCATGGTGAGCCAAATGCAGCAACAACTTAACCGTACTGTCTTTGCATCCCTTTTCAGTGTCAGAAGCAATGAGGATATCATCCACATATTTGAGCAATACGTTACCTGAGGGAAGCGTAAGGGAATCCAATTGGGCTTACAAGGCTTGGCAATATATACTAGGGCTCTCAGTATAGCCCTGAGGAGCTCTACAGAATCTAAAGCTTCTGCCAGCGAGGGTAAAACCGAACAGGTGCCTGCTGTCGGGATGGATCGGGATACTAAAGAATTCATTTTTCAGATCAATGACAGAAAAGAATTTAGCATAGGAAGGAATCATCGTCAGAAGGGCAGTAACGTCAGGGACCACCGGGAACTGAGGAACCACTATTTTATTAACTGCGCGCAAGTCAATCACAAAACGATAAACATCTGGGTGATCATCAGAGGAGTCTGAAGGTGCCCTCTTAAGAACGGGAAGAATAGGACTATTACACACATTCGCAGTCATCTCCTCAACAACTCCTGACTCAATCAGATCCTGTATATTCCGCAACAAAGCTCGCTCCCCCGCCTGTGGTATTTTGTACTGGGGAATACGAGGCAAGATGGAATTGTCTTTAACTTTAATGGAAACCGGGGGAATTTGCAATAGACCTACATCTGTGTCACCTGTCGCCCACAACGTGGGCGGCACATCTTTAAATTCAGCAGGGAGGGGTGCATCTTTGGATAAACACTGCTTAGAGCTGACCACATTCGGACCTACTCTCATGAAAACACCGTCCGGGGAACAATAAATTGCCGCATGCAGCTTCTTTAGTAAATGTAAGCCCATCAAATTCTCTCTGCAATTAGAGGTCAACAGAAATGGCGAATCCACAGTAAAAGGACCTATAGTCAATGTGAGTGATTTGGAAATGGGGCTTACAACCGGTACACCAGAAAATCCTACCAAAACATTATTATGGCCAGACAGAGCTGCCCCGGGGACCAGTGAACCGGAAATAGAGCTATTCATAGCACCTGTATCCACCAAAAATTCCTTAGATGAGCCATGCAAATCTGCAGTAACGTAAGGACCGCGCTGATCTACAGGTATCTGAACTGGTCGCTCACCCTGTCCCTGGCTGTCCTAGCTGTGAGACATCCCTGTCACCTCATCCAGATCATAGTCATCGTGGTAGTACTGTTTGCCCCTAGGGTCGTCAAAGTAGTTCTGGTCAGTATGACCCTTCGATGTACCAGCAGCCTGAACCCTATCCTGACCACCATCTCCACGCCCCCGTCCACGACACCCTAGTCCCCTTGGGACCGCCACCTTTTGCAAAAGCACAGGACACTCGCTGCGCCAGTGTCCCTCCTCTTTACAGTATGCACACTGATTCGGTCCTACAGGCGTAGTGTTCCTGCTAGTACGCGGAAGCTGTCGGTCCGGACCACCACATCCTTTACCATTCCCTCGAAAAAGCCTGTTGCAATAACACCTTAGTCTTCAATTCTTTGTGCTTTTTCTCCACCTTCTCCTTCTCCTCATTTTCCCTGTGTTCATAATACTGTGCCATACTCAATATTACAAAAGGGGAGGAGGTAGTCCACATGCTCTCCAAAGCCTGCAACCGAGTCGCGATCTCAGGAAGCAGGTTCGTAACAAATCTATTAACGAACAATCAGACACCTCCCTCCACCGACAGGTCCTGTCCGCTAAAATCCCAATACACACCTTCAAATTGAGTGAAAAAGCCAGACACACTTTCATCTTTCTTCTGACGACATTCCGTTAACTTATCCCAATCCACCCTTCTTGGTGGAATAAGAGAATGCATATAGGTAATAATCCGACCGGGCAACTCTAGTATCTCTGCCTTAGGCTTCTCACCAGGCTTCCTCTCCTGGTCCCACGCCTTAATCTGATCCCAAGTACCACCCAATTCTGCAACATGGTCCTGTGTGTGTACCTGCTTCCAAATATCAACGGGTACCAGTAAACCGAAGAACATTTCAATATCTGCAAGCGTCATCACTGTGGATGAAGCAGCCTCTCTCAATTCCTTGTAATAAGTAGTAGGATTCTTCCTTGGGTCGGGTAACTGAGTCTTAAGGGACACAACTTCACTCCTCTTCCATGGGGTATAAACCCATTGTTCCTGAAACCGGGCCTCTACCCGGGGTCTAGTAACAATGTTATGCTGATCTCGTAGCTCTGGTATCTCAGGGTGATATATAGGGTGGAATTCCCTCATCGGGAATTGGAACACTGTCTTCGGGCTCTTCTCAAGTAGCCTACCCCGATAAGCAACCAGTGTTGCAACATTACCAAAGACCTGACCAGGTGCCATATCAGCAGCATACACATTGTCCCTAATATCATAAATATTCTGAGGTGCAGCATTGTTAAAACACTGTTCCCATAGTCCAATCACAGTAGCCGACATGTGCTTAAGGGCATGCTGCTGCACAAACGGCTCATAATCTTTCATCACACGCCACACATCCTCCATGCTGTAAATGGGGTGACGAGCCCACTGAGCAACCTGATTGGCTACCACCTTCTTCTCTTCATCGCCCACATCAGGTCGTATCAATATTCGCCCCAGTCGTTCCCTAGCTGTCGCCCAGTCCCCATCCCCTAATCCCCTTACAGGCGTTCCACTACTCAGTCCTGTCGGGGAATGAAGGAAAAGGGAAGGAGTAGTAACAGAGGGAACGGGCACCAATGTCGCCAAGGGCTGTGTCGTAGGTGCAAGAGCCGGAGAGAGAGATGCCGAAACAATAGGCGTAGCAGGAAGACTCGCAGTCATCGCAGGCGCTGAAGGGGAAGCCAAAGAAAGGACAGAAGGAGCGGTGGCCAAAGCAGCTGGATCAATGACAGAAGAAACAGAAACAGCAGAAGCGGAAGAAACAGGCAATTGTGGCTGTGGGATGGCAGGATATATTTCCTGCGGGGCATATGGGGGTGGAGGCCGAGCATCTAACAATTCCTCCACAAATGTATCATTTTCTTCTCAAACAACATGACTTTTCACATTGCAATCGAAATTTCCTATCAACACACTCTATCCCTTTCTCTGTCCTCTCTCTATCATACGCTATAGCTTTCTGAGTCACCGTCTGCATTTTTCCCTGCAGGGCCTCCTTCTCCGCTTTCATTCGTCTCTGTCTAGCTTCCTTTTGCCATGTTCTGAGGGAATCGAACATCGACTGTCTACTTCTTTTCGCAAACAATTTATCCTGCAGGAAATTAATTTTCTGTTCATCAAAAGTGCCTGTCAACGGCCACTGCAACTCGGCATTGTCCCTCGTATATTTTTGCCATAACGTACTAAAAATAATAGGGCCAAGGCCATGTTTGACATACATATCAAAATTAGGGGTGCCTTCTGGTGGCGCTGGCTGACTTTCTTCCAATCGAGCATCAGTAGAACAACAACGACAGCCCAAACAAAACATTTTACTGGCGCAAGGCATCTTTCAAAACAAAAACAAGTTCACTGTTGATGCCGAGCAGATATTTACAAATATCTTACCAAAATTGGTCCTCAGACCTCATCAAATACAAACCAAAGTGGTACCATGTCCACAAGGGACTCAAACAAATTCAAGCGCTTGTCCAAAAAACGATCCTCAGACCGTACCAAACACAAACCAAAATGGCACCACAGCCACAAAGAACCAAAGCAAACTCACCTGGTGCACACAGGCCAAAAAATGTATTCTCCACTGCCGACTCTTCGGACCACACGGTCAGATCCAAGGGTTTCGCCGTTTAGGACCCCAGCCGAGATGACCACTGGGCGAGGCACCGCCCGGTCAGACAGGCAGGGCAGCTGCGAGTACCAGACTCTCTCATGCAGGGATCCCCGGTTTGCCCGTCCGACCCGACGCGGCCCCGTCCTCCCCGCCTGCCTGTGGGCGTGGAAAGGCCACACCCGATGGGGTCCCTGTTCGGGCACCAACTGAAGGAAGTTACCCGAATAGGGTCACCCGGCTCACTCGCGACCACCTTTCAGCCTTTCAAACAAATGAAGAGTCAGTCAGACAGTAGAGAATACAAAACAAAGATATTTATTAGTCATACACTCGAGCGGAGTCCAGTCTGACCAGCCTCCGTGGATTGCTGCAGAGGGACTGACTTCCCCCAACATGGAGATACATGATGTACACTTCCAGTACCCCTAAAGACACGCCCCGACTGGAATTTTCCAGTGGTTAGCTGGTGAACAAAGGAGATACAGAAGGATGAGCTGCAATCCTAAGACCGGGTACATGCTATCTCAGTTCCAAGGTTATTCTGCCCGTGCCCGCCACTCTAAGGGTGGGAGCGGGCCAATCTAACGGGAAAGGTATGCAGTAATAAGACAGTCTATTCATTAGTACAGCGAAGCTCAACCTTGGAGAAATAAAAAAAACATTGAGGCTGCTTTCTGCTGAGGCAAACAGAATGAGACAGAAGCTTAGTTTCGGTCATGGTACAAAATGGCGGTTGAATGCAAAATGGTGCCGCAAATGCTAACTTAAATCGTACAATGCAAAGGGAAATCGGCTAAAAGCATTTTCTATTCCAACACCCAATTCTGCAGAAATGCATCTACTGCCACCGCCTCCAGTCTCCAACTGTAAAACCTTTTCACCTGCTCATTCATCCTGTTCGCGAACAAATCTACCATAAACGGGCCCCACCTGTTGCTTACTGCCCAGAACACTTCCCTGTTCAACATCCAGTCGCTGAAATCCTTCAAACTCCTGGAATTCCAATCTGCCACCGTGTTGGTCATGCCGGGTATGTACTGAGCCTGAATCATGAGCTCCTTGCTTAAACAAAAATGTCAAAACTCCTTTGTCAAGTCCACTAAAGCCTTTGACCGTGGTCCTCCCAACTTGTTGACATACTTCACGGCAGAAACATTGTCCATCCTTAATAAAACACAACATTTTACCTGTTTCCTGACAAAACTCTTTGCTGCAAAAGATCCTGCCAACAACTCCAGATAGTTGATATGCATCGCCTTCTCTTGCATTGTCCATTTTCCTCCTGTTGTCAGGGAACCACACCTCGCTCCCCAAACCTGAAGGCTGGCATCCGATTCTATCACCATATCCGGAATGCGCCAAAAATGGCCCCTCCATTCCATGCTTCCAAATTTCCTAACTACCACTTCAACTCCCCAGTTGTCTCTGCATCCAGCTGCACTTTCTGGGAATACTTCACCACTTTCCGAAGAAACCAGGCCTTCAATCTCTACAAAGCTTGATAATGCAACGGGGCTGTAAACACTGCCTGAATTGACGCTGATAGCAAACCCAGTATCCTCGTTATCTGACATAAAGCCATCCAATCGCTTACTAACATCCTCTTTATCCTCCTTGTGGATCTTCTTCACCTTTTCCATGAGTAACCTCAACATACATTTCAACGTCCAAATCTGAAATCCTAAAAACACCATCTCCTGAGCTGGTTCCAGACACAACTTCTTCCTGTTCACTACAAAGCCAAGATCCTCTATCACTTGCACCACCAACTCTGTGTGCTCCTGAGCTAATTCCCTGCTCTCTGCCATTATCAAAATGTCATCTAAATACACAATGAATCTGACGCCTCTCATCCACAACCAGGTCACAATTGGTCTCATCACCTTTGTAAAACACCAGGGAGCAGGCGTCAATCCAAATGGAAGGCTTTTGAACCTCCACATAACCCTCTGCCTCAGGAACCTGAGAAATTCTCTCTGCTCCCTAAAACTGGAACTGTCAAATAAGTTTAATTTAAATCCAGTTGTGTCAATCAATCTCCCTTTCTCAACAGATCTCTTAGCATATTAATTCCTTCCATCTTGAAATGATTGTGTTGTTCACATTCATTCAACTCTTTCAAATTTATTACAGGCCTCATTCCTTTGTCCTTTTTCTCCACTAAAAATATATTGCCTACAAACTCCGGGGTTATAATCTCTACCTTTTCTATTGCTCCTTTTTCCTCTAGTTCCTGTACCTCCTGATCCACCATTTTCTCTTGCTTCCTTGAAAATATTAGTGGCCTTGGCCAACTCATCTGCACTGGTACCACCACAAAATCTATCCAGTACCCTTGCACTGCTTGCAACACCCACAGATCTTCTGTAATCTCTTTCCAATTGTCTAAAAAATGGACCAGTGTGCGGCCCAGTTTTACAGGGATACACAAAGGATCTTTCAAACAACATACCTTGTTGTCCCGTTGTCCTCCTGTCTCCTCTGGTTTGTCCTCTTCCCCTTTTGTCTCTCGGGTTAGAAGCCAGAGGCGTGATATCCGTAGGGCCTGAATCCACACCAAAAAGACGTCCGCGTGATTCCAAATCCATGGCAGGGGAATTGACCCCTTATCCTCCAAAAACTTTCCTTATATCCTTCTGCACTTTATGAATTGAATTAAATGTACCAGCATACTTCGCCATCTGCTTTACGAACTTGTCTCCAAACAGCAGGCCCTTTCCCTCCTGAGCCGACTCCTTACTAGCGAGCTCAGCCAACTTTGGATCTATTTTCATAAGGAGACTTTTCCTGACACACAGCTCCAAAACATCCACAGCAGTCTTCTGCAAATATACCTCCTCACACATGTCAAAGATCTTTATAATAGGCCCAAAGACATCTAGAAAACGATCCTGACATCCTTTCAAACCTTTATCGAGACCCCTTCTAGGATCCCTTCCCGACTTATTCAGGAACGTCAACATCTTAGAGTCTAGCTCGAGAGCACAAGCCACCTTATTCGCCAATGATGGCATTGGACACTCAGACTGAAGTCTTGTCTTCACCTCTTTAGGCATTTCCTGCCTAATCCAGTACTCCACATATTCCGCCACATGCCGTGTCGGAACTCATTGAGGTGAAAGAGGGTGCTGAATAGAATGTGTGTCGAATATATCTTTGGTGATAACTGGAAACAAGTATGTCCTGAGCATCCTAAATAACCTGGCTTTGACACTGAAATGTATTTTTTCATCTGCCTCAGCTGACTGGCTTAATATTCCCTTGTCACATTCTGGCCAGCGAGAGCTGAGGGAGTGAAACTGTAGCTCTGTGCTTCAGACAGACATGATTAATAGCCAAATTCATGTCAGTTCCCAAACTGTGTGCTTGGTGTGCGGCACCCCTGGCTTGTTTTGACTGCGCACTGGGGTGCTGTGGCGCACAGATTGGGAACCACTGCCCCAAGGGATCCTTCACCTGATCAACCTGATCTTTACTCTCACTTTCTCTCTTAATTCTTTTTCCTCCTACTTCCTCTTCATCAGAGTCTCCCAAGTCCGATGAACATGAGATCACTATGTCTCCACTACTGGAAGACTCATCACAGGCCTCCGCCCTGTGATCCCTCTTGCCCGCCTTAATAGCCTTTTCACTAAACTCCATCAGAGTTGCCCTCTGTCTATCCTTTGGACCATACTGTCCTTTTGGCTTAGATCCCTTCTCCTTTTGGAGAGGTTTCCTCTTTTCATTCACCTTACGACCTCCATTCGACCCTCCAGCTTTAACAGTCGCCTCCTCAACAGACCAAAACTGTTCCTCTGCCACTTTCTTTCCTTTGTATTTCTCCTCTAGTCTCTCCATACAATCATCTAATTTTTTTACCCAATTGTGTGACCAAAGATGAAACTGCCTTGATTACACTCCTGCACCTTTTCATCAATATTCATTTCCGAATCCTTTCCACTTTCGATGCTCCTATTTAATATTACCACCAATCCAATCTAACATACTTTCTCACACACCTAACTTAATACACTCCTTCACTGTTAATTTCTACTGACAGAACTTTCCTTCCTTCAGAAAACCCCAAAAACAGCATTCCCTTTGTCAACTGCCTCACACAGTAAAGTAACTGTCTAGAAAAACAAATGATTGTTCTCCCAAAAAATGGCCGCCATATATCCTCTTAATTCTAAATCTTAGCTTCCCATTCAAAAATGGATGGCCTTTGTATGGCAAGCCTCCGAATCAAAAAAACCTGCCCGACTCATCCTCTCTGTCTGTGCGCATGATTACGATTAGGAATGCTGCACCATCGTGTAACTAAGGAAAGCCTACAGATCTTTAATCTCATAAACTTTCAGACCCAAGCAAAACGCTTTCATGTGTCTCGCACACGCAATATACTTAACCTAAAAAGCGTATGCCGGCATGAAGAACACACCCCTCATGCGCCTAGCTCTAAATATCCAAGTCACGTGGCCTACCTGAAATTCAACTGAGCGTGTCAATATGCCTCACGCATACCTGCACGCGCCTGTCTAATCAACATAACATCAAGCTGCGCAAGCTGGAAGGCGTGCAGCAAGATACTAACCCGTCACACGCTGTAACCAGCTAGTTTCAAACGCGACGAACATAATCACCCAAACTAACTCCACACCTATGTTGGCTTTTAAATCCGTTTAATCCTAAAAACCCCCTCTTGAAAATATTATTTTAATCAAACTCTGGCAGCTGAAACGCATACCGCATTAAATTAACCTACCAGTTAATTACTAAGAAAACCCCTCATGCGCTCCATACAACGCGTAGATTTACTCAGTAAAACATTTCATCTCCATACTATCAGCTGCCCAGTCTTGCACTCCAAATGAATTACCCCAATCTATGATACACCATTATAAGAACATAATCATGCTGAACTTATAAGTGAGCAGCAACAAAGAAGGGAGATGGCTGCTTTACAGGGGATTATATAGTGGATTAGAATGTTCAAAGAGATTCTTATTCTAAGTTTGTTGCAGTTGTTGCTGTGAGTTGGCAATAAAGAGGATATGCATAACATTGGGCTCCGTGCCTTGCCATAAAATCCAAGATGACCACCATCGCTCTGGAACATGCAAGAGTTTGTGGCCTGCTGGTAAACATAGTTCATTGTCAGCATACTGCCATGCATCTTGTTCTCCACGGATGCGCATCTTGAGTCCAAACCGAGCCTGTTGACAGTCAGTCTTTCCTTCACTGAAAGGCACCCAGCACAAGAGTATCACCTCCACATGCATGGGCCACACAAAGCGGTAATCAGAACCTCCAAGCCTGCTTCTTGACAGTTCCTGTCTTACAATCTACTAATTATATGACCTACAGCAGAACAAGCCTTAATATTTACCATGCACCACACTCTTGTCCTGAACAAAGGCTTTGAGCGAGTAAGAGTCTCAACTAGTGAATAATACCTTTAAGATACCAGGATGGGTTTCCACTTCCAGTGTCTTGAAACAGGTTAATGAATGAGGCCTTATAAAAGCTACAAGAGACAATAGCACGAAAAAGGCTGATGAAGACAACAAAGCTCACCCCGGCCCTCTTCCCAAAACAATATTTGAGTCTTGTTTTGAGAAGGTTTGGCGCTGCGAAAGATCTTCCGACCCCTTTGTTTGGCAGTAGGAATTTGCATCATTATCTAAAATACATATAGATCTCCACATAGCTCTTTTTTTGGGGGGGAAATATTTTTATTTTGTTTTGAAAAAAAAAGTAACACATTAAACAAGGCATGAATACACAATGCACAATAATCGTCCTTCCACCCCTGTCTCATATGGCAATTGCCCAGATATAGGGTCCATTGTATGTGAATCTGTCGATGAGTTTGAACTAACCGGGCAGACAGAAAGAACAATTCAAGAATATTATACACATGTTTCCCAACAGCAGGGACATACATTACTTCAATCAAGGCTCCTCCCCCGGTTGTCCTGAGAACAATCCCTCTCCCTCCGCTTCCCCTTCCACCTCCAAATCGTAATACTTAATCCACGGTGCCCATATCTTCCGAAATTTCCGCGGACAGCCCCATGCCCTGTACGTCACTAGTTCCGCCACCATATACAGATCAAGACTTGTCCTCCATTCATTGAGTGTCGGTGTTTGTTGAGCCCCCCAATATTTCGCTATATCTCGTTTGGCCACCAGTAGCCCCAAGTTGGCTAATATAAGTTTGCGTCTTGGGATATCCACGTCTGTCGGGATTCCTAGGAGTAGAAACCGTGGCTCCAATTCTATTTGGACTTCAAGTATATTATTCAGTTCCCTCACAATCTTTCCCCAGTATACCTGAATCTCTGTGCATGTCCACTGGGTGTGTATAAATGTTCCAGTTGCTACATGGCACCTAAGACATTCTGGACTTTCCGCCCTCCCTATTTTATGCAATCGAGCTCTATCAAAGTAGGTGCGGTGGAGAATTTTGTACTGGATGAGACGTAATCGAAGTTTGATTGCCACTTCCCTTGGATGCATGAGAGCGGCCTCCAAGTCTATATATTCCAGTACTCCGGTAGTGGTTTCCCATTTAGTTCGGAGTGGGCCTAATTTGTCGGGCATATTGTTGAGTAACGTCTTATATGTAAATGAAATGGCTTTAGCCGAAATCTCTTCCTGTAAGAGTCGACCCTCTAACGGGGGTACTCGGGCAATGACTCCCCATCCAGCCTTTCCGCAATCCATGCATGTTTCAGACGGAGGTATGCATATGCCTGAGAGTCATGCAGCTTGTACCTGGCTTGGAGTGTGCTAAAAGAGGCCAACTCACCCCTGTCCATGATATCCCCGAATTTGGAAATGCCTTTTCAGGTCCCAAGTCTTGAAGCCTCGCAGCTTCCCAACCTCAGTCAATCTATTTCCTTCCCACAGCGGTGTCTCCCTGGTACACCTCCGGTCCCATTGCATTTGTCGTTCGGAGCTTTTCCATGCCTCTAATGTCCTCTGGGTCGCCTGTAACAGTTGTCTGCTTCCCTTGCCCCCATAGATATAGTAAAGGTGTGTGTGTTCTCTAAACTGTAACCTTTCCAGCCGATAAGTCGAGTGATCCCCTGGTGTGTGAATCCATTCGTTAATAACTATGAGGTGGGACGCTCTATAGTATGCTCTGATGTCTGGGAGAGCCAGGCCCCCATTATATGGATTTCTCTGTAAAGTTTGAAGTGCCACGCGTGGATGTGCCCCATCCCAGAGGAGCAAGCGTAATTCGCTATCTATGAGCTTAAACATCGTATCTGGAATTTTACGGTAAGTATTTTGTAACACATAGAGCAGCTGGGGAAGAGTAATCATTTTATACATAGCGGCCCTCCCCATAATAGTCAAGGGAAGTCTTCTCCACCTCTTGACATCTTCCTGAAAATTTGAGATGACCCGCCTGATATTACGTGTTAGGCTCGCTGCCCCATCTATAGTGATGTAGAGGCCAAGATAGATAAACCCTTCGGTCGACCAGCGTAAACAACTGGGGTATAATTGGGGCTCCACCTCCCCCCGACAGGATATAGGGTTGACCTACTCCAATTGATTTTATATCCCGCATGACTCCCGTACGTCTCAAAAATTTGTAAGAATTGAGGAAGCGTCTCTTTTGGGTTTGTCACATATAGTAGTATGTCGTCCGCATATAGAGATATGCGTTCTTCATCTAACAATCGGGAGTCATCTACAAATCCACCCAACCCCGGGGAAGCTCTGATGACACAGGCCAAGGGTTCCAGAATAAGGGCGAAAAGTAGTGGGGAAAGGGGACATCCCTGTCTGGTCCCTCTTTGAATTGGCCAAGTTTCTGATAAAGCTCCGTTAACCCAAACCCTGGCTTCGGGCTCAGTATAAAGCAGCGCCACCCATTCCCTAAAACCGGGGCCAAATCCAAATTTCTCCAGAGCGAGTTGCATAAAAGACCAGTGCACGGTGTCAAACGCCTTCTCAGCGTCAAGGGAAAGGAGCAAGTGAGCCTCTTCCCGTTCTCGGACAACATCCATCCAATTGGCCACTCTCCGGAGGTTGTAGCGTGTGGCTCGTTTTGGCATAAAGCCAGATTGATCTTCGTGAATCAGGGAGGTGATGACTGTTAAAAGACGTGTCGCAAGTATAGTAGCCACAATTTTGGTTTCTATATTTAAAAGCGAAATGGGACGATACGACCCACGTTCGTCTGGGGGTTTCCCTGCTTTGGGTATCACCACCACTGTTGCCGTTCTGAGATCTGCAGGGAGTATCCCATTATCTTTAGAAGTTTTAAACATTTGAAGTAGATGCGGTGCCAGAAGGGTATTACGTATTTTAAAAAATTCTCCCGGGAGGCCGTCAGGGCCCGGGGTTTTCCCCATCTTCAATCGACTAATGGCCTCCGTTACTTCCTCCAATGTAATATCTACATCGAGCCCCTCACTTTCCTCTGGGGCGAGGCAAGGGATTTCAATACCTTCAAGGTATTGGGTTATTTGTGTCTCATTAACTCGTGTCTGAGCTGCATAAAGTGTTGAATAATATCGGGCAAAAGCCCCGGCAATGTCCTGGGGCATGGTGTGGATCTGGTCTAGCTCTCTAATAGATATAACCCACCTCGACTCTTGTTCCTTCCTGCCCAACCATGCCAGCAGTTTACCCGCCCTATCTCCAGTCTCATACAGTCGGTGCTGGACTGCGAGCTGGTGCGCCCGTGTCTCTTTGGTGACCAATGCTTGGTACTCTCTCTTAGTGACCTCAATCTGATGGAGGGTGTGTGTATCCAATGTGGAGGCCCCCCTACTTTCAAGATCTACAAGTTTATGCTCCAACGTCAGAAGCTCCTGAAGTTCCCGCCGCTTTTTATGGGCAATGATGTTTTGGGCTCTATCACGTATTACCGCTTTGAAAGCTTCCCATAGAGTAACAGCCGATTGCACTGACCCAGTATTTCCTTGGAAGTAGAGTTCTGTATCTACCCTAATTTCTTTGGCAACAGTTTCATCCTTCAGGGTCCATGCGTTCAGTCTCCATGAGGCGCCCTGCCCTCCCCTTCTCCTCCCCACCCTCAAATAGAGCGGTGAATGGTCCGAGATACCTCTGGCCAGGTATTCCAACTCTTCTACCTGTTCAACCTCTCCAGCTGGGGCGAAAAGATAGTCCAGCCTTGAAAACACCCTATGGGCTCACGAAAAGTACGAGTAGGCATGTGTGGATGGATGGTGACACCTCCAGAGGTCAGTTAACCCAAGGGTCGCCTGGAATCTCGCCAGCGCAGTTGCCTCATGGGGCCCTGGTCTCGTTAAGGTACGGTCCAGAGAGGGATCACTCACATCATTGAAGTCACCCCCTATGATATGTGTGGCAGGGCCGGACTGTAAGAGGAGCTCCGTTAGTTTGTCAAGCGTACGTTGCTGGAGACGTGGGGGAGCATAGACACTAATTATTAACCATGGTGTGTGATTCCAGGTGCCCTGGACCACTACGTAAGTAAGTAACCCTGAAGGGGGGTGATTTTCGAATAAGGATTGCCACTCCCCTCGAACCTCAAGTGAATCCCGCATGAGCCAGGGTGATGTACTGCCCTCTACTCAGAAACAAACAATGAGGACCCATAAGATGTTTTTCCTGTAGTAGTAGGATATCCGGTTTAAGTCTTTTAAGGTAATTAGATACCAGACCACGCTTAATTTTGTTCCCAAACCCATTGACGTTCCACGTCATTACTGAGTAGTCTCCCCCGGCCATGGATTAAAGCGTATAGCATCATCTGCCCACCCCGGTCCTTCAACAGTTCCCCAACAATACCATTTCTGCTTAATATCCGTAGTCACACACAATGGTCGGACAAAAGTTAGAACTTCCCCCATCTCCCCTAGTCCCTAAACATCGCCCAGACAGTGTCTTTCCTTCTCGGTATCAGTATTCATGCACATTATTTGAACAAAACTACTCACCCCCTTCTCAAAAAACATAATACAAAACATTTAGCCTTGTCCATTACGTCCCCCCTCCCCACACTCTGCAGGCACCCCCACCACCCCCAATTTCGTCAACGTGACAACACTGGTGCGGGTAAACCACCCAGAGGTCTGTAACCCACCCCCTTCCCCTTAATCACTCAATGAAATTTCAAAATCCGTAACAACAACCCACTGTATACTTTCCTTTATCGTGGCAAATGTCCCAAAAGTTTTGCCAAGCCTCAGGAATCTTACAGCGTCTCTAGGTGAGCATCTGGCCCCAAATCTTTATTCCTCTTCGCCCTCGCTACATGGTTGCGGTGGTCGGGAGTCCTCCCCCGAAGGGATCAGGCCTGACGCTTCCATCTGTTGAATAGCTTCCAAAAGAGGGTGTTCACTATCCGCGTCCATAGGTTCCCGTCGCTCCGACTGGTCAGAGTCTTCATTGTCCGTCGATTTCTGAGACGTACGAGACTCACACTCCAGGGCCGTGTCATCGTCTGTGTCTGATACTGTAGTTTTCCGCTCCCTCAACCTCAGGGACCTCGCCGGAGTAGACCCGATGGAAGTCCGACGTTTTAGCACTCTTCACCGCCGTTTTTCCTTAGGACGTTCCCAACTAGAGCTCGGTTGCTTGTCAGCAGGCAAGGCCGTGGTAGCTGGCGACCCACGCCGCAGTCGAGGCCATTCTTCAACCCATGACCATGCCTCTTCAGGTGTCTGGAAAAATGCGTAGCACCGTGGAAGATAACTTTAAGTTTGGCCGGGAACAACAGCATATACTGGATCCCGAGCGCGCGAAGTTTCACTTTTACAGGATCAAAGGTGCGTCGCAGTTTCTGAACATCTCGCGAATAATCTGGGAACACCATCACTCTAGTGTTTTCATATTTGATCTCGCCCTTCTTTCGTAGTTCTCGGAGTATAAGATCCCTATCCTAGAAGTTCAAGAACCGGGCTATCAACGGTCTGGGGGGAGCCCCCAGCTGCAGCCATATGCCAGGCATTCTGTGTGCTCTTTCTATGACAAAGCACGATGAAAATTGTGTCTCCGGAAGGGCATCCTTGAGAAATGTCAATAGGAAATGGCCCGATCAGAGCGCTCCGCATTTTCAGGAAAACCTATAAAGCGCAGGTTATTCCTGCGGGCCCTATTTTCGGCGTCATCGACTCTCCATGCCACCTCCTTTACAGTTGCCATAAGTCCCGCTACTTCTTTACCTGTGGACATAGAGGTGTCTTCCAGTTCTGATACACGCTGCTCTACCTCAGTGACCCTTTCGGAAACTTTGCGCAGATCTTGGCGCAGAAAGCAAACCTCAGTCCGAACCTCCGCCATCTTACCCTCCAGGCTTTCTCAAGACGCATGAATCGCCTGTAATATCGCATCAGTGTCTGGGCGGGGGGCCAAGCCACCCTCCGCCCCAGCGGGGGTTAGACAGCAACTTGGCGAATCGGTCCAGCTTCCCCTGCTTGGACGCCTTGGGTTCCTTATCTTTCGCCATCTTAACCCGATGGTTGGCAGGACACAGCCGCGTACCTCCCCCAATATCAGCGCCTTTCACTACTCACGTTGGTGCGCCTCCGGTCTTCTCACTCCCCGCCGTTATCACTGTCTACTTCTGCCTGGCCACAAAAAGTCCCGGTAGCGTACACTTAGTACTCTCGTCGGAGTAGCCAGCGAATAATCCGTCCACGTCACACCCCTCTAATGGCACCTCCTCTATCATGCTGGCTAACTAACTTGTAATGCCTCCACAGTTTTGGACCAAAAAGACTTGCACACGCCGCTGCCTCCCAGGCTCCCCACAGGGCCAATCCAGGGTGCTTCTCCACGACAATACTGTTTCCAGAGGGTTCCGATACAAGTCAGGCACAGCTCCCAGATCACCTCAGAGTCCCCACCTACGCCACCTTCTTCCTCCCAGTGTAGTAGATTATGGCGATCACCAGAGCATTAGGCCTCAGACTGGGGGTGCAGTCGCCTCCAACACCACACTAACAGATGTCTTATAGCCCTAGGTGATGGCTCGGGGCCCTCACATGTCCCCGCAGTGAGAATATCTTTATGGCGGCACACACAAGCGGAGGAATGGGAGTGGGAGCACCCCCAAAGAGTGTCGCGTCAACAAAAAGGGGGGGGCCCAAACTCCTCTACCGGAGCGCACCTCCGACCCCATTGTGTAGTGCAGGGTCCGTTATCAGCCCACCAGGGGGAGTCCAGACGCTGGGGGCCTCACTCACACCTTCCCGTCTGATCCACCACTCTCGGGCCGCACTCCAGCAGGGCAAGGAGAGATAGGGAGCCGGTCACACCTCCGTTGAGTCACCTACCCGTCTGCATCACGCGGGTGTAGGCTTCGACGGCTGCTGCTCCCGTCACATGAGTCACCCCTTCGCCAGCAAAAGGGAGGAAGCCCCCGGCACTCTCCGCCTCCCCGTCGTCAGACTCGGCGCCGCCGCGCCAGTATGTGAATTCCTTCAGGGCAGCAACAGATTTGTATCCCGCTGTCACTCTAGCGGACCGGGGCACAACAAGGCTCCAATCATATGCGCCTCAGCCCACACTCTTCTCCACGCGCCACCGCCACCTCGAGGAAAGGCACCTCAACGCCGGCTCTCGGCTCCGGCTACTCCTACCCGGCCACCATGTTAGGAGACCGCGCGCCGAACGTCGCGCCGAAGAGGTCTCGCTTATCGTCCAGAATCGCCTCCAAACACCTCACCGGGCGATTCAGTGTTCCCTCGTGCCTTCCAATCGCTGTTTTTATGTTTATTGTGCGAAGAGGAACAGGATACCTACAGGATATTCGATCGGGGCCAGCGGAGCTCGCGCTGAACGTAGCTACCCGGCCATGATGTTGGCCATGCCCCCCCACATAGCTCTTTTTAAATGAAAACAGACTACAGACCTGGACTTCTCTCTTCTCAGGCCATATCAATAAACAAGTTAGCAGCATTAGGTCAACATCATTCCTATGACCCACATCTGTATAAGACCTGCTAGGTCACCAACAAAGACCCAATCCTAACTATAGCGATGCTACCATCATATCTAAAACTGGTAAGGACACTGTAAGAGAACAATGATCAAAAGTTGTGTCTAATAATGATAATAAAGCAAATTATGTACTTAAAATATCTGGAAAACTTGTTTCTGGTTCTCATTAAAAACTCCTAGGGAGAAGTTGAGACTGTTAGGCCATCTGACATCACATCCAGCCTCACAGTGGCAGCTGCTTAAAGATGTACGTTCAGGAAAAGAAACATCAATTCTCAGCTCTAAGGCCATGGTTACAAGTTCAGGGCGTCTTCCAATCGCTGCACAAATATTAGAATTCTGATTTTTTTTTATGATTATCACATCCTCATTCTTTTCCTCTTAAAGACTTTGGCAGGTCAATCCAGCCAAAATTTGTTAGGGGAAAGGCCTAGAGTTTGGTGGGTTAATTATAGATTTTGCATTGTATACTTTATTTCTGATTTGAAAAGTTAGAATAGGTGGTTTGTACCACACCACTAAATAACTCACCCCAGGTACAAGTATTTACCTGTGTGGTAATACGCCAACCTATTGACAATCGAGCCAAGTTTAAAGCCCTCTGCTATATGCACAAAATAAATGAAGGATTAGCCCCCCACTATTTAAATGCCCTAGTGCAACACTATCGCCCCTCACGTCTACTTCGCTCTTTGAATCAATTAAAATTTCAAGTACCCAGGATCAAACGAGCCAGAATGGGAGGACAATCCTTTGCCTATCTGGCTCCCTCCCTTTGGAACTCCCTTCCGATGCACCTCCGCATGGAAAAACACCATCTCAAATTCCGCAAACAACTGAAAACCTGGCTCTTTAATCTATAATTTCTGTCTTGTGTGCTCCCCTCGCGCCATGTCGCGTCCATAGGCGCCGGGAAACCTCCGGGTAGCTGTGCGCCTTATATAAATTTAAAAAATAAATAAATAAATAAATATTAAGCAAACTTGCAAACAAGGCCTGTGTGTACAAAGAGCTAGACCACAATATATGACACACCTTTGGTATCTCACAAACAAGACCGGGCATAGACAAGTAAAAGTAAGCAGAAAGAAAGCTTGCAGCAGAGAAGCCTGCACAAAATCGATCATCTTAATAAATGAGGGAGAATGCCCCATGAAAAATGAAGAGCTTGTGTTTGCAGAATGAAGAATAGTGCCTGGTGTCATATTGTGTTGAAACACCTTGTTCCTAGCTAAGTATGGTTATGTTATTTCACTCTCTATTAGGCA
Organism: Calotriton arnoldi; assembly: GCA_963921515.1. Lineage (NCBI taxonomy): Eukaryota > Metazoa > Chordata > Amphibia > Caudata > Salamandridae > Calotriton > Calotriton arnoldi. The sequence goes on from CAWUFW010000335.1 coordinate 3,639,835, forward strand.
TTAACTAATTGTTTTTAATCCCCGGGTGCGTGTCGGTACAGGTTAGGTTGTCTGAAATTATTTTCTAAATGACAAGTAATCCGTTAGATACTCCTAGCCTGAAATAAGTATCTCTGTGCAAGTATGCCTTTGAGGAACTCCCACATCATCTCTATTAGCAAAGGGTGACCAGCATAAGATCTAATACACCTACATCTTGGTATTTCACATTTCCGTGGCTGTAAAGTGAAAATAAGCTTTTCAGTTATCGAACACCCTGATCTACGTACCTAATGAGTTCATGAAGTCTTTAGTGTCTGGTGCAGGGATCTTAGGGAATATTCCTTTGACTATTCATTGCTGCCTAAAGAATTTACAATTTACAGTTGTATTCAGAATTATCAGATAGGGGATGGTAGGATGCTGTCTCTCTACCTTCTGACAGACACCCCATTAGCGATATAGCTCCTGTGCTCGGAGGTGAATTTTGTAGGGTTTTTGTTTCCTCTGGTGAGGGAAAGTAATATTTTTATCTCCCAATTAACCATTCCCTTTTAGTGTGCTGTGTCAAAGTCTGTTGACCTTTGGCAGAAACGTTATACCGGAAATGAATGCATTTTGCCGTCGGTATGGGTGATGTGATTTAAAATCGAACCCAAAATGGAATAAGGGCACTGGTGTAGAAAGAATCACAGAAACCATCTAACAAGTTTGAAAACAGGGGTCCCTTGTAACTGCATTTATCAAAAGTAAGTATCCACTACATCTCACTTAAATGTCTAATCTTTATGTTTATCGAAACACACATTTCCCTGTACCTGTATCACACAGACAAAACATGCAAGCTGCAGGCTTCAGACTGACAAAGAATCCAGACCCCCCTTTGCACCTCCTTCAACATACATCTGCACGCAAACCATATGTGAATAAAGCCATCCAACGCTCTTCTGACTACTTTTGACACTTTGGCCTTATGCAGCAGTTTCTTGAGGCAGGGCATAGACTTCGGCTGTGCCCTACTTCCAGTCCTCTGTCCTCAAGTGAGCTAATCCTTCTGGCATGCACAGAGCAATGGAGCACTCTGGATTAGGGGTGGGCAGAATTGGCAGAGTTTCATTCCACAGAATTCTACGGAATTACATAAAAATTCAGCAGAATTCAGCAAAGGGGCAGGGCGGGCATCGCAATGTGCAGTGCATACCCCTCGGTGCCCTTACATAAATATGTAAGGGCATGGAGGGATATGAACTGGAGTGGACACCCCTCGTTGTCCTTACATAGTTATGTAAGGGCACTGAGGGGTATGCACTGTACCGCACTGCACTACAGTGCAGTGCATACCCCTTGGTGCTTTACATAATTATGTAAGGGCACAGAGAAGTATGCACTGCTGTGCAGTGGTCTTTAAACAGGGCTGGTAGAGGGAGCAGACCCTGAATGTTTAAAAACCACTGCAGAATAATTCCGCCGGTGGAATGGCCTAATTTAACAAGTAATTCCGTGTTACAAGAAAAATCCGGAATTACTAAATTCCTCCAATTCCGCTGGTTGAATACGAAAATCCACCCACCCCTACTCTGGATGCAGAATGCAGACTTTAGCGAGATCCTGCACCAAGTCCACTTGGAACCAGAGCTTGTTATGCTCAGCTTTCTGCCGTGAGCTTTATTCAGTGGGCACACAAACTAGCCACTCTAAATTCAAACAGCTTTTAAGTAGTTCACTTTTTCATACATTTTCTTACATATTTTGTGTTTTTCAGTTTTAAAACTGTCTTTAGATGTCAAGCATAGAGTGCTGATTGAAACGGTTTCCTTTCAAAGTGGCATTGTTTACATTTCCAGCATTCGCCTCATCCTGCGCATGGCAGCAGTTTGTGCGCCAGCGCAGGGGAAAGCACAGGAATGCGACATATTATTGTAAATATGTCGCATTCCTGTGCTTCGGAAGTGCCGCAGCATGGCGCAGCCAAAGGGCTTGCGTTGCCGCGCTGCTGCACTTCCTTGTAGATCTGCCCCTAAATCGCTCCCTGCCTATCCGGACACAGGCCCAGTGCCGAAAGATGCAGAAGAGAGGAGAGCAGCCTTGTGGACATGATGCAGAGGCCAGGGACCACAGAGCAACAGTGACAGATCATCCATTGTTCAGGTAATGAGTTGGGAGGCTGATGAGGGTGAGTATTGAGCGGTCTCCAGCCACAGGCTTCTGTAATGAATGAGTGCAGAGGGAGAGAAGGAAACGAAGGAGGAAAATAGCAGAGTACATGGTCGCAAGGTTGAGAGATGAACTGGTTCGGAAGTGAAAAGTCGAAACTATTAGGGGCATTGCCAGGCACCAACCCAGCCAAAACAATTTATTGGCAATGCCATGAACCTACCTGGTTACTGTGAGAGTCTAATATAGTACACACTGCACTGTCTGCCTCGGAGCCCTTACCCTTTAACCCGGATATGTAACTACGCTGTCTCTCTTATGCTAATTTCCGTGTCCCTACCTTCCACAGTTTCCACGTCTGACCTCTTCTGAACCTATAGTAGGCCTTTAACCTGGTGCTCTTGTTTCTCGTTATTCTCGAATGTTCCCGACCCACTGCCACCATCCGTTTATAAAGTGGAGGGCACTAAAATGAGTCTCTCTCTCTCTCTGTCGGCTGGAAAGGGAGGCAAAGCCCAGCAGCAGATACTAGAATAGGTTCTGTAGACCAGATAATTGTCCCACTTCCACGACCCTGTTGCAGTGAGGGTCCCTTGGGGAAGGAGACTTTCACGGAGTTCCTCCTGCTTCATACATTCTCACAGGGGAGGGACTGTTTGTGATTTCTGAGTCGAGTAAAACACTTTTTCCAGGCTAGTCCTTGCTATAACGATATACAGTTCACTTCAAGCTACTGGACTCTGCCAACTTAAAAAGAGCATAAAACATAATTTACCACCAAACCTCCCAAAAGTTCTCTTTTGATTGAACATTTGACATCAAGTTTGTACCTGACAAAATCCAGGGTTGAAGGGTGTTTATAAAAGTAGCCAACACTCGGTGCAAACATGTAATTCCAGGTGATGATCGCAGAACCCTCATCCCCCTACCACACATGAACTTTCCCCCTGTTATTCATCCACAGCTGCTACGATTGGTGCTTGTTAGGATTAAGTTTTTTTATAGAAGAGAATCCCAGATACTGCGCCAACAAACCACCCAGGCCAGTGAGAAAATACTCGTAGTTTGACTCACTCAGAATGGTTATCTGATTATATGCCACTCAAGAGTACCCGGATCTGTAACCTTTTAATCCAGATGTGAATTTGAAGACGAAGCACAGGAGATTAAAAAAAACTGTCCTGAAGAGGGAGCAGCAACATCTCTACTGGAACTATTCAGGGGAAAATCTAATACACTGGCATAGTTAAAAAAAAATTCACTCTAAAATAGCCCACCTAGTCATTCCATCTTGCTTCTAGGAATGCTATGATGGCATCAACCTGTGTGAACACTAAGAAGATGGTGTTGCACATGACCTTGCGTTTTTCTGCATGCCAAAGGGATTTCTTCAATTCCCAACTGGGGCAATTCCATTTTTATACACTGTACTATACTTTATCTGCATTGTGCGAATCTACTGTAGACAGAAAGTTCAGGATTTTTTCACCATATAGGGCTTCAGACATCCTCTTGTTGGATTAATGTAGGACCACGTCAGCTAGCCGTTACCTCGGCTGGAGCCCATTCTCTGCGGACATGCGGACCAATACGGCACCATCCTCTTTGCCTGATATTCCAAGAGGAGCCCTGTTTCTTGCCTTTGTTGCAACCACACACCTCAGGGTACTCACAGGAAGCCTCCCAGACCTGCAGAGATGCCTACAGGACACACTGCACCACTTCCATAATCCTCCTCTATTGCTTAACAGGGCCACAAAAGATAGGGTTATGCCGAGAGAACAATCCACTTCAGGACTCGGCAAGGCCCAGGCGATTGGTGCATTTACTTTTACATCCCCAGGTCAATTATTATCTCATTTGGTGGGTTTTGCCGCAGTATTAATATTATTAAGTCAAAGAGATGCTAGCAATGAAAAAATGTTTTCCTAGCGGTCTTACTTTTCGATAGGATCCTGAGAACCTTTTCCACAGTGAATCTTTAATCAAAACCTACAGGTTCTTCAGGGCCTACAGTGTAGAGTTAGTAGTTAAGTTGGGTGGTCATACTTCTTTCATGAAAATTTAGAGTTGTGTACATTTCTGAAAGTGAACATATTTGGGAAATGCTCTGATTTGTAGATATCCTGAATCACCTTGTTCTACAGAATAAGCCTTAATCCCCGATTGTAAACGTCTTGCAGTAGTCAAAACCTTCTTAGACTAAGTCAAAAATACATATAGTTTTGCTCCCTCTGTAGTTATGTCAACTGCCTCATTATTTATTCTTGGGGTCATCTTGTGAGATAACCTTTTTTATGTCGCCGTTTCTTCTCGATTTTTCAGGGCAATTTCAGTGGCGGCTGCCGCAATACTAAAGTTGGGGGGGGGCGGGGTGGAACGAGGGATTAGGGGGAACAATGCTTTTTTGTAAACTTACCTGACGACGCGGCCGCCTCGGTCCTCTTCTCCGGCTCTCCTCCCGGCACAGGCTCCCCACCCAATCCCGGCGCTGCTCTCAATAGCATGAGAGTATGGCAGGATTGGTCTGAGCTGTGTGGTTTGCTGCTCAGACAGCACCTAGGAGCCAATGCCATTTCTACAACCTTGCTGTGCAACACAACTGGGTTGGTGAAACCTAAGTGCGCATGTCTGTTTGGCTGGCCTAGCCAAACAGACATGAACACTTACAGTGAGCCTATCACTCCTCCTTGCTATGCCGGGCCCCGCCCGTCCCTGCACCGCTGGCATTGGCTCAGTCAGTCAGCGGTCATTTTATTTTTTGCTTGACGACTGACTGACTGACTGACTGACCAGTGGGGGGACGCTCCTCCGCCATTACGGAGAAGCCTCCCTTGGGTAATTGACGTTTTTCCAGTGATTTTATTAGCAATCTTTTCAGTAATCACACTGTGCAGTCATACTCAAACTGTGATTGGAGGTATTTCACTTCATTTTTTATTTCTTTAGCAAGTTTGAAAAGCACAGTGCCTAGAAGTCAACATCATTTCTATTTTTTTTTTTTTATAAAAGTGAGGTACAAAAATGCAAAATTATAAAATTATACAAGAAAATGAATGCAGTTTTCTTTACGCGAATGCCTCATAACCCTTTTCGATTGAGGTGTTCTAAAAAATATATTTTTGATTAAACAAATCTAATGTCCAGTGGAAGCAACGATGAAGGAGAAAAGGTCTCCAGGGAATTGAAATGAGGTTGGTTAAAAAAAAAAAACGAAAGGAGCAGCAAGAGTTTGGAGAAACTTGAAGAATGCTGTTTCCAGAAGCTACAGTCTTAAGAGACGTTGCTATTTCTGGACTCTCTGTTTATCTGCTTTTAAATAGCATATGAGGATTAGCCTTTAGGAAAATTGGTGATTTTATATGCCTATAAAAGGCAAGCTCAGCAAATTTCATGTGAATAGCTGTCCCAGAAATACCTAGCACTGCTGTTAAAAAGTATGGGCCCATCAAATCAAGGCTCCTCATTTCCAAATAGATTTGCCCATCCTTGCTTTACTTGGCTTTGATCAGCGAGTGGTAGATGGGCTTAACGATGATGTGGAGGTGCAGTGAATTGTCTACCAAGTATTCAGAGGTCCGCTTCTGCAGGTCTGCATTGGCCAGGAAGTCGGGCACCTCATCTGTGCTCTGATGGAAACTGTAAATGTGCTTCACAAATACTTTGCCCTGGGGCTTCTTACCAATCACCAAGATGGTTTTCTGAAAGCTCACACCTGCAAAGTCTGAGCTGCTCATGGCCGGGCTTATAACGAGCCGCGGTCGGCCATCTTCAATGCGGGCTGATTGGACGGCTCCAGATGTTGAATCTGAGTAGACAGGCCGTAAGCTTACTGGAAGCCAGCGGGGTGAGAACAGCATATTCCAGGTAACCTTCTTTGCAGAATCATGGTTGCTCGGTCCCAGCTGAGTTTGGAAGCTTGTGCTCCTGTCGTCTCTGGCTGGGTTGTTGATAATCCACTGGGAGCCCCAGGAAGGTACAATATAGTTGCGAGGAATGAACATGCTGCAGTTAACCTCAAAGTACTTGCCGTACTGCAGGGGTGAGGCAGAGTGGAACTGGAATGTCTGAAAGAGGAGGTCCTGGATGGAATCATAGTACTTGGCCATCACCAAAGATTGCTTCTGAATCTGGAACAAGTGGGCGGGAGAAATCATTGGGTATCGGATCGACCTCAGGACCTTCTCAATAATGGGAACATCAGGGTTGTTCTTTCTGATCCACTCCTCAATGGCCTGGTAGAGTTCGAGTTCATTCTGAAGGACCAAGTCGGAGCGCTGGAGCAAAGAGACCATAAGGTCATCACTCACAGATACCCATTCGCCACTGTTGATGATAGTGGAAAGGTTCCAGGCCAAAAACTCCAGGCAGCTCTCCAGCAGGCCTTCATCATGGACCTTGAGGGCATAATGGTACCAGCCCACGACATGGCCTTGGCTGGATTCAGTGGCTAAGTGGTTCCTCATATAATCTCTTACACCTCGTTGAAGTGCCCAAACATGATACTTGCTGGCCAGTCTGTGGAGGGTGATTGCTTGGTTTAACTGGATTGAGATCTCCCCAGAATACAGGTACCTGGAGAGAAAAGGTTGGATAAAAAGATCCTGTTACTGATGTAACTAATGTTGCAATGATTGTATTACATATGTTGTCAAGAATGGAAGTGCATGTACTACAGCTATTTATTTTTAGTAACAAGTTTGCCTTCAAATACGTTTCTTGTTAACTGCTAAACTAAATCCAAATGCCTGCCCGAATATTTGTACAAGGAATACCTTGTTTTTCAAGTTGTTTAGATTTTGCAAATGTAATAAAAAATGTCACTCACAGGAATATTGTAATTTACTGCTATTAATGATTTAATAACATGAATAAGTTAGACCAATGAAAATAAATCAAGTGAAAGAGCGATATGAAAACACATTTTTTATTAGATTGCTTTCATAAAGTGTGTTTATCCGTTCTAAAACTTCAGTTAGTAATATGAAATATTTGTCTGTGGGCTGAATATTTAAACAGTGATAATCAGTAGACTACTATAAAAGTGAGCATGGGACACTAAGGGGCATATGTACAAGGACTTAACGCCACCAGAATGTTACTTTTTAAGACGTTCTGGTGGCGTGAAGTCCATCACCTTATTTACAAAGTTGCGTTAAGCCACTTAACGTAGCTTAAAACCACCATGTAAATAAGGCCCCCTTTCATGCCATAGTTAGCGTGAAAGGGGTGGGCAATGGGTGTTGCAGTGGGCGTACCACCGCGACACCCATTGATTTTGACTCTGCCCCCTATTTACAAGGGTGGCATAAATATGGGGCAGCGCCAAAATTATGACAAAAAAACCCTGGTCTTAACATGGTGAAATGAGGAGAAATATCTAATTTCTCCTCGTTTTTGCTGTTTCTTTGTGTGCTGCATTGTGCAGCACACATAGAAACAGCAAATCGCCATGAATGATTGTTTATGTGCAGGAAAGTGTGCCTTCCTGCACATTATTTTCCTGAAGTAAGGAACCGGATTAAAGAATTTGTTAATAAAAAACACTGGTCTGACTCTGCCAGCTGCCTTGGTATTATGACTATCAGGAACCGACCCACCATTTTACTTGGCATCACCGAGTAAGGCGAAAAACTCGCAGAAGATGGCATCCCCCACTGCCTGAATCGGGAAAAAAAAAACATTCTTCCCTAGAAACCAGAATAGGACCACTACACCCATTACTACAAAAACCCTGCAAAACTGGCGGCCATTTTAAATGTGCATCAGACATTGGTATACCTTATCTCTTAAGCCAGTACGATGGACCTAGGCACCCTTGGAATGAGTTCCGATCAAAAGAATACTCTATTCTCTTCAACCCAACTTTACTACCAACAAAGGTTTATCACAAATAATCTGGCTTCTACAAATTGTGTATTTTTTCACTACCTTACAATTTCAGAAGATTGATCAGAATCTCCACCCACGACCTTTCACACCACCTGGTTCAACGACAACTTGAACACCGAAAGACGCAATCTAAGAATAGCAGAAAGAGCCTGGAGATCTTCCCCATCCTTAGAACTTCTAAAACGCTAAAGATCAACCAGGAACACATAAAACAGAAGAATAAGACAAGTGAAAGCTAATTTCTTCAGAGCACAGCTTGTCGAAGCCAGAAATAGGCCCCAAAAACTATTCGAAATAGTCAAGCAGCAATCACGTAACGCATCAAACCCGTTAGACCCCGAATCCAGCACCCTCCCAAACTGTGAAGAACTGGCTGCCTTCTTCATGGAAAAAACTACAAAGATAGAGAATGAACTACAACTAGCGAATGAACTACTACCGGCTGCCTCATCCAGTTTCTCATACACCTTCTAGTATACTCAGGGGAGCAACCCATCCAGGCACCTATCCAAAAACAATGCCTCTTGGCACTCCTTCTAAACAATCAACGAAAGTGACATCTACAACATTCTTTCATCATTAAACCCATCTGATCACTTCACTGACCCTCTACCTCCAGCTATATTCAAAGAGAACAAAGCATGTATTCTCCCCCTGTGGACTAAGGGGGTCATTACGATGGCAGACGGACTTCAGTCCATCCGTCATCGTGTCGGGGAGTGGGACCGCCCGCCATGCATGCGGCGCTCCCGCACACCAAATTAGGATGCGACTGCCACCATGGCGGTCGCATTTTGCAATTTACCATTGCGGCGGGTGCTGCTGACTGCAGCACCCGCCGCGATGTCAAAAATGCATGTTGTGCAGTTCACTGCACTACGTGCAGCAGGCACCACACAGTGCCTGCCACTTAGTGCAGTGAAATGTAGGGGGTACCATGGGTACCCCCCAGTGCACAAACACCTACCCCCAACACAAGGGGGGCCCGCAACGGGCCCCCGATACCAATCCCCGCCAGCCTTTCAATGGCAGTTTCGCCGTCATGGAAAGGCTGGCTGTAGCCAGCATCGTAATTTGGCTGACGGTGCCTGCTAGGCACCGCCACCATTTTACAGATGCAGAGCGCTCCGCCAGGCAATCGTGACGATTGCCTGTGGCGGATCCGTGGCGGGCGGTCTTTGCGCCCACCACGGTCGCGGTCTGGATCCGCCCGCCATCCTAATCTGGCGGGCGGCGAATCGTCGCTCGATGGCGGACGGATCGCCACCGCACGGCTGGCGGTGGCGGTCCTTCCGCCATCATAATGACCCCCTAAGATTGTAAATGCCTCACTACGTCAAGGCACTATCCCTGATTGCCTAAAAGCAGGACAAGAAACCCCCACTTTAAAAAAAAAACAACGCAGACTGCTCTGATCCTAATAACTTCAGACCCATCTCCAACATCCCTACTCTTTCAAAGCTCTTAGAAAAATGTGTCCAGATCCAACTCTGCAATCACATAGACAACTATCAACTCCTTGATCAACACCAGTCAGGGTTCCGTCAAGGTCACTGCACCGAATAGGCACTTACCCATGTTGTGGATGACATACTAAAAATGCTGGATCTAAATGAATCATGCCTTCTGATACTGCTTGAGTTATCGGCCGCCTTTGACACGGTCAAACATAATAGTCTACTGAAACTACTGGAACAAAGGATGGGCCTATCAGGGGCCATATTGCAATTGTTTTCCTCATTCCTCCAAAACAGATCCCAGAGAGTCAAAATTAACCAATCTCTGTCTAAGCCCCAAGTGATCACTCTGGGCATTCCACAGGGATCTGCTCTCTCACCCATTCTCTTCAACTTATTCCTGGAACCACTAGCAAACCACCTAAAATCTGCTAACATCCATCATCATATGTATGCTGACGACACTCAGCCGTATCTCAAAATCGCCTCCCCAGTGGACATTGTATCCCTCAATTTCACCTTGCAAACCACACATCTCTGGCTCATGGATAACCATCTCAAACTTAACGCTGCCAAAACCGAATTCCTTCTCATCTCACCGCCGAATTACATCCCCAAGATCGAGCTTTGGTTGAGACATCTTACAGCCCTTAACTGCTCTCATCACATCATAGACTCTGCTAGATCCTTGGGTATTACATGAGATAAACATCTGAATATGCAGGAACACATTAATGCTGCCACCAAAGGAGCGAATTACCAACTGAGCATTCTGCGGAAACTTGAACCCTACCTTCCACATGAAGACCTAAAACAAGCGGTCCAAGCTCTTGTATTGCCCAGACTGGACTATGCAAGTGCCACACTATGTGGCTTACCTCGATACAAGTTGCCCCTCTAAGAGCCTCCCTCAATGCGGCAGCCAGACTTGTCTCCAGATCAAAAAGAAATACACACATCTCCCCGGCCCTAAAATCCCTGAACTGGCTACCGTATGAAGCAAGAATCCAATAAAAAATTGCATGCTTGATACATAAAGCGCTACATTTCAATACCCCCAGATATCTGTCTTAAAAGCTAGAAAAATCAGGGGGCTGCAGACCTTCGCGAAGTGCGCACACCCTGCTTCTGAAACCCCAACGAACCCACAAAAAGAAAATGGGCGCCAGAGCTTTCTCGGTTGTCGCATCTAAGATATGGAACTCTCTACCACCAGACGTTCGCCTAATCTCCTCTACCTCCTCCTTCAAAAAAGAAGCAAAATCTTTTTTGTTGACTAAGTTTTTACCCTAAGACAATATATATGTGTCTATGGAAATGTATCCATACTAACTTCTCTATGACGATTGACCATCTTATTACCGACTATAATTGAGATCAAGCTTTTTACTCTATGTACTTTCATATATGTTTGTCATGCACACATGTGTCTTTTGTTTACCAGTCCAATTGATACCCTACTTCTCGTCATGTAAAGTGCTCTGATACCCAGTAGGATCATGTTCGCACTATACAAATCTTTATAAATAAAATAAATAAACGATCAGTACAAAAATGACGATTTGCAACTTCTCTATGTGCTGCACAATGCAGCACACATAGAAGTTACAAATCGCCATTCTGGATTGTTTATGTGCAGGAAAGGACACCTTCCTGCACATAAACAATAATTACCCCCAATGCAGGCACCCTTACACTATGGTGCAAGGGTGCCTAGGTTGGCGCTAGGCAGCATAATTTAGTGCCAGCGCTAGGGGAAACACAGGGGTGCAACGTATCATTGTAAATACAGCGCATCCCTGTGTTTTTGAACTGACGGCGTGCGGCGTTAGCAACTTTGGAGCTAACCCGCGCTCCACCAGTTCATTGTACATATGCCTCTAATTTTTTAGGAATCCTATGGATTTACAAAAAAACTTACGAACGTTTTGTTACCACATCTGTGCTATAGAAATTAAAAACATTTGCCCTGATCTCTCAATTGCACAAGATTGATATAGAGTGTTTTCAACCATGACTAAGAAACCTATTCACAAACATATTTTCAGCCATAAATGTAAGTTAATGGCCACATATACCTTACTTACGACTGCTGGAAATTCACATATAGGTTCCTGGCAGGAATACATGCATTCACTAAGGCTGATTTGTCCTTCATGAATGTAGAACAGTGCTTCCCAAACTTGTTAGAACCACAAAACAGTTTTTAGAATGACAAGCTTTATTGAACATGATATGGGTGATTTTGAATGTATCCAAAGCATAGCATCATGTTGTATTGCAGAGTTGTTTACAGACAGCACATTTTCCATTAAAATGGCCACTAAATTTGAACAGACATATAGTTTTACCGATAAAGCTATATTGCACACAAATGATAACGTGTGGAAATCGGGTTTCAGTAAATATTTCTCATTTGTGCATCACCAAGTAAAGTGTCTTGCTTTGTTTTGCTCCTAATAAAATCTTTGTTTCCATCACACTTCAAATCTACAAAAAATGTGCTTCATTTTTGCTTTTCTAACTGCTGAATAAGTACAGTGCATTTGCAAGTATTTATATTTTGTTTTGTGTTACAAAACATTACTTCCTACAGCCCTTTCTTTCACACTCTCTGCATCCCAGCAAGATCATCACATAATTCACTTTGCTTTTCTTTCTTTTGACTGAAAAGTGAGAGGAGTTTGTAAACACCAATCCCCATCTCCACGCTTCAAACTAGGAAAGGCACTAGAAAGGGTTGCCCTCTCTCCCCCTCCTTGTTTATCTTACACTAGAACCGCTTCTCTACAATGTCCATAGTAACAACTCCATATCAGTTGTCACTTTCACGGATATAACAGTGAAAGTACTGGCGTACGCAAATGATATTTTAATTATGATAGATAACGCTCGCCCCTCCATTGAAGCACTCATTAATAGGATCGAGAATTATGCTTGGGTTGGGGGTTATAGTCTCAATACAGAAAAATCTGAAGTCAAAGGTCTAAAGGAAATCTGCTCTAAAGAAGTTATAGGTGAATCTCGCCTCGCACGGCAGACTGGCTATTTGAAATATTTAGGTATAGAATTTGGCGCAGACCTAATGAAGGACATCTTACAGCACAATGAGAAGCTAACCCTGCTGAAAGCTCAAAATCTCCTTGAAAACTGCAACCCTAAATTCATCACTTGGTGAGGATGCATCAAAGCTATAAAAATGATGATAGTAAGTTTCCTTATATCCATGCTCCCACTCTCCCTCTCTGATGAGTTCCACCGCAGACTAGATTAACTCTTAAACACCTTTATCTGGCAAAACAAATGCCCAAGAATCTCAATCTCCCTATCCGCCTTGGTGGAGTAAATCTCACAAATTTCCAGTCATACCGAACAGCCTTTATAGCCAAACACGGTTCAATGCTTTTTCATTCTCAACAGGAGTATACTCCGGCCTGGCTTTTAGTCGAAAGAGCACTTCTCAAAGATTGTCATCCCATTATGCTGCTTTCCACCAAACTTAAATCCTCCCTTCCAGTTACACAAATTTTTGAAACCACCAAACAGACCTTGTTAAAACTGGACATAATCCCGGAGATTCATAGTAGGCATGCTAGCTTTGTTTCCTTATAGAACACCATGCGCTTCAAGATTAAAGGTGCTCCGATTGATTAGAAAGCGTGGTCTTCAAAAAGGATCCACTTTTTAGCATAATTGGGTCCAAAAAATTACCCACCCTCTTTCAGAGAATTGCAGATCCTATGTAACCTTGACAACATAAACATTTATGATTTCCTAAACTCAAGTCCTGCGTTTCTAAGGTCAATCCTCCCTTCCAAGAGCCTTCCCTTCCTAAATTGATTGCTGTTGCCAACAGACAGGGTCAACAATTTTCAAAATACTATAAACTACTACAACCAAACTTCTCTCATCTTAACCATGGCATTCTTGAGAAATGGGATCTAAATTTCTTACTGACCCAAGAACTGTGGAAATGGATTTGGAAATTGGTGGTCTCTCATAAAAGCATACCTGCATTCTGCCAAATCAAGTTTTGGTTCCTTCACAGAATTTGTTGGACTCCCTCTTGCCTCTATAAAGTTGGTCTGCCAGATGAGCTGAACTGTTGGAATTGTAATAAAGAAATTGGTGATTTACCACATGTACTCTTCTTGCAGCGCTGTTGCGTCGTTCTGGGACAAATTTTGAGTTTCTCTCCTGATTATTTGATTTCCGGATTAAGCGTGAGTTCCAGTCGATCATCATGGGTTTTCTCGACCCCTGCTTAAACTCCCAAACCGATGCCCTACTGTTAGACAGTCAATTAATAGCAGCTTGCAAGTCTATCCTTGCTAATTGGAAAGACACTGCATCCACCTCCTTTAAATCCTGGCTGAACTGGATTACTCATATAAGGGGCGCTGATACCATTGTCTTTCAACACTCCCTTTGGAAAACACAGCATAGAACATTATGGAGTAAGCTTGACACTTATTTTGCCACTACTAAACCCCCATGAGATTCTGATATCCAGCAACTCCTATCTATCCCTCACCTGTTAACTTAGCTACCCCCAACCTTATCTGAGGCCCCCCCAAATACACAGCGGATGTCCGCATCTTTTCTTCCAAGGATCCCCTGACAGTTTGACAACAACGAACACTGATCTGTGCATACTATTTTAGGTATTACATGTACATGATGCCCTTTGTTTCTCTCCTTTGTATCTGATATGTTTTAAGAATCGTCATATGCAATATCTGTATTCCTTACAGGAGACTTACTGCTCCTTCTCCAGATCATAGTATAGCCTGTTGGGAACATACGCTTTGCTACAGTCATTTATGACTATTTCACAATGATCAATTATAAGTTTATATTTGATTTTTTTCCTCCACATGTGTATTTCTGAGCTTTAATCGACCATCCATGCAAGTTTGTTTCCTTTGTATTTCCTTTTCTTATTCTTTTATTGGATTATGTTCATATGTTTTACGTGAAAAATTTAAATAAAACCAGTTTAAGTAAAAAATAAACATAAAAAACCCCCATAAGCAATAATTTGTCAGAAGACATAGCCTGAAATTTGACCTCTGTCTTTCAAGTGGAGCAAATGTAGCAAGATAAAAACAGAAGTTAAATCCATCTTTATTTATTGATTGGATTTTCACAGCCCACCAAGAATTGGCTTGCAACCATAGTTTGGTAAACACTGGTGTAGAGAAATCTGCAGTAGTAAATTCCATTTAAGGGATGGAAAGTGAATGTTCCAAGGTCTGATTTGTCTAGGAATCTTGGGAACGCCCGCAAAAATATACATTTGTGGGCATTTCCAAACTTTTATGCAACCCCTTTCCACCTTGAAAATGGTCAGAGATTTAATCAAGCCCAGGGGTGGACAGCTCCCGTTCCAGGGTGGGAAGGGGATCTGATCACCTCTGGTTTGCTTGAGGGTGAGCAGGGCCAAACTGGGAACCAAAACTAGCCATTGCAAATTTTGGCAGACCAGCCCTCATAATGTGCGTTGTGAGCGAGCCTGTCCACTGCAACAAGCGTCTTAGGGAGGTTCTCCCACCAAGAATTGTTTGCAAAAAATTGCAAATATGGTGCGTTTTGCAACACATTTTTCTTGTGGAGTATTTTTTATCAGGATTTTATGCATAAACGTACATTGTATGTTATAATAATACCAACAAACCCTGGAATGGGTCCTCTTGCATCACCATTTGAATTACAACAGTATGATTTATACTATCCGCTTAATGACTCGTGTGGATCCCTTGGGAGACAGTACTTCCCAATAAGAAGCGGGCGTGTTAGGGGTAAGGGAATGGAGAGAAAGGGGGTGTATTCTAGATAAAGGTAAAGTTTGTGTCAAAAGTACATTTATCCAATGGCCCAACCTGTGGTCACAAAAGTAAAAGCTGTGCACGATATTCGGGTCACAAGGTCATCGTGAGCGGTCCTTCTTCACGACATGGAATGACCTGGTGAGGGCTGGCAGTTGGGCGAACTCAGGTCCTGCTCATGTTCTGAGAAAAGGGCCCCAGATGTCCTAAAATATTAGTAGCGGATCATTTAAGTTTATAGACTGTATTGTATTGTATTGTAATTGCATTTATATAGCGCTTGCTACCCTTGATGGGGTGTTGAAACGCTTTTTCGACGAGTAGCACACTACTTTGGAACCCAGAAAGGATCAATCATATCATTTGTAAAGCGCACTACTCACCCGTGAGGGTCTCAAGGCGCTGGGGTGGGGAATGCTGCTACTGCTCGAAAAGCCAGGTCTTGAGGAGTTTTCTGAAGGTCAGCAGGTCTTGGGTCTGCCGTAGGTGGATGGGGAGAGAAGGTCAGCAGGTCTTGGCGGCGAGGTGGGAGAACGATCTGCCACCGGAGGTCGCTCTTCGGAAGCGGGGGACTGTGGCGAGGGCGAGGTCGGTGGAGCGAAGTTGGCGGGTGGGGGTGTAGAAGCTGAGTCGTCTGTTGAGGTACGTTGGTCCGGTGTTGTGGAGTGCCTTGTGTGCGTGGGTGAGGAGCTTGAAGGTTATCCTCTTGTTGACCGGGAGCCAGTGCAGGTCTCTTAGGTGGGGTGCGATGTGGCTGCGGTGAGGGATGTTGAGGATCAGGCGTGCAGAGGCGTTCTGGATGCGTTGGAGCCGTCTCAGGAGTTTGGCCGAGGCTCCTGCGTAGAGGGCGTTTCTGTAGTCCAACCTGCTGCTGATGAGGGCCTCGGTGACCATTCTTCTCGTTTCAGTGGGGATCCACTTGTAGATCCTGCGGAGCATGCGGAGGGTGTTGAAGCAGGCGGAGGAGACAGCATTGACCTGTTTAGTCATGGAGAGGGTGGAGTCGAGGATGACCCCTAGGTTACGTGCGTGGTCGGTGGGTGTTGGGGCGGTTCCCAGTGCGGTCGGCCACCAGGAGTCGTCCCAGGCCGAAGGGGTGGATCCGAGGATGAGGACCTCCGTCTTGTCCGAGTTCAGCTTCAGTCGGCTGTTCCTCATCCATTCAGCGACGGCCTTCATTCCTTCGTGAAGGTTGGTTTTGGCGGTGTGGGGGTCCTTGGTGAGGGAGAGGATCAGCTGGGTGTCATCGGCGTAGGAGATGATGTTGAGGTCGTGCCGACGGGCGACGTGGGCGAGCGGTGCCATGTAGATGTTAAACAGAGTTGGGCTGAGGGAAGAGCCCTGGGGTATGCCGCAGATGATCTCGGTGGCTTCGGAGCAGAAGGGGGGAAGGTGGACGCTCTGTGTTCTGCCGGAGAGGAAGGAGGTGGTCCAGTCCAGGGCCTTCTCTTGGATCCCGGCGTTGTGGAGGCGTGTTCGTAGTGTGTGGTGGCAGACCGTGTCGAAGGCGGCTGACAGGTCCAGGAGGATGAGGTCCGCCGTTTCTCCGTTGTCCAGCAGGGACTTGATGTCATCGGTGGCGGCGATGAGGGCAGTCTCGGTGCTGTGGTTGCTGCGGAACCCGGACTGGGAAAGGTCCAGGATGTTGTTCTCCTTGAGGTAGCGGGTCAGTTGTTCGTTGACGGTCTTCTCGATGACCTTTGCCGGGAACGGGAGCAGGGAGATGGGCCGGAAGTTCTTGAGGCCCTTGGGGTCCGCCTTGGGTTTCTTGAGTAAGGCGTTGATCTCGGCGTGCTTCCAGCTCTCCGGGAAGGTTGCTGTCTCGAAGGAGGTGTTGATGACTTTCCGGAGATGGGGTGCGATGGCTATGCTGGCTTTGTTGAAGATGTGGTGTGGGCATGGAGAAAGGATTAGTGGTGAATTAGTATAGTGAAAATATGAAAGTAATTTGAGTGGTGGATATGTTTGTCAGTTATTTGGATTGAGAAGGATAGCGAAGGGGTAAAAGAGGTAAAAGGTTTGCATTTATATAGCGCTTGCTACCCCTGACGAGGTGTTGAAGTGCTTTTTCGGCAAGTAACCCATAAAGTAGTGGTGAATTAGGATAGTGAAATATGAAATGAATTTGGTGGACATGTTAGTCTGTTATTTGGATTGAAAAGGATAGTGGAGGGATAGAAGGGAAGGATTTAGATGTTTTTTTTGTGGTTGTTTTTGGTTGTTTGTTTTGGAGCTCATAGCAGTAAGAGGAGGTTTGGAATGAGTAAAAGGGAGGTGGAGGGGGAGGAGTCAGAGGGAGGGTTTAAAAAGGCTTGTTTTGGGGGATCAGAATAGTAAGAATAGGTATGAGATGATGCAAGATGCGGTGGAGTAGGGAAGAGTCTCAAAAGTGTTATTTTGGGGATCATAGTAGTGGTATGGGGTTTGGGATGAATGAGAGAGTGGAGGTAGAGGATATATTGAGAGCGGTATAGGGTGAAAAATAGGGTAGTGCATTGGATATGCTGAATTAGAAGAAAAGTAATAAAGAAGTAAAAGTAATACATTTATAGATCTAAAAGTATTAAAGATATGGATCCATAAGTACATGGAAGGTATATAGATGCATACTGGAAGGTAGTATATGTAGATTAAAGATACATTAATTAAACTCTGGCTTTCAAGTGATGTTGTACTTTAAATTAGTTTTATTTATTTTTATAGATATACATATTTTTTTAAATCAATAGTGAAGCAATTGTAGATAAATAGTTATAGATTTACTTATTTATGCAGTCACTTATATACATGTTAAAACATAGAATAATGTAACTATCAGTAATATGTACATTTGTTAAGCAGAGCTAATGGTTATCTATATATAATACATATCTATAGTACAAATAAATGCTTATATGCAGAGAGATATGCTGTATATTTCTATCTGTTTGCATATGGTGGTTATGTAGAGAAGAGCCAATTCTTGAGTAGTTTTCTGAAGATAAGGTGGTTATCCGTGGATCTTATGTTGGGGGGAAAAGAGTTCATAGTTTGGCTGCTTGAACAGAGAATGATGTGCCGCCCATTGTTTTTTTCTCATATCTTGGGATTTTGAGGCGAGGTGCCACTCTAGAGCGGAGGTTCCTTTGTTGAATGTGTTTGGTGATTTTATTCCTGATGAAGAGCGGTCCCGTTCCATGTATCGCTTTGTGGGTGATACAAAGCAGCTTGAAAGTGGATCTTCTGGCAACTGGTAACCAATGCAGGGCTTTCAAGGCAGGGGAGATGTGGTCTTGTGGTTTTATATGTAAGAGTAGTCTGGCAGCCGAGTTCTGAATCCGTTGTAGTATTTTCATGGTCGTTAAAGGTGATCCATGGTAGAGGCTATTGGCGTAATCGAGTTTGGACAAAACAAGGTAGATGGTATCCTGGACCTTGTGTGAAAATCCCAAATGGGGGAAGATTCATTGCAGAGTTTTTATAGTAACAAAGCTTGATCTCGCTAGTTTGTCCACTTGGGCATTCATCAATAGCTTGGAGTCCATGGTCATTCCATGGTTTCTTATTTCCTTCGATATTTTAGGATGTGTTCCCAGATCATCAGGCCACATGGCGAGCAGGTCATAATGTTTCCAATTGCCACACATGAGTATTTCCGTTTTGGAAGCATTCAATTTGAGATGGCTCCACATCATCCATTGATCCACAGCTCTGAGACAACTGAAAATTGTCGAGTTTCCAATGTTTTGGGGGCACAGCAGTTGAAGGAGTATTTGCGTGTCATCGGCATAGTTATAGCACATGAGGTGAAATTGATTGATCAGTGGCAGTAATGACTTCATGTAGATGTTGAAAAGCATGGGGGAGATAATAGAGCCTTGAGGGACCCCTGCTTTTGTGAAGTACGGTTTGGACAAGAAAGGTGGGGTATGGATGACACTAGTTCTGTTGCAAAGGTAGAACGCGAGCCAGTCTAGAGCAGCCCCCTCTATGCCAGGTTTGTGGTGTCTTTTTATCAGAGTGTCATGGTCAACCATGTCAAAGGCAGCCGAGAGGTCCAAGAGAAGTAGTGCAGCAACCACATTGCGGTCAACTGTGTTCTTCAGTCATCCCAGATGGCCAGGAGGGCAGATTCTGTGCCTCTTCCTGGATGGAATCCCATTTGGCAGTCTGAAAGTATGGCATTCTCTTCAATGAAATGTGACATCTGGGCGAACGCTGCTCTTTCTATCAGTTTGCCCAGGAAAGGTCCATTTGAAATCGGTCTGTAGTTGTCAGGGTTCAGCTGGTCTAAGTTTGTTTTCTTCAGAAATGGGTGTATGTATGACTTTTTGAGTTTTTCTGGAAATAGTCCAGTATTTAAGGAGTTGTTGATGATTCTCCTTACTGGAGTGGCAGCAGAGGTTGTTAGAAGAATTGTCTTGAAGGTTTGTGGTGGACACGGGTCAGAAGTGCTACTGGCAGGCCTGCGTGCTTTGACTAGGTCCATAAATTCATTGTGTGAAATGTGTTGGAAGGAACAGAGAGGCTGGGTTAGAGTATTGTTGGATTGCAGCTTTGTAAAAGGGTTAGTGCTGATGCTTTGTCTCTGTTTTAAGTATGTGTCCAACGTGTCTGCTTTGTCCATGTAATGATTTGCCAGTTTGTCTCTGAACTCTTGATTAACTGATGAGCTGCTTCTAGGCAATTTGGTTTACGAAATTCATTGATAATTTTATAGAATTCTTTATTTGCACATTTAGCATTTTGAATTCTGTCTAAATAGTAATTTTTGCTTTTTTGATAGCTGACTTTTACAATCTGTTAATTTTCAGTTGGCGAAGTTTGTCTTGGTTGCCATTTGTTTTGAGCCAGGCAAGTTGCAGCTTTCTAATTTGTTGTTTTATCTCTTTTGTCTCTGTATTTCTCCAAGGTGCTTGTTTTCTTTTGTTCTGTTGTGTGGTTTTTAGTAGTATCAGGATATCAAAAGCTTCCTGTAGCCCCTCATATAGTTTTTGAACAGAATTTATTGTTTCTATATCTCTACTGGAAGTTAGTTGTGTTTCTAAGTGTTCCAAATTGAGTTTGTTCCACAACTGATAGGTGGATGCATGTAAGGTGGTGTTTGGTGCGTCGCATAGTGTTGTTTTATTTTGGAAGGCAAGCAAATGGTGGTCTGATTATATGACTGGAGTCATCGTTTGAAAGGTAACTAGTTCTGTATTATCAAAAATGACATCTAGGATGTGTCCAGTGATGTGTGTGGGTTTGTGGACGATCTGATGAAGGTTTAGTACTTCTAGGCCAGCGATGATTGTTTTTGGATGGGGCATATTTGGTTTGTCAAACCAAATGTTGAGTTAACCAAGAACGCATAGGTTGGAGTGTAGTGTTATCAGGTTTAAAACTGTGTCTAGAAGTGCATCTGGGAAAGTTGCCTTGCTAGGTGGAAGTAAGTAAAGGAGCAGGAATTTACAGGAGGAAGACGGTGTAGGATTGTATCTAGTGAAAAAGGCCTCACAATTTTTTATGGAGACGTCGTCAATTTTAGTGATATGCATTGTTTGCCTGAACACAACAGCTAGGCCACCTCCTTTTTTGCCTATACGATTTTGGGTGATCGTTTGATAGCCTGGAGGAATGGCTTCAAGCAGGGCTGGAGCAATATCATCTCCCAACCATGATTCAGTAATGAATAGTATGTATGGTTTTGCGTCAGTGAGAAGGTTGCAGATGTGATGTTTGTTCTTAGAGAGTGATCGAGCATTTATTAGTAGACAGTTTAGAGAATGAACTTTGGAGATAGTGTGACGTTGTTTTGTAGAAGAGTGAGCAGTATTTTGTGGGCTTGCAGCTGGTGTGCCCTTAGTGTTGGTATTAGGTATATGAGGATAGCAATCCTGTAGTTTTTCTATATCGTGTCTTATAAATATATATATATATATAGAGAGAGATATATGCAAAAAGAAGAAGAAGAGAACTCTGGGTAGTTCCCAAGTTTAGGTGGAAGGCAGCTTCTGTATAGAGCACCCTCAACACCAGCGACACTCTAGATTTGCTCACCTAAAATGTCTGCTTTTCTATCAAAGTTTTTAAGCATAGGATTAGCACAGTGCTATCCACGCCGAGATAGAAAGGGACAAAGGGGGATATTCTCAAGAACGTGCGATAAACATCGCCAAATAGGCTAACGCAATTTTTCATATCGCCGTCTATCGCGGGAAAATAACTCCGTGTCAACGTCGTATTCTCAACACGGCGGTAACATGCAATAGTTTCCCGATAACGCCTCAAATGTCCGCGATACAACTACCGCGACGACGATAAAAAAGGAAATCCGAACGTGAAAACAGTTGCGATGGGCCCAACCGCGATAGAAAAATCGGCGACAAGCAGCGCCAGGCTTGCAATTCCCACGTCAGGTGGGAAAAATCACCATAAAAGCTGCAAAAAAACCAAAAAAAAAACAAAACATAACAACTGCGAAGCACAATGGAGGTAGCCGGAGCAAGTACAGAGGACAACCCGAACCCCACAAGCCCCACGGAGGACCAGCCTGGGACCTCGGGGTCAGGGAAGGTCAAGGAGAAGAAGAAGAGGAAGACGCAGTTCAGTGCGCAGGAAAACAGGATCCTGATTACGGTGGTGATCGAACACCATCAACAACTGTTCGTCACCTCCACTGTGTCATTGGCAACAAAAAATGGAATATGGCAGTCCATCGTGGACAAGGTGAATGCAGTCGGAGTGCTGAGGAGGACAATGGATGAGGTCAAGAGGCGCTGGAATGATGTGAAGCGCAAAACCAAGCTGAAACTCGCAAACAACCGCAAAGCAGCAATGCAGACTGGGGGTGGGAGTCCAGCGCCACAGGAGGAGCTGGATGAGATGGAGGAAATGGTGGCCACAGTCATCAGTGTGGGGCCGGTGGCAGGAGTCGGGGGACCGGACACTGCTCAACATGACCTGACACAACAGCAACAGGGTGAGTAACCACCAGGGACTGGGGGGACGGGGGGAGATAGCACAATGACACACATGCACAATGAAGTATAGCACACTGCACAACCACAATGACACTGGATCATGTCCCTGATCTCCTTGCCATACTGCAGGACACATAGAAACAGCAAGTAGTCCCCCGTCCACAATGTGCCCAGAGGGGGCCCTCCCCACACATCACCAATCTCACAACAAACCCATGCACATGTGCTGAACCCAGCAAAGCTGCGGATCCGTGAGCCCCACTGACAATGCAAGTGACACTCCATGACGATGAGCATGTCTGCAGGCCACTCATCATGACATGTTGCACGCCACGACACCGAGGTGGCTGAGTGTGGTCCACATCCGGAAAGGAGCAGGTCACACACTGACACATCCACGTGCACAAACAACCCCTGACGGCAACAAGACATCTGCGGACAAACCATGCCCAAGAGTCCCAACTCCCACCAAGAGCCCAATTTACCCAAGATGCAACATCTCAGCACTGCATAAGCACAGAAGTCAAAGGCACACCGCCTGAAAGGGAGAAGGCCAAGCAAAGTCTGAGCTGCAGGGGCGACTCTCCCACAATGCAGCACACACACAAGAATCAGAGCACATCAACATTGACAACAATGTGGTAGAAACTGCAACACATTCACAACAGAACAGAGGACACAACTGCTGCAGCTTGTGTGTAGAAACTGGCCAATCACATTTGGCATAGCAGGAAACTGTGACATGATAATGGACAAGTACAACCCCACATCCCTGATGGTGCACAAATGTCCACTGTCCCACTTCAAATAGGCAGCTCCTCCTAAACAGTCACAATGTACATTGTCATGCAGTCTGTTTGGAAACTTGGCCAATGCGTGAACATACATGGAACACACTGTTAAACTGCATCTCCCATTTACATTGCAGAGGGAGAATCATCACCTCCTGCAGAGCAGACCGAACACCTCCTCACTGATGACGAGGAGGACCTCCCCACCTTCGACACCGACGCCCTCCAAGAGCTCATGGACAGCTTCCACACCCCACCCCCAGGAGCAGGGCAGCCCAGCTGCATCGAGGAGACCCCACCCCCTGCACAGACCACACAGAAGGAAGCACCCACCACCCCGGCTGTCTCCCAGGATCCCCACGACCAACACATGGCATTTCAACGCCGTGTGTTGGAGGGCCAGAAGGAGATGGCTGAGCAGGTGCAGTGGGGTTCGAACTCATGGCAGCCAAACTAGATGCCATCCATGGGTGTCTACGTCCCATCAGGGACCACTTACAGTCCCTAACGGACACCCACAGTCCGCTCCATGGTCTCCAATGAGCCATGGCTGACATCGCTGGAGTCATGACTCAGAGACAAGAACACCGGTCTAGTCAGAGTGGCTCCAGCGATCTCAGCCGGGAGTTGGGACACATTCGGAGGCTCACGGAGGACATGGTGCGGATGGAGGCGGAAAGGATGGCTGCCACGGCTGCACATTCGCGAGATGTAGCTGGGATCTTCCATGCCCTGCATATCCTCATCATGGCATTGCTGCCACAAGTGTAAACACAAAATGGGCTGCCCCTAGCGTGGGTTCCTACAGTTTCCTACAGAGTTATACTGAGATGCAACATCAGTGGGGGCATTTCATAAAAAGTTTCGGACTGGCCTCACACACCGCCCGGTGTCATGCTTCATCATAGGCTGTCCTCGCCCTCTAATCGGTACATCTCCTTTACAGAAAGTCACAAGTAGGCCCTCCCACCCTCGCCCTCCCATGGAGTATAGAGGATAGTATTTTAGGGTAAGAAATGGATTGCCATCATGTTTTTGGTTATATGATGACACGTACACCTGCCATGTGTCTCATAAAGACCACACCACGCGCGCTATAGGTGTGACTTGTTTTGGATGACAAAATTTGCCATTTATATATATACTTACACGTTTGGTTTGTATGTCCTTTTTGTTTCTCTTTTTTCTTACAGAATCACTTACAGTGGTACTACACCAAACGGGTAGTTTGACCGTCTTAGCCCCCGTCCCCAGTTTGGCAGCACCCTCTTGCAATAGATGCAAAAAGGTAGCGCCCACAGTTAGAAACCCTTTAGTCCTGACGAATGCGACGTACCCTACAGGGACACTAACGCAGAAACATGTTGACCACACTTAACACGGTGAAGGGAGAATAACGTCCCAGATCACCGTTCACCTATTTTAATACCATACATTTGCTCCCTGAATAAACACAGTTTAGTGACAGATGTAATGGTTTTTAGATCACCTTTCACTTTCACACGGCCACCACTTAGCTTTAGAAGTGCATCCCTGTCTCCAGGTGTATTCCCGCCCTCTATCAAACGAAGTTTTTAGAGGGCGAGGACAGCCTATGATGAAGCATGACACCAGGCGGTGTGTGAGGCCAGTCCGAAACTTTTTATGAGATGCCCCCACTGATGTTGCATCTCAGTATAACTCTGTAGGAAACTGTAGGCACCCACGCTAGGGGCAGCCCATTTTGTGTTTACATATCAGATTGGAGGCTGGCTATCCCCTTGGCCCCGTGCCTCTAGTTCCCATCCTCAGCCAAGTCTGAGGTGAGTGTGTGTGGATTGCTGCCACAAGGCCTGGCGCAGATGAATGCTGCTGCTCCTACACCATCCACATCTCTGCCCCCTGATGTGTCAGTGCCCCACAGTGCGGCAGACATTCCACCTCCAGCACTTGATGTGTCACTGCCACACAGTGCGGCCGACAATCCACCTCCGGCCCCTGATTTGTCAGTGCCACACAGTGCTGCAGCCGAAACACCACCACCCACAGGTGAGGCACATCACACATCAGAGGACGATGATGTGGATGAGACTGCCGTTGTGGTAATGAGGAAGCGGTAGCATTCATCTCTGCCATATGGCCTGTTTCAGCTTGGTTCGGCCCTTTGTATCATCACCTTCCACTGTCCCCTGATACACTCTGCGGCACTCACCTTGGACCTCGACATGGACTGCCATATTCTGTTTCGTTACCAATGGCACAGCAATCAGACTGCGGACTGAACTCTTCCTCTTCCGATGAATTTGTCCTTCCCTAATGGACTCTGGCTGGCCCTCCACGGGGCAACAATGTCAAGTGGGGTGTGCATGGCCCTGTACTGCTCCAGCTGCAACACTCCACTGAATGTGAATAAAACATTCAAATTCACACAGATGTGTCATGTCTATGATCCTTCAAGTATGACAGTATGACAGTAGGGTCACTGATTCCCCCTCACGTCCATTTTGCACATGTTGTGGGGCTTGGGTCACAGGGTGCAACATTGCCGATTGCGGTCCGGGTGGTGCAGACACTACAACGGAGACACACGCATTGGTTACTTCCTTGTCCAGGCCAGAACTGAACCACGCCCAGAGCCCCGGGCTCATTGTTCACACCCCTACGCTGGACTGGCATACACCAGCCCAGCCCACTCTGCTTACGCTCACAGGGGGTGGCGACACAGCTACATGTCCCAGGTCTTCCCTGTAGTGATCTGCTGGTCACTGGTCTAGTTGTCAGCATGCCACAGCCACTCCCTGAGGGCTGGTTTACACCCACACCACACCCATCCAGCACAGGCGTCACGGGACATGTGACGCTGCCAATAAATGGGGCCCACCACAGCACATCCCTCACTGCCGGAGGTGACATGATGGTGTCCGCATCCACGGAACTCAATCATAAAGGGTCCGTGACTTGCGTTGCACAGAGTTAGTGGCACCCGATGGCCTGCGTCCGGCACGGGCCTACCGCCACGTGGCGATGACTTGCGGTGCACAGATTTAGGCCCACCTATAGAGCTGAGCGGGTGTGCAGCCTGCGATGATGCGTTGGCTTTGATACGGCGTCCAGCAAATCAAGACTCAATTTGAATTGTGAGCCCTGCTGGACCGAAGTGTACGCGCAGGCAGCAGTCAGCACACACATGACTCTGCGGTGTGGTGCCGCAGGGTGCGCTGGGGGCCTGTGGCGCGGAATCCAGCGATCGGCTGAGGAAGTTGCACCGGCACGTGGAGGGCCCTCTTGGAGACACACCGGTGGCAGCAGGTGAGCATTGAGGCCTGGGTGCGCAGGGGCGGGCAGTCATCGCTGGGCAGCGGACCGGTCCGGGGACCAGGGCTGGGGTGCAGCAGGCGCACAGGATCACGCAGGCACCACTGGTCACGGCGGTGGCCTCGTGGCTGGGTGGGGGGCGCCGCCCTGGCAGACGCGACCCTGCATGCGCTGACGAGATATGGGCGGGTTGGCTTGGGACGTAGTCACCTCGTCTCCAGTGTGATTATGGCCGTTGAATGTGGTTCGGCACGTGTGTGTAGGCCTATGGTCACGATATGGCGGACACAGAGACACACGTAGTAGTTACTGTGGTGGACATCCCAGAACTGGACCACGCCCAGGGCTATTCATTCGTGACATACGCCGGCCAAGGCCGCTCCGATCAGGCTTACAGAGGGGGACCACATGGCTACATGTCCAAGGTCTTCCACACTGCCTGGGGTAACCTGTTTGCGTCCACTGTCCACTACACTGCAAACACCAGCAGTAGATGTCCACATGGACATGTCTGTGCTCTGCATACTGCAGTCTGTCCAGCACATCTCCGCCACACTTGGCATTGTGTCCTTTCTTATTGCTGGGTCACTTGCCTCCTTCGCACATTCTTGGTTCCCACCTCTCCCCACATTCTGCAGTTGTGTGGCAGAGGGGCTCTGCCTTTGCGGATGGTTTGTCTACATGTCTGGCCCCTGTTACCACAGTTACTTGTGTTGTCGTGTCCGGTAGTTGGGCATGTTGGTTGGCATGTTGTATGTGATTTTGTTACGTGTGCTCTCCCACAGTTGTGAGTTGTGTGATTGTGGAGTTGAGGTGTGTGGTGTGTTCAGTTAGTACTTACCAATGAGCAGTGCATTGCCATAGGTGCCATCCTGGAAGCGCTGGTTGATGATGGACTGTCGGAAGATGTATGTATCATGCACACTGCCTGTGAAGTTGGCGACAACATTGGTGAACTGTCCCCGGTGGTCCACTATTGCCTGCACATTGATGGAATGCGTGTGCTTTCTGTAGCGGTAATTGTGTGCAGGGTCGGCAGGGGGCACAAGTGGTACATGTGTACAGTCAATTGCCCCCAACACGTGCGGTAAGGCAGCTATGGCGTAATTCCCTTGCATGGTCTCCAGCTGTTCATGCACAGCGTGGGGGAAGTGAAGGTGCAGGGGTATCAAGATCATACAAACCGTGATGTTTACAGGTATGATGAATCCTGCATAATGAGACCGTAACAGATGTTTGTCTGGTCGTAACCTTCCTTTTCTTTCCTGCGGAGGTTACGAGCACACGGACTTCTGTTGCAGTATATTTGGACTGGATTCATCATACCTGTATGCATTCCGGTTTGTCCAAGTGCAATACACTGTGCCAGATTACGTTTGTGACTATGAGGACGCTTGACCAGTGTCACCATTTCTCCAACAGGTTTCTGACTACTGATTTCGGGATATGGAATGGTATTGGGGAGTTCCCACACCATTTGCAGTTTATTGGATCCACACGTTGCCCTGGTGAAGTTCCCCGTTGGGAATGGAACACGTTGGCTGAGCTTTTCGTCTTGTTGTTTATGTATTTGTAATAAAGTTCTGTTTTTCCACTACCGTTGACTACTGGACTTCATGACCTGAGGGGGAGGGTCCAGGGGGTGGTTGCGGTGGGTGTTGTGGCCCTCTTGGGTCTCCAGGCTGCATGATCATTGTCTCCATGGCATCTGTTGGTCTTCAGATGTGGCTCTAGGCTGGGCTCCCTTTCATACTGCAGGTTGTCATCCTGCTTAACACCAGTAAAAGGCAGGTGTTGAATCCCTGCTGCTAACGCGCCTTATCGCCTGTTTTTGGATCGCATCGCTGCTCTGGCTGGTCGTTGAGAATATCGCGATGTGGTGTTTTCATGTGTTTTTGCACGGAAACGCCTACTCTGCATATCATTAGCGTTCGTTGTCGCTCTCATCCGTGGCGATGTGTTTTGCGGCAGCTATCGCAGGAAAACTGGCGATGTCGGCAGTTTGCACCAGCTTGTGAATAGGGCGATAAGTCTATTGCCACTTTTGCGGCGCTAAAGTGCAGATAAATTGGCGATGGCTCCTTGAGAATATGCCAACATCTCCTTCGAGACAGCAACCTTCCCGGAAAGCTGGAAGCACGCCGAGATCACCGCCTTACTCAAGAAACCCAAGGCAGACCCCAAGGACCTCAAGAACTTCCGACCCATCTCTCTGCTCCCGTTCCCGCGAAGGTCACCGAGAAAATCGTCAACAAACAACTGACCCGCTACCTCGAGGAGAACAACATCCTGGACCCTTCCCAGTCCGGCTTCCGCAGCAACCACAGCACCGAAACCGCCCTCATCGCCGCCACCGATGACATCAGGACCCTGCTAGACAACGGAGAAACAGCAGCCCTCATCCTCCTGGACCTATCAGCCGCCTTCGACACGGTCTGCCACCACACACTACGAACACGCCTTCACGACGCCGGGATCCAAGAGAAGGCCCTGGACTGAACCACATCGTTCCTTTCCGGCAGAACACAAAGCGTCCGCCTCGCCCCTTCCGATCCAAGGCCACCAAGATCATCTGCGGCGTACCCCAAGGCTCCTCCCTCAGCCCAACGCTGTTCAACATCTACATGGCACCCCTCGCCCACGTCGCCCGACAGCACAACCTCAACATCATCTCCTACGCCGACGACACCCAGCTGATCCTCTCCCTCACCAAAGACCCTCACACCGCCAAAGCCCACCTCCACGAAGGAATGAAGGCCGTCGCCGAATGGATGAGGACCAGCCGCCTGAAGCTGAACTCGGACAAGATGGAGGTCCTCATCCTTGGTTCCAACCCTTCAGCCTGGGACGACTCCTGGTGGCCAACATCACTGGGAACAGCCCCGCCACCCACCGACCACGTACGCAACCTAGGGGTCATCCTCGACCCCACCCTCTCCATGACTAAGCAGGTCAACGCCGTTTCCTCATCCTGCTTCAACATCCTCCGAATGCTCCGCAGGATCTTCAAGTGGATCCCCACCGAAACAAGAAAAACAGTCACCCAGGCCCTCGTCACCAGCAGGCTGGACTACGGAAACGCCCTCTACGCAGGAACGACGGCTAAGCTCATGAGACGGCTGCAACGCATCCAGAACGCCTCTGCACGTCTTATCCTCGACATCCCCCGACGCAGCCACATCACACCCCACCTGAGAGACCTGCACTGGCTCCCTGTCAACAAGAGGATAACCTTCAAGCTCCTCACCCACGCACACAAAGCACTCCACAACTCCGGACCAGCCTACCTCAACAGACGACTCAGCTTCTACACCCCCACCCGCCAGCTCCGCTCGACCAGCCTCGCCCTCGCCACAGTCCCCCGCATCTGGAAAACGACCGCCGGCGGCAGATCCTTCTCCCACCTCGCCGCCAAGACCTGGAACACCCTCCCCACCAACCTCCGACAGACCCAAGACCTACTGGCCTTCAGAAGACTCCTCAAGACCTGGCTCTTCGATCAGTAGCAGCACCACCCCCCTCTTCCCCCAGCGCCTGGAGACCCTCGCGGGTATGTAGTGCGCTTTATAAGTGACATGATTGATTGATTGATTGATTGCCCCAAAGTCTTTTGCCATTTCTACAGCAAAGTCTTTAAGCATAGGAATAGCACAGTGCTATCCATGCCGAGCTGTTATTTGACAAAAGCCATTTACCACTCCAGGCACAGTATTACAGCTTTGGACTGGCAAAATACCGACCCTAAATGTACCTCCCACTGGGGCAGATGTGCATAAGAAGATGTGTGGTCAGTATTAAGGGGCATATTTACAAGCCCCTATTGCCACAGGAGCGTCACTTTTAGTGACTTTCCTGTGGTGATATAGGTTTCACCTTATTTACTAGGCTGAGTTAAGCCACTTAACGTGGCTTAACACTGTCTTATAAATAAGGCCCCTTTTCACGCTATACTTAGCGTGAAAGGGGCGGGCAATGAGTGTTGTGGTGGGCGTTCCACCGCAACACCCATTGATTTTGACGCTGCCCCATATTTACAAGGGCATCGTAAATGTGTGGCAGCGCCAAAATTAAGACCAGGGAAAACCTGGTCTTAAACAGGTGCAACATTTCTCCTCGTTTTTGCTGTTTCTATGTATGCTGTGTTGTGCAGCACACATAGAAACAGCAAAGGACATTAATTGTTTGTGTGCTGGAAGGTGACCCTTCCTGCACATAAACAATCAATTAAAAAAAATTACGTTTTGCAACTTCTTTGTGTGCTGAATTAAGCAGAACACATAGAAGTTTCAAAATGCCATTTCAGATTGTTTATGTGCAGGAAGGGACACCTTCCTGCACATAAACAATCTTCCCACAACGCAGGCACCCTTGCGCTATAGTGCAAGGGTGCCTGCGTTGGTACTCAGCAGCTAAAATTAGCGCCAGCACAAGGGGAATGCAGGCCTGCACGGTATCCTTGTAAATACGGTGCAGCCCTGCGTTTTGGAAGTGGCAGAGCACAGCGTTAAGCCAAAGTGGCTAATGCCGCGCTCCGCCACTTCCTAGTAAATATGCCCAAAAGTGTCCAAGAGGCAGCTGGCCAGTATCCACCAGTAGCACCAGCACCTCTGCTGCTCCTGTAGCACTGCTGTTCCTTGTTGCAGGGACTGAGGAGCGAGGATGGAAAAAGACTCCCATGTGCTCAGTGGATCCAGTAGACAGTACTGCAATAATGTGGCCCAGACTGTAAGCGCTCTTGCCACTTGCAATCTCCGCTGTGGTGGCATCAAAGCAGTTGGCCGACACAAAGTTTAGGGACACCCCAAGCTACTCTCCCGTATCTCAGTGAGATGTTGCATCTCTCAAATGGGCGTTTGGCACATCATTGTGACTCTCGCAGTCGGAACTCCTCTAGAAAGCTGCCGTTTTCTGCATGGCGTAGCTCTGCCCCATCTACAGCACATTTCATTATAGAACCATGTCCAATCATTGAATGATGTATGGAGTTCAGAAACACGGCTGTCTGGCTCAATGAATGAATGAATAGTTAGACGGGCGAGGGAGGGGTGAGTGAAATAATTCAAGAAAGGATGGCAATTATTAAAGACATGTACCTAATTGGAGCAAATGGTCTCAATGCACTGACCAAAGGTGGGTGCTCTGGTTTTCATTTTAGCTTCTGCATTAAAACATCACCCTCCCCAAACAGAACCACCACCAATCTTTATGAAATATGCACAGCTTGGATGTATTTAACACAGTGCACTGATTTAGGTCCTCAAAGAATTAAATACAAAGCATTATGCTGTGATCTAAAATGGGAGCCGAAAAGAGATAACCGTGTGGTGGCTGAATTGCAGAACTTGAAACCAGGAAAGCCTGCATCAATCCTGGCTTCCACTGAACCACAATGCATTCACTTTTTTCACAGTTCCTCCTTTTCCTTCATCATTACTTGAGAGCACCTTTAAATATATCAGTCAGGGTGTGTGCTGCACAGACACTAAAGACTGTAATCTTACTCCATCTATAGTAACACCCTAGTCCACATATAGGGGGCAAGAGACTGTCCTTTTGATTCACTTATCCCTATTAGGGCAGAGTTGTTATTGGTCTAAGTTCATTATTAAAATCACGTCTAACAATTGCCTTTCAGTGTAATGGCATAACTTAATATACTAAAGTGAAATGCGTTGCAGTGGCTACTTTATATAGAAATACACTGTTTGGAATTTTGAAGTGACCTAATCATATATGTACTGGGCCCTCGGAGCTAAGCAACAGCAGACACCTCACCTCCCTTCCCCCTGAGTGTCAGTGCTGCTTCTGTTGACCCTGCAGGAGCCAAGGACAAAACAACTTCAAAAACAAATGGTTTTGAAGTGAGCATGCTTTAAAATCATTCATTTTGCATTGCTTTTCGTAAAGTGCCTGTTGGACCTGGCCCTCTCAGTGGGGTCATCCCCAAAATTTGCTTTCACCCTCCTGTTTTCTTAACCCGTTTTGTTGGCTTTTAGAACTCTCTGTACTTGGTGGCCTGTTTACAGAGATCCAGTAATGGTGGAAGTCTACAGTAAATAGAATCTAGGAAACGGAAGGGACACGCTCAAACTGGATAGCCTAAAACAAATAGAGCCAGCAAATAGAAAGCAAGCACATGTGAGTTACAAAGAATGGTAAGCAATGGGCGGAATGCATTCCCAGGGAAGCTTTCCGAATGTCCCCAAGATGTCATTAGCAAACCAGACAGCTGCGCTATCTGGTAGGCTTTGACCTGGAAAGGAATGGATTTTAAGGCAACTACTTTGAACCGTGTAAAGCAAATGCCAATTAGAAAGGGTAGCATGGTAGCACATTGTGTTGGCAAGAGTGAAAAAGGGAAGGAACACAGGAGCAGGAAGCTGTGGGGGGAGCAAGAACTAGTGCACCGGCACCCAACAGAGGTCCAGGAAGGTAGGATATAGGACAGATTTTCAGGATAACCACTAATAACCTGAATGATTAACATTTACATTGATGTGTGAAACTGTCTCTTAAATGGAAATACTAACAATCTTGCATGTCTCAGGCCATCCTGGACCAATGTTGAACACCTCAGCTAAAGGTGATAAAATAATGGACGTCATATAGGGGTCGCAGCTGTGACCTCTGGCTTGCCCTTGCAACCCTTGGGACTTCTTTTGCGACCCCTGGCCTCAGAGGTGGCAAAATGAATGCTGGAAAACAGCAGCAGCTCTAAGTTATTGATGTCTGTTGGAGTTCCTATTTCTTGTTTTCTGTTAATTTTTTATTACACTAATAGTGAATAGTATTACGTTATTCACTATCAGTGTAATAAAGTTGGAGTACAATTAGCTGGAATATGACCTTCCCTGTCAGTTAAGTAAAAAAATGCATTTAAATGTATGTAGTGTGTGCGCTTGCAGGTGAGAGTGTGTTTATGTGAGAGTGTGTGCGTGTACATGTGTATGTAGATGCATGTGTAAGCATATGTGCGAGTAAAAGTGAAGGTCAAAAAGCATGTGATGCCACTTCCACTACCCTTAGCATTTTTGCGAATTGACATCCATGGATAAAATAAGATTAATGTGGTCACATAAAAGCACTAGTAAAGGGCTGGAAAGGAAAGTTAAATAGCGGAAAAGCAAAGGGGGAGCAGAGGAAGAGGCTGTGTAGGTGAAAGGAAATGAGGCAAGGAACAGTGGAGCAGAGAAGTAAGGGAAAAAAAAGCAGGGCAAAGGGAGGGTGGGCGAGTCAGACAGAGTGGCAAGCAGTACATAGGTCATACCCCACCCAAAAAGGTTTAAAGACAACTTCCCTAAAGTCTGAAAAGTAGGTGAGGAATATGTTGGAGAGAAAGTGTCACACGGATGGTGTCTGTGTGAGAGGGAATGGTAAAATAAAGGAAGAACAGAAAGGTGGGTGGAGCAATTTACAAGCTGGTCACACCTGCAGCCCTGAAGGCAGCTACCTTGAAACCCTGCCTCCCGCCTCCCAGCTGCTCCTCCTCCCACCTCCCCATAAATGGCGGCCGCTGCGCGGTGAGGAGAGCGACCCTTGACCTTGCCAGGTAGGTCGCTCCCCACCACACAGCTCCGCCTGTGTTGTCTGCCCGCTGCTTCTGCAGGTAAGATCGCCCTCCGCTTGTGGCCCCGGTGCCCGTATTTTCTGCTTGTCTCCCCATTTTCCTTTCTGTGCCCCTCGCTGCCCCATTGTCGTTGTGCCCGTGATTTTGTCTGCTTTTCTCCCCTTTTTCCTTCTGTGCCCCTCGCTGCCCCATTGTCGTTGTGCCCGTGATTTTGTCTGCCTTTCTCCCTTTTTTCCTTCTGTGCCCCTCGCTGCCCCATTGTCGTTGTGCCCGTGATTTTGTCTGCCTTTCTCCCCTTTTTCCTTCTGTGCCCTCGCTGCCCCATTGTCGTTGTGCCCGTGATTTTGTCTGCTTTTCTCCCCTTTTTCCTTCTGTGCCCTCGCTGCCCCATTGTCGTTGTGCCCGTGATTTTGTCTGCCTTTCTCCCCTTTTTCCTTCTGTGCCCCTCGCTGCCCCATTGTCGTTGTGCCCGTGATTTTGTCTGCCTTTCTCCCCTTTTTCCTTCTGTGCCCCTCGCTGCCCCATTGTCGTTGTGCCCGTGATTTTGTCTGCTTTTCTCCCCTTTTTTCCTTCTGTGCCCCTCGCTGCCCCATTGTCGTTGTGCCCGTGATTTTGTCTGCCTTTCTCCCTTTTTTTCCTTCTGTGCCCCTCGCTGCCCCATTGTCGTTGTGCCCGTGATTTTGTCTGCTTTTCTCCCTTTTTCCTTCTGTGCCCCTCGCTGCCCCATTGTCGTTGTGCCCGTGATTTTGTCTGCCTTTCTCCCCTTTTTCCTTCTGTGCCCCTCGCTGCCCCATTGTCGTTGTGCCCGTGATTTTGTCTGCCTTTCTCCCCTTTTTTCCTTCTGTGCCCCTCGCTGCCCCATTGTCGCTGTGCCCGTGATTTTGTCTGCTTTTCTCCCCTTTTTCCTTCTGTGCCCCTCGCTGCCCCATTGTCGTTGTGCCCGTGATTTTGTCTGCCTTTCTCCCCTTTTTCCTTCTGTGCCCCTCGCTGCCCCATTGTCGTTGTGCCCGTGATTTTGTCTGCTTTTCTCCCCTTTTTCCTTCTGTGCCCCTCGCTGCCCCATTGTCGTTGTGCCCGTGATTTTGTCTGCCTTTCTCCCCTTTTTCCTTCTGTGCCCCTCGCTGCCCCATTGTCGTTGTGCCCGTGATTTTGTCTGCTTTTCTCCCCTTTTTCCTTCTGTGCCCCTCGCTGCCCCATTGTCGTTGTGCCCGTGATTTTGTCTGCCTTTCTCCCCTTTTTCCTTCTGTGCCCTCGCTGCCCCATTGTCGTTGTGCCCGTGATTTTGTCTGCCTTTCTCCCCTTTTTCCTTCTGTGCCCCTCGCTGCCCCATTGTCGTTGTGCCCGTGATTTTGTCTGCTTTTCTCCCCTTTTTCCTTCTGTGCCCCTCGCTGCCCCATTGTCGTTGTGCCCGTGATTTTGTCTGCCTTTCTCCCTTTTTCCTTCTGTGCCCCTCGCTGCCCCATTGTCGTTGTGCCCGTGATTTTGTCTGCCTTTCCCCCCATTTCCTTTCTGTGCCCCCGCTGCCTCTCGCCATTCCCCGCCGCTGCGTCCCTGCGGCCCCGCCCCCTGACTGCCCATTCGCTGCCCCTGCCTCCCGCCTCCCAGCTGCTCCTCCCTCCCACCTCCCCATAAATGGCGGCCGCTGCGCGGTGAGGAGAGCGACCCTTGACCTTGCCAGGTAGGTCGCTCCCCCACCACACAGCTCCGCCTGTGTTGTCTGCCCGCTGCTTCTGCAGGTAAGATCGCCCTCCGCTTGTGGCCCCGGTGCCCGTATTTTCTGCTTGTCTCCCCATTTTCCTTTCTGTGCCCCTCGCTGCCCCATTGTCGTTGTGCCCGTGATTTTGTCTGCTTTTCTCCCTTTTTCCTTCTGTGCCCCTCGCTGCCCCATTGTCGTTGTGCCCGTGATTTTGTCTGCCTTTCTCCCCTTTTTCCTTCTGTGCCCCTCGCTGCCCCATTGTCGTTGTGCCCGTGATTTTGTCTGCCTTTCTCCCCTTTTTCCTTCTGTGCCCCTCGCTGCCCCATTGTCGTTGTGCCCGTGATTTTGTCTGCTTTTCTCCCCTTTTTCCTTCTGTGCCCCTCGCTGCCCCATTGTCGTTGTGCCCGTGATTTTGTCTGCCTTTCTCCCCTTTTTCCTTCTGTGCCCCTCGCTGCCCCATTGTCGTTGTGCCCGTGATTTTGTCTGCCTTTCTCCCCTTTTTCCTTCTGTGCCCTCGCTGCCCCATTGTCGTTGTGCCCGTGATTTTGTCTGCTTTTCTCCCCTTTTTCCTTCTGTGCCCCTCGCTGCCCCATTGTCGTTGTGCCCGTGATTTTGTCTGCCTTTCTCCCCTTTTTCCTTCTGTGCCCCTCGCTGCCCCATTGTCGTTGTGCCCGTGATTTTGTCTGCCTTTCTCCCCTTTTTCCTTCTGTGCCCCTCGCTGCCCCATTGTCGCTGTGCCCATGATTTTGTCTGCTTTTCTCCCCTTTTTCCTTCTGTGCCCCTCGCTGCCCCATTGTCGTTGTGCCCGTGATTTTGTCTGCTTTTCTCCCCTTTTTCCTTCTGTGCCCCTCGCTGCCCCATTGTCGTTGTGCCCGTGATTTTGTCTGCTTTTCTCCCCTTTTCCTTCTGTGCCCTCGCTGCCCCATTGTCGTTGTGCCCGTGATTTTGTCTGCTTTTCTCCCCTTTTTCCTTCTGTGCCCCTCGCTGCCCCATTGTCGTTGTGCCCGTGATTTTGTCTGCCTTTCTCCCCTTTTTCCTTCTGTGCCCCTCGCTGCCCCATTGTCGTTGTGCCCGTGATTTTGTCTGCCTTTCTCCCCTTTTTCCTTCTGTGCCCCTCGCTGCCCCATTGTCGTTGTGCCCGTGATTTTGTCTGCTTTTCTCCCCTTTTTCCTTCTGTGCCCCTCGCTGCCCCATTGTCGTTGTGCCCGTGATTTTGTCTGCCTTTCTCCCCTTTTTCCTTCTGTGCCCCTCGCTGCCCCATTGTCGTTGTGCCCGTGATTTTGTCTGCCTTTCCCCCATTTCCTTTCTGTGCCCCCGCTGCCTCTCGCCATTCCCGCCGCTGCGTCCCCTGCGGCCCCGCCCCCTGACTGCCCATTTGCTGCCCCTGCCTCCCGCCTCCCAGCTGCTCCTCCCTCCCACCTCCCCATAAATGGCGGCCGCTGTGCGGCCGCGCTGGCTAGCGCGCCGAAGGCGCGCCTAAGGCAAGCCCGTCTGCGCCCGTCCGCGACTGGACCGCGCCCAGCGCCAGAACCCTGGATCCCACCGATGCAACACCACTCGACGGACCTACGACGCCGCCACACTCACCGCACTCAATGCCGGCCGGAACCCTGCCTGCTACCGAGCCTCACCGAGACGCACCCACGGACCCTTCACCTGCCAAACCTGCCGATTCACCTGCCCCCGGACGTGCACCACCTCCGCCAAGTCGAGCACCAGCAGCAACCACCTGAAATGCATCCTGCTGAACACCCGCTCCGTCCACAGGCACGCCGTGGAACTCTGGGACCTGCTCGACGCAACAGCACCGGACATCGCCTTCCTCACCGAAACCTGGATGAACGCCTCCTCAGCGCCCGACATCGCCATAGCCATAGCCATCCTGGACGGATACAAGATCACCCGGAGGGACCGCGACAACCAGACGGGAGGAGGCATCGCCATCGTACACAAGAACACCATCCGCATCTCGACTAACTCCGACGAGACCTTCACCGCCGCCGAACACCTACACTTCCAGATACACACTGACCCCAAGACCACCCTCCGAGGCACCCTCATCTACAGACCCCCGGGACCACGCACACTATTCAGCGAAGACATCGCAGACTTCATCAGCCCGCACGCCATGCCCTCCGCCGACTACATCCTCCTAGGGGACCTCAACTTCCACCTGGAGAACAACAACGACAGAAACACCACCGCCCTGCTGGACAACCTCGCCAACCTCGGACTCAAGCAACTGGTGAACACGCCCACCCACTACGCCGGCCACACGCTTGACCCCGTCTTCTCGTCCAGCAAGCACATCTCCTTCAGCCACGCCACCGGACTCCACTGGACCGACCACAGCTGCGTCCACTTCAGCTTCAGAAAGACTGCGACCCACCACCACCCGCAGCAGGCTCCCGCCGGAGCTGGAGCAAGATCACCGCCGAGCAGCTCACCGCCTCCCTCAGCCAGAACACACCCACCAACACAACGGACCCAAACGAAGCAGCCAGCAACCTCGCCAAGTGGCTGACCGCCTGCGCCGACGACCTCGCACCACTAAAAACCCTCCCAGCAGACCCGGAAGCAAGAAAACCCCTTGGTTCACCAACGAACTCAAGGAATCCAAGAAGAACTGCCGCACTCTCGAGAAAACCTGGCGACTCGACCAGACCACAGACAACAGGACCGCCCTCAAGCACGCCACCCGCAAACACCACCAGCTGATCCGTGCCACCAAGAAGTCGGCACTCAAAGAACGACTGGACAACAACGCCCATGACAGCAAGGAACTTTTCAGCATCGTCAAAGAGTTCTCCAACCCCAGCGCCGGAAACAACGACATCACCCCTCGCAAGACCTCTGCAACTCACTCTCCGCGTTCTTCCACCGCAAGATCACCGACATACATAACAGCTTCGACGCACAAACCACGCACCCTACCGCCGAACCAACGCCCGCCACCACCACCCTCTGCAACTGGACCCCGATCAGCACCGAAGACACCACCCGCACGATGAACTCCATCCACTCCGGATCACCAACCGACCCCTGCCCACACCACGTCTTCAACAAAGCCGACGCCACCATCGCACCCCATCTCCGGGACATCATCAACTCCTCCTTCCACACCGCCACCTTCCCGGAGAGCTGGAAGCACGCCGAGCTTACCGCCCTCCTGAAGAAACCAACGGCGGACCCCACCGACCTCAAGAACTACCGTCCCATCTCGCTCCTTCCGTTTCCGGCCAAAGTCATCGAGAAGACCGTCAACAGACAGCTTGCCGCCTTCCTCGAGACGAATGGATCCTCGACCCCTCGCAGTCCGGGTTTTGGGCCAACCACAGCACCGAGACCGCCCTTATCGCAGCCACCGACGACATCAGAACCCTAACCGACAACGGGGAAACAGCTGCCCTCATCCTCTTGGACCTCTCCGCGGCGTTCGACACCGTCTGCCACCGCACCCTAGTGAAGCGCCTCAGCAACATCGGAATCCGAGAGAAAGCACTGGAATGGATCATCTCGTTCCTCGCCGGAAGAACCCAGAGAGTCCGCCTCCCCGTTCAGATCCGAAGCCACCGAAGTCATCTGCGGCGTTCCACAAGGATCTTCACTCAGCCCAACCCTCTTCAACGTCTACATGAGCCCCTCGCAGCCATCGCACGCCAACACAACCTCAACATCATCTCCTACGCCGACGACACCCAGCTGATCCTCTCCCTCACCAACGACCCCACCCACCGCCAGAGCCAACCTACACGACGGGATGAGAGACGTCGCCGACTGGATGAGGAACAGCCGCCTTAAACTGAACTCAGACAAGACGGAAGTCCTCATCCTGGGCTCATCACCCTCCGCCTGGGACGACTCCTGGTGGCCCCCGGCCCTGGGCACCGCGCCCAAGCCAACGGACCACGCACGCAACCTGGGCTTCATCCTGGACTCCTCCCTGTCGATGACCAGACAAGTCAACGCCGTCTCATCTTCATGCTTCAACACCCTGCGCATGCTCCGCAAGATCTTCAGATGGATCCCCACTGAAACCAGGAAGACCGTCACCCAGGCACTCGTCACCAGCCGACTGGACTATGGGAACACCCTCTACGCCGGAACCACAGCCAAACTTCAAAAATACTCCAGCGCATCCAGAACGCCTCCGCACGACTCATCCTGGACATCCCCCGACACAGCCACATCACCGGACACCTGAAAGACCTGCACTGGCTCCCCGTCAGCAAGAGAATCACGTTCAGACTCCTCACCCACGCACACAAGGCCCTCCACGACCTGGGCCCAAAGTACCTCAACGACCGCATGACCTTCTACACGCCCACACGCCAGCTACGATCAACCAGCCACGCCCTCGCCACCGTACCACGCATCCGCAGAACCACCGCCGGAGGAAGATCCTTCTCCTACCTGGCAGCCAAGACCTGGAACTCCCTCCCCACTCACCTTCGGCGAACCCAGGACCATCTCTCCTTCAGGAAGCAGCTCAAGACCTGGCTGTTCGAGCAGTAACTTACCCCCTCCCCCAGCGCCTTGAGACCCTCCCGGGTGAGTAGCGCGCTCTATAAATGCCGTGATTGATTGATTGATTGAAACAAGAAAAGCAAGAAAGGCTCAGGGAGGGGAGGGGAGACACACAGAGGCTGTTTTGGTGGGATAGAATGAGAAAAATATCAGAAGAGCAGGGAGCCATACTGGTAAGAAGAAATAAACAAACTCAAGCAATTGAGAATCCGGGACAGGGGTATGCCCAACACAACCTGTTGGGATGACAGCAATGGATGAAAGAAGGGAGGAGTGTGGAGCTGTAGGGAGAGCAACATGCACATGTGGCCACAGAAAATCACTTGTAAAGAGCTGGAATGCAAAGTAAATTAAAAAGTAACTATGGGGGCACTCCGAGGTTGTTGGAGTCAACGGGACTAAGAAAAGTAATGGAGGAGCCGAGAGCTGTGGGAGGCAGGAACAATTATTTATTAAAAAGCACAATTAGTAATTAAGGGATGGAAAGCCAAATGCAGTAGCAGAAAAACAAACAAGGTGCAGGGAAAGGAGCGCAAGTCACACAGAGGCTGTGTAGGTGGGAGGGAATTAGAAAAGGAAAGGAGGAGCCATGGAGGAAGAAGAAACAAACCAAAAAATGGACGGAATTGACACTAAAATTAATGAATAAATATCAACAAAAAAGCACTGAGGGTTACAAGCACCATAAACGATGTTTACATTTTTAAAAATGAATCTTATAGAGCGTTTAGAAATACATTTGAACGTGCCCTAAGTCAAAACTGCTTGCACACAGCCTCATGCACTATTCACATGACATTAAACGGTGATAAAAGCATACTGTTGTTCAGAGAAAACAAGCCCTTGAGTTCTGGGAAGCAAAAGAACGTTGCAGAAAAGTATCTGGGGATCGGGAGAGGAGGTGGGAAAACGTACAGTCTGTGGGTGACAGGGAGGAGGGGAAGAAATGAACGAGCAGGGTGGAGTACGGTTAAACAAGGTATAAAAGGAAAATGCCAAGAAGGAGGTAGAGCAGCAAAAGAGTTGAAAATAAAAGCACAGACACTTTTACATGAAGACAACGTTAAAGGGGTGAGAAGCAATGAAAACGTTTTATGGTAGACAAACTTGGATAGCAAAAAGCACATTAGGAAGAGAGCTAGGAAACATGGAGTTCTGAAACAAAAAGAAACTAATAGTTCCTCGAATGTGAGCATTAAAGGGATACAAGTCATCCAATCAAACCAATGGTAATAAGCTATGCTCCAGGGGAGTCATAAACACAAGTAGAGAATGTAAAATAGAATTCGGAGCAAGCAAATGAGTGACTAAAAACTAATCAATGGTAGGAAATGGGCGGGCTCTAAGACGACTTAAGTTTTTGGTATGGTCCACCTGGGATGTTTCGCAAACAGACAGCTAAAAGCTGTCTCTGGTGGGACCTAAATATGTGCATTTGCAGAGGAGCCTCCTTTTCCCCTGGGTGGAATTCTACGCTATGTAGAAGTCCACAAAGAGAAAATAGAGGACCTTTGGAAATGTTCTGGAAACTCCCTCATGGCCGAGCTTTTCAGGCTTACTACTGGAAATGTTGAACAGTAAAACATGTTAAAGTACGTTCTGGCAACGCTGTAAATCTCTGCATATACTTTCAACTTTGTTTTCATAAATAGGCCTTTAAGTCTTCAAGCTACAGTTCGTGTAAATTAGCTAAAACCGTCCAAATTCCAACCAATCTTCTCTGCAATACACAATATTTAGTGCCACCCACACTAAGGGCTGAGCAGCATGTAGTCATAGCCCAGATAAGGAACATATGGTTATTGCATGGATTTCCCTCATATGCGGCATGGTTATTGGAAAAATCTGAGATATTTCCAAATACATTGTGGCTCATGAAAGTAAGGGAGGGAGGGCTGTGGCAGTGAGTCACATGTAAGATATACACTCAGAGATATTTCGAAAAAGAGCACATTTAAATAAAATGAATATATAAAAGTGGTGGCTTCCTTTGTTATGCAGGTCATTTGAGAATTCAGAATTGCAAATGTACAAATGCAAGTTTCCCTTCAAAATCATGTGGCATATGGTTGACTTGCCCAGGCCTACTTTTATTTCTATGTCCTTGATCGTACCTAATGAATTTTTCGAACAGTTGAGCGCAGTCAGCTGGTTCCTGCAAGGTCAATACAGTTTGGTTGTGAAAGAGGTCCTCGAAGACATCGCTCTGAAGGGCCAGCAGCAGCTGGTGGGTGTGGTAGACGCGGACCTCATCCGAATTGATAGTAAGTACCTTGATGGTGGAGTCGCTGGCATTGCCGTTCTGAAGCAGCTCCTGCAGCCGCTGGATCAGCATCAGGGAGTGGTTGATGACAGCTGTCGGGGCTTCCAGACCAACATCAGCTTTATGGGCTGCAGAAAAAACACAACATCAGAAACAATGTTAGGAGACTCCCCGCTTCACAGTGATAAATCATCAAAATAAAGTTTTGAACCTGAGGACTGAAAGAGTTCGCAATCACATGGATGTACCATTCAATACCAGAAACCACTCTATAAGCAATGGGGACAAAAAGAGATGGAGAAATTAGAGGTTCGAGATTTAGGCAAGTGGATTTTTGAAAATATTTAGGGCCATATTTATCAAGTGGTTGCGTCGCACATGCACCATGCAACAGGGTGCAAGCGTGACGCAACTCCTAAGCGTGATTTATCGAGCCATGCAAGGCCACCTTGCATGGCCCTGAGTGACTTGATAAATCTGAAGTAACAATGCAGCGCAAATCGTTGCGTTGCGTTGCGTTACTCTGCCCCCATGAGGCAGTCTATGGGTGGTGTGTTGGTGTTCCCACGAAACACCCATGGATTTTGACGCATTCCCAGTATTACTATAAGTGGTAGACTTGGGAATGTGCCAAAACTGCTACGCCTCCCCTGTTGAGGCATAACGAGGAGAAATATGTTAATTTCTCCTCGTTGTTTCCTCTTTCTATGAAGAGAAAGAGGAAATCTTCTGCCTAACAAGCATCATTAATATCAGGAATCCAGTTAATGTTAGAGAAGTCAGCCTTAACCCCAGTTCCTCAAGCAGAAAGGGCTCAAGGTAACTACTCTATGCTATTCTTGGTTTAGAAGGCGATAGGAGACTTTCGTCCAGTCCTGGAATTCAAGGGGGACAATCTACATGTTCCCAACAAACCATTGAAAATGGTGACAATTCAATCTATCCTGCAGTTGCTCTATCAGAGGAACTATTTAACATCTTTGGACCTGATGGACGCGTATCTCCATATACCCATCCAAAAACCCCATAAAAAGTATCTGCGTTTTGCTGTGGAGAGCAAACATTATCAGTTCCAGGTTCTGTCTTTTGGCCGTTTATCAATGACAAGAGTTTTTACAAAACTCTTGGCCCCATTGGTAGGTATTCTTCATTCTAAAGGTAGTCCGGTTTATCCGTAGCTGGTTGACTGGCTGATTGGCTCTCCTTCTTTTTGCAAGGCGATGTTCAGTGTGCAAAGTCTGCGATCTGCTGGTGGAATTCAGATTCCTGATCAACCACAAGAAGTCCACTCTCCACCCTCGGCTGAAATTCATCAGGCCCTGTTCAGAATGACTTGAGGAAAACTTTCCTCTCACAGGAGAGGCAATCCTCTATCATATATCACATCTTCTGGCACAACCCCAGTTATCATCCTGTCTATGTTAAGGAGCCAGGAGGAAATGGCATCAATTCTACAACTTCTCCCTTGGGCACGCCTCCATTTGTATCATCTTCTGCATTACTGGAATCCTGCCTCCCAGGATTATGAGACCCCAATTCAAATTACACCAGAGGTAACCCAGGCACTGCAGTTGTGGCTCTCCCCGTTCAACTTGTCCAGGGGCCACAGTCTTGTTCCTCTTCCAGTGACTGTGTTAACAACAGATGCCCTGGGTTGGAATGCAGTACTGGGGGATGCGAAGGCACAGGGCAAATGGAGTCAGAGAGTCTTCATTCTTCAAATTGGAGGAAACTGGTGGTGGTATGGAGGGCCATTTAGTGGTTTGCTCCGCTCCTGAGGAATCATGCAGTGTGTCTACAGATGGACAATCAGGTTGTAAGGGCTTATATCAACTGTGCAGGGGGCATACAGGCTCTGCTGTTTCAGATTTCCCAGAGAACAGGCCTTTGGGCGGAGAGGAATCTCCTCTCTCTGGTGGCAGTATATATTCCTAGGAAGGAGAATGGGCCTGTGGACTCCCTGAGCAAAGTGTTCCCATCCTCAGTGTTTCTTTGCCTTTCTGTTACTGTGTTCCCTCAGATCCTCTCTAGGTTCAGTCTCCCTTGGCTGGACCTCTTTGCCTCAGAGGAGAATACATTTCTTCCTTTTTTTGCAGCCTAGTTCCATCCAGTCATGTGTGGGCGATCATCGCTCTGGCTATGCCTTGGCCAAGGGGTCTTCTTTACGGGTTTCCTCTGTTTCCTTTGAACCCCAGGGTCCTCAGAAAAGTTCAGGA
Source organism: Calotriton arnoldi (assembly GCA_963921515.1). Lineage (NCBI taxonomy): Eukaryota > Metazoa > Chordata > Amphibia > Caudata > Salamandridae > Calotriton > Calotriton arnoldi. Next base: position 3,684,443 of record CAWUFW010000335.1, read on the forward strand.
GGATCATGCAGAGGTTCTGCTGGTGGTGCCAGAGTGCTCCAGGAGACCATGGTTTCTGCTCCTTCTACAGCTAGAACTCTCTCCTCATTGGTAGTTTCCAATTTCTCCATCCCCTTTGAGGTCCCCATGTCTCAGTTCGGCCCTCCTCATACAGCCCTGCTAAGTACCTCGCATCAAGCATTATACTAACGCATTTCAGTGTGGTGGTCCGAATCACCGCACTGAAATGCATTGTCATGCATTTATAGCGCCTGAGTGGTCTGCCTGAGCTCTGCTATTTAGGCAGTCTTTCACACGTAGGTGGTCTAGTCGTTACCGCTACGTGTCCTTGTGACGTAATGCGACATCCGCGCCCTGGACGGTATCCTCATTTCAAACTATGAAATGCGATCCCGCGGCATGCAGGCGTGTTGCACGGCAGAGCACGGGAAAGCAATTCAGGTGCTACATTGGATTGAAGCAAGGCTGGTAAGACACTGCAGCCCCAATTCTTCCCCTTTTAATTTTTCATTAGTTTGACTTCATTGGCCATAGTTACGGGTTTTACAATAGTGTATGCACTGCCCCTCCTATAGAACCATAGCCGGACTTCTGAGGGCGCCCCAAGACGGATGTCGGTCAAGTGTCCTTGCCGTGAGTGATGTTAATAAACGCTCAGGAGGTATTTGACTAAATGGACAAGGGGACATCACAATGCATTAATAAGATAGGTCGCACAAATCAAACAGACTCAAATAAAAATGTAAGCATTGCTCGCTTGGGAGAAACGACAATATGACAGACAGACACTGCATACACTGCAATGACCTTTAAGTATCAGGCACACAGCAACGCAATGTATTATGTCAAATTGTTAATATGAATGCAGACACACAAGGCTTCCTTCCCACTCACCTGCCTTTCAATTGTCTTAGGATAGAAGGGCGTGCATTGTTCAAAAATTGGAAAACATGTGGAGAAACAGGGGAACAAAAAAGGGAGCCATGAGAGGTGCAGACAGTATGAATATGGGTGTCACAAGCCGGTAGAAACAGTGACTAAACACCTTTTGCTTTGGAGCCAGGTTGTGCGGAGACTGCTGCATGACATATATGCAAACAACTCTGTGCGGCCCGGGCATGGGACCAGCTCGACTGTGCTTAAGCCGGCCCAAAACATGCAGCGCCCCATTAAACGCTCCCACCCTTCTGTGTGAGAGCGGCGTGAAGGTTGCCCCGTCACTCACTCCTGGGCTCTTTAAATGCACATATTTTTATTGTTTCTATTATTTTGGGTCAGAATATTTTTATTTATTTTTGTTTTTATTTTGTAACTATTCATTAGCATATGCTGTAAAATGACCGTCTTTCCCATACATTGGCCATTTCTGCAGATATCTGAAGCTTCCCGTGTCAGGTGCGAGCAGCTCATCCGGTCATGTCTTTTATGCTGAGATACTTTGGGGTCAATGCGCCTGCTGCTGGAATCCTAGTGCACCTGTGCATCACATGATTGAATGAATACGGATGGAGCCAGCATAGCCTTTCATCTTCTCCAGGTTAGTAAGTAAAGACAAGACCATATTATTGTTCGTTCACGACCTAGAGGGTCTGCTTCACTCCAGTATTTATTGCAGCCCCACGCTGAGACAACTTATATGTGTTTGTGTTTTAATAAAGTGCAGTGGGTGGCTTCTTGGTCACCTCTAACTGCAATGTGGAGGCGACAGCAGTGCATTTATAAAAGAAAGGCACTCAAACAGCTAGGGGTGAAATCAGTGGATTCCTCCCCATACCTCCAAACAGAGAAACCCCAAAGATACAAAAGCTGCAAATCAGGGAGGCAGCTCAACTTCTCAACGCTTTATGTGTACATTTTAATCATTATCGTCGTCGTTAATAATCACATACTGGTGTAAAATAATAATAATAATAATTGTCATCAGTAATAGTGTTGGTAATAGTAAAACCAGTTGTAATTATCTTCCACTGGAATAGTAATAATGCTATTCATTATATTAATACATTATAAACATTGTGTTATACTGTCATAAGAATAATATCATCAGTTACATATTCAGTTGTATAGGTTTTACTTGTTGTTTGTTGTTATTACATTTAGCGCCCATTCCCTGGCAAGGATTCTTTTTGTCCACAGCAGTGCGGCTTTGCTCGAACCAATTTTGAATTTTCCAAGTGCTTTGATGGCTGGAAGCAGACAGTGTTGTACTGCTCTGTCCCCTGGACTGCCAAAGCAGCGGGGGCTGGACCTGACCAGTGGTCTTCTGCAGCCAGAAAACACAAAATTGTCTTGTGTAAATCCTCATCAGCCAAGAGGCCGAAGATTAACACGATAAAGTATTTACTGGTCAAATCCAATATAAACTGATCTACTGCGCCCAATCACCAAAGAAGCAAACATTAGAAACTAATTGCAGCCAATTAATGATTAACACTGTTTTAACATCTTCATTATGGGCTGTTGGAGAAGGGGTGGCCCTGATAACCCCCAGAGGAGCAGGGATGAAAAGGACCAGGAAGTTATTGCTTCATCCGGTAGCAGAGATGAGCCAGAGGCAGCCACGCCTCACAGGGCGCTAACGGGACAGATGCTGATGCACCGGGATTCTCCAACATTGCCAAGTACCACGCATCAGGCGTTAGACTAATGCATTTCAGTGTGGTGGTCCACATCACTGCAGTGAAATGCATTGTCACACATTTATAGCCCCTCAGCTGTCTGCCGGAGCACTGCTATTTAGCACCTCCAGACTGCGCAAAGCTTAGCTGGCAGCGAGCAGTCCTTGTGGCAGGCTTGGAGGCTGGCTACAATGTTTCACCCCTAACAGCGCAGAAACTTTACTGGCGTCAAAGCAGTGTCATGACAGTCTTCAGTATCATGATTTGTTTAACAGTACGATCAGGTTACAAGGGCACCAGGTTAGTGCCCTTCCATTTCTGGTGCTTTTCAGCAGTTTTAAGATCTTCTTAGAGTTTTTCGTTGCTCAAATGGGTGTAATTTCTGATATTTATGTTTCCCTCGTTATCATTGCTTGATTTTTGCTCGCAAGAAAGTGTCACTCATAGTCATTAAAAATCACTCCTAATTACACAGAAATTATGAAAATGTCACATATAAGCAATCTGAAACCTTAGCATCTATGCTCATGTGTCTGAGGGTATGGCACTTGAGATGTTTCCATCCAAAATTTTAGAAAAGGCTCTGAATATGGAACTCACGTCTTTTATAGATGCTAACATGCTTCTGTAGTCAACACAATTTGGATTTAGAAGTGTGCATAACGCTGAGATGGCTCTGATTGTCGCATCAGAAGAGTTAAGGTCCATTCTTGATGGAGTTGGTAAGGCCACTTTGATTTTATTGGCTCCCTCTGCAGCCTTCGGCACCCTCAATCAATACATCTTGATTGACCTGCTCTCCGAGCTTGGAATAAAAGGTTTTAATCTTAGCTTGCTGAAATCCTTCCTCTCGGAGGAGGGTACAACACTTTGCTATGAGAGAATCCACTTCCCACCAGTTTCGCCTGCCATGTGGGGTGCCACAGGGCTCCTCATTGAGCCCTACTCTTTTCAACCTTTATGTCACTCCACTGGCAGGGCTTATTAAATTGTTCGGCTTCTCTGTTGCACCATACACTGACGACACTCAAATAGTGGTTTCGGTATCTAGCAATCCAGAAGAAAGAGCATCAAGATTTAGCACCTGCAGGGGACAAATAGACAATTGGATGAAGGTCAACTGCTTAAAGCTTAACTCCAGGAAAATGGTGGTCCTTATTTTAGGCAATGACACATGTTTCTTGTCACTAAGCTGGTGGCCTAAGGAAATGGGTTCATTACCTTTGCCTGTGAAGCAAGTTAGAAATTTGGGTATTGTCTTTGACAATAAACTAAGCTTTGAAGATCAGGTCAATGTCCTAGTTTCATCCGTATTCTTCATTCTGAGAATTATAGAAAGATTTGCCCTTTTATTCCATCTGATCTTCAAAACCTGTTATGACCGCAGATTGGCTTATCCAAACTGGATTATGGCAATGCTCTATTTCTAAATATCCAAAAATATTCCTCCATAAATTACAAATGATGTAAAATGCATCAGCACAGCTTCATCTGGGAATCCCCAAATATCAATCTGTGTCTTGGGCCCTGGTCAAGCTGCACTGGCTTCTGGTAGAAAAAAGAATTGATTTCAAAGCATTATGTATAGCTTTTAAGGCATTACATAATGTTGCCCAGATTATCTGCGGGACATATTTAGCGGGTACACCCTGTCAAGTAAACGTAGATCATCCGTAGTCACGTTTCTAGTGATTCCAAAGACTAAACGAGCCTCATGGTGAGATAGAAGCTTTATTTTGGGAACTGAAAAACTGTGGGACTCTCTCCCGATGATTCTGAACAACAGCCCCAATCTTTTGTTTTTAAGGAAATCTCTGAAAGACTGGCTATTTAGTAATTAGGGTAGTATCTTCCTTATAAAGACAGAAGCAGCGCCAAGAAACCGCAGGGCATTCGAGCGCTCGACAAAACCAAAATGAAATCAAATCGTCCTCCTGGGATTGAACACATTATAACCCCACTAGAAAACAAGCATTGGCAAAGCCAATAGGTCTTGTTCTTTTTGCCAATGCTAACCAGCAATAGCAGACACCATTGGGAAAGCAAGTGGGTCTGCATTGGCAGCCAAAAGGCAAGACCTATTGACCCTGCCAATGCTTGTTAAACACACAATCACTGGTACTGTATATCGTTTTAGTATAGACCCTTTATTACTGCTATGGGCAGGGCTGGACTGGCCATAGCAGGCACCGGACGTTTCCCCGGTGGGCCGGAAGGGTGGGGGCCTGTTTTGTACCGGTGGGGGACGTTTTTGTTGCTGGGGGTCGGTTTTTCAGCAGTGCTGCAAAATCGGCCCCTTGTAACAAAAGCGCAGCAGCAGTGTTCCCGCCAGACGCCCCCCCCCGGCTGTTCAGACGTAATTGCCAGGACTGGTTTGCGATCCCAGTCTGGCCCTGGCTATGGGGGACTATGCCATAAATCATTCAGCATTTGATTGATGTTATAACACTGACCATAGAACTATAGAGCTGCCAGAATATCGGCTACCAAAATATTGTGAATATTTATATATATATTGTCATGTTAATTTCTTTTTTCTTAGAGTCTGGGGCACTCAGGTAAAAATACTACAGATGGGAAAGAAAACTCTACCACCAAAGTATAAACCAAGAGTAGGTATTCTGAACAACACAAGGGTTACCTTTAAAGTTACATTTGATTCCATTCTCAAGTTGTAAAACTTCTGCTCCATATTCCCTACACCAAACCATCCGTGCTCTTCTTCTGCTCTTACTAAGATGAACAACTGCACAATAACATACAGATATGTGCCTCATCTGCAAACTAGCAGAAGAAAAGACTTTCAAAATATCGGTTTTCTCACACTTTTATGTGATGCACAATAGCATCTTTCAGGGTTCTGATTGGGTTACAATCTAATAAAACAAAAGCAGTGGTTAATTTGTAAAAGAAAGAGTGTCGGTGCCCGAAGCTCTAGGAAAACGTTGGCGCACTGAATAACAAGGCTGGTAGCCTTAAATCCCATTCATCAAGCCTTTTTAATCCACTGCTAAACACTCGCTGCCCCTTTATCTCACTCTTGCAGGTTCCTTCTTTCTCCCGTTGTGACAGCTTTCCTCGTTCTTTTCCTTGTCTTTCCTATTTGTGTGTTTTACCCTCCCTTGTTATCGGGAGCACAGAACATCAAGCACCAGGCATCAGATATCAAACTCAAAATGACCACATCACACACTTAATGCCAAAAAGCACGAATCAGATATGAAACACCTACTGTTCATTTTCAAGATGTGACTAAAGCGCAAGTTGTTGTTTGACTGTTCATACTCTATATAAATGAAAAATAATAAATAAATGCTGTTGAGTGATTTTGTCATTACTGTATATCAGATAAGTGGAAATAATATTTTATGTCACTAACTGGTGGGATCAGATTGTAGGCTGGGGGGATACTTGGTCTGGGCCTCATGCTCAAAGAGGGTCTTAGGTTTAGATACCGGTTAACTTTTTGGAGTTTGATTAATCTAGAATTATTGTTAGGGGTATTTAAAGCTGGAACTACCCTCAACTTATTGGACTATTTGCTGGAAGGACTGTTGTTAGCATGTATAGAGTTGGTGATTGTGTGCTTCCCAAGAAATATTTTGTGGAATGTTATGTTCTCTGTTTATGTATTTTTGCTACGGGTACTTTAGTGCAATTTTAAATACACTATTTTTCTGAATAGGGATTTACCACTTATAGTGTTTCTGCATCTGAAAACATGCTTCAATGTGGAAGAAAAATGTGTGAGAATTTGGTTACAGCACATTTCAGCACTTGCCTATTCACTCTAAATGCCTGTTTAGGGGGGCGTGTCCAAGATGGCGACCGCATAGGACGTGTTTTGCGGTCGCTCCGGCCCGCCGTGATCTACAGCTTTGTAATCGCACCCCATCCGCCGTCTTCGAAGGCGGGGGACACGCTCACAGACTTGCCAGCATCCTGCGACTGCCTGACAAGCCCTAGGTCGGCCATTGTGATCTCGGCAGACGCAGGGGGAGACCGCGTGACTGCCGAGCGCGGAGGGCAGCGAGGGAGTTCTGCTGCCGCCCTTTGCTTTAGAACTGCCGGGGGCCGGCGGACGGGCTCTCCCCAGACGCTGAGACCTGCCTGCGGCCTATTCGAGAGGATCTATGCCCGCCCGGGACCCAAGGTACTTTGCCCGCGCACAGCTCCCCCCGCCGCGGTGCGGACCCCTCCTGGCGTGGGCCCAGCCTGCGGTGAGGCCTGGAGGAGAGAGCCGGGCCGGCGCCGCTGTCCCGCAGGGCGCCAGCAGCAGCAACCTAGTGCCCCCACAGATACTCACCGTAAAGGCCCTGAGACCGATAACGCAGCAGATCGCCGGGGCCGGGGCGTGCGGGGGAGCGGGCTGAGCGGCGGTGGAGGAGGATCGCGCTGCGCCCCCCTGCTGGTGCCTGAGGCCTTCTTGGGACGTCCGCGTCGAGGCGGGGATCGGCGCCTGCGGACCAACGCTTACAGAGGAGATAGGGGCGTCTGTCGCTCCCGTGGGGCCTTGCCTGGAGTAGAGCCTGTCCCTGAGCCTGTTCCTCAGCGACCCTGCTTGCTTCGCCCCCTTGCTGGCTCCCTCCTGCAGGGGTTGGCCTCTCGATACGTGGGACCTGATCCCAGGAGCAGCCTAGTGAACAGGGCCAGAACGCCAGCAACATCGTCGAAGCGACAGCGACAGAGGAGACCCCCGGGTCCCGGGGGCTACATGGGAGAGATTTGGTGACCTCCTACACTGAGTGTGCGGCGGAGGGGACCGCCGCGTGAGATTGCTGCTGTTGCGGAGGTGAGTAGAGGAGGTCTGCAGTGAAGTACACCCCCTCCCGCGGGCGTCCCCGACCCCCGAGGTACGGCTTTGAAGATTGCTCTGGCCCGCCTCTGTTGCCTGACAGCAAGACCGCCCTAGCCCACGCTGATGACCCTACAACAGAGTGGTGGCTCCTGCTGAGGGGTGTAGGCCCTAGAGCTTTGCATCTAATCTCCCAGCGGCCCACACCTCGCCACACGTCACACAGTACTACAAGCAGGGCCTACGAGTTCACCTACAGAAACAAAGAGCGGCCCTATACACGCCAGCAGAGCACCTAGTTTCGTCGCGCCCTGGGCCTTGACCATCCGCCCCCGGCGCCCGCACCCCCCCGCGTCCCAAGCATCTTCGCGGCCACGGGCGGGCCTTGGCGGTGGGGGCCCACCAAACAGGGGCTGCCATTAGATAGACCCCCATGACGACGGCACGGCCTAGGAAGGATCGCTCTGTAAAGGACATGCTGCAGGCCAAGACCGCGAGTCGGGGTTCGGAGATGACGGCGGGAGCAACCGATGGAGCTGACGCACCGGTCACGAAGGCCTTCATGACCTTGCTCTTCTCGGCACTCAAAGATGATCTACAGGAACTCAAAGACCAACTGGCGGTGGATCTCCTTGAGGTCCGCTGCGATGTCTCGGAAATAGGGGACCGGGTTGCGACGCTGGAGGAGCACGAGAACGGGCGCGACGAAGAAATAGAAATGATGCAACAAGAAATTCTTATTCTCAAAGAGCAGCATTTTGAGCTCCAGGGACAGGTGGAGGACTTGGAGAACCGCTCACGCCGTAACAACATACGCATCCGAGGAATGAGACAGGGGGCAGAGGAGGGAGACATTGGTGAATTTGTCCAAGCCCTTTTTAGACATATCCTAGGCCCGGAATACACGACTGAGGTCCAGATCGACAGGGTACATCGAGTGGGCCCACCCCACCGGAACGCCGCACCGCCACCGGATATCCTAGCCTGTGTTCACAATTTCCAACTAAAAGAGCTTATCCTACGTAAAGCCAGAGACACGCACCCTCTACAGTTCCGCGGCCTTGCCCCGCTGCTCTTTCAGGACCTATCTGCTGTCAAGCTGCTTAAAAGAAGGGACTTTCGGCCCATCACTCAGCACCTGAGAGGAAAAGGGATCCCCTATGCGTGGGGCCATCCCTTCCGCATCATTTTTAAATTCGAAGGAAAGCTGCATCAGTTGAGATCACTGCAAGAAGCCGCCGACCTCCTAGGCCTTCCTCCTCCGGCCCGCCGCGTCAACACAGAGCAACAACCTCCGGTAAAAACAGACCTGGCCGCTGGCAGGTTGTGGGCAAGTCCTCTTCACCGCCCCAGGGTCCGGACGCAGCAGCACGAGCAAAAGAGAGGAAAAACGTTCTGGCCTCACTGTCTGGCAGCCCTGCAAACTCGTCCCCCGCCTGACACTCTTGCCTAGATCAAATATGGAATTCTCAACTCGGATGGGCCGGAGGGCCGTTACCCTTTTGATTTCACGGACTTGATTCGTCACTACACCCCCGAACTGTGTCACCTTGACGGACATGTGTCAATTCCGCACTGTTGCGGTTATTTCCCTTATGGTACTAAAGCTGACCGGCCTAGGATCGGTCTTACGATGCACTTGCAACTCTCGTTGTCTTGTTCTTGGGGTTATTTTTTCTTTTTTGGGATAGGGTGGATTCTCTCCTCAGTGAGTCCTTTTTTCAGTTCCTCGCAACACAGCCTTGCGCACCTGACCATCTTCATCCATACCGCCCTCTCTGCCCTCTTCCTCCCACGGGGCAGCACACGCTCCTACAGAGCTGACCCGGCCCCTTCCTTCCCATCTGGATCTTAAAATAGTCAGTCTCAATGCCTGAGGTCTTAATAATCCCGTTAAGCGGAAGGCGGTCTTATCATTGCTTGAAAACTCGGGGGGAGAGGTATGCCTCATCCAAGAAACCCACCTACTACAAGCTGATACCCACCGTATGCGTCACAGTCACTTTCCCTACCAGTTCTGGTCTTCTGCAAACAGTAAACGGGGAGGGGTGGCTATCCTGGTGGCCAAGCATTTTAGGGGCTCAGTAGTGGGGCCTGTTTCGGAGATTAAAGGGCGCCTTTTAGCGTTGCGATTCCGCCTGGGCTCCTCTTCCTGCACTATTGCTTCCATCTATTCCCCTAATGACCGTCCAGAGAAGTTCTTATTAGATGCATGTGCGGAGGTGTTGCATTCTCCTGATCCTGTGGTGGTAGTAGGGGGTGACCTCAACCTCATGATGAACGGGGGGCTGGACCGTTCTGGTTCCCGCACCGGGGTCGCAGGCGCTAAGTCAGCGAAGGGAGGAGAATGGCTGCGCGAGCTAGGGATTAAGGATGCCTGGCGCTGCCTACACCCAGACGAGAAGGATTTTTCATATTACTCGGCCGCACACAAGACATACACCCATCTTGACCATTTTCTTGTCACCCCAGCTGCATGGGCCTTTGTTACGGAGTCTACCATTGAAGCACGGGGCCTCTCTGACCACGCACACATTACCCTGTCCCTGCGCTTCCCCTCCGAGCGCTATGCTTCCACCCCGCGCTGGCGACTGCGAGACTCAATGCTTCGGTCCCCAGATGTAGTAACTGACATCAGGCGATGTCTTACTGACTATATAGCATCTAACGATGGGAACTCCACTCCACTCTCCTCGGTATGGGAGGCGCTTAAACTAGTAGCGCGAGGAGCTTTCATTGCTAAAGCCGCCTATGAGAATAAGATCAGACGGACGAAACGCGCAGAGCTAGAAGCTACCGTTAAAGAACTAGAGACCATACATAAACGCTCGGGTGCTCCCCGAATATGGCGGCAGCTGGAAAAAGAGCGCCTTCAGCTCCGTCGTCTTGATCTCGACCGGGCAGAACATGCAGTGGTTCACCTGAAACACAAATATTTTGTTGGTTCCAACAAGGGGGGCCGCATGTTGGCGCACTGCCTGCGTAGCCAGCAGGAGGCACACTCTGTTAAAGCGCTCCGTGATGTGAATGGTCAGTCACTAACTGGTGATTCCACAATAGTGTCGGCCTTCCGATCCTTTTATCAATCCCTTTACGCGGCGGATCCCTCTCTGCTGCCTGACCCTACTGAATATCTGAGAGTTGCCGTGGTGACTCCTCTGCCTGAAGGTGAAGCTGACGCCTTGGAAGCGCCTATCCGCATCGAGGAAGTGATATCTGCGATCGCCCGGCTGAAGCTACAGAAGGCCCCTGGGCCTGACGGCTTCAGCGCCCTTTTTTACAAAACCTACTGCGTTGAACTCGCCCCATTACTCACTCACCTGTTTAAATCCTTTGCGGACACCGGGTCCCTCACACCCTCTATGCTACAGGCCTCTATCTCGGTTATCCTCAAACCGGGTAAGGACCCAGAACTTTGTAGTTCCTACTGGCTGATCTCCTTACTAAACATAGACGCGAAGCTGTTCTCCAACATTTTAGCACATAGGCTGAACCCCCGCATGCCGGATCTGGTTGATCCGGATCAATCTGGTTTCATCCCGGGACGGCAATGTGGAGACAACACCAAACGCATCTGTCACCTCATCGATAAAGTGCAGCGTTCCAAAGAGGAAGCCCTTCTACTAGCGATTGACGCGGAGAAGGCTTTTGACCGTGTGTACTGGCCGTACCTCTTCGCCACTCTCGAGCGATTCGGGTTGGGACCCCGGTTCCGACGTTGGATTGCGAGCATCTACAGCACCCCTCAGGCAGCTGTCCGAGTCAATGGTTTGCTCTCTGATCACTTCGAGGTAGGGCGGGGAGCGCGGCAGGGATGTCCCCTTTCCCCCCTGCTTTTTGCCCTATATATGGAGCCTCTGGCCCACCAACTTCGGGACAACCCTTTGGCACGAGGCATCCCATTTGGGCTAGACCGTCACCTCATTAGCTTATACGCGGATGACATTATCTTTTCGGTTGCAAACCCCCTATCCTCTCTGCCGGCTATTGTGAATGACCTTCAGACATTCAGTCAATTTTCCGGCTTTAAAATCAAAATGCAGAAATCCCAAGTACTCAATCTTACCGCGAGCCAGCCAACAGTGGAGGCTCTCCAGAATCGCTTTGCCTTTGACTGGGTGCCGGAGGGAATCACGTACCTCGGGCTGGTCCTCCACAAAAGCCTTGCGAGAACAGCGGAGGTGAACTTCTCCACCCTAATATCACGGATCCGCACAGACATAAACCGATGGCGTCGCCTACCCCTGACGTGGTTTGGGAGACTATCCGCGGTTAAAATGAACGTATTACCGCGTGCCTTATATCTGTTCCAAACATTGCCACTAGAGCCCCCACCACACGCCCTGCGTCAAATACAATCGGCGATCGAGGGCTTTGTCTGGGGCCCGATCTCGCCACGATTACAAAAAATCCAGCTTCAACGGCCTAAGAAGGATGGGGGTCTAGCCTTCCATAATATCACTCGATACTTTCATGCCTCGCTTCTACGTTATTTGGTGGAGTGGAATCGTACCATGACAGAGAAATATTGGGTCTTCATGGATCAGACAGTTGCGGGCCATCACATCTGGCGAGACGCCTGGCTGCCAAAACCGGCACGCGCCTGGGGACTCTACTCCTCACCAGTCACGCGTTTCACAATGCTCGCATGGGACAGGGTCTCTCAAAGGGCCAATTTGACTACATTCCCTTCTCCCCTAACCCCGCTTTTCTCAAACCCCGCCTTTCGACCGGGGATGGACACCAGGTCCGCAGCGCGTTGGGCGGAAGGGGGTTGTAAACGCCTAGGGCACTTATTTGACCTTCAAGGCCTTATCCCCTTTAAGGAACTACAATCGGACTATAATCTTCCCGCCACCGATTTTTATATGCACTCCCAGATGATACACTGGATCTCTGGGGCTGAGACACGTTCACTAGCTTTCCGACCAATGAGGCCGTTTGAGAAATGGATAATTGGCAAAAATGACGATCAAAGCCTTATCTCTGAAATATACTCCTTCCTTACCACAGCCATGACAAGGGCTCGCACTGCAGGACAGAAACGTTGGGCGACGGAATTGGGACGCACGTTGTCTGACAAGGAGTGGGGGGATGTTTTCTATCGGGCACACCACACTACGTACTCCTCAGGCCATGCTGAAACAGCTTTCAAGATTGCGGCATACTGGTATTACACCCCCGATCGCCTATCCAAATGGCAATCCCAATGTGATGGCCTCTGCTGGCGGGGATGCGGAAGCCCCGGGACACTTCTCCACCTACTCTGGCACTGCCCAAAACTAACCCGCTATTGGGAAAAGATACTGGATGACATCGATCTGGCCTTCAACACCTCCATTCCCCGGCTCCCTGCTTACACTCTGTTAGGCCTCCCTAATGCGATAACCTTTCCCCTGCGCTCGACTAGAGGGCGGCAGATGGCGCTTGCATTGAATGCTACACACAGGGTAATACTAGCACGGTGGAAATCAGACAAGATACCGGATCACACACACTGGTTACACCAACTCTGGAATCTCCTAGGGATGGAGAAGCTTTCAATGGCAGCAGCGGGGAAGAGTAAAGATTATGCCAAAACCTTGGCCGCCTTCATAGCTATTCTCTCCACTGAATTCCGAGAGTTGACCTGCCCACAATACCTCCGTATCCTGAAGTTAGTTCCGGCTGACACCACTGTTGCCCCATAAGAGTGCGTATCATTTGTCCTCTATTTCTTCCTGACGTAGTGGGATTGCAAAATGTCCAGGGCACATAGGCGGACATACATCCTTCCTTTGTTTTCTCACTGAGGAGAAGGGGTGGGGGGGGATGGGGTTATGTTCGTTTCTTTATTGTTTTTACATTATTCTCTTTGTTCCGTTCAGTGTTTAAATACGGAATACTATTTAGAGCATGCCGACTTCGGTGGGTCGACACACTACCGCCTTTGACCTCTTGTTTTTTTACTGGCACGAATACTCGCCCACAGCGCGATCAATCTATTACTATTCCCCCTTTTGGACGCGGCCGGCCCTGTAGGGTTGTAGGCAACTTGCTGTGTTTAACTCTGAGAGCCCCTACTTTTATCATTGCTTTGCCAGTACGACCAGATTACAGCTAGCCGGCCCGCTGGGTTGTAGGCGACATAACTCTGTTTTCTCTGCTTTGTATTATGCCAATAAAAACAGATTTAATACTAAATGCCTGTTTAGATAGCTGTAAAGGCACAAATTGAACACCTTTACAAAAAAATAATTCAGTTAGAGATAGTCTTAGATCTATCCAACTACTTACATGCTAATTAATCTAACCCATTATCCAACAGATTGCAAACAGCCAGCCCTAATTCATCACTGTTTTGAAATCTTCTACAATGTTTAAAAACTTTGGGGCATATTTACTAGAAAATGACACACGGCAGCCCTGTAAGCCATCTTGCTGCGCCAAGCTGCATCATTAGGAAAGTGTAGGGATGCATCGAATTTACAGTAATACAATGCATCCCTGTGCTTTGCTTTGCTCTGGCGCACCATTGGCTGACTAGCGCCAACGCAGGCACCCTTGCACCATGGTGCAAGGGTGCCAGCGTTGCAGGAATGATAGTTTTTGTGCAGGAAGGGACACATTCCTGCACAAAGACAATAATTGATGGCATTTTCCTCCTTCTATGAGTGCTGCAGAATGCAGCACACATAGAAAGAGCAAACAATGCGGAGAAATAAAGGTATTTCTCCTCGTTATGCAACTTTAATGCCTCTCCTGGGGAGGCATTAGAATCTGACGCATTCCTAGTTTTACAAAACCTTGTAAATCTGGGAAGGCATCAGAATCCATGGGTGTTGTGTGGGAACACCCACAGCAACACCCATGGAACGCCCCTTTCATGCAGAGTAATGCGTGAAAGGGGGAGATGAAAAGCCACACAGGCTGGCTTTGCATGGCCTTGTAAATATGGCTCAGCATTGTGTGCCACAGGAGCATATAAAAAGTGACGCTCCGACAGCGCAGCGGCCTTGTAAATATGTCCCAAATTTTTATTATTTCTAACGACAGTTTGTAATGTCAAATTTATTATAGCATTACTGCATTCCTGTTTATTTTTCAGTCAAAATATAGACCCAAACCTCTTTTTTCCTAATATTGTCAAGATGTGTATTCCAGCATCTAGTGGACAGGTGCATTACACAAACACACTCAAAAACGGTGCAGAGACAGAATATTGATGCAAAAATATCAACTTGCACAAATATCGAGGTAAAAATATCGTGGGTCAGAAATATCGACCGACAAAATATCGTGGTCAAGAATATCGATTTTAGGTAACTAATATCGATGTTTAAAATATCGAAGTGTTTAATATCGTTTGCAAAAATATAGTTGTTAAAAATATCGATTTTTTATTAATGTTATGTATTTTAGTATATATTTTATATGTATGTGATGTATGTTTTTTTGTGTAAGAATTGTTTGTATTTTTATCATATGTGTTAAAATTTTAGTAGTTATTAAAAAATTTTAATTTGAATTTTGCGTTTTTAGTTCCGTAGCGGGTTGTGGGTTTATAGGGGAATAGGGTGGGAAGTAATTTAATTGTATAAAATTTATAGATTATTTTTAGTTGTTATTAATATTTTTTTATTTAAATTTTGCGTTTTTAGTTTAGTAGCGGGTTGTGGGTTTATAGGGAAATAGGGTGGGAGGTAA
Source organism: Calotriton arnoldi (assembly GCA_963921515.1). Lineage (NCBI taxonomy): Eukaryota > Metazoa > Chordata > Amphibia > Caudata > Salamandridae > Calotriton > Calotriton arnoldi. Next base: position 3,699,542 of record CAWUFW010000335.1, read on the forward strand.
TTTAATTATATTAAATTAATTGAATATTTTTTATTTATTAATATTTGTTTAATTGAGATGTTACAGTGTTACAAATGTGTAAAGTAATTTATTATGAATTAATTAATAATTTGCTGTTAATTAATTTCAATTAATTAATTGGCAATTAATTATGGTAATTGTGTAATTAGTTTTAGGTGTGTGCTGTGGTGTTTATAGGTGTAAATGGTGGGAAATAATTTATTTTTAATTGATGAATTAATAATTAGTTGTTAATTAATTTTAAATAATTAATTAGTAATTAATTATGGTCGTTGTGTAATTAGTTTTAGGTGTGTGTTGTGGTGTTTGTAGGTGTAAATGGTGGGAAGGGGGAAGTAATTTATTTTTAATTGATGAATTAATGATTAGTTCTTAATTAATTTAAATTAATTAATTAGAAATTAATTATGGCAATTGTGTAATTAATTTTAGGTGTGTGTTGTGGATATTATAGTGTTAAAGCATGTGTATTTAATGAATATTTATTATTTTTTTATTAACAATATTTTTATAATTGATTATTAATTATGTTCATTATGGAAATACATTTAAATAAAACTTTTCAAGTGTTTTTTTATTGGCGTGGTGTTATAGGGTAGGAAATAAAATAAATACATTTATGTTTTAAATAATTTTTTTGTTTGTTAATATTTGCTCCTTTTAAATAATTGTTTATAATTGTATTTATTAATTTATTTTACATAATAGTTGTAGCTTTTTGTTGTATGTAATTTATATTATATGTGTTCTTTTTATATGTTTAATATATTTAATCGTATAATTTTTAAATATTGTTTATTTATTTTTATTATTTTTTATATTGTTCAAATGTTATTAGTAATTTGTGTTTCTCTGCTATCCAACACTTTCCCTAATGTTGCACTCACTGGAGTGGAAATAGTCATTTTTACCCCTCCGCTATCCAGCACTTTCCCTTCTGTTGCACTCACTGGAGTGGGAATAGTAATTTTTACCCCTCCCCTAGCCAACACTTCCCCTACTGCTGCACTCAGGGGAGTGGGAATAGTAATTTTTACCCTTCCGCTATCCAGCACTTTCCCTACTGTTGCACTGTCGGAGTGGGAATAGTAATTTTTACCCCATGTGCTATCCAATACTTTCCCTACTGTTGCACTCACTGGAGTGGGAACAGTAATTTTTACCCCTCCGCTATCCAGCAATTTCCCTACTGTTGCACTCACTGGAGTGGGAATAGTAATTTTTACACCTCCGCTATCCAACACTTTCCCTATTGTTGCACTGACTGGAGTGGGAATAGTAATTTTTACCCCTACGCTATCCACTTCTTTCCCTACTGTTGCACTCACTGGAGTGGGAATAGTAATTTGTAACCCTACGCTATCCAGCACTTTCCCTACTGTTGCACTCACTGGAGTTGGAATAGTAATTTTTACCCCTCCGCTATCCAACACTTTCCCTACTGTTGCACTCTTTGGAGTGGGAATAGTAATTTTTGCCCCTTCGCTATCCAACACTTTCCCTACTGTTGCATTCACTGGAGTGGGAATAGTAATTTTTACCCCTTCGCTATCCAATACTTTCCCTACTGTTGCACTCTTTCGAGTGGGAATAGTATTTGTTTCCTCTCCTCTATCCAACACTTGCCCTAATGTTTGTCTTACTGGAGTGGGAATTTAATTATTTTGCTACTGTTGCATATATTGTATTGCGAAATGTAAGTTTTAATTTTTTAAATAATTTAATGTTTTAGTTTTTTATAGAATTTTTTTATTTTAAATTATTGATGTATATATATATATTATTTTTATAGAATTTTAAAGTTTGAAAATTAAAAAAGATAATAGTTAAATATATGTATATGTATAAATTATTGTTTGTGTTTATATTTTTTTAAATTAAGTTTATTTGTTATATTTAGTTAAAATGTATATTATTATTATTTTTTAAATAATATTAATATTTAATATATTTTATTTTATATATATTTTTAAATCGAATTTTTTTTACATCTATATTTTTTACTTTGATATTTTTGATTCAATATTTTTGTACGTACCTGTTTAATTATAGGGAGTCGATATTTTTCCATACTATATTTTTTCATCGATATTTTTGTCATCGATATTTTTAACATCAATATTATGTCAGTGAACCCTCAAAAACAATGCTAACATAAATAATGACACTGCACCCCGAAAAACATACATAAGACACATATCTTAAATCATATTTAACACGCCATTCACAGACATCAAACCTGCGGCGACTCCACTGCCAGCAGTTTAAAAATGTAAAAATAAAACAATAAGAAAATGGGTCTAAAGCCCGCTTTTTATTGTTTTATTTTGCTTGTGCCGAGGCTTGGGGCGGGGCCAGGGTTATGATAAGCTAGAGGGGGAGTGGTGAGCTCTACCTACGCTGCACATGTGGTTTTTGGCTGGCGGTCTCAGGTCGGCCGAAAATCATATGCGTAGTGACCCCTCTCCAACCCCAGCGGCATTGCTGGGCCTGGAGAGAGCAGGCACAGACTCCCAGTCTGTCCTGGAGCGCACATTTGCAGCGCTCTGGCCAATCCTGAAGCTGCTCTCCTGTGAGAGCATCTTCAGGATTGGCCGCAGGGCAGGCTGGGAGCCTGTGCCTGCCTGCAGAGGCGGAAAGGAGTGGAAGAGCGCGATGTGATGAGATATGCCAGCAGGTAAGTTTAATTTTGTATTTTTTTAAATTTTCGTTGTCCCCCCTTTCCACCCCTGCAAGCCTCTTTTGTAAATGGTTAACAACATCTCCGTTGTTCCCCGACCATAACCCTCCCCGGCCCCCTCCCCCGCCCAGCCTCTTTTACCGAATACGAGCCACTCCTGCATCAAACACCCAACTTCAAATGCAGCAGAACACATAAAACTGCTCAATATTGTAGAGCCCAACACCACATATCCGACACACCACACACAGCACATAAACTAGCCCCCCCTTCATTTTCCCTCTTTTACCACTCTATGCACTCTAGTGACATTGGGTTCTCCAGATGATCCCCTAAACCTGACATTGTCACCAAACTCCACAAGGTCATTCTTACTACTTTTCTAGAGGTTGCCAGTCTCTCTTTGTCCTTGGGCACCGTTCCTCAGGCCTGAAAGCAGGCGAAGGTGATACCCCTACTGAAAAAAAGGGTCCCTTCACCCAACCCTACGAAAACTACTGCACTATTTCCCTGCTCCCTTTCCTAAGTAACGTTGTGGAGAAACATGTTAATAAACGCCTGAGTTCTTAGAAGCCAATCACATTCTGAACATGCCCCACTATGGCTTAAAGTCCAATCATACCTCTGAACCTGCTCTCTTGAACGTGACAGAGACTCTTCGAAGAGCTGCAGAAGAAGGCTGCTTCTCAGCCCTTATCTTTCTTGACCTGAGCACTGTCTTCGACACTGTATCACATAAGGTGCTTCCCCAGCGCTTTTGTGATACAGGAGTCAACGACAAACCTCCATCTAGGTTTGCTGCCTTCCTCAGCAATCGCTCCTTTCAGGTCCTTTCTCCTCCTTTCTCTTCTTTGTTTTGACCATTGGAGCATGGGGTCCCCCAGGGCTCCTTGTTGAGCTCTATTCTCTTTAACATTTACATTAGGCCCTTGGCGAGGAGTGTGAAGTTCTTTGGGGTCTCCATAGTATCATATATAGTCAGGGCTTTAAGTGGGATGAAAATCTGGGGGTCACTCAAAGGGGCGGGACTGATGTAATTAAGGGTTTGGCTTAAAGCACCGAAGCTGAAAACCGATGTTTAGCTTAGTATGCCACCCAACTGGTATTTTGCCACTTCTGTCATTACATCCAGATACATATAGCACAACATGTAACATTAAACTTACATCAAGCCAGGCCTATTGGCTTCGTCAATGGGTGTTAGTTGCTAACATGAAAAAGTAACAACTATGGCTTCGTTGTATAGAATATTGAAAATGCTTCAGTTCTGAAATGATGAGACTGTGAAAGTACTACAATGAGTCTCTTTGAAATTAAATCAAAGGCTTTGATCAGTGGTACTGCTGCAGAGTTAAGGTTTTTGAAGGTGAGGGCGAAAATGGAGAGCCCAATAGGGACCTGTCTCAGCACCTGCTTTTTAGAACAGCCGCTGCTGAGCACCGGCAGGACCCGGCCCACTTAAAGCCCTGTATGTAGTTAATACTCAACTTACTATCTCCTTCTCTGCTGATGCCTCTCAAGCTATTGTTAAGTTTCAGGAATGTATGCTGACAGTGACCAGCTGGATGGATGATAATTGTCTGAAACGTAACGTAACTGTAATAAAACTGAGATCCTGTTGTTCAGAAAGCTCACTCAGACTTGGGTAGATCACTGGTGGCCAGAGGGTTTGGGGCCTCCTCCGTCACCCAAATCATCTATAAAACTATAAAAACAAATCTAGGCATCTAGCTAGATGATTCTCTCTCCTTTGAGACTCAACTGAGAACTATAGCAGGCAAGTGTTTCGGCCTCCTTATAAGTCTCAAACCTATTATCAGCTTCTCCCAACCCCCCATTAAAGAGCTGATCATTCAATCTCTCATCCAGGTTGCAATCGGTCCTAAGCGCTGCAGACAGATTACTGTTCTCCTTTCCTAAATTCTGCTCCTCCTCTGCGCTCCTCCAGAAGCTTCACTGGCTGCCCATTGAGAAGCACATTAAATTTAAAGTTCTTAGCACTGGTCACAAGATCTTGGACGCTGCAGGAGCCCCCATTTTACCAGAACTCGTGCAGCCCTATCTTTCTGCCAGAGCACTTCGTTCTGCAGAACTTAATATGGCAGTGATCCCTCAATTCAAAAGAAAGAAACTGGGAGGACGCTCTTTCCAGGTTCTGGCTCCTGCCCTTTGGAACAGCAGGCCCCCTGATCTATGGAATGTTCAGAATCATCTCGGTTCAGGAAAAAACTTAAAACCATAATGCCAGTCTACTGTGGTCAGCACTAGGATGCCCCATCACTAGGGCAGCCATGAGCTTTACAAATCATATTAACATAACATTCTATATGTACACTGTCCAAACCTAAGCTACCATAGCACCACACATTAAGCATAATATATGGGTTTTTTTAAAACACGTACAAAACAAAATCACGTCATCATACCAACTAGCAAAGAAAACCACAAAAACAAAGCCCGTACAAAATTACATTCTGATATAATACATGTGAGTAAAACAAATCCTTAAAGTAACCAGAAATGTATGGCCAGACTGAACCAATAGCTTCTCTTTATAAGTGAGAGGAACATCAACAATATATTTCAATACAATTAACAAAATAAACCTGATGTTGACTTGGCTCTTATAAAGTAAAAATTAAAATAAAGGTTATTTCAAAGTAGTTTGTGGCCAAAGTGGCTGAGTACATTCTAAAATGTGTCACAGCCAACCAGGGATCATATTATACAAAGTGCCCCGGAGGCACAAGGGGCATTTGCGCCTGCTTTGTATGCCTATGGGGCACTTTGGTATTACAGAAGGGGCCACAGATGCTTGTGTGGCCCCTTCTGTAATAAAGATTGTACAGGTGCACATATAGCACCAGCGATATCATCAGAGGGCGTTGCCTCATTTGCGTGGGGGCGTGGCCCCATGCAAATGAGGGAATCTCTTTGCCTCTGCACCCACGCCGTATTATAAACGCGGGCACAAAGGTAAAGGTGGTGTCAGGAGGTGCGCTAACAGTGTGCCCCCTGATAGCAGCCTTCTGGAGGGGGTCCTATGGACCCCCTAGACATCCCCTTGCAAGAGGATCTCTAATCCCTCATAAAAGTACAGGCGAGTTGCCGCCTGCACAGTGAAACACAGAGGGACTGCTTCAAAGCCACTCCGTAATTCACTTGCATGCACTGCTCCTAGGGCAGCGCGTGTTCACAGCTGGGGGGTAGTGCACTCAATCTAATACGGTGCACTCTCCTTGCTAGCACTGAGCGCACCTTTTGAAAGATGCGCTTGGCGCTAACAAGGAAAATGTGCTGCATTGTATAATATAGCCCCTGATCTCTTCTAGTGTACTGATATGTTCAGCTTTTGTAGTATTTACCCTGTTCATGTCTGTCACACAGTCCTTTTTAACCCGAAAAACAGGATGGTAAGCCCTCTCCACTGTAGTCATGCTCTCTCTATGTACTAGTTGCCTATTGTTTGATTAGATCTGTGGAGCTACTTGATATTGTTAGTACCGTATGATAAGAAATCTATCAGATTTCATGGATACAGTGCACCTTAATTTGGTAAAGGACAGCAGCTCTCATTCTCAAATTTTGCACATTATGGCACTGAAAAGAAATGCTCATTTGAAATTGTCTTGTGATTTGAGCAGATTTGCATGGAGCTACCCCTTTCTTTTTTTTTACTTCTTTGTGCTGTCAGGTGACTATCCACTACCTCGGATCGTTTCCCTCATAAAGGCATAGCTTTGTTTATACCAAAACATTTCAATAGACTATACCTAGAATGCCTAACATAAAATCCTAACATGGGGCACCATTAGGATGGCGGCCCGCCCGCCATCCCGACGTACATAAGTGCGGCGGTCCCGTGGGGGTAATTAGGATGCGCCCGCCACACTGGCGGGCGCATCCTGCATTTGCAACATTGCGGCGGGCGGTGCTTTCAGCACCGCCCGCCGCAATGCCAAAATGCATGTTGTGCATTTGCATGCCCAACGTGGCAGGCACCGCGCGGTGCCTGCCATGTCGTGCATGCAAATGCAGGGGGGTACCATAGGTACCCCCCATGTGCACCCCCCAGAATCCCTGTGGGCCCGCTACGGGCCCCCAATGTAAAATACTGCATGCCTTTCCGTGGCGGCGATGCCGCCACGGAAAGGCAAATCCCCGCATGCATCCTGATATGGATGGCGGTGTCTAACAGACACCGCCACCATATTAAAAGCTTTTCCGCCCGGTCGACTCATCGACCGGGCGGAAAACCGGCGGACGGTCTATCCGTCCGCCGGGGTCCCCCCCCCCGCCATATTATTATGGCGGGGGAAATTGGCATGCGGGCGGGAGAGGATGTCGGGCGGATCGCCACCGTCATGCGATCCGCCCGACATTCTAATGGGCCCCTTGGTATCCATATTGAAAAACAAAATCTTACAATTTCTAAAGTAGGAAAAATATCTGTAGTTTTTTTCCCCTCAAATTGTATTTATTTGATTTTATTGGCTCATATATAGAAAAGAAACATCTTGTCAGGTGAACCATATAACAGAATCATGGCATTGTATTGAACAGTATCCCACAACATGGCTCTCATATAATTCCATTGTGATCGTCCTTGCGAGTTACTACCAATCAAAAACAACACCACTGCCTGAAACTTATTTTATCGAAAAGCTTACCGTCAAGGATAGAAGAGGGAGAAAATGAGTCACCTCATCACCACCGAGCAGGACACAGTGTGCAAAAATAGGGGTTCATATATACATAATTTACAATTTGGGGGGGGTATATACCCTAAGTTTATTATGCATGTCGGTAATACACAAAAATCTCAAAATACATAAATAGATGTTAAAAATAGACAAAAAAAATGAATATGATTAAACAGTTCGGTAACCGCTAAGTACCCAGGCCTAATCAACACAAATGTGATGCACAATGCACCCAACTAAGCCATGCAGCCAAATCAATACCGCACTCATTCATTCACTCATCCAACTACCTCAACAAGACAAAACCACATCCCATCAGACACAATCCACGAAACCAGAAATGGTCCAACATGTAACACAAATGGATTTGCACAGATATTTTTCCTGGTATTTTGTTATGGTAATCTCAACAGTTTGAGAATTACTGTCCAATGGATAGTTGATAGATATTTTTTATATATATTTTATAAAGGAAAGACTAAAACATGAAATAACCTCACTTCTGTAGAAAGGTTGCGCCAGTCAGATTGGGAAATGCGCCAACGCGCATTTCGGTGAAAGACCCCGGGTACGGGTCACACCTTCTTCAGGGCGCTTGATGAATTTAGATGCGAAAGCAGCAAACACCTGGGGTATCTGAAACAATTATAGATGGCATACCTAAATACAAATTCTTCAGTTACTTAAAAGATGGTGCTCACTGATGCTCGTGCATAAGAGAATTGATACTGAACCTTATAACCCTACGCAAGTGAAAAACGTTGAAACATGCAGGTCACGGAGTGATTGGAAATAGAAAAGTGCAAATTGAAAGGCCCAGTGGCTACCGAATAGGCTACATAGGCGCACAGGAGAGACTAATATGGGAGTAAATGATACCTGGGCAGGCACGAAAGTGAAGCTCACAGAATGATGTAACCTCGTTATGCTGAGAGTGCTACTCCAAAAGGAGCAGAGACTGACCTGGTAGAAACAAGGGAGCACTAGATTAGGAACAGACATACTACAGCAGGCAGAACTGGATTAAGGCACAAAGTGAGTGAATAAAATACTAATAATACCTCGAGGGATGGGTAAGGGAAGCCGGGTCAGAGACACTGTAGAGGAAATGAAGTCCAGAAATGTCACCGGCCAGGTGTAAAAGAGAGACTGATATAAATCCAGCCGTTATCACAAGCAGCAAAATACTAGAGTCATCAAGGGTGTCCAGTGCCATCTAGGAAGCAAACAGGAATAGAATATGTTACCGGGGCTACATGCGAGTCAAAGCAAAAGAAAAACGGGGATCATAGGAAAAATCCCTTGTCGGCCCTCAAGCTTAAACAAGCATTGGCATAGCCAATAGGTCTCGCCTTTGGGACCTTATAAGTGTTTAGTTATCCAGCACAATATCCTTGGTGCAACAACATCAAGTGTTGCATGGCTAAACACTTATAAGGTCCCAAAGGCGAGACCTATTGGCTATGCCAATGCTTGTTTAAATTGGTTATTAGTGGTAAAATATTATCCCCGCTTCATGCTGCATCATTGACGAACAGCTTTGGTTCACAGTCTGCGATCACCTTCGGGTGCATGAGGGAACATTTTTGGAGTCATGCCCAGAGCCTAAACAGATACGTGTACAGAGGCGTGGGAAAAAAGTAACTAATGTTGGCATACATAGGTGGTGCTTATATGCAGTTCCGCTCTATCACTTCTGGGGGACAACGCAGAGAATGCAGAGCCACACAAAGCCACCTAGCGTGTGGGAGCACTGCTATGAAAACCTCCAGCCGCAATCTGGCACCTGGGGACTATTCTAAACGTGAGGAATCTGCAGTAAGATATATCCATCAGAATATCCTGGCTTGACTTTCCTTGTGGACATACATTTGTGGTGGTCTCCAAAGGCAAGGCACAGACATTGATAACTTTAATAATGTGTGTGTGGTCCATACACAGGGCATAAGGCAGCACTGGCATTGTGTCACTATGTGCTGCCTGGCCTAGGGCTGGTGGTCACTCAGCTGGGGTGAACAGAGTGAGCACTGGTGTTTGGGAAATATGGAGGCAAACGAATATGAGAGGCTGAGGTAAAAAAAAACACTGGTGCGAGATGCGGACATGAAATTGGGGATATGTAAGCAAGAGGAAAACTAAAAGAAATAAGAATGTGACTTATCCAGATAGGGGTGAGAACATGAGAGGTAGAGAGGAGAGAAACTGGATGGAGACAGCGGTGATAAAATGTGAGAGGAAACTGGGGAAGATAGAGGTGAAAGAATAAGATGGTGATGAACGAGAAAATAGGCAAGATGGAAACAGAATGAGAGTGGTGGAGGAAAAATAGAAATTGTTAAAGTCAGAACGAAACCAAGAGAGGAGTGGAAAAAATAAGAAATTGTGGTGAGAAGTGAAACCTGGAATTATGAAGCTGGGAAAAAGAGAGGTATGGACAAAGCAGAAATTTAAACTTGGACATAAATGTGTAGTTCAGAGAAAAATTGAGAGAGAGACAAAATTTGATCTAGTGCTGTTAGAAGTCAAAGAATGAAAAAAGCAGTGGTGAAAGGGAGACAAGAGATAGGTGGGTGAACGAAGCTGATTAAAGGCAACAGCAAGAGAATACAGAGTAGAGATTGGAGGTAAGAGGGAAACTGACAAAGAAGGCAGTGACAAACGACGGGTAAAGACGGGAGGGAAACTTGTCGAGACAAAGGTCTGAAAATAAGTTGAAAGTAAGATGAGAAATAGGAGAAGACAGGCAAATTACATATTGTTCATCAGTGGTATGTATGCACTTTATGCATTTGTCCTGTCAAACACTTCATACTACGACATTTCAAGAGAGTGGTGAAATGTCCGTCTCCCTTCTTCAATTTCCTCTTTTTGACTTGCTTATGTTAAACCATACCATACCATGTCTACCATACGTGTAAAGGTTTACTCGTGATTGTTCCAGAAGAATGAATCAATTCTTGTCCAGGCCATCTCTTGGCCTCTGAAATCAATGGCGTCTCTGCGCCTCGACTGAGTCCCATTCTGTCCTCATCTGGACTCCCCGACACACCTTGCAGCACAGTCTGAGCAGTGTGAATGGACCCAGTGTCTTCAATGGAATAACAGCCAGGGATCATAGGTCTTCTGTCAAACTGTGACCCCCAAACTCTGCAATCTCACTCAATTGAACGAATATAGAAGGTGTCAGTTAGGTCTTGGATCTAGATGACCATTCTAATGATGAATAATGTGCAGAGGCGGCTTTTGGCTTCATCGTTAAATCAGGGTTAAGTAAGAATTAAAAATAACAAGCATTGGCATAGCCAATAGGTCTCGCCTTTGGGACCTTATAAGTGTTTAGCCATGCAACAGTTGATGTTGTTGCACCAAGGATATTTTGCTGGATAACTAAACACTTATAAGGTCCCAAAGGCGAGACCTATTGGCTATGCCAATGCTTGTTAAATATCGGGTAGATGTTGGTCACTATTTCAAAAAATGCTGTGATGCATAAAAACACTTTGCCGTGTGGTTGTAAGTCACTGGTAAGAGGCGGACACCATAATATTTTATAATGCCTGTATTGATGACAATACTATAGAAACTAAATATATCAATAATTCTGCGAGAGATGCAGGAGCAGCTGTTTTATACTTCAAACCAGCACTAATGAAGTCGCTTCGATCCATACTGCATTACAATGCATTATTTCTGAACGCACGAGAAGTCTCTCTACAGCTGCTCTGCATAAATCTATAAGAAGGACGCGGCGCCCCGAACAGAACCCAGCTCAACTGGGAAGAGGTTCCCATGGACCTTTCTTTAACGCAGACCAGAAGAACAGAATGTCCTAGGAGCGGGCGAACACAGCGGAGCTGGTCCTGCTTCCTGCCAGGGGATGCACTTGGCCTGCGGCGGTTGCAGTGGCATTACGTTATCAATAGATCATCAAACCTTCACAAGCGGAGCCAGAGCCAGCCCCCGTCTCACTGCATTGGATTATAGGAACAATACAGGAGCAGAGAGTGATAGCAGCTGGATGAGGTCCATCTTCAGCTCCAGAGCGGCATCTAGTGGGCAAATGGAGCGTAGCCGCTTGTGCCTGCGGGGTAATGCTTATAAAATACGGCTTTCACAAACGTGTTAAACAAGCTAGTGATGACGGGTTCAACTGAAACGGGCGCATGCACAGGGAAGGGGTGAAGCGGGGCTTCTTTTCATGTATACATGGAAGCGTGTGTTTAACTGATTTTGTTTTAAAACTTACATATTCCGATGGTAGGAAACACAAAAGTCAGCTTGGAGCAGACAGCCGAGTGTGCCTCGAACAGCCCTCTCTTCTTGGGACGAGGCAGCGTCAGCACAAGTGAAGCGCTGGACAGCAGAAAAGGCAGCGTCAGAGAGGAGCGGGGGCGAGCGAGCGCGGCAGCGTGCTGAGCTGACCACACGCTCGTGCACCATGGCCTATTGCTTGCGGTTACCCGCACGAACGCCATGTGTTTTCAATTATCGCGCCCGCGTCTGGGCACGATAATTGGAAACAGATGGCGGCCGTGCGGGTAACCGCACAGAAAAGGCCATTGTGCACGAGCGTGTGTTCAGCTTTTAAAACCACCTACATAAAGTCTCGCAGAGCAGCGCATGCGTGCTACTCTAGGCTCGACATAAAAAAGGAGACGCTTGGGCTGGCCTCTCCCCTTGTAGGTACTGGGGCAGCAGCTCTCGTGCCGTGCCCTGGGGCTGGCCATACACTTCCTCGGCTGCCAGGGGTGATTCTTCGCCACTGTGCTTGCCTGTTCATGTCACATTGGGATTTGGCGGCAACTACGTCTACAGTATTTTTTCCATCGCCCCCTGTTCGTGGTATCTGGGCGCTCAGAATGCATTTCATGTGAAAAAGCAAGCACGCCGCTTTAACGAAGCGCTCACTGCACGGTAAGAAAACAATCGATTTGGGTATTGATACAGCAGCAGGTCAAACTTAAAAAATCTGTTCACGTAATACAGCTGTCTGGTTACCAAAATTAGCCCTGGTACAGCGGCCGACTCCTTCCCAGCCTTTGCTTGGGTTTGTGTACTCTCGGCCCGACAGTTACATAACAGGCTGCCTGCTCGCGACCGTAGACTGCTAATCCGGGCACTGCGCGCGCACTTCGGCGTGGTTCTGTGGCGTCCAGACAGCCATATGCAATCTGGACCGTGTCAAGCGAGACTCAAAAGCATGTACGAAGAATGCTCGAGACGGTCTTTTACAAGGCAAGCTTCCATGCAGCTGCGTGTTACACTGAAGCCAAGTCAAAGAAAGCGCCCTAAAACAAGCGAACGTTGTTGTGTTTCGAGCCCAAAAATTAATTCCGGCCCTAGCGACAAGGAGTTGACACACCAGCTAAGTAAACTGTCGGGCACTGAGCGCCCTTTTCTACCGAAATATCTAAACTAGCCTTCCGGTTTCACTCACGAAACAATTTACTAATTATTCTGGAATCGAGAAACTGGCCACAGAATCCACGAAATGCTTTGGCAAATCTTAATCCGGTTTAAAAAGGCACTGTGATGGCATGCTCACACCAGATTGTGCGCGGTGCAGGTGCGAATTACCAATAACAATACAAAACAATCCTTCGCTCTCTGCGCCGTTCACATTCACTCTGTAAAGAGGGCAGCCACAGCGGCGTTAACTTAGTACTTCTATGTGCGAAGAACAACTACATACTTAGTAAATGTTGCCCACTCTCTTTGAGTCGATTAAACTGGGTAATAGTAACAATACCTGATATTAACACAGCTTGGAACCAGCAGAAATGTGGTAAGATGCTCTCTATATATTAAAACCAGTAATTAATTCGAGCATTACTCGCTTTCAGGTTTAATCTGGCAGCTGCTTCCAGAAATGCTTCATCAACCAGAACTTTCTCTCAAATGTAAATACATTATTATTTTATTACTGTTAACTTTAATGCTTGATTAATTTAAACAATCGCACAAAATGATAATAAAAGTTCGCCACACAGTGAAAAAGATGTTCAAATAAAAACATTTCCTAGCATTAAATATCAGCATTACACGCCATCAGTTAAATAATGCAAAAGACTCAAGAAAACTTTAAAACAAAACAGCTTTGTGGTTAAACATTAAAAGCAACAATCGTGGCACTGCAGGTATGTAAGCACTGTGTCCGTGATTTTTTATAAAACCTCATTAGCAGTTGAGGATCGCTGCTGTTCAGACGCGTTTAAACTGCTACTCAACATCTCCAGATACCCAGACGGCTAAACCGGGTTTCATGGCAGTTCTGTGCATATAATCCACATCTTGGAAAGTACATAAAATGTGCATCGAAATTCTGACTCAGGATTAAGTGCGAGTTTGCCTCATTCGCCCTGCATGTATTTATCTTTTATTTTGGGACTTTTGACTATTCAAAGAATATGTTAAATAAACAAGAATCCATTAATTTGAGAAAAAGTGAAACCGAAAGGCCCTTAATGCAGCACGAGCCATTAATTCACCCCCGGTGGTAAAGGCTGATGATGCAAGTGCACTATTACTGCCCCATTTAAATGCTTTATAGCAACCTCATACAAAAGTCATTACCTAGGGAAAATTGAATAATAAAAAAAACGTACTACCATTACAACTTCTGTTTCACCAAAAATGGTAGTAGGTGACAGAAAGCCAGCATGAAATTCTATAATAACGATTGCTGATGAAATCCCGATTAATTTTAGAAGCGTCCAATGGCAATCACACAGTTTTTGTTTTGGGCCAAAGACAGCTGTCAAACTGTCAAGCTAACAGCGCATGCAGCTTTCTCCGTTGTCACCTGGGCCCGCCCAATGCACCCATGCCCTTCGATTCCCGAGCCCGTATCCGAGCCACAGACGGAGCGGTAAATAAAAATGCCAACCTCAGTGAGCGCACAACCACCGTCGCCGCTGTCCGCAGGAAGTCAGGCAGCAATGGGGAGTGAAATAGTATAAAATGCGGCATTCCAGGCCTTTCTCGAGATTCACAGGTGGAGAACTGTGGGCGAAAGGAGTTTTTATTCCGGTCTCTTCAATGCCGGCAGAGCGTCTGAGCTTAGCGCCGTTTTGGCAACAGGGGCATCCTTTCTCCTAGTTAATCTTTAATAGGATCCAGACACGGGCGCACTAATAGTACTGGATGAAGGAGTAGTCTAGCACGGAGGGTGACCTTATAATCCCTCACCTTGGCACACGCTTTCAATCACCGGCGACTGAGAAACTTTTGTGACATGCCTTTCCGCATAATCAGGCAGGGAACAACACACTTAAGCAAGAAGTCAGAACAGATTACAAACAGCTGCGGCCTCCTGAAGGAGGAGGGCGTTGGGCTGCGCTGCATGGTGCCAGGATACGGCCCTGGAAACACTCATATTCAGTTGAAGTAAGATAAGCTCCGGTGCTAGGAAAGCAGAGTGAGTGCGATCCGATGGTAGTTTAAACAAGCGCGCGCGCCTCGCGCTGAGAAAAAACAAGTTTGACGAGGAGAGGAGGAGAGGAGGAGGCAGCAGGGGAGGGGAGAGAGGAGGGGCCTGCGCCTGCTTCCCTTGCGGGAGCGAGCAGGAACCATCTGTTAATTACAAACAGATGGTTTCAAAGCTCGCTCCCGCAAGGGAATCGCCAAACGTGCACGCGTTGCCATTCAAAGCAATGCAAAGCGTGCACGTTTTTGGGCGAAAAAGGGAATCGATTACTAAAGGTCTCCTAAACCGCGCATGCGCGCTGCGTAGGCGAGACTTAAAAAGAGGGTGAACCACTGGGAAGTCTTCATGATCTAGTTAAAAAAGAATAATATAAAGACTAAACCTATAACTTGTGTCTAAAATCCAGAGCGGGAGAGAGAGTTCCCCGAGTAGAAGAAGCCCCAGAAGGGCCTAAAGAGCCCCATGCGGGCTCATCGAAATGCACATGAGTCCTTTAAGGAGTGAACCGGGCAGGCTAAAAGCTACAAAGTTGATGGAGGGCAACCAGGAGCAGCGAGCAACCGGGTCGGTGCAAACAAAATGGTTGTCAAGGGAGTGCCTCGAACTGCGAGGCAAGCACAGGTCGCGCCAACGATCGGGGCAGAAGTTACATCTAGCTGTGTTTACTGGAACCGAGACTTATTACAAAGATAACTAAATGAAATAATATAACAATAAAAAGGTAGAATATGCACACACAGAGCATCAACACATCAAGTGGGAATACACAGCCATAAGTCACAGGTTGGGGTTCATGTTGTAAATTTTTTTAAATCAAAAAATAGTAATAAGCCATTTTTGTAGCTACTCCGAAGTTGAAAAGTGCTGAATATTCAAAATGAACTACATCGTTGTTACTTCCAAAGACACATCGACAGCCTTCAATTAAAATTATATTTGTCTCATTTTGCCATCACTCTTCACTTTCCCTCTCAATATCGCACTTGATAGAGCGTAACTTGCTCTTTTCATTTGTAGGGGTGCATTATAATCATGATTAATCCGCATTTATATATAATCTGTTTGGTGTATTAATATTAGGTTATTAGGACGTGAACTGTAATAACGTGTAAGTGAGGTGTTGGGTATTTTCTTCATGTAATCAAAGAATTAACGTAGTAAATGTATGTATTTAGAGGATATCATAGGCGTGTAAAATGTATTCATGACTAATGAAGGTTTTATATTGATGCTCATATCATGTGTGCATATTAATGGTTCATATATGTCTGAGTTTTAACGTGTGCACTATTCTTACGTTAGCCGAAGTTGGTAGGCCTAATTTTCGTTTCTCCCTGTTCACTCTCAAAGTTGAAGGTTGTTAATTAAAACTTATGTGTTTGTGGAATTTTACTTTTCATGTTTCTGTTGCAGGTGCAAAAATTAATTCTCGTTAGTTAGGATATCTCTTTGTTACAGGAGTTAGATGGACCTGGGGAGGAGAGGATGCCTTTGAACAAGCGGAGCTGATAATGTAGTTCGTGTCTGGAAGGCCTGGGAACCAAGGTCACTGAGCAAGAGTGTGAAAGCTTTATTGCTTCACGGAAAATTACCTACGGGGAGGTGCTTACTCGATAAGGCGGTCTGGGGATGTACTTGGGGGTGTGATAATCGACTTTTGTATTGGGGTTAGGGACAGAGTCCGGTACTTCTGCCTTACCTGGAGTGAAGGGAGCATCTTAGAACGCGTTCTGTAGCTTTACGCCACTTGACCCGTTTAACATGAGTGTGCTTCTTAGGAAGACGTCACAAGCTGACACCTTTCAGGGAACTTGCCTGGCAAATGCTAATTAGGGATGTCACACTAGAGGTAGAGTAGGGACAGATTAATGCTTTTAGATTCCAATCCCAAATGAATAAGTCTTTTGATGTAGTTTCTATAATCATTTGTGTTTTAATTCAGTAATTGGTTATTCTGTGCATCTTGCACCGTTTAAATGTAATTCGTAGATTTGGTTTTATATTAGTGCCCATGTATATTTACACACTTGTTTTGAGGTGTTTGTATGTCCAACTTTTCTTGGCTTTGTAATACACTTATTAAAATTTGGATTAGGAGTCTGTTTTCCTTTAGTAACGATGGCATCAGGAATGGTAATGTAAAATTGGCTGCTGTTTTTCTCTACCCTCCACACTTTTAAGTAGGCACCAACGAGTCATCGACCAGGGGTTCCAGAGTAAGTCTAGAACGTGGAACCCGGCCCAATCACACTCTTACTGGTTATTTTTCATCCCTACTTTTTCCTTTCGTCACTGTTTTCCAAATTTTCTCTTTTACTTTCTCAATGTATTCGCATCTCCCTCTTGCACTGTGTTACTCTGTTGATTAAAAATACTTCCATTCTCCAAAATTACCTGCTGGCACCCCCAACCTGTAACCTCTGGTGCAAGTTAAACACTATTACAAGGGTGCTAAAAAAGAGAGGAGTTGCAAAAGATTGAGTTTTCCTATGGTAACCAGATACCTTGACTCAAGGTCCTCGAGATGTCCGTGTCTGCGCAGTACTATGGGTGGAGCGGGCGTAAATGAATAGAAAGACACTTCAAGTCTGCTTTATCTACATGGATTTGAACAGACAATTAGCAAAACAATTTATTGATAGTTAGCAGAATACCATTTGATGCTTTGTAAATGGATGACCAGATTTTCTGTAAGGCAAAGCATACTCTGCTTTTCTGAATGTGTATATTATAAACCACTCTGTTATGATTTGTTTGTGATTGTCCAGAAATGGTGTCCAACTACACCTGGAGGCTAGAGGATGGCCGTCACTGCTAACATGGGCATGGGTTCGTGAACATCTCATGGTTACATTGCAAACCCCCTTTGTGGTAAAGTTGCATGTTTGTGTTTATGTATGTATTTGTTTATTCATTGAATTCAGTGTTTTGTAGTTCCCTACCATGTTTCCTTGCATAGGCCATGAGTGCTAGCACCTGGTGACTAATGGGTAGATGGTGGTTTGGTATAGAGTGATGGGGAGCTCATAAGTGGGTGGGTCCGGAAACTCAGCAGAGTACCGCTGCTCCAGCTAGGGTGCTACGAATGGTCTCAGTTCTCCAGACTGCTAAAGTCGGGGGTGCTAAATACAGACTTAACTTCCTTTTAAAAAATATATATTTTTTTTTAATTAATTTTTACAGAAAAAAAGAATGTGGTCAAAGGCATCAACATGCAAAGTGGTGTTCAGTATACATGGTCAGCTTTAGGTTACTTGGAGACAAATGCAATACTACTTCATCATAAGTACTTCCATATCTAAAATATAGCTATGTTATCTCTGTCCTATCTGGTGGGCTGTCACATCTCCAAAATGGGATACCCAAGATATGACGCACCATTCAACCTAGCCAGAACAGGGATTCCATGCACTTCTCCCCCTACTTGCCTACCATTGCAGCTCAGTGGGTAGGGAGGAATCCTTTTCCTTGATATACACTCCCACCTTTGCAGCCTCTTGCCATCCTTCTCTGTTGTGTTGTTTGCCTAGGGCCTATCAATCCCTATACATCGTTTCAAGGGGACATATTGTCGTCCATTCTCTTTAGTTAAGGAGCATTTCATTCTAATTTATCTGCTACCTTGAGCCCTCTACTTCTATCCTGTCCACCCATAGCCATGTCCTCAGCTCCACCCTCCATGTCAATGTTTGTGGTGCCTAATTAAATTTTTACTACATCTCACTGACTAGGTCCACCTTCCATGTCAATGTTTGTGGTGCCTAATTAGATTTCCATTTCATAGCAAAATTCTGTTTAGATATTATAAGAGTGAGATTTGTCATTCTACATGCAAATTTAGTCTTTTTGGAACTTTTCTTCAATCCCAGGAGACAGGTCTTGGGATTGTGGTAAACTCTCACTCGCATTAGATGATTTGCAAAATTTAGGACTCTCTGGTTAATAGTGGGACAGGACCAGAACATACGCGTTGTTCGGTGTCATTAGCATGGAACCTGGGGCACATGTCTAGCACTGGCAGAAATATTCTATGTAGGCAGCTGCACATGAGGTCATTTTGATTAACTATATTACACTGAGCCAAAAGGAATCTAGCTTTCTGCTGCCCTGTTCATGACCTTCTTGTTGAACAGCAGTGAAGCTTGCCCAAGTGTGCACACTCCTGGTCAAAGAGAGAATGAGAATGCATTGGGGTCTGCCATTGGCTACAAGGACTTGACCCAAACCATGCATGAACAGAATCTTATGCACTAACACATTTAAAATCCATGTTGATGGTGTCTGCATTTGTCCTAGTCTGTCCTGTTTTAGCATTATTCCATAATATCAAATGACTTATCCAGGTATACCCCACAAGGCCACTGTTTATCATATTTTTAATCATAAATTGACCAGGGCATCAGACTAACTCGATAGTTGGGACAGGGTTTTAAAAAGCACTGATGTGTTATATGTCCTGCTTAGCGTCTGTGGTGACTCGACGTTCAGAAACGCACTTCACTGTCACCCCCGGATGAATGGTTAGCTGAAACGGAGTACTATTCTGAATAAAAGGCACATTGATACTCAACTTATCATTACTCCATGCTTCTCGAAATTACCTTATCAAATGTAACCCTCAAGGTTCTCTTCCCAATGGACATAGTGGAGTGGTATTACTTCTACAAATAATCGACTTCCTGGCATTTTTCTTTTGCATTAAATAATATGTCTTTCTGTTCTGGATGAACACAAGAATGTTCCACAGTATGAGTATGTTAACAGGTGATTACAGAACTTAATCCTATGTACAGTGCTCCCATACCTCTGAACTCTGATTTGCATAATATAAAACTGCTAATATTAAATATCTATCTATCTCTAGCTCTCTGTCTACAGCTCGAGCTGTATGGATATATAAAGGCCTTTGTATAGATTTTACGACAGAGATATAGAGTTAGAGATTTAAATATAAATATAGATGAATTCCTTTTAGAAGCAAACAATCTTTTTAAAGGTGTGCAGAAATATTTTAGTAAGTGCTCAGAATTGTAACTGGCACGCATTACATTTTTTCCGTGCAGAAATTCCTATCAAAGGTGTGCTACATTCATTTAAAATGCAAATAATTGTACATGAATTGCTCAAAACACTTTTAAAACAAATTGCACTGAATGTAAGTGCACATTATAAATTCATGAAATATTTATGAAGTGCAAAAAATGCATTTTTACATGAGAATTATTTATAAAGCACAGGAATATTATTTTGAAATTGAAGTGAAGTGTTCTTAATAGAGTACATAATACGTATTTTAAGTACTAAAAATCCCATGTACAAGTGCACAGATATATTTTTGAAAGACTATAGTATTCATCTGAAAGAGAAGTCCAAATATGTTCTTAAGTGTCCAAAATTCCACTCTGGTCCATTGATGGTAAATTCCATTATTTTGTTGGACTGTCCAATTGCCTCTGTGTCCTTGTCAAGGAATCGTTCTTACGACAGCGATGCTTTGGTGCTGGAAAGGTAAATAGCTGAGTCTCTGAATAAATATTTGATTCCAAAGTACATTATCTTAAAACACAACGCTATATGTACCACAAATTGCCATTTATAATAGCTTTTTGCCGCTATCTCTATCCCTTTTCTTTTGTCCTTCATCTCTTCAATATTTTCCTTTTCCCGCCCTTTTCATCCTTCCCTCTGACATCTTTCTCTTGCCCTAAGTCTAACCTCTCCTTGTATGTGTGTAATGTTGGAGTGTTGGGATTCCATGATTGGCGGTTAGGACTGGTCTGGTGAATTTTCCTCAGACAAGCTTGGAGGTGAGGAAGCGATAGGTTGCTTGTTGTTTGCCTTCCAATAAGCTTACCTATAAGGACTTCTGATGAGCAGTCTTTATTACACACATTAAACTCAATGAAATACAAACTGTTTTATGCATGGAATTCATTTTGTGGGGCAGAGTTATGCTGCCATGTGAAAGCGAAAAAACAAAGATGAAAATTAGAAATAGCTTATTCGTTTAATTTCATGAAGACTGGGTCCATGGAAGAGTTTGCTCTCTAGCTACAATCACTAAGTAATTTATTCAATCACATAGTGCTACACCCCACCAGACACCCAAGTGCTGTCAATGTTGTCCACGAACGAAAAAACGCCAGAAAAGTCTCTTATAGTATTATTCTTGTCAGCAAGCAGAACTCTGCTACAGGAACTGTAACCTGCTGAGCAAGATTCAGAACAGCCCATTTACATGAGCACTGCATTAATCGCTCATCAGCGGCACGTGATGAAGAGTGAGACAGTAAACTCCGAAGGGAGTGGCTTGGAGGGTCTGGAATCACTTTTGCAATTGTGCGGCTGGTACAGGGTTGCTGAGGGCATCGGATATTTTCAATTTATTTTTTAAGCTCAAAACTAAAGCATGGAAAATCTTTCTATCCACTCTGTATTCACTGCTGAGTCCGCCAGGCCACCTTGGCGACTGCCTGCTCATGCCAGCCACAGAGAGGGCCGCGCTTTCAGCTAATGCCTCATTACTATGGGGTAAGTGACTGCACACATCGTGCCCGTTCCGGCAGGCTGATGCAATTAAAGCTTTGCGGCAGCTGAATAGAAGTGTCCTGAGGCAGGCAGCCAGGCTGAAAGGCCCCCGCCCCCTCTTCTGGCATTCTTCAGAGGGGCTCCAGCCCAGCTTTAGATCCCCGCCTGGCACAGCACAAGCAGGGAACAGAGCCCTCTCTAAAGAACCAGGAGAAAGAATGAAGGCAAGAGAGGGAGTGATCTTCACTGAATGTCCGAAGCTCTCAGACCTCCGGAATATTAAAACGGGCTCAGTAAAGCAAATACACGGGTATTTAAAGGGGGTATAATGTCGTTTTTCATGAGCGGGCCAATGTCTTTCAGTAGAATTTAGCAATTGAAGGCAACACAGTATTGGTTGGGCTACCTTTCAAGGAAGAAAAGTGGCCTACGTGGAAATTATTACATTTTCTGAGAGGCTGGTGCACCTGAATGGCCGATAGGGCTGGGGCAGAGGCAGTCGATTGTTAGGCTACAGGGTGGGAGGGAACATACTCTACCATTAGCTCTATCCATGACAAGGAGGACCTGAAATGATTTACCACAAAAGAACTCTGCTGTACCTCTGTATGGCTCGACGTCTCCTCTCCTCGATAATGACTTACACATATCTGTAGGCCAGCCATCTCTGCATGCACACAGCACCTGCATCCCTTGTCAAAACCTTCATCAGCATCAGCAACACAATCTGACACAAAAGAATACATTAAACCTGCCTCTTGGCCTAGAGCCTCGGTCCTAGCAGCGATGGTACTGGTAATTCCCCATGCACTATTACCACATCTCTTTACCAGGGAAAAACACAGACCCTATAGAGTCAATTTTGTGATGCAATTGTAGAATTGCCTGTTTTATCCTCCTTGCAATTATTGCAGGAAAAAATGGTCCCACCCCTTGTTTCAAATGGGAATTAGAAATATTTAGTTCGGCCATTTTGACTTCAAACAATCTGAATGGATTCATTTGACTTTCCCTGTGTCTAGATACTTATTATTATCTTGGTGCAACGGGAGAAAATATTAGAATTTGCTGCTTGATTTACATCCTTTGCCTATAGTCATAGAAATGTAAATGTCATGTAATCATTGGTGGATTTATACAACAAAATGACGTCTACACTTCAACATTCAATTGTAAGTTTGGGTCAGACATTTTCAGTGATGAACGCTATTGCAGTAATCTTTCCACTGTAACGCATCATACTGCCGTGTTCTTAGTTTTGTGGGCTTTGGCTTGAAATACACAATTTTGATGAAGTTGATACATTTATCCATTTGCCAAGGAGACATCTAATGCGGGTTCAGTGTAGGAGGCTACGTAGCTCCTCTACTTACAAATCCTGCTTGGCCAGCCCAACCTCAACTACAATGGTCTCACCACAATCTAGTGTTTCATGACAAAGACATCTGAAAAAAAATCTAATGAACATGTATGTTCCTGACAATCCACCTCTTGAAGGAAATAGGAATCGGGCACAGGACAGTGCACAGAAATGTTCATGTTGCACATAACCACTGATGGACAATGATAAGGCATTCTGCTAGGGCTGCCAGACCGGTAGGCAGCATTAGGGACAACCATCGACGGGGTTCCAATTATTGCTATAAAGATCTGATTTTCATCCAGGGGAGAGACACAGTTGCTTCTCTTTTCCTTTCTTGCCGCTCTCAGTTAGTGAAAATGAAGAAGTTTTCTCCACTCTCTCCAGCTGCCATATTGACGTCCCATACATCCGCCCTCCCCTCATGCTCTGTAAAGTACACCTTGAGCTTCTAGGAGCAAAGACTGGCAAGCCATAATCATAATATCATATCATCATAATACACCAATGTGCTGCTGAACATCCCCAACACCTCAAAAAGTTCACAACTCAGAACTTGGAGTTTCTCTGAAGTCCAGGGCTGCTTGTCAAAGCCCTCCCTGCTTCTCAACACGGAAGGAAACAGAATTTCTATTTTAGCCCCTTCAAGAACATCCTCTAGAATGGACAGAAGGCACAAGCAGCAAATTCTGTCACCACTTACAGCCTTAATTAGTCATTTAGCTCTCCTTTCGACAACAAAGTCGACTTAGAGCAGTGATCAAAAACAGAGCTAAAATAGCAACACCCCCAGATCTATCCTTTAATCAACGTCCAAGATAAATGTTTGGTACCAGAATATCGTGGGCTAAATACCGTCTGACAAAATGATCACCCTATTGGAGTCAATAATTAAAGATCTACACACAACGGGATGGTAATTTTGTAAACAACATTTAGGACATGATATTAACGTCAGCCAATATTTTTGTCAAAGATATCCTGACATACTCCCCATGTGTATCTTCTATGCTATGATAGAGGCTTTCACGCTGACCAGAATCTGCTTAAAAAACGCCGGTCCGAAGGCACCAATAATGCACATTCATTCTTGAAAACAGTGAAACATGCAGCAGCGCACCAGGGACTGCACTATAGAAAGTGGCCCAAGGGGCACAATATGTGTTTGGTATTACAGAAGGTCCCTGCTGTAATATAGATTGCACCAGTGCAAACCTTGATCGCAAGAAGGTGCATGGGGGTATGGCACTTTGTAAATGAAGGAACCCTTTGCCATTGCACCCCTGCCACCGGCGCAAACTGTGATCACAAGAAGGTGCATGGGGGTATGGCACCCTGAAAGTGAAGGAACCCTTTGCCATTGCACCCATGCCACCAGCGCAAACTGTGATCACAAGAAGGTGCATAGGGGTATGGTACCCTGTAAATGAAGGAACCATTTGCCATTGCACCCCTGCCACCAGTGCATACTGTGATCACAAGAAGGTGCATGGGAGTATGGCACCCTGTAAATGAAGGAACCATTTGCCATTGCACCCCTGCCACCGGCGCAAACTGTGATCACAAGAAGGTGCATGGGGGTATGGCACCCTGAAAGTGAAGGAACCCTTTGCCATTGCACCCCTGCCACTAGCGCAAACTGTGATCACAAGAAGGTGCATGGGGGTATGGCACTTTGTAAATGAAGGAACCCTTTGCCATTGCACCCCTGACACCGGCGCAAACTGTGATCGCAAAAAGGTGCATGGGGTATGGCACTTTGTAAATGAAGGAACCCTTTGCCATTGCACCCCTGATACCGGCGCAAACTGTGATCACAAGAAGGTGCATGGGGGTATGGCACTTTGTAAATGAAGGAACCCTTTGCCATTGCACCCCTGCCACCGGCGCAAACTGTGATCACAAGAAGGTGCATGGGGGTATGGCACTTTGTAAATAAAGGAACCCTTCGCCATTGCACCCCTGACACCGGTGTATACTGTGATCGCAAGAAGGTGCATGGGGGTATGGCACTTTGTAAATAAAGGAACCCTTCGCCATTGCACCCTTGCCACCGGCACAAACTGTGATCACAGGAAGGTGCATGGGGCACCCTGTAAATGAAGGAACCCTTTGCCATTGCACCCATGCCACCGTTGCATACTGTGATCACAAGAAGGTGAATGGGAGTATGGCACCCTGTAAATGGAGGAACCCTTTGCCATTGCACCCATGCCACCGTTGCATACTGTGATCACAAGAAGGTGCATGGGGGTATGGCACCCTGTAAGTGAAGGAACCCTTTGCCATTGCACCCATGCCACCAGCGCAAACTGTGATCACAAGAAGGTGCATAGGGGTATGGAACCCTGTAAATGACCCTTCGCCGTTGCACCCGTGCTACCGGTGCAGACTGGATTTGATATGATTTCTAAATTTATAGAGCGCGGGATTGCCCGGAGGCGTCTTGGCGCTAGGGTTCGATGTATGATGGATTACCGAAAAGGTGATGAACTTACTTAAGAGGAAAAGAGCCAAGTTTTTACGGCTTTTCTGAAAGACAAAAGCGAAGGGCTGCTTTTTATTGTGATTGGGAGAAGGTTCCAGGTTTTGGCTGTCCGCAACAGAAAGCTTCTCCCCCCCCACCTGACCTGCTTGAACTTCGGTACTTGTAAAAGTTTTGCGTGAGCAGACCTCAAGCTTCTTGCTGGCTCATACCGTTTCAGGTGTGTTCTTAAAAACTGCGGTCCAGAACCATGATGCGCCTTGTAGGCCAAGCAAACTGATTTAAACATAATCCGCTTTTCGATCGGTAACCAGTGGAGGGCCCTCAGTCTGTGAGCGACTGGCTCTGATCTGGGAATATCCAGCACCAACCTTGCTGCTGCGTTCTGCAGACGCTGGAGTTTAGTTAGGTGTTGGGCTTGTATCCCTGCGTACAGGGCATTGCCATAATCCAGTCTGGACAGGGCCAATGCCGTAACTAATGTTTTACGTGAATCATGGGGGATAAATGGGTGTATTCTTCTGATCATTTTTAAAATGTACCAGACAGTTGAGGACAGTTTATTTATCTGGGCGTTGAAGGTCAATTTATTATCAAATATGACTCCCAAATTTCTAGCTTTGTCCACTGGGATTGGGCACTCGCCCAGGCTAGCTGGCCACCATTTAGGAGACCAAAAGTCCGCATCTGATCCCAGTAGCATAACTTCGGTTTTATCACCGTTCAGTTTCAGGCAGTTAAGCTGCATCCATTTATTAACCTGCCTCATGCAGTCGTTAAAGCGGTCATCTGTTTCCTCCACATTGCTTGAGACCGACACCACTATTTGGGTGTCATCTGCATATGAAACTGGCAAAAACCCACACTTTCTGATTATCGATGCCAGGGGAGCGACATAAATATTAAAGAGAGTGGGGCTCAAGGACCCCTGAGGCACTCCACAAGGCGAACTAAAGGATTTAGATGTAAAATCTCCCAGTTTAACTGAGAAAGTTCTATCCATTAAAAATGATGACATCAGCTTGAGTGCAGTGTCTTGGACCCCCAATTCTGCTAGACGGGCAAGGAGTATCTCGTGATTCACGGTGTCGAAGGCCGCCGATAAATCCAATAGAATCAGGGCGGCCTTCCCTCCTGAGTCTAGTATACTTCTGAGTTCCTCTGCTGCCATAACCAAGGCTGTCTCAGTTCCATGTTCCTCCCTGAACCCATACTGTGATTAGTCCAAAAAGTTTCTGGAAGCTAAGAATTTTGTCAGTTGTTTATTCAGCAGTTTTTCGAACACTTTGGCTGGGAATGGAATTCTTGAAATTGGTCGGTAACTACTGGGTTCTTTTGGATCCAAGTTGGGTTTTTTTAAGAATGGGAGGACTGAAGCTATTTTCCAGGCATCTGGAAAGTAGCCTGACTGGATTATCTCTGTGAACACAAGATTTAATTGTTCACTTAACAGTTCAGGAAACATGTGCATAACCTTGGGTGGGCATGGGTCCGTTGGGTCCCCAGACCTAATGGTCTTCACTACCTGGCTGATCTGTTCTGCTGAAGGGGAAGCAAAACAAAAGCCAGGTTTGGGGGTTGAGATGTCCATGCCTGGTATAGGGTGTTTATTTAAGGCTTCAATGTTGTTATTAGTCTTAAAAGAGTCATATACTGACATGACTTTATCTACAAAGAACTGTCCAAGTGGGTTACATAGTTCTGTGCTGCATTCCATCTGGTTTACAGTGGGGAGATTCGCTAATTTTTTTACTGTGGCGAAGAGCTCCCTGCAGGAATTCTTCGCCTCACTTATTTTTCTTGTAAAATAGTTACTTTTTTCCCCTATAACCTATGGATCACAGGAAGGTGCATGGGGGTATGGTGCCCTGTATGTGAAGGAACCCTTTTCCATTGCACCCTTGCCACCGGCACAAACTGTGATCACAAGAAGGTGCATGGGGGTATGGCACCCTGTAAATAAAGGAACCTTTTGCCGTTGCACCCGTGCTACCGGTGCAGACTGGATCACAGGAAGGTGCATGGCGGTATGGCGCCCTGTATGTGAAGGAACCCTTTGCCATTGCACCCCTGCCACCAGCGCAAACTGTGATCACAAGAAGGTGCATGGGGGTATGGCACCCTGTAAGTGAAGGAACCCTTTGCCATTGCACCCATGCCACCAGCGCAAACTGTGATCACAAGAAGGTGCATGGGGGAATGGCACTTTGTAAATGAAGGAACCCTTTGCCATTGCACCCATGCCACCGGTGCATACTGTGATCACAAAAAGGTGCATGGGAGTATGGCACCCTGTAAATGCATAGGGGTATGGAACCCTGTAAATGACCCTTCGCTGTTGCACCCGTGCTACCGGTGCAGACTGGATCACAGGAAGGTGCATGGGGGTATGGCGCCCTGTATGTGAAGGAACCCTTTGCCATTGCACCCCTGCCACCGGCACACACTGTGATCACAAGAAGGTGCATGGGGGTATTGCACCCTGTAAATAAAGGAACCCTTTGCCATTGCACCCATGCCACCAGTGCAAACTGGGATCACAAGAAGGTGCATGGAAGTATGGCACCCTGTAAATGAAGGAACCCTTTGCCATTGCAACCCTGCCACCGGTGCATACTGTGATCACAAGAAGGTGCATGGGGGAATGGCACTTTGTAAAGGAAGGAACCCTTTGCCATTGCACCCCTGACACCGGCGCAAACTGTTATCACAAGAAGGTGCATGGGGGTATGGCACTTTGTAAATGAAGGAACCCTTCACCATTGCACCCCTGACACCGGTGTATACTGTGATCACAAGAAGGTGCATGGGGGAATGGCACTTTGTAAATGAAGGAACCCTTCGCCATTGCACCCCTGACACCGGCGCAAACTGTGATCGCAAGAAGGTGCATGGGGGTATGGCACTTTGTAAATGAAGGAACCCTTCGCCATTGCACCCCTGACACCGGTGTAATCTGTGATCGCAAGAAGGTGCATGGGGGTATGGCACTTTGTAAATGAAGGAACCCTTCGCCATTGCACCCATGCCACTAGCGCAAACTGTGATCACAGGAAGGTGCATGGGGCACCCTGTAAATAAAGGAACCCTTTGCCATTGCACCCATGCCACCAGTGCAAACTGGGATCACAAGAAGGTGCATGGAAGTATGGCACCCTGTAAATGAAGGAACCCTTTCCATTGCACCCATGCCACCAGCGCAAACTGTGATCACAAGAAGGTGCATGGGGGTATGGCACCCTGTAAATGAAGGAACCCTTTGCCATTGCACCCATGCCACCGGTGCATACTGTGATCACAAGAAGGTGCATGGGGGAATGGCACTTTGTAAAGGAAGGAACCCTTTGCCATTGCACCCCTGACACCGGCGCAAACTGTTATCACAAGAAGGTGCATTGGGGTATGGCACCCTGAAAGTGAAGGAACCCTTTGCCATTGCACCCATGCCACTAGCGCAAACTGTGATCACAAGAAGGTGCATGGGAGTATTGCACCCTGTAAATGAAGGAACACTTTGCCATTGCACCCATGCCACCGGTGCATACTGTGATCACAAGAAGGTGCATGGGGGAATGGCACTTTGTAAAGGAAGGAACCCTTTGCCATTGCACCCCTGACACCGGCGCAAACTGTTATCACAAGAAGGTGCATGGGGGTATGGCACTTTGTAAATGAAGGAACCCTTTGCCAGTGCACCGTGTCATATTACAGATGCAAGTGTAATGCCAAAGAAGCTGTAATGAGGTACACTGATTGTGCACCACATAGAGATGGTGCAAAGTCAGTGCAAGAGAGTGAGTTTCAAGAAGGGAATGAAAGGGGGCCCAGTGATCCTCCAGTCCATTGACTGTAATAGTGTGCGCTGCCACACTCTAAGCCTGGAGCACCCAGATCATTGTATCCATTGGCCATGTACATTACAATGTTCATCCTACACCTGGAAGCGTACAAATTCTGAAAGCAAAAAACACTAAATAATCATTTTCCAGAGGTGCTGCCAAGATCGCGGATCCCTGTCAGTGGGGCTGCAGCTAGAGCCTGGCCATCTGCAATTCAAAGAATTACCTACAAATGTTCTTCTTCAGGAAGCACCTCCCAAATATGCTGAATTCACACGGTACATTTATATCCATTTTGAACTCTACCGCACTTACATAAACCAAAACAATGTATTTATACACAAGCTGCAGCAGGTTTGTCGTGGGATAATGGTATTATTTACTTGCAGAGCGCTTCAACTTCAGAGCTTGTCTGCTTTGTGAACAACAAATGTATGTATATAAATATATACATATATATACACACACATATATATATACACATTCCTTAAGCCTTTGGACTTCCTTCCTCTCACTCTGACTGGATGCCCCAGGTTCACTTTGCCTGAATAACTGGTCCTCCATGTCATGACTTGAACCTTCTTGCTCACACCTTATTGGAGTAGGATGGACAAGTCATGGTGGGACATTGACAAATGTCAGTTCCACATCAGTCAGGAGGATGGGCGCCATAGAGGCTGCAATGCTAGTTGAAGGTAGCAATTGGCATACATTGATGGCTGCATTTCACACTCTTAGACAGCGCATTACTCAGTGACACACCATCCGATTAGTAGTTGCCCTGTTCCAACCCACAGACCTTTCAGAAATCAAAAATCTTTAGTACCTGTCTCAACAGTCAGCGACAGCACAGAGAAGGCGGTGAACCAGTGGAGCCAAGGACGGTGTTCATAGGGGGCGCCTCCAGTTGGTTGAGCCATCTTCCCGACGAGCCGCTCCAGCCAGAGAAGTAAGGCAGTGACTGCGAAGAAAATCCGCCTCTCTGGGACTCTTTATCTAGGACACTGATCCCCACTGGGGACAGTTTCAGGCTCTCGCATCCCTCACTTGATTGGTGGAGACCCAGCTGGCATGACTGTTGCCGCGGAAACCACTGGAGCACTGGCATTGATTCTCTGAATTGACAATTTGGGGAGGGGGGTGTTGATGTCCCAGAGCCCCCAGGATTATGTCTCCAGTCCCGTATTCTGCGTTTAAGAGAATGTATTAAACAAAATATAAACACAAAAGAAATAGGTATGGGCTTCTTTTAGCGCCAATTTTGGATGCGATGACCTAATATCTGCCTTGTGAGAATTCACTCACAGTGAGAATTAGAAAAGAGATACAAGTGTTGCCCTTTTTTTGCACAATGGAACAGTAAGTACTGTCAGCTCCTTTATACAATACAATGACTTACCATCACAAAGTGGGGTGCACAGGCACATGGAAGGAGCGCGCAGACACACGCGTGCGCGCACACACACACACACACACACGTGTTTAAGCCCACAGAGAGGCAGACACACACACTCACAACTGAATTAATCCTGGACCAACTCCTTTGTAAGAGGCTGTGCGAGGTGTAATTAACACTAGTTGCCAGAGTGCAAAAATCCAAATTTGAAAAATCATTATAACAACGACCTGATTTGCATCGATTTGAAATTTAACTCGTTGTTTTATCTCAACAGCGGTAATAAAAACAATAAGTTACATAGATGCATAGTTTTGTTCCAAAAATATTGTTGATAAAATCATGCGTTCTGTATGCTGACTGCTGACGCAAAGCTCCTCGTGTGCTCACCGCTGATGTTGTCATCTAACAATACATCCTGACTGCTGCTGCCTTAGACGTGATAAGCCCTGCATATAAAAATGATGGAACTAAAGCCAGCTTGAGGGTGCAAGGTTTAGAAAGACCTTCGTCTCGCTAATGAACCTTCGCATAGAGAAGAAAACTGATTCACAATTTCCCACCGAACTTAATAAATTAATGCAGTCAACAAAGATGACTTCAAAGAGCGCAAATCATTTATTTGTGCAATCTGACGCAGGAGCAATGACAGCTTTCTGAAAATCCGTAGCTAGATCATTTTTGTACAGCAGTTATGAGCCAAAGTGGAAGTCTTCCCATTGGCAGTCTGCGTGTAAGGAGATTAGAGAATGGCATTTGTAGAGGAAAATGAGACGTGTCAAAACTATACTGATGATCCAAGGAACAGGATTTCTGGGAAGCAACCACAGCAAGTTAGTTACAAAATAAACTTATTTGTAAAGATCATCATGGTAAGGTGAGCCATGGTAGTTGACGTCAGTCCGGATTTACGACTCACAAATTGCAATTTTTAGCAACTCGCAATTTGCGATTTGCAAAATCTGATATACAACAGTGTCTCAGACACTGTTTGCAATTCCCAAATGGGTCGCAAGGGACCTGACTCATTAATGTTCATTAAGCAGGTCATTATTTGTGACCCATTGGGAATGGCCGGTACTCACAGGTAGCGTGGCCTGCTGGGGTCAGCACGCCACCACGTCTCTGACTGCTTTTTAAATAGAACAGTTTTTTTTAAATGCAGCCCATTTTCCTTAAAGGAAAACGGGATGCATTTCAAAAATAAAAATGAAAAGTTTTCTTTTCATTTTTTAACAGAGGCCAGTGAAGTGGCCCGTGGGACCACTGCCTGCTCTGAAAAAAAGTTGGCACTGCCATTCACAAAGGGGAAGTGGTTCACAAAGAGGGAGGGGTCCCAAAAGGACCCCTCCCCCTTTGTGAATGGCTTACCACCAACATGAAATTGGTGGTAATCTGTGAATGTTTTGCGACCGCATTCCCAGTCGCAAAACATTCATAAATAGCAGTGCGACTTGCTATTAAGAAGGGACGCTCTTTTCACGCCCCCTTCCTAATAGCGACTCACAAACCCTATTTTGCGGGTTGGTAACAGGTTACTGACTCACAAAATAGGATTGCTCATGGACGTCGTTTAAGGGTCACCAGGGGTTTCAGCTACGACCCCTGGCTTGACCCTTGTGACTCCCTGACACTGCTTTTGCAACCCCCGCCCTCAGAGGTGGCCAAATTAGTGCCAGGAACTCAAGGGCTGCTCCTCCTTATGGACGTCAGTTGGGGCACACATTTCCTTTTTTTTCTGTCAATTTTTACTACACTAATAGTGAATAATATTAGATTATTCACTATTAGTGTGATAAAGAATGGTTTACAATTAGCTGAAACATGACCCTCCCTGGCATATAAGGTAAGTTAAAAATGCTTTTAATTGGATGTTGTGTGCATACTTGTGAGTGAGAGTGTGTCTGTTTATGTGAGAGCAAGTGTATGTGTGTGTGAATGTGTGTGTATGTGTAAGCATGTGTGAGTGAGTGAAAATAAAGGTAAATGGCATGTGATGTCACTTCCGCTACCACTGGCATTTTGGTGAATTGACGTTCCTGGGGTTGGTGCATAGGAAAATGCTTTTTACCGGTCGCAAATGGCCCCATGGGCCATTTGCAACTGGTAAAATGCGTTGTACTTCTGCCCCTTTGTGAATCTACCTGGCTTTGCAGTATTTGCATAAATGCTATGTTTTAGGTAGGAAAGCATCACATTGTTTTGAATTTATTTGAACAGTGCGGATTCTTGAAACCAAAAATCAGATTATCATCATT
Organism: Calotriton arnoldi; assembly: GCA_963921515.1. Classification (NCBI taxonomy): domain Eukaryota; kingdom Metazoa; phylum Chordata; class Amphibia; order Caudata; family Salamandridae; genus Calotriton; species Calotriton arnoldi. Next base: position 3,732,238 of record CAWUFW010000335.1, read on the forward strand.
GGAAAGAATGAATATTAGTAAACATGTCAACATTGAAAAGGGGTTGTTGCCACTCACTGCAGGTGTGGGCTTCTTATATGGTGGGCTATTATAGGTCCCTTTTAAGGCACAGTATAGACGAGTTTCTGTGCCAGTAAGCAGAGTGGCCACTCTCTCTTCAAGGGGCAAGGCAATGCACCACTCCGCAGCAGCCTTTCTTATGATCCCATTACAGTGTCTGGGGCCAACAAACGCTAGTAGAATCCCTGGACCTCAAGGCCGGGGCTACAGTCAGTCACCAATCACAGTCTCACCTAATGCATCTCACAGTGGGTGATGAGCATCAGGAATGACCACAAGCTGCAGCTCTGTGCTGCAGGTATCAGTGCTCATGGTAGAGCAGGGCCAGAAACATACAAACAGTGTGTTTGCCTCTAGGTATGCTACATTCAGATGGAACATTATGTCCTTGTTCAATAGTAAATTGATTCCCTTGAGCACAGTGTTAAGGGCATCACCGTTACCCAAATCTACCCAATTGCTCTTGGAGAGAAAGCAACAGCAACATTTTGATAATATTTCTAAACATTTTAAAACCCATTGCAAAAAGTTTGGGAAATACTAAGGAAAGTGACATTTTCACCTTCTGCTATTCTAGACAAGTTGAGAAAAAGACACATGGTTCACCTCACCCTTTTTACCAGACATTAAGCCTAACAGCTTAATGAGGTAGTGCAGATTGTGTGTGTGACAGTCTCACACCTAATGTCAGGATGTGAGGTACCCACAACTTGTCAGTAGTAAACAGCATCGAAAAGGCCCATCTGCTGAATTAAAGTGTGCGTTAGGCGTCCTACATGTATCTCAGAACTGGGAGCCAGGACCACCAGACAAAGAGAATTAAAGACCAAGATGAAGTCAAGATCAGATGGGAGAACCTCCGTAACTGACTCAAAGAGTTGTTGCTAAGATCCAGACAAATAAGGAAGAGCAGAACAAAGGGGCACAATTCCTAAAATCAGACAAGATGCTCCCTTAATTAGTATCAGAACATTTTGCATACCTGGAGAGTAGTCACAGGAGTGGGGTTATAAACAGAAGGCACTGTCAATTGGTTTAACAAGCAGCACTTACCCACCTGGCAAATTCTGCTGGTGCAATGGTCCATTGCTTGTGGAGGGCAAGAAGGGGCCGCAACCCTTGAAGATAGCGCCCTGGGCAATTGCCCACTCTGTCCCGGTCTTAAAATGGCTCTGGAGTAGAGCCAACGCTGAACCAGTGATCTGGCTCATCCCTAAGTGCAAAACAACATGCAGAATCGTCAAAATATTTGGGTTGAAAATTACATAACAAACAAAATGTAAGAACATGATAAAGATTTTAAAATACAGCAAGTGTTTCTTCAACATTTGGAAGTGTTTCAATGTAGTACATTGAATCACAACATTGTATTGACATTTATTTGAAGTGAAAGTTTCCAAACATGAACTTGAAAACATTTATTAATCTTCCCTCCTGACAACCCCATGAGTGAACAAAGTTACCCAATTATCTGGTGTCTCTTACATCATGGCCAATATTACTGTTATGGATGGTGGAACATTGCAGTCTATTAAAGCACATAAAAGTGAGGTTTTTGTACCGGGTCATCTTGAACTGATTTACTTGAAAGTGCTATCAAATGTAACTATCAAGTAGACACTTTTTAATAAATTGATTTGACATATTTTCAATTTAGTCATAAGGGTAATCTGGGATTTGAACTGAGGATTCCTGGTCACACATAGTGCAATTAAGCCACTGACTAGACTAATTTATTTTTCTCCATTCCCTTTAATAGCAGAGGAAAGTGCTTTTATAAAATTCCGTTAGATGTTTAGTAAACTGTGCTAAATAAATATAGATCACAGGTTAATCTGACACAGTATCGAAAAAAAGGTACACAGTGAAGGTAAGGGAAGGCAGGATACTATATGCAAATATCACTGGCTTGTTAAGACATTACATAGCTATTCAATCCAGTGGTCAAAGTGCTCTAAAGAAGTGTGGCTACTGTGATCCTGAGTGCAATAGGAGTCAGTGAGCACAGAGGCAGAGTCAAAGATGTGTCTAAAAATAACAACATATTCTATATTTTGTTGATTTTTCAATATCACGTGACTACATTTAAAATAGCACACTCCTTAAATGAGAAATAAATGCAAGTTAAACTTATCAGTGGGAAATTAACTGCGAAACCTCTATTGGATAATGCAATAACTGCAGATGTCTGTGTGTCCACCCAAAGGCCCATAGAACTGAATCTTGTCTGGTGCAGCAGTGAAAAGTGACTTGTATATTTTTAGTGCTAGGAGGTCCGTGCATGCCACAGAAAGCATTGTGACTGTGTAAGTATTTATTTTAAATTTGCATTGCTCATAGTATAAGATAGGCCGACACAAAATGTCCAAATAAATTTAGGTTAAAGACAAAAAAAGGCGCTTCCAAAGTATAGATTTCAGTAATATGCTGATTTTACCCAGTGCAAACATTTGTATAACTCCATAAAAAGCATTCACTCCACAGCTCAGCTTAGAACACCCTTACAATAGCTCTCAAAACAGAAAAAATCTTTGTCATCAGGAAGCTTCAAGTGACTCCTTCAATTAACGCCTATAACGGCTTCCAAGTGACCTTTACATTTGCAGATGAAACAATGGCACACATTTACATTTCTTTCAGGCAGCAGGCACACTGGTGAAGGAAGTGACCCGATTAGGGCCACCCGGGTCACTCACAACCACCTCTCATCCTTCCATACAAATGAAGAGTCGGTTAGACAGTAGAGAATACAAACCAACTATATTTATTCAGATACACTCGAGCGGAGTCCAGTCTGACCAGCCTCCTGGGATTGCTGCAGAGGGACTAACTTCAGCAAGCATGGCGATACATTATGTACAATTCAGAACCAATAAAGACACGCCCTGACTGGAAATTTCCAGTTGGTAGCAGTTGAACAAAGGAGATACAGAAGGATGAGTTTCGATCCTGAGACCGGGCACATGCTATCTTGATGCCAAGGTCACTGTGCCTGTGCCTGCCGCTCTAAGGGTGGGAGCAGGACTATCTAGTGGGAAAGGTATGCGCTAATAAGAACAGTGTATTCATTAGTACAGCAAGGCTCAAACTTGAAGAAACGAAAACTATCGCAGCTGCTTTCAACAGAGGCAGGGAAAGAAATCAGTTTCAATCATGACTCAAAATGGCGGCCAAACATAAAATGGTGCAGCAAATGCTAACTTAAGGCACACAATACATAAACAATACAGCTAGAACATTTATATTCCAACAGACCCTCCTTTTAGCATTCGCTAACCATTGCATATTACTATCTAGAAATGAATAACATGTTGCAAAGATAAGAAATAGCACCATATGCAGATACGTACATAGTCAGTATTCAAAGATACCTTCGTCGATCTGCATTATTTCATTAATTTGTTTCTGCAGCATGATCGCAGCATTGGTGTCATGAACTGACAGTTTTGGTCTAGGGGTCAGAGCACGTATACAACAGGTACAACAAGCCGGAAGGCAGTGTATGCAAAGGCACATGTAAAGATAATACCAGCAACTGCAACCAAAAAGATCAGGATCTTCCAACCCCACGTTGTCAGCATATTCCAGAACCACCCCGATAATGTCCAAGTACCTGTCTCTTGGTGTAGGTCTGATGACAGTCTATGCAATTTTTGTATAGCCGTATACACACTGGGGGCGTGGTCTGGTATGTAAACACAACAGCTACTGCCAATGATGTGACAGGCCCCTCCCCGATCAGTGAGGATGACGTCTAACACCATCCTGTTTTGTAATGTAACAAGCCTCGTAGCCTGGAGCTCAGCAGTAATGTTGGTCAGTATCCCAGCTGTTGTATTAATAACCCCTTCCACAACTCTCGTGAGCCGACGAAGCTGGAGGCTATTAGCCATGGGGCCCCAGAAAGGTAGAAGACCCCTTGCAGCATCGTCAAACTGCTGCCAGGTGTCATCTGTCCGATCTATATCCCCAGTGTCCACAACCCTTCTGACTCGGGGCAAGTATATACTCCAACGTTGCAGCTGATGGTCTTTATGGTAATTGGAAGGGGCAATATACACAGGGGGAAGAAGGAAAGAGAGGTAACATCTGCCAGACCACCCCCTCGGAAGCCAGACATAAGCTTGGGATCCACAGACAAAATAGATATTCTGAGGTAGGACTAAGGGCGGACTATTAAGCGTTATTAGTCTGTAAGTGAAATTGCATCTACTTTCCCCCACCTTTACCTCCCCTGTTCCCTGGACACAGAAACTAGATGTGGTGTTAACCACGGACACCGGCATGGGTTTGTCCTTAGTAACATTACAATCTTGGAAAGATTGGAAGTACTCGGAAGTGTTGAATCTTTGGAAATCAGCCATTTCCATTCTAAGCCATGTTTCGTTATGTATTTTATCAGATATGCTCATACAAGATGTTGGGGATAGTGTACCGGACGTCCCATTTCCTTCTCGACCTAGGGAAGTAAATCCGTGATGGAAACTTATATACTGTACCACAGTGTGAGAATCAGCAGATGTCAAAACCTGAGTAGATAATTGGAAATGATAGTGCACCATAACGAACAATTGAAACCAACCTTCACAGCTACCAATATATGACAATGGCAGGGACAACAAATTATCGCTCTTATGAGTAACTAAGGGAAGCAATCCACAAACCCAACAATTTGTTGTATTGGACACATCATGAGCTTGATGTAACATTTGCATAAACACATTATCTGTGTAAGTCTTTCTATGTTCCCCTTTGTGAGGGGCCAAAGTAACAAACATATGTTCAGGGGAAGTGGGCATTGTACCAACCAAGGAATGTACAGGATACTTTTCCTCCAGGAACCAAGCTATTCCAAGAACTGTTATTAATACAATCACAACTATCAATACGAAGACTATATTACTCTTTGTGGACCAGCCCTGCGCTAGTCGCGGTGATGCAAATGGCTGTTCCTCCTCCTCAATAGGCAGACCAAATGGATACATTATGAAACAAGGAAAAGGGAATGCAATAAAACTGATAGCAAGGGCAAGTGTTCCCAGTGTCTGTCAGAGCCTCACTGGTAGAATCCTATTGTTCATCAACGTTGGCGCTCTTGAGCACCAGCGGTGGAGCTGCTCAGTCCTAGCTCTCGATGAATCCCTCGTCGTCCAGGATAATGTACCCCCCCCAAGCGGGAGTAAATTCGATCTATCCTGTCCAATGTCAGAACAGTGCACCAATCTCACCTCACCCTAAACTAACACCGTTGGTGCTATAACAAGGCACACCCTAACTTACACAGTCCATCCCTAGGTAATCTGACTTCTCCTTTGGTGCACTATTCCTCAGCCGAGGGCGCAAATTATACCTGGTGACTCCAGGCACAGAGGGGTCGACAAACAGTTGTTCTTCAAGGGCTCGAATTTCTGGGGGTGTCGCTGCGTTTAAAACATCATCATTCACTACATCCGTTTGGGTCCATGTAAGTTTTGCGTCACTAAAAGGGACGAACCGAGGCACCTGCTCAGTCTCAGTGTCCCCGAGGCCATCCCTCACCCACTGGTCGTAGGGTAAGGGCAGGGATTCCCTGCAACAGTGGCTTGAATGAATCCAGTTCTTACTGCCGGCCACTTTCACCGCGGTGCGTGTTGCGAGGAGGACCAGCTCGGGCCCCTTCCACCTGGGCTCCAAGCTCTTCTTCCACTGAAAATTACGGAGCAGCACCCACTCTCCTGGCTGGATGTTGTGGCCAGGCCCCTCTGGTACAGGTGGAAGTGACTCCTGAATCTGTTGGTGAATAGAACGCAAACTTTCACTTAACTTGTACAGGTAGTCGGTCAACAATGGGTACTCAATTTCGGAGAATCTACGCGGGCGCGGGACGCCCCAGACATTTGCTGGGCATCCAAATACGACCTCGTAGGGTGACAATCCTGTTCTAGAATGGGCTGTAGTTCTCGTTGATAAAAGAGCTAATGGTAAAGCATCTGGCCACTGTAACCCTGTTGTCTCCTGAATCTTTGCCAATTTCAGTTTGAGAGTACCATTGTACTTCTCAACCAAACCTGCTGGCTGGAGGTGGTTTGCAGCATGAAACTTCTGCCTTATGTGCAAACCGTCACAAATTAACTGCATAACCTTGGCATTAAAGTGACTTCCGTTATCACTCCAGATCAAACGGGGCAAGCCGAAGCGAGGAAAGAACTCCTTCAGGAGTGCCTTTGCAGTCGCAATGGCCGTGTTCTCGTTAGCAGGGTAAGCCTCAACCCATTTACTGAATGCACAAACAACCACCAACAGATACTTCAAATTATTGACCCTGTCCATTTCAATATAGTTTATTTCAAGGACCTCAAAAGGGAAAGTGGGAGGTGCAAAATTGCCGGGTGGTGTAGGGGTACCTTTGCCAGGATTGTGCATCATGCACACCATACAGCACTTTACTAAATGTGCAGCCGTCTTTGGAATATTGTCATTTTGCCATAGGGGGTCTAACAGTTTGCAAATACCCTTAGCACTGATGTGAGCTGGGTCATGGGCCATCGTGACTACAGGAAGAACATATGCATCTGGCAACATCCATCTCTGCTTCCCTGACTTGTCAATCCAACATCCCTCATCATTCAAGTTTGCTGTACTTTCTTGCCACACTGCTAATTCCTCCATCGTGGCCTCACTCTGTATCTCCTTCACACTTTCTAGTGTATCCTCAAACATAGTGACCTCGGGCACCCACCTAGCGGGACCTTCTTCAAACATTCTTTTCATCTTAGTTTGGGCTGTTTCCTTAGCTGTCTGATCTGCAAAGGCGTTCCCTTTGCCCACATCATCAGTAACTTTTCTATGGGCGCTACACTTCACTGTGGCCAATTTCTTAGGGAGTGTCAGAGCGGACAGAAGCCTATGTATAAGAGGACCATGCTGAATGCGTGTCCCGTGGGAAGTAAGGAACCATCTCTCTGCCCAGAGCTACCCAAAATTATGGGCGACTCCAAAGGCATTCTTACTGTCAGTATAAATATTGACAACTAGCCCCTCGCTCAATTCACAGGCTTGAATAAGGGCGACTAACTCTGCAGCCTGGGTCAACTAATAGGGAACTCGTGACGTCTCAACTACCGTGCGCAGCGCAGTAATAGCGTACGCGGCAGTTGTAGTGCCATCTGATAATTTAAAACAAGAGCCATCGACATATATATAGTTCCCCTTGGGGTCAGATAAGGGAACATCAGCCAGGTCTACCCGTCCTTTCGTCTCTTCTTCCGTCCGGAAGATACAATCATGTATGTCAATCTCCTCATTCTCAGAAGGGAGGGGCAGTAACGTGGCTGGATTCAAAGTGGCACAGCGTTTGATCGTGATGTGTCGTGCAAAGAGCGTTAGCTCATAACCTGTCAGACGTGCACTGGTGAGGTGCTGCGTCTTCGTCTTATTCAAAAGTGTATCCACAGCATGGGGTACCATAACTGTGAGGTCAGTATCAAGTACGAGTCCAGCCGATTGTCTTATCGACGCAGCCGCTCTTAAACAGCTCGGGAGGGCTCGCGCGACAGGGTCAAGCACAGCAGAGAAATAAGCACATGGTTGTTGCTTATCCCAAAATTTTTGTGTTAAAACAGAAAGCGCACAACCACCCATCTCATGGACATGCAATACAATGCTTTTAGCGTAATTAGGGGGACCAAGCACTGGAGCCGAGACAAGAGCAGTTTTTAATTGCTCAAAATACTGCAGACACTCAGGCGTCCAATGCAAAAACTACAATTGATGGACAGAATGCAGAACAATGTCATACATTCACCCCAGTACAGAGATCTGGGCCAAAATCCATCATATTTTTGCTCACCATGCCATTCCAGTTTGAACCCAGCCATATGCAAACCAGTCTTGTCCCTGTGCCCAATGGGAACAGTCCAGCCCGAACTGCCAGGCCAGGTCCTCCCTGGACTGGAAACAAGCATCCTAGGACCGGTTTCGGGGTTTCACCCCATATCAGCCAGGATAGATTGACACCAGTGGCATGGAGAGCACGGGACCCACGTCTGGGCATACCCGTCCCACTCGGGGTGACAAATGTAAAAACAACAATTGATGGACAGAATGCAGAACAATGTCATACATTCACCCCAGTACAGAGATCTGGGCCTAAATCCATCATTTTTTTGCTCACCATGCCATTCCAGTTTGAACCCAGCCATATGCAAATCAGTCTTGACCCTTTGCCCAATGGGAACAGTCCAGCCTGAACTGCCAGGCCAGGTCTTCCCTGGACTGGAAACAAGCATCCTAGGATCGGTTTCGGGGTTTCACCCCTCATCAGCCAGGATAGCTTGACTCCAGTGGCATGGAGAGCACAGGACCCACGTCTGGGCATACCCGTCCCACTCGGGGTGACAAATGCAAAAACAACAATTGATGGACAGAATGCAGAACAATGTCATACATTCACCCCAGTACAGAGATCTGGGCCTAAATCCATCATTTTTTTGCTCACCATGCCATTCCAGTTTGAACCCAGCCATATGCAAATCAGTCTTGACCCTTTGCCCAATGGGAACAGTCCAGCCTGAATTGCCAGGCCAGGTCTTCCCTGGACTGGAAACAAGCATCCTAGGACTGGTTTCGGGGTTTCACCCCTCATCAGCCAGGATAGCTTGACTCCAGTGGCATGGAGAGCACAGGACCCACGTCTGGGCATACCCGTCCCACTCGGGGTGACAAATGCAAAAACAACAATTGATGGACAGAATGCAGAACAATGTCATACATTCACCCAAGTACAGAGATCTGGGCCTAAATCCATCATTTTTTTGCTCACCATGCCATTCCAGTTTGAACCTAGCCATATGCAAATCAGTCTTGACCCTGTGCCCAATGGGAACAGTCCAGCCCGAACTGCCAGGCCAGGTCCTCCCTGGACTGGAAACAAGCATCCTATGACCGGTTTCGGGGTTTCACCCCTCATCAGCCTGGATAGCTTGACTCCAGTGGCATGGAGAGCACGGGACCCACGTCTGGGCATACCCGTCCCACTTGGGGTGACAAATGCAAAAACAACAATTGATGGACAGAATGCAGAACAATGTCATACATTCACCCCAGTACAGAAATTTGGGCCTAAATCCTTCATTTTTTTTTCTCACCATGACGGGCCAGTTTGAACCCAGCCATATGCAAATCAGTCTTGACCCTGTGCCCAATGGGAACAGTCCAGCCCGAACTGCCAGGCCAGGTCCTCCCGGGACTGGAAACAAGCATCCTAGGACCGGTTTCGGGGTTTCACCCCTCATCAGCCAGGATAGCTTGACTCCAGTGGCATGGAGAGCACGGGACCCACGTCTGGGCATACCCGTCCCACTCGGGGTGACAAATGCAAAAACAACAATTGATGGACAGAATGCAGAACAATGTCATACATTCACCCCAGTACAGAGATCTGGGCCTAAATCCATCATTTTGTTGCTCACCATGCCATTCCAGTTTGAACCCAGCCATATGCAAATCAGTCTTGACCCTGTGCCCAATGGGAACAGTCCAGCCCGAACTGCCAGGCCAGGTCCTCCCTGGACTGGAAACAAGCATCCTATGACCGGTTTCGGGGTTTCACCCCTCATCAGCCAGGATAGCTTGACTCCAGTGGCATGGAGAGCACGGGACCCACGTCTGGGCATACCCGTCCCACTTGGGGTGACAAATGCAAAAACAACAATTGATGGACAGAATGCAGAACAATGTCATACATTCACCCCAGTACAGAGATCTGGGCCTAAATCCATCATTTTTTTGCTCACCATTCCATTCCAGTTTGAACCCAGCCATATGCAAATCAGTCTTGACCCTGTGCCCAATGGGAACAGTCTGGCCCGAACTGCCAGGCCAGGTCCTCACTGGACTGGAAACAAGCATCCTAGGACCGGTTTCGGGCTTCACCCCTCATCAGCCAGGATAGCTTGACTCCAGTGGCATGGAGAGCACGGGACCCACGTGTGGGCATACCCGTCCCACTCGGGGTGACAAATGCAAAAACAACAATTGATGCACAGAATGCAGAACAATGTCATACATTCACCCCAGTACAGAGATCTGGGCCTAAATCCATCATTTGTTTGCTCACCATGCCATTCCAGTTAGAACCCAGCCATATGCAAATCAGTCTTGACCCTGTGCCCAATGGGAACAGTCCAGCCCGAACTCCCATGCCAGGTCCTCCCTGGACTGGAAACAAGCATCCTAGGACCGGTTTCGGGGTTTCACCCCTCATCAGCCAGGACACTCAGGCGTCCAAGGCAGGGGTTCATGCACATCTTTTAGTGTTAGCGCAAGCAGGGGCTTAATAAGCAGCGAATAGCCAGGTATCCACTGCCTGCAATAGGAAGGGCTACCTATGAAAACCTATGGGTTTGTGGAATGGGCATTTTAACAATGGTACTGATGTGCTCAGGTGTTAATCTCCTACCATCCTTCGACAGTAGGTGACCTAAGTAGTTGACCTCCTGTTGACAATACTGAAATTTGGAAAGGGATACCTTATGACCATGGTCAGCTAAATGGAGCAACAATTTAACCGTACTATCTCTGCAACCTTGTTCTGTGTCCGAGGCGATGAGCAGGTCATCGACATATTGGAGCAATACATTACCTGTGGAAAGCTACAAGGAATCCAGCTGACCTTTCAATGCCTGACTATATATACTCAGACTTTCTGGATAGCCTTGAGGAGCGCGACAGAATCTAAAGCTTCTACCAGCTAGGGTGAACCCGAACAGACACCTGCTGTCAGGATGAATGGGGATACTGGAGAATGCATTTTTCAAGTCAATGACAGAAAAGAATTTAGCAGAAGAAGGAATCATTGTCAAGAGTGTTGTAATGTCAGGGACCACTGGAAACTGGGGAATCACTATTTTGTTAACTTCACGCAAGTTAATCACAAAACGATAAACATCTGCATGGTCATCAGAGGAACCCGAAGGTGTCCTTTTGAGAATAGGAAGAATAGGGCTATTACAAACATTAGCAGCCGTCTCTTCAACCACTCCTTTCTCAATCAAATCCTGCATAATTTGCATCAAAGCTCGTTCACCTGCCTGTGGTATTTTATACTGGGGAATGCGGGGTAAAATAGCACCTTCCTTGACACGTATCGAAACAGGCGATATCTGCAACAAACCCACATCTGTGTCGCCCGCTGCCCACAGAGTGGGTGGCACATCCTTAAACTCTGCAGGAAGAGGCGCATATTTAGACAGACACTGTGTAGCGCACACAACATTCGGACCCATTGTGATGTAGACACCCTCCGGGGAGCAGTAAATCGTGGCATGCAATTTCTTCAATAAATCCAAACCCATCAAATTTTCTCCACAATTAGATGTCATCAAGAAAGGCGAATTCACAGTAAAGGGACCAATAGTTAGCGCAAGGGGTTTTGAAATGGGGCTTACAACCGGTACACCAGAAAAACCTACCGAGACATTATTATATCCAGACAGAGTCGCCCCTGGGACCGAAGAACGAGAAATAGAACGATTTGTTGCACCTGTATCCACCAAGAACTCTTTAGTCAAACCATCCACATCCGCTCTAACGTACGGACCATGCTGATCTACAGGTATCAGAACTGGTCCCTCACTCTGTCCCTGGCTGTGCTAGCTGTAAGACATCCCCGTCACCTCATCCGTATCATAATCATCGTGATAATACTGTCCACCCCGAGCGTCATCAAAATAGTTCTGATCAGAGCGACTCTGCGAGGCCACAGCATTCTGAGTCCCGTCTTGGCCACCAGCTCCACGACCCCGTCCACGAGAATCTCGTCCTCTAGGAGCCGCCACCTTCTGCAAAAGCACCGGACACTCGCTGTGCCAGTGTCCCTCCTCTTTACAGTATGCACACTGATTCGCCCCCAAAGGCACGGTATTACCGGGCCTGCTAGTGCGTGGAAGCTGTCGGGCCAAACCACCTCGTCCTCTACCGTTCCCTCTAGAAGCCCACTGTAACAACACCTTCGTCTTCAAATCTTTGTGCTTCTTTTCCGTCTTCTCTTTCTCCTCATTTTCCCTGTGCTCATAATACTGTGCCATATTCAAGATAACAGAAGGGGAAGCGGTGGACCAAGTGCTCTCAGAAGCCTGCAATTGGGTCGAAATCTCAGGAAGCAAATTGGAAATGAATCTATTAACAAACAGTCGCACACCACCTTCAATCGACAAATCCTGTCCACTATAGTCTAAGAACACACCTTCAAACCGAGTGAAAAAGTCTGACACACTCTCATCCTTCTTTTGGCGGCAAGCCGATAGCTTGTCCCAAACAACTTTCCTCGGAGGGATAATAGAATGCATATACGTGATAATGCAGCCAGGCAAAGCAAGTATCTCCACCCTAGGCTTATCACCTGGCTTCCATTCCTGATCCCATGCTTTAATTTGATCCCAGGTACCACCCAAATCCGCAACATGATCCTGTGTGTGTACTTGTCTCCAAATATCAACCGGAACTAGTAAACCAAAGAACATTTCAATATCAGCGAGCGTCATCACTGTCGAAGAGGCAGCTTCAGTCAGCTCCTTATAATAGGCGGTGGGATTTTTCCTAGGGTGAGGTAACTGAGTCTTAAGGGACAAGACTTCACTCCTTTTCCATGGAGTATAAACCCATTGTTCTTGGAAACCGGCCTCTGCCCTTGGCCTAGTAACATCCGTTGCGGAGAGATTGCCGGTGCTGTGGAGGTGCCTCCGGTGAAGCCCGTACTGCAGAGGTGAGCGGCAGAGCTGTATGTGAAGGCCCAGTCAAGAGTGACTGCATCGGCGAGCCACGGGAGCCTCCGCGGCTGCTTACTGCTGCGGCGCGAGTGCTCTGGCAGCTGGGACTGCCTGCTGGATTCTCTCTGGAGACCGGGAGTCGCGATACTATTCAGTGTTTTACCGCCTCAGACATGGCTCTGGTGCAGCTGCCGCCTGAGGGACGGGGTTAGCCTGCTCAGTTTCTTGCTGGGTCTGTCTGTTCTATTACCGTCGCTGCTTCCTGGACTGGAGCCGCTGTTAGGTGGGTCACCAGGACGGTTAGCGCTAGCTGTATACATCGCAGGACTAAATGGACTGCTGTTGTTGCTATGTCGTGCACTGCTTTACCAGAGAATAATGGAGACCGACTGAATTCGAACTTCAATGACCCATCCCCCTTGCCTGACTTCAAGATGGCCGCCTCCGTGGGACCCTCCTCGATGCTTTATCTCTCCTGGTCTAAAATCTTTGTTCATCGTCCCGATGTTGATCAGCCCTCACCCGACCCTGTTCCTGCTCACCTACTAGGACATTTACTATGAGAACTTTCCCCGACAGCTGAGACATAGCCACTTTGTCTGATGCCCGGTGGAGCTACCTCGCTAGCTTTAGGGGAGATGGGCCATGGATTCCCTCCTTGACCATCACCTACCCAGCCGATCTTTGGGCAAACTCTCCTATGTCTCTCTGGACCTAATCTCCCTCCTCCCTCCTCCTTTCACCCTACCCCTCTCCGCTCTACTCTTCTCCTCTTTGTAGCCATTGACCTTTGCCCTCACCCGACCTTGCTCATAGTTTCCACCCTCTTTTATCCACCTGACTTTCTTTTGTGAACTTTTCCTTCGTCAGTTGAGACCTAGTGATTTTGACTTATGCCCGATGGAGCTACCTTGCTTAGCTATAGGGGAGACAGGCTGTGGATTCCCTCCTCGGACGTCCCCTACCCAGTCGGTCTTTGGGCAAACTTCCTTTCGTCTCTCCTGCCGTCTCTTCCCCCATCCTCCCCCTTCACATTTCCCCTTCCCCCTCCGCTCTGTCTCACCTTTCCTTCCTCTCTCAATCTGTTGCTTATTTTTGATGTAAAGTGTCATCTGTTATCATTGTCTGTAACATTGTGTAACCTAATGTAAAGCGCTCTGATACCTCCGGGTCTAGCCAGCGCTATATAAAACTCTTAAAATAAAATAAATGCTGATCCCTTAGCTCCGGTATCTCTGGATGGTAGATGGGATGAACCTCCCGCATCGGAAACTGAGTTACCGGGGTGGGGCTCTTCTCGAGCAGCCTTTCCCGATAAGCAACTAACGTCGCAACATTACCAAAGACATGAGCAGGCTCCATATCAGTAACATACACATGATCCCTAATATTGTATATGATCTGTGGCGCTGCACCCTTGAAACGCTGCTCCCAAAGACCGATCAAAGTAGCCGACATATGCTTAAGGGCATGTTGGTGTACAAAAGGCTCATAATCCTTCATGACACTCCACACATCTTCCACACCATAAATGGGGTTACGAGCCCACTGCGCAGCCTGGTTAGCCACCACCTGTTTCTCTGCATCTCCCACATCAGATCAGAACAACGTCCGCCCCATACGTTCCTTAAATTTTGTCCAATCTCTATCCTCAGGGCAGCGTACCAGTGTCCCACTACTCAGTGATGTCGGGGAATGGAGGAACACAGTGGGGGCAACAACAGGGGGAGCGGGCACTAACGTTATTGTCGGCGGCGTCGTGGGGGTAAGAGCTGGGGGGAGAGAAACCAAAGCAATAGGCATTGCAGGAGTACGAACAGTCACAGTTGCCAAAGACGGCGAGGGCAAAGAATGGACAGGCGGTGCCGTGGCCAAGGCAGTCTGATCGACAATAACAGAGGCAGAAACAGCGGAGACAGAAGAACCAGGCAGCTGGGCCTGGGAGGGAAGAGCGGGATATATCCTCTGCGGGGCAAAAGGGGGTGAGGGTCGAGTATCCAACAATTGTTTCACGAACGTATCACTTTCTTCTTGGGCTACATAAGATTTGTCAATCTGCAATCGGAATCTCCTATCTTCACGTTCAATCCCTATCTCTTGCTTCTCTCTATCATGTGCTAGAGCTTTCTGAGTCAATGTTTGCATTCTCCCTTTCCGGGCCTCTTTCTCTGCTTTCATTCGCCTCTGCTTTACCTCCTTTTGCCATGTTCTGAGGGAATCAAACATAGACTGCCTACTTCTTCTTGCAAACAGCTTCTCCTGTAAAAAAGCAATTTTCTGTTCATCAAAAGTGCCCGTCATCGGCCACTGCAACTCGGCATTGTCCCTCGTATATTTGTGCCACAGTGTACTAAACATAATAGGGCCAAGGCCATGCTTCACATACATATCAAAGTTCGGAGTGCCATCCGGAGGCGCTGGCTGACTTTCTTCCAATCGAGCATCAGCAGAAAAACAACGACAACAAGAAACCAAAAACCGGCTCATTCCTGGCATTTTCAAAAGTGAGCCAAATTCGTTATGTTGCCTGGCAAAGTGTTCACAAACACTTTGTATCCAAATCGGTCCTCAGACCGTACCAAATGCAAACCAAAATCGGTCCTCAGACCGTACCAAAGACAAACCAAAATGGTACCATATCCACAAAGAACCAAAACAAACTCACCTGGTGCACACAGGTCAAACGAATTTATTCTCCACTGCCGACTCTTCGGAGCAAACGGTCAGATCCAAAGGTTTCGCCGTTTAGGACCCCAGCCGGATGAGGGCGAGGCACCGACCGGTCAGGAACTCTCTCGTGCAGGGATCCCTGGTCCCCCGTCCACCACGACGATGGCCCCGACCTCCTCACCCGTCCGCGGGTGAGGATGGGCCACCCGATGGAATCCCTGTTCAGGAGCCAACTGAAGGAAGTGACCCGATTAGGTCCACCCGGGTCACTCACGACCACCTCTCAGCCTTCCATGCAAATGAAGAGTCGGTCAGACAGTAGAGAATACAAACCAAGTATATTTATTCAGATACACTCGAGCGGAGTCCAGTCTGACCAGCCTTCTGGGATTGCTGCAGAGGGACTAACTTCAGCAAGCATGGCGATACATTATGTACAATTCAGAACCAATAAAGACACGCCCTGACTGGAAATTTCCAGTTGGTAGCAGTTGAACAAAGGAGAATACAGAAGGATGAGTTTCGATCCTGAGACTGGGCACATGCTATCTTGATGCCAAGGTCACTCTGCCTGTGCCCGTTGCTCTAAGGGTGTGAGCAGGCCTATCTAGTGGGAAATGCGCTAATAAGAACAGTGTATTCATTAGTACAGCAAGGCTCAACCTTGGAGAAACGAAAACTTTCGAAGCTGCTTTCAGCAGAGGCAGGGAAAGAAATCAGTTTCAATCATGACTCAAAATGGCGGCCAAACATAAAATGGTGCTGCGAATGCTAACTTAAGGCACACAATACATAAACAATACAGCTAGAACATTTATATTCCAACACTGGCAAGAAGGCTTGTTTCTTGTTCAGTTGTCTGCCCTGCCTTCGAGATCCCAGCACGGGAGACCTCCTCCCTTCCCCTTCAGCTGAACCATCTCAACTGTTAGCTCAATGCCTAAAATAATACACAAATGCTGCCCATTAAAACATTAGTCTCAGCCAACAGACATTAGGGTTCATTTCTGGACAGTCCGTGTAAATTACGGTCAGGTGGTCACCCTAACAAACACATCATGATTCACGAGTAGAGAATCGCAAAAGCTGGATGAAGGGGCATATGTACATCAGAATGGAGAAGCGTGGCATTAAGCAAACATTGCTAACGCCACGCTTCTCCATTCTGAAAATGCATGGATGCGCCGTATTCACAAGAATGCAGCGCACCCCTGCGTTTCCCCTAGCTCTGGTGCTGAGTTCAGCTGCCTAGCGCCAACACAGGCACCCTTGCATCATAGTGCAATGGTGTCTGCGTTGAGGGAAATGATTGTTTATGTGCAGGAAGGCCTCCCTTCCTGCACATAAACAATCATTCATGGCGTTTTGAAACTTTTATGTGTGCTGCTTAATGCAGCACACATAGAAGTTGCAAAACGTCATTTTTGGGGGGATTGTTTGTGTGCAGGAAGGGTCACCTTCCTGCACATAAACAATCAAAGGCAATTTGCTGTTTCTATGTGTGCTGCACAAGGCAGCACACATGGAAACAGCAGAAACAAGGAGAAATAAAGCATTTCTCCTCGTTTCACCTGTTTAAGACCAGGTTTTACCTGGTCTTAATTTTGGCGCTGCCCCATATTTACGCCACCCTTGTAAATAGGAGGCAGCATCAAAATCAATGGGTGGTGTTGTAGAACGCCCACCGCAACACCCATTGCCCTCCCCTTTCACGCTAAGTAGAGCGTGCAAGGGTGCCTTATTTACAAGTCAATGTTGCCTTGTAAATAAGGCGAGGCCCCTATCGCCAACACAATGTCACTAAAAGTGACGTTGTGGTGGCGATAGGGGCTTGTAAATATGCCCCTAAGTATCATTCTAAAGGCCAAGACGGCGCTCAAACTAGAACACATCTCATGCCCAGCAGCAGTAATTCCGACTTCCTGTTATGTTATGTGGTATTTCTTAAGCGCATGCACACCGTAGCTTCTTGGCACTAAAGAAAATTACTATTAACTAAGGAAAGCTCTCACATTACACAGACTAGGGAAAGCTCTTACATTACACAGACTAGGGTATGTTAATTTAAATGTGGATTAAAAAAAAAAGTTTATAATTGTTTCTTAAACAAAACAAGTGAAGTTCATGAGCAAAATTTTGTATGAAGAAGGTTCCACTCCCCAGCGACTGCGATAGAGATGGCCCCCTCAGCAAAGGTGGTCGCGCACGTTTCTGAATATCAAGCAGAAATTTGCCAGAGGACCATGAAGCTGGATGGCATGGGGTGGGGGTGAAGGCGGGAGGCAGAGGGTTTGGAAGGGTGGGCTCTGTGTGAATACAAATGTGGAGGCTAAACAAGAAGGCACATTCACGTGAAACCCCTTATGCAGAACAACTAAAGGACTTAAAGTGAGTTCTCTGCTCAACCGGCAGCCAAAGAAGCTGAATGAGGATGGGGGAATGTAATCCTTGGTGGTACTTTTTGGAATCAGACGAGCCCGAGCTGCAGCATTTCGAAGCAGTTGGAGTCTCCTGAGTAGTTTTTTTCTGTAAAGCTATATAGCAGACGTTTGCATGGTCCAGACACCAAAGATTTACCGATGGGAGGTACTGAGTTAAGACAGCTGTGTTTAGAACTTGTGAGTGTAGTGAGGGATAAGATTCTGTCCAGCTCTAATTATAGCCTCACAGATTGCATCACTCATGATGTTTAGTAACATTATTGATGATATCACTTATAACATCTCAAATGGCATCACTGATGGCTACATTGGGCATGGTGGGGGCACAAGTGGGGCACAAGTCTTAGTTAGCTCAGTAAACAATAATTGGTCAATTTCTGTGTTTTTTCGTTTAAAATGTTATCTTAAGTTTTAACTGACATTTTCACATAACTATAACATCACTCTAACCTTTGTTTTTTTCAGTGACAGAAATGATCCACACCACATTTGCTGCTGATATTGATTTAATTCAAGTTGCACAGTAGGGGGGACGCAACTCATTTTGACTCAGAAGCGTCGGTGAGAGTTTCCATAGGAAAGGTATTTTTTGTTTTCTTAATAACTTTGAAAATGTCCAATCAATCTGCACCAAACTTTACAAAATAAAAGTTTGTCTACTAGTTGATTGGCCCTATATGTGTCAGGTTCTCAGACGAGTTGTGGTGGGAGAGCGGTTTCTAAAATGGGTGCAGCTGCTTTATACAGCCCCTATAGCCAGAATCAGAGTTGGGGGGACGGTGTCTGGACAGCACACCCTTTGTCGAGGCACCCGCGAGGGGTGCCCGCTCTTCCCCCTACTATTTGCAATGGTTATGGAGCCTCTGGCTGCGTGCCTACGGGCCGTGCTGGATCCCTGTGGTATAAAACTAGGGGTGACCAATCATGTAGTTTCCCTATATGCAGATGAGACACAGGTCTATTTTACACACCCGGAGACCTCTATACCTTTGCTCCTAATGGAGCTGCGGACCTTTGGTGACATCTTGGGACTTCACATCAACCCTGGGAAGTCCAGGGTGATCCCCATGGGTAGACTGGCCGGGGTTCCAATATCGGGGCTGCCGCACACCGGGCTACCGTGGGTAGAAGAGGGGGCGCGATACCTGGGGATTCGATTGGCGAATACAGCCTCTACCTACTTGGATCTTAATATTGGTCGGGTGATTGAAGTGCTGTGAGGGTCGATACATTTCTGGAAGGATCTGCCGTTATCGCTCAAGGGGCGTATTACAATGAATAAAATGATTGTTCTACCCAGCTGCCTATATGCAATGTAACACTCGCTTTATATAATTTTGCGACACTACTTCCACACACTAGAGAGTCTAATGGTAGACCTCCTATGGGGGAAGAAACGTAGAAGGGTGCGTCTAACAACGCTACAGAGAACGTGGGCTAGTGGAGTACTGGAGGTGCCTCGCTTAGAATTTTACTACATGGCCTCTCAGTTGCAGCATGCGGTCCACTGGATGGACAGCAAGGATAACTGGGAGAAACGGCTTGTGGCGGGGAAGTACGGAGACCGTTTGCTGGCAGAGTTACTGATGCTGGGATGCGGAGCCCCCAGGGAAAGGCCGTATATTGTGCAACATGTGGCCTCAGCATGGGAGAAAGCGGTGTGACGGGTGGTGCAGCGGGCCCCGTATGCTCTGATATGCCCCTGTGGGCGCTGCGCCCTTTCGCCAGCATTGCAGACTCTATGTCGGTATGCAGTTGGAGAGATGGTGACTGCCAGACACTGGGTGACCTTTATGTGGGCAGGAAATTTGTAACACGGGAGAAAGCACAGGCCACCTTTAATCTAGGACCGGGCCAATTTCTGCAGTATAAAAAAAATCTCTAGTGTTGCCCGTGAACTTTGGCCGGGGTTCCCGGAGGAACCTCCTACCACTAACATATTGAAGGTCATGTTGTACATGGGGCAGGGTAGGCGACAGATTTATCATTTTTATAGAGTACTGAGAGATGACCTGCCGGGAGATGCCCTCGGAATTCAGCAAAAATTGGAAACCCTGTTTGATGACCCCCTGACAGAGGGTGAATGGAGAATGGTCCATGAGAGGTACAAAAGGTTAGTCAACAAAGGAGGGACTGTGGGCTTTTTGAATAGGTCCAGTATAAAAGCCCAAGTATTATGTTTGCAACAAAAGAGTTATACTGTTCCTATGGAGCGAGAGACAATACACAGGGGAATCTTAACCGACTGATCTAGTAGAATCAGAGTAAGGAATCCATTATGTTGGATTATAATGCCCTCACACACCCTGACGGGTGTCATGCTTCATCATTGGGCGGCTCCTCGTCGGGTCGGCGGTGCAATACCCGACGGGCTCCCTATAATAGGGGCACTTTATCGGAGATCTTTTTCCAAGCGCCGTCAGGTGAAGTGCGGGTGGGGGGCCTCATATGTGTAGATGTGTGTGCATGGTGATAGTGAATGTAAAATAGAGTAGGGGTACCTATGAAAACAACTTTAATCAGGGGGTCTCCTACCCTAAATAAAAAACAAAAACTAAGGCGTAAAGCTGAGATTGTATCTCAGTAAATGACGCTCTTATGAGTGATCGGTCAACATGTTTCTCGCCAAAAATGAGTATTCAACAGGCGATTCGTCAGGACCAGGAAACTAACTATCTACAACTAAAAAATCAATTGAAGTTGTGGCAACATACTCACAACAACCATACGGCTAAAGAGGTTGAGTACCTGGTTGTGCAGGAACTTCCTAAGAGGAGAGAATGCATAACAAGAATCAATATATTGTGATAATGACTGACTTCTCAACAAGGAGTCTGTGTTAAACTGTCTCTCGGTACATTAAAATGAGCATGAATCATTAAAACGCTGTGAAACCATTACATGTCACGGTGTCAAACGGTAAAAACATCAGGTGAACAAGCATCGAATTACACCCAATGTGACACACGTGAAGGTAACAGAACGAGCAGAAATGAGGGTCTTACCCGCAAAAATGAACTGACCAGGCATCACAGTACCCGGTAGGTAGTACACATGAGGGGTTCCTCATGTACTGAAAACCAGCATGGAGAAGGAAGAAGAAGAAGAAACAACTAGCATGTCAACAAGGTATAAAATTAAATAAAATAAACAATGGCACACTCGCTCGTGTACACACATGACCTCCTGAGACCTGTCAAGTATAGTGATGAAACGACATCAGCTATCAATGTAGCGGTACGTGTGGGTCCACAACCTAAGAATATATATATTACATTAAAGTGCGGAATATGCACCTCAATGGGAGTGGTGATTTACCAAGTGCGTACTAACCGTTAATATGACTGCACTGTCACCCTCGTTAGCGTGCCTCCGATGAGGATCAGCGATACAGCGTGAAAGTAAATTCTATCTGTTGTGTTAAGGCGCCGAAGAAAACAGTATCGGCCTAACTAAATTCGTTAACTATCATGCTAAAGTGACCCCCTACATCCTTAGAGTGTCACTGAAAGTACTCACATTGGTGCCGTTCGCACGAGGGCTGCAGACCTACCCACTCCTACCAGGTCCGGGTGGTAGAGTGGTGTAGGTCTATGTGTTTTTTTTTTTTTTTTTTTTTTTTTTAAAGTCTCTCCTCGTTTCCGGAAGGCAGGAAGTGAATGTAGCAAGTATGAATGCATCGAATGCTAACCTCATTGGTGGCCATATTGGAAAGAGGTAATTCGTGATGGAGATATGGATGACTATGGCAGACATCTTAGAACAGTTTCAAATAGATGTAAGACTGAAAAGAGCCAACACTAGGGGATGTGGATCTGTCGTAAATATATGGACAAATTACTTGGTTACGGGAGGAGGAAAATAATAGAAACAAGTATAGCAAGCGTTTAACAAAATGAATCGCCTACTTAGAGCATGGTAAAACAGGGAGAGAAGGGGATGACTACGGCAGACATCTTGGAATGGTGTCAAGGACAATTCAGAGTGCACGTGTAGGAAGTGTGTCATGCGATATAGTGCGGGGATAACACATCCTATTAGATGGAAAAGGTGCATAAGTTAAAACATGGAATAGTGTAATATGACTACCGTATGTAAGCTGGTACAGGATCAAGGGACCTCAGTATGTAAGCCTGGTCGCCAGACCAAAAATGTATATATGAGCCAAGACCTAAGTCTCAAATACGAAACCAACATGAATCTCATGTATTCTATGAAAAATACTGAAGTCTGTATAAAAATAATAATAAAGTCTATATTAAAATGAACATTGAAAAACCCTTTGTAAAGAGCAGGAGGGTATTTGAAAAATCATATCCTCAATGTGTTCCAAGGTATGTCATCGTTCAAACCCTGAGTGTGTAAGGACAAGCGATGTATCCATCTCTGTTCTTTCAAAAGAGGGCATGCTTATTAATCCTTGTGAATGTTTCTAACACCAGCCATTTAAGTGCATCAGGTGAGTGGTCTTTCTCTAGAAAGTGGGAACACATTTTCGTGTTGGATTTGTGACATCGAATGTTGCTCCGGTGTTCGGCAACACGGGTTTTGATGGTGCGTGTAGTCATCCCTATGTATTGCAAATTGCAGGGACAGGTCAGCAGGTAGATGCAATTAGATGTGTTGCAGTTAGTATGGGACCGTAATTCCCACGTAAAGCCATTTGAAAAAGTGATAGATTTGCATACGGTGGTGAAAGCACATGCTGTACAAGACCCACAGGGATAGTGGCCCTTAACCGGAGGTAAATCCCATAGGGTTCTTTGGACAGTTACTGCAACTGTCTTGGGTCTGGTGTTGATTAGCATGTCTCTCAAATTACGTGAGCGCTTAAAAGCAAAGCGCGGTAAATCCAATGTCATATCACCAGTGTTAAGTATACCCCAATGTTTCTTGATTACTTTGCTTAGTCTGTTTGACCCGGGTGTGAAGGTGGTCACACACGTGATGGTATCACTAGGGATCTTAGTTCTCTGTTCTAAGAGTGCTTCCCTGTTGTTGTTTCTGGCTCTTTTTCTACTCAGGGCAATACTTCTTGGAGGATAATCTCGTGCCACCAATTTGTTGGCCAATATTTCTGATTCTTTTTTGTAGTCAGTAATTTCACTGCAGTTACGTCTCACCCTTAGAAATTGTCCAAAGGGGAGGTTTTCTTTCAAGGACAAAGGATGGTGACTACTATACAGCAGCAGGCTATTGCGGTCAGTTGCTTTTCTGTACATAGTAGTAGATAAGCTGCCCTGTGTAAGTTTGATCGTGAGATCCAAGAATGGTATCTGTTCCTGTGAGATGGTACTGGTGAATCTCAGATATGGATTCAGTGTGTTGATCCATACACAGAACTGTTCACAAGATGTCAAATCACCTTTCCAGAAGACCAAAATGTCATCTATGAACCTCTTCCATAGGCAGATATTGGATCGGTATGGATTTGAATCGTGGAGGATCAGTGTACCCTCAAAGGATGCCATATAAAGACATGCTAAACTGGGAGCAAAGGTACTCCCCATGGAAGTACCTTGCATATTGAAGGTCATGTTGTACATGGGGCAGGGTAGGCGACAGATTTATCATTTTTATAGAGTACTGAGAGATGACCTGCCGGGAGATGCCCTCGGAATTCAGCAAAAATTGGAAACCCTGTTTGATGACCCCCTGACAGAGGGTGAATGGAGAATGGTCCATGAGAGGTACAAAAGGTTAGCGCCAACACACGATTTAAGATCTTTCAATACAATCTAGTGCATCAAGTATATCTCACCTCACGCACGCTACACATAATTTACCCATCCCGTAAGGATGAATGCCCTAGATGTAACCAACAGTGGGCGGATTTCCTCCATATGGTGTGGTCCTGTCCGCTACTGGTCTCTTACTGGGAGGAAGTACTCACACGTCTACAGGGGGCCATGGGCTGGAGCATTCCTAGAGATATTAAGCAAGTCTTATTGGGATTATTACCCATGCCAAAGCGCAAAAAACTAAGTAGGCGGTTTGTTCTCCTGGGGCTTGTCTTGGCTAGGAGGCGTCCCGTTATAACATGGATGCGCCCTCGGCCCCCGCAGCCTGAGGACTGGATTACAGATATGTGCGAATGGGCGACTGCGGAGTCGGTGTGAATGAAATTTGTGCAAAAGATGATAAAGTAGGGGACAATCTCGTGGCATGGGCTTCTATGATGGCAGACTTAAAAGAAGAACGAACCTCTGGGACCCAGGAGACCTCGGTGGGGGAAGCCTCCCAAAGCAGAGAACAAGGGGGGAATACTGCCTAGAACATGTCTGATACTGCAGTTACTAGATATAGTATTGTATTTTTCATGTAACCATGTAATCTGACACTGATGAAGGTGGAAGAGGGGTGTGGAGGGAGGGTGGGGAGTTAGTTCAATGGGACGTTTTCTTTGTGCTATAATAGAAAGGACTGCGTGGGTCAGAACAAGGTCAGTATGTGGATACCAAAGTAAATGAGGCCCATGCAAACGGATGTAATGCTTTTATTCACAAATGCCAATAAAAATTAATGAGAAAACAAACAAAAAAAGTTTGTCTACTTTGATTTTTTTATGGAAGGCTTTGCACTGACCCATCAAGTAAGGGCCAAGACAAAGGGGGTGGGGTCCCCCAAATCATTGTTTTCCCATTATGTTTCCCATAGGAAAGTTTGCTCTCAGATATAAAAAATATGACTGAATGGAATTTCACCAAATTTGGCACAAAGACAAAACTTTACTCAGAAAGTGTTCTTTTACATTTTTTTTGCTGTAAATCCATGAAGTAGTTTTCAAGAAATTTGCATTTAAAAAGGTGCTTAGGTTGATCATGAAGAAGGTAATCTCCTAGAAATTGGGAGATGTTAGGATGGTTGGTGTCCAGATATGCTCTGATGGGCCAATTTAAATAAAACTAGTCAATCCTGATTAGCTGGCCACAACATGAACAATATCTTGCAGCAGCTATTAAGGACTCAGGGACATGGTCCCTGTGGTGTGAAAATTAATTAAAAAAATATATACAATGGGGCAGATTGAGCACACTCTGGCCACCAGGAGCACAAGGGGTGGGAGACAAAAGAAACCCCACCTCACCTTGATTGACTGGCTACAACATGAGTAATATGTTATCAGTCAAACAATCAGGATTTATAAAGCGTGGCTAATCACCCAATATGGTATCCAAGTGCTTACAGGTTCCGGAGGTTTATTCGAACAGCCAGATCTTGAGGGCCATTCAGAATTCTAGAATTGAGGTGATGGTCCAGAGGTGCATGGGGAGGCTGTTCCAGGTCCTTGCTGTGATGTGAGAGAAGAAGTGCCCTCCACTTCTGCTTCAGTAGATGTGGGGAGTATGAGCAAGCGAAAGGGAGGGAGAGCATAGTCTACTCGACGGTTGGTGGAAGTTCAGGCAGTGGTTAATGTAGGCAGGTCCTTGGTTGTGTAGAGCCTTGTGTGCGTGGGTCATCAGCTTGAATTGGCATCTCTTCTGTATGGGGAGCCATTGTAGTTGCCTGAGGTGAGGTGTGATGTGGGTTCATTGGGGAAGGCTGAGGATGAGTCTGGCTGTGGTGTTCTGTATGGTATGAAGTCTCTGTAGGAGGTGTGTGGCTATTCCTATGCAGGGGGTGTTGCCGTAGTCCAGTTGTCTGGTGATGAGGGCTTGTGTCACCATGCATCTTGTGTGTAGGGGTAGCCACTTGAAGATCTTACATAGCATACGCAGAGTGAGGAAGCAAGCGGAGGAGAAGGCATTGATCTGTGATTTCATGGTTAGCTTGTTGTTAATGATGATTCTGAAGTTTCTGTCGTGGTTGGAGGGAGTGGGTGAGGGTCCTAGGTCTGATGGCCACCAGAAGTCGTTCCATGTGTTGCTGCTGTTGCCAAAGATCAGTACTTCCATCTTATCTGTGTTCAGCTGCAGGCCCTTGTTCTTCATCCATCAGCAATGTTTGTCATGCATCTGTGGAAGCTGGTTCTGGTGGTGTTGTCCGTGAGTGAGAGGATGAGTTGGGTGTCACCTGCATAGGAAATTATGTTGAGACGGTGGGTTCTGAGGCTGTTGGCCAGCGGGATCATACATGCGTTCAAGAGCGTGGGGCTGAGGGATCAGTCCTGGGGGACAACGCAGGTGATCTCCTTGGGTTCAGAGGTGAAAGGTGGGAGGTGAATCCTCTGGGTTCTTCCATGAGGAAGGTGATCCATCTGAGCGCATCCCCTTGGATGACGATGTGGTGGAGTCTTTTGATCAGCATGTGATGGGATTTGGTGTCAAAGGCTGCCAAGAGGTCAAGGTGGATCAAAGCTGCTGTTTTTCTTTGGTCGAGGAGGGTTCGAATCTTGTTGGTGGCTGTGATCAGGGCGGTTTCGGTGCTGTGATTGCTGCGGAAGCCGGATTGGGAGACATTGAGTAGCTGGTTCCGCTCCAGGTATGTCATGAGTTGATTGTTGATGATCTTTTCCAGTACCTTCGCTGGGAATGGGAGCAGAGAGATTGGCCCGTAGTTTTTGAGTTTCTGAGGTTGAAGATGTGGTGCGGGCATGGATCTGTGGGTGCTCCAGAGTAAATAGATTTCATGGTGGAGGTGGTGTCCTGGGTGGAGAGGATGTTCCAGGTGGTCAGTGTGTGGTTCGTTTTGGTTACAGTGGTGGCGTATCTGTGGAGGAAGTCCGTAGGTGTGGGTTTGAAGTTTCTGTATATGGTTGCGATCTTGTCGTTGAGAAGTGGGCGAGGTTGTTGCACAGCTCCAGTGAGGGTGTGATATTTTTTTCATTGGCAGCCGAGTTGGAGAATTCCTTAACTATGTTGAAACGTTCCTTGGTGTTGTTGACCCTGGTTTTGATGCATGCAGCAAGGGCTGTCTTCTTTGTTGCCCTAAGCAAGTGGTGGTATAGTTTGAGGGAGGTCTTGAAGGCTGCCCTGTCGGTGATGTCCTTATTGGTGCACCATCTCCTCTCCAACTGTTTGCTGTCTTGTTTTGCTGTTCTGAGTTCTTGAGTGTACCAGCTGGCCCTTTTGGAGGATTTTCTCTGGATTTTACTGTTAACGGGGACGATGCTGTCTGCGCAATTGGTGATCCAGGTGTTGAAGTTTTTCACTCTCTGTTCGAGGTTGATGGCGGTAGGAGAGTTGGAGGTCTTGAGGGCGTTCACCCAGCTGGTCTCTGACATTTTGTTCCACCTCCGGTGGGGGCGTTGGTTATCTTGGGGGTAGCGGTGCGGGGTCTGAAGATGCTGAAGTGGATGATGGAGTGATCGGTCCATGTGAGTTCTGTGACATGGCTGTATTTGACTCAGTTGCTGGAGGTTAAAATTGGGTCCAGCGTGTGTCCTGTGGTGTGTGTAGGGTCGTGGACGATCTGGGATAATCCGAGGCTGCTCATACTGTCGAAGAGGTGTGCGGTATTTTTGTCGTTGAGGGCATCGATGTGGAAATTTAGGTTGTAGAGGAAGATGCAGTCCTTGGAGTCTAAGGCTAGGGGCGCAATGAAGTCTGCAATGGTATTGCAGAAGCTGGAGCGTGGGCCTGGAGGTTGGTATGCGAGGGTGCCTCAAATGGTTGTCTTGTCGTCCGTGTGGAGCTTGAAGTTGAGATGTTCCATGGGGGTGGTGGTGTAGTCTGTGGTGGTGGTACACTGTATGGTCTCTTTGTGGATGATGGCTGTTACTCCTCCCGGCTTGTTGGTGCGGTCCTGTTGAGTGATTTTATATCTGCCGGGAATCGCTGTGGCAATGTCTGGGGCAGATGTGGGGTTGAGCCAGGTCTCAGTGAGGAAGACGATGTTGGTGTGAGGGTGGTGATGAGGCCTTAAAATTCAGTGGAATGCTTGCATAGTGAGCGTGTGTTGAGAAGGGCGCAAGCGAGTTGGTGTTTTTGTTCAGGTGGTGTCTGTGATGAGTTCAGGGTGGGGCTGGTCGGTGGGCTGGTGTGTGTGCAGTGGCAGGTGACGTGGGACAGGGTGCAGGTGAAAGGTTCTACCGTGGAGCATGGGTCGGCACAGTGTCAGTGGTTATTGCGGCGTCCGGGGTCTAGGGTGTAGAGCTCTGCGATGGTGTATCTTCGGGGGCGGGAGGCCCAGAGGTTATGACGCTGGGCGCATTCCAGTCATGGAGGAGCACAGGCGGACTTGCCTTTGGAGTGCCTTCGGCTTGCCAGCTGCGCCCTCGCAGAGCACGTCGCCCTGTGACCTGCATTAAGTAGGTCCTGGGATGGCTTCTGTTGGCAGGAAGAACGGTGAGTGGGAAAACCCCATCGGGAAACCCCCCGCGGGAAAACCCAGGCAGCTGTGGTGTCACAGGATCAATCTGGAACAAGCAGGAAATGAAGGCCACAGGCAAGTGGCAAGCTAGGTGTCCAGGTGCCTACTCTTACGGCAACCATTCCAGAACTCCGAGGCATGGTACCCTTTGAAATACATAGTAGTGAAAGCCAGGATCTGAGGGTCACAAAAAGGAGCACATATAAAGGATGATAACAGATTTTAGTCACAATATAAATCATTTGTTGGTAGCATTATACTCATTTCAGGAATTCTGGTGAGTTCTCAGGTGATTTTATCCCATGAAAAATGCTGACCCTCTGCTAGGATTTGATGAACCGTGTTTGAGATTTTCTCATAGAAGTTATGGAAGGCACTCCAGATGCTAAAATGAGAGCATATTTTTAATAAATTCACACTTTGTTCCTCAACAATGTGAGAATAAAGTCTGATATTCTGAGTAAAACATTCATGCCAAGGATGAGGTACACTTGAACACCATCTTGATGGAATTAGAGCTGCAGTTCTGCAAGCATTTTGTAATGACGAGGAGACATCAGGATCTGAAAGTAAGTTTTATTCCATAGACAAGAAAGATCCCACAGACAAAACGCACCGTGCGTGCAAGCACAGCGCAGGCTTAGCTCCAACCGTACACTTCAACTGTCACCTCCACACCAACTGTCAACATGGATAATGGCTCGCGCGCCAACGGGCGGCGCGAGGCAGATATCTAAAGGATGTCCACGCGCAGGAGGCGCGCGTGGACATCACACTACATATATCTCTTTTCCTGGAAAAGGGAAGAGAAAACAGGGGAGAAAAGATAGAAGGAGTGGGAAAGAAGGAGAAGGAGAAAGAGACAGACAGAGAGAAGAAGAAGAAGATTACCTGAACCTAATGGGTAATCTGACATCTCTGGAACTCCTCCTGGGGGAAGCAAGAGGGTTATTAACAGCATCCAAGCCACTGTGTCTTGGAACAGAAGAATGTATCGAGACCATATCTGAACATAGAACTGGCCTCTCACCAACCATGTCAATGACCTTAACAATCTTGTTCATGTTCCACCAATTACACTTATTGACTCAAACAGCACTACCACAGATTTTATCAATGGAGACAGGTTCGCTGAACTTAGAGTCACCTTTCTTAACAAAACCTTGTTTCTTTATTCTCACTATGTCACCTACGGCAAACTTCCTGTTGGAGACATGTTTCCTAGAGTAAAAATATGTCTTTTGCTTGGTTTGTACCTCGCTTATTTTGTTTCTAACCATAGCATCAAGCTCATGTGCAGAGGCGCTACGTTTGAACCACTTAGACATCCATGCAGGCCTAAAGTCAGAGCTGGCCTTTCTGCCTTTAAGCAGTTAAAAAGGAGACAAGCCTGTGGATGAGTGGGGCGTGGTTCTGTAGAACTACAGCATGGTTCTTACAGCCATGGGTATGGCTTTGTTATGATCAATGGCCCACCGTATACAGTCCCCAATGACTCTGTTGAGTCTCTCTACAAGCCCGTTGGTTTGAGGATGATAGAGAGAGCTTTTGAGGTGGATGATAGAGGATTCTTTAAGGAATTCTTCGACATCAGCTGAGACAAACTGTACCCCGTTGTCAGAAATAACAGTCTTAGGAAATCCCTCCCGCATGAAGATCTCTTTCATGAAGTCAAGAATCTCTTTGGAGTCAACTTTGGCTACAAATTTGACCTCAGGCCATTTA
Organism: Calotriton arnoldi; assembly: GCA_963921515.1. NCBI lineage: Eukaryota > Metazoa > Chordata > Amphibia > Caudata > Salamandridae > Calotriton > Calotriton arnoldi. The sequence goes on from CAWUFW010000335.1 coordinate 3,762,131, forward strand.
GAGTAATAGTCAACTAAGACTATGGCGAACCGGGTCTGATGGGGTAAGGTGTGGAAAGGACCCAACACATCAATTCCCAACTTTTCCCAGGGATTTTCGGGAAGAGGTATGGGAGTAAGGGGAGGATTGGAAGTGCGTAAAGTCTTGTCACTACCAGCACAAACGGTACACTCTAGGACCAAAGCATCAATGTCTCTGTCCATCTGGGGCCACCAGAAGTATTCACGAACCCTACGTTTGGTGAGTGTAGCACCCAGGTGTCCCTCGTGGGCCTTGGTCAACAGTGTTTTCCTGAGATTAAAAGGAGGTACAATTTAATCTAACCTGAAAATAAGACCATCTTCCAGAGATAATTCATCACAGACTTTAACAAAAGGTTGTATATCAACATTTAAACTCCTCTCATTGGGCCAACCATTGATAATGTATTATTTTACAACTTTCAATATTTCATCACAGTCCATGGCAGCATACCAATCATTTTCATTAACAGAACAAACATGTTGAAGTTCTACACCTGCAACTATGCAGTCTTCATGCTCATCATCGTCATTATGTTTTTCGCTGACCTCTGACTTGTTAGGAATAGGAGGCAAGCGTGAAAGGGCATCTGCTCGTACGTTCTTTCCCCCAGGGATATGTACAATGTTGAAGTTGAATTGGAGGAGCTTAGAAGCGAGACGGGCAATCCGTGGCGTAGTGTTGCTGTTAGACCTGGCACCATTGGCGTGGGTCTCCCTTCCATTTTTTGCTGTTGCCTCTTATGTTTTTGCTGGTTTTAGATGCTTTTGGGCACTGTGCCACTGCTGTTCAGTGCCACAGTGCAAGTGCTCCCTATGGTAAATTGATGTATGGATTAGTGACTCCATGATTGGCTTGTTTGGCTTACTGTCAGACCCTAGTACAGTGCACTGCGTGTGCCCAGGGCTTGTAAATCAAATGCTGCTGGTGGGCTTGCAGCACTGGTTGTGCCACCCACCGGAGCAGCTTGTAAAGTGTGTCTCAGGCCTGCCATTGCAGAGCCTGTGGGCAGTCTGGTACTGCCATGTTGACTGGGCAAGTGTACCCACTTGCCAGTCCCTAAACCTTCCCTTTTATACATATTAGTCACCCCTAAGGTAGGCCCAAGGGCAGGGTGCATTGTAGGTAAAAGGTAGGACATGCCCTGGTGTGTGTGGCATGTCCTAATAGTGAATTACAGCCATTTTCGTTTTTCACTATTGCAAGGTTACCTGTTCCCCATAGGCCAGAATGGGCAGTTAGATTATTACATTTTATAATCCTAACCGACTCAGGGAACCAGGTAGAAATTCGAGTTTAGTACGCCTGAACTCAGAATGATAAAATACATCTTTTAGTGAAGTTGGTTTTAACATTCTGTGTTTGAAAATACCACTTTTAGAAAGTAGGTATTTTCTTGCCTAACTATCCAAGCCTGCCTCTGCTAGGTTGTGTATTCCTTGTCTGGAGTTTGAGTGACAGGGGCTGGGGGCTTCCAGGAGACAGGGTGAGTCAGCACAGGGCTGAATAGAGAGATCTGCATGCAGATAGGAGGGAGGAGTTGCACCTGGGACCTGAATAGGGCTGTGCCTTTCCTCCACAATGCTGGCTCCACCTCCTGTGGTGTGTCTGATGTCCCTGGCCTACACTGTGAAAGGAAAGAAGGAGTCTTGTCAACAAAGTGCTCCAGGACTGACCAGAACTGGTTTTGGACTAGGCAAAGGCCTCTCTGCCTTCAGAGAACAAAGAGAAAAGTAGTATAAATATTGGGACCCAGACCCAAGAACTTTAGATCACTTCTGGGAATCAAGACGAACCTTTGCTGAGGAGAAGAACCAGGAAGCTGAAGGAGGAGACTACCCCTGTGCTATGTGTTTGGGGGTTGGCCTGCAGTGGTTGCTTCATTACCAAAGAGAGGAGAAAAGGACTGAGTGTGCTTTCTATCAACTTGAAGAAGAATCTCCAAGGGCTTGAACTAGAGCTTGCCTCCTGCCTGAAGTCTCAGGGATACAAGACTTCACCAACCAGCTCCCCCCTGAATTCCCTTGCTGGGAATTGAAGTGCCTGCTGCTGTGCTGGGCCTTCTGAGAGACTGCGTGTCGCTGGGAGCTGGAAGCGCGACGCAACAACGAGAAGCGTGTCGCCGCTGCAGCCGCTGTCATCGCATCGCCGAGGAAGCGAGACGCCGCTGCCGCTGTCATCATCGCATCGCCGAAGCGCGGCGCATCGCCGGAGAAGCGGGACGCTGCCACAGAGGACATCGTCGCATCACCGGAGAAGCGCGTCGCAGGGCCTGTCGCGGCTCCAAAGATCATAGAGTCGCCGCACGGCCGTCGGGCGTGCACGCATCGCACCAACGTTGTCGCATCGCAGCCAAGACGCCATTTTTATTGCATCGCACCGGAGAAGAGTATCGCATCGAGGGGCCATCTTGTCGCATCGCAACGGAGAGCAGTAAGAAACCGACGCATCACCTCCCCACACAGTAAGGAAGCGAGCATCAACTCCCTGCGCAGCAGTAAGGAACCGACGCATCCACTCCCCTGAGTGTAAGGAACCGACCCATCACCTTCCCTGCGACCCTTTTGTTTTCTTTGCGTTACGCATTCAAGGTACATTGAGAGTAAAGTGTCGCATCTACAACTTGAGAGAACTGAACTATTTTATAACATTCTAAAGTCTATTTTTGAGTACAGTATTGTGGATTTCTGTTGTTTGGTCTTGTGTTAAGTCTATATAAAAATACTATTTTTATAATACAACCTGTGTGGTGTCCATCTGTAGTGTTGTCACTGTATTACTGTATGTGTTCACAAATGCTTTACACACTGCCTCTGAGATAAGCCTGCCTGCTCGTGCCAAGCTACCAAGGGGGTGAGCAGGGGTTATTTTAGAGTGTAGCCCCTCACCCTGACTAGACGCTAGGGTCCCTATTTGTCACAGGTACCTACCTATGCCAACTAGAGACACCCAAATCTAACATTGGTGGTCAGCGGTGAGGATTTGGACTTGCATTTGTGATTCATATACAGTGATTGGTGTACACTACTAGTGAGTGCAGACCATAACGCAACCACATACTTTTTGAGAATTTTTTTCCTTGGAACTTCTTTTCTATTTTTGATTCTTGAGAACTGCCAGTATTTTTGCTACCATGAGCAAGACAGCATCCATAGTATCTGTAGACATTGTTTTGGAAGAAGAGAGAATTGATACTACACTGTGCCTTATCTCAAAGCTTTGTGCAAGAAATTTAAAATCTCTGTGAAAGGCCTCACCAGGAAAGAGGAATACCAAAAGGCGCTGAGGGCCTGGGTAGAATCTAGGAATGCCAGTGAGCATCCTGAGGAGCCAGTAATGGAGGCAGAGGATTTGAATGAGCACCTTGAGGGGCCAGTGGGCCCAACTGGAGGTAAAGCACCTTCAGGGGCGGGCAGCAGTGTTTCTTCCAAAGGGTTGTCCCCAGGAGAGCTGGAGGACAGAGCAAGGGAGAGGATGCATACATTGGAGCTAGCTAGCCTCAAAATGGATGGTCAGAAAGACATAGAGAGCAAGAAAATAGAGCTTGGGATGGAGTTAGAAATGAAGAAGTTAGCCTTAGAGGAAAAGAGAATGCATTTTGAGCATGAGAGAGGATTGAGGGAATTGGATCTCAAGGCCAAGAAGTTAGAGGTTCCTCCCTCTGGTGGCAGCACACCGCCAGTGCATGTAGAAGCAAGAACCTACATTCCCAAAGATGTAGTTAAAGATTTCCACAAGAATGAGGATATTGGTCAGTGGTTTAGGGCTTATGAAGCTGCAATGTTGGCCCACCGGGTCCCTGAGAAGGATTGGGGAGCGGGGTTGTGGGGCCGCTTTGTTAGTGATGGGAGGGACACTTTGTTGGATTTGCCTACAGAGGAGCAGATGTCCTATACCCACATAAAGGGAGCCCTAATGTCCAGATTTGGTTTGACCCCAGAGCTATATAGACAAAGGTTTAGAAATTGCAGAAAACTGGAGTCTACCACTTGGGTGGAATATGTGTCTTTCTTTTGCAGAGCATTGGATGGTTGGGTGAAGGGTAGCAAAGTGGATAATTTTGAGGCGCTCTATGATTTGCTTGCATGGGAGCACTTGTCAAATAACTGTTTTCCAGAGATATGCCAGCATCTTATTGATAGCAAGCTGACTAACCCTAGGAAGCTTGCTGAGGAGGCGGACCGCTGGATGAGCACCCGGGTCCAGAAGGGTCATGTGGGAGACTTCGCCAAAGGTGGGCAGGGTCCTCAGCAGAAGAGTGGGGGGAGACAAGGGTAAACAGAGGGAGTTCCAGAAAGGGCCCCAAAGTAATCCCCAAGGGAACCAAGGGAAAGGTTCCCAGCCTCCCCTGAGAAGAAGGCAGTGGCCCCGACAGGTAAGCCTGTTCACAAGGGGCCCAAGACCTGTTTTAAGTGTGGCCTAGTAGGCCACTGTTCTTATGATGCTAGATGTCCCTTGTATGGGAAGACAGCACCCACTGGTGCACCACCCCGGCAGTTGGCTAGTGTAGCCCTGGGGGAGGAGATGGGTGCCCAAGGTGGGTGGGGTCCCGCAGAGATGTCCCTTGTCTCTTTAGGAGACTGTGAGGTGGTCCCCAGGACCCAACTGCCTGATTACACTAAAAATACAGGCAGTGGGTGACCATCAATGGCAAGAGGGTGGAAGCTCTTAGAGACACCGGAGCCAGTGTGACAGCTGTCAGTTGTCGGTTGGTGTCTGAAGAGCAGGTAGTCCCAAATGCATTTTACCCAGTTGTTGCCGCTGACAACACAGAGAGCCACTGCAAGGTGGCACAGGCTCCCTTTGAGTGGGGGGTCTCAGGGACTCTTCAAGTAGCTGTGAGGCCAGCCATGCCTGTTGAATGTCTGTTAGGTAACGATTTGGAGAGCTCCCTTGGGCTAAGGTGGAGCGGAGAGCTCATTTAGAGATGTTGGGTTTGCCTGAGTGGGCCTGCGTGACCACTCGGTCTATGGCAGTCAGTAAGGGTGTTCAAGAGGACCTGGAGCCTGAGAAAATGGCCCAGGTGCCTGCCTTAAAGAGAAGAGGTAGGGGGCCCGGGAAACCGGCCCCTGAGGTTCCCACGGCCCAGGAGGAGGCGGACCCTGAGGGGGATGCCCTGGAGCCTACTGGGGAAGAGATTGCTGAACTGGGAGACCTGCCTGAGCTGACCCATTGGCAGCAGGAAGGAGGTCCCTCCAGGGAAGAGTTCTGTGAGGAGCAGAACAAGTGCCCTTCTCTTGTGGGTTTGCGGCAGCAGGCTGCAAACCAGGCAGCAGGTGATCAGTCTGGATCACATTGGATCTACTGGGAGAATGGTCTCCTGTATAGTGAGCCTAAGGTTGCTGAGCCTGGGTCAGCCCGTGTGCTGGTGGTACCCCAGCGCTTCAGAGCCTTCCTATTGGGGCTGGCTCATGATGTGCCTTTAGCAGGACATTTGGGGCAGGACAAGACCTTTGAAAGGCTTGTCACCCATTTTTACTGGCCCCAAATGCGCAAGAGTTCAGACACTCATTGCAGGACCTGTCAGACTTGCCAGGCAAGTGGAAAGAGTGGGAGGAAGCGCAAGGCTCCTCTCCAGCCATTCCCTGTGGTCAGCACCCCCTTTGAAAGGGTGGGCATTGACATTGTGGGGCCTCTGGATCCCAAGACAGCCATGGGCGAAGGGTTCATCCTGGTCTTGGTGGACCATGCCACCCGGTACCCGGAAGCCATCCCTCTCAGGACAGTGACGGCCCCCGTGGTGGGACGTGCACTGATGGGGATTTTCTCCCGCGTGGGGTTTCCCAGAGGTGGTGTCAGACCGAGGTACCAACTTCATTTCCAAGTATATGAAGTCCCTGTGGCAGGAGGGTGGTGTAACCTACAAGTTCACCACTCCTTACCACCCCCAAGGTAATGGGCTGGTTGAGAGATTCAACCGGACCCTCAAAGGCATGATTATGGGTCTTGAGGAACCCATGAGGCGTAAGTGGGACGTCCTCTTACCATGCCTTCTCTTTGCTTACCGTGAGGTGCCACAGAAATCTCTAGGGTTCAGTCCCTTTGAGCTTCTCTATGGACACCCAGTGAGAGGACCTTTGAGTATGGTCAAGGAAGGCTGGGAGCAATCTCCCAGGAAACCTCCCCAGGATGTATATAGCTACATGCTGGCCTTTAGGAACCAAACTAGGCGATTCAGAAAACTCGCTGAGGCGAATCTGGAAGCCAGCCAGGAGGAGATGAAGCGGTGGTACGACCAGAATGCCACTCTGGTTGAGCTTCAGCCTGGTCAGAAAGTGTGGGTCATGGCCCCAGTGGAGCCCTGTGCGCTCCAGGATAAGTGGACCGGACCATTTGAGGTGGTGGAGCGCAAGAGTCCGGTTACCTACTTGGTGGACTTGCGGTCTCCCAGGAACCCCTTGAGGGGTCCTGCATGTCAACCGCCTGAAGCCCCACTTAGAGAGGTCCGAAGTGGGCATGCTCCTAGAAACAGATGCTGGAATGGAGGAGGAGACTGAGCCTCTTCCTGACCTCCTGTCTGCAACCGAGCAAGATGGGTCAGTGGATGGAGTGATCCTCTCTTCCACCCTGACCCCTGAGCAGCAGAATGACTGTCACCAGTTGCTGGGACAGTTTTCTGACCTGTTCTCCCTGATTCCCAGTGTCACTGATTGGTGCGTCCATGATGTAGACACTGGGGACAGTCCTCCTGTCAAGCACAAAACTTACAGGGTGACTGACAGGGTGAGAGCTTGCATCAAGGAGGAGGTCTCCAAGATGCTTGCGTTGGGGGTGATTGAGTCCTCTAACAGCCCTTGGGCCAGCCCAGTGGTCTTGGTCCCAAAGGCTGCCTCACCGGGTGTCTCACCAGAACTGCGGTTCTGTGTGGACTCCCGAGGGCTCAATTCAGTCACCAGGACTGACGCGCACCCCATCCCCAGAGCTGATGAGCTCATTGATCGGTTAGGGGCTGCCCGGTACCTCAGCACGTTTGATTTAACGTCTGGGTACTGGCAGATCGCCTTGACTGATGGGGCAAGAGAGAGGTCAGCATTCTCCACACCAGATGGGCACTACCAATTCCAGGTTATGCCCTTTGGGATGAAGAATGCCCCTGCCACCTTTCAGATTTTGGTCAACCAGGTGTTGGCTGGACTGGACGAGTTCAGTGCCGCCTACCTGGATGACATTGCAGTGTTCAGCGCCAGTTGGGAAGAACATCTGCGCCACCTCTGGGAAGTGTTGATGGCGCTGCGGAGAGCAGGCCTCACGATCAAGGCGAGTAAGTGCCAGATCGGGCAGGGTTCCGTGGTGTACTTGGGACACCAGGTTGGGAGCGGCCAGGTGGCGCCCGTACAACCCAAGATTGAGACCATCCTGACTTGGGAACCCCCCAAGACCCAGACAGAGGTGAGAGCCTTTTTAGGACTCACTGGGTATTACAGGAGGTTTGTCAAGGGGTATGGAAGCATTGTTGCACCCTTGACAGAGCTGACTTCCAGGAAGCAGCCCAAGAGAGTGATTTGGACTGACACCTGTCAGAGAGCTTTTGATGCCCTGAAGACTGCCATGTGCACGGCGCCCGTGCTCCTGGCACCCAACTTCTCAAAGAGTTTATTGTGCAAACAGACGCTTCAGAGCATGGTGTGGGGGCTGTTCTATCACAGATTAATGAGGAGGGCCTAGACCAACCTGTAATCTTCATCAGTAGGAGGTTACTTCCACAGGAACAGAGGTGGAGTGCAATTGAGCGTGAGGCATTTGCTGTGGTCTGGGCACTGAAGAAGTTGAGACCATACTTGTTTGGGACTCACTTCCGGGTTCAGACAGACCACAGGCCCCTCAGATGGCTGATGCAGATGAGGGGTGAGAATCCAAAGCTGTTGAGGTGGTCCATATCCCTTCAGGGGATGGACTTTACGGTGGAACACCGCCCTGGTACAGAACACGTCAATGCTGATGGTCTGTCCAGATTTTTCCGCCTTAGTGATGAGAACTCCCCGGAGGTAGGGTAGTTCTCCCCACATTTCAGCTGGAGGGGACACGTGTTAGACCTGGCACCATTGGCGTGGGTCTCCCTTCCATTTTTTGCTGTTGCCTCTTATGTTTTTGCTGGTTTTAGATGCTTTTGGGCACTGTGCCACTGCTGTTCAGTGCCACAGTGCAAGTGCTCCCTATGGTAAATTGATGTATGGATTAGTGACTCCATGATTGGCTTGTTTGGCTTACTGTCAGACCCTAGTACAGTGCACTGCGTGTGCCCAGGGCTTGTAAATCAAATGCTGCTGGTGGGCTTGCAGCACTGGTTGTGCCACCCACCGGAGCAGCTTGTAAAGTGTGTCTCAGGCCTGCCATTGCAGAGCCTGTGGGCAGTCTGGTACTGCCATGTTGACTGGGCAAGTGTACCCACTTGCCAGTACCTAAACCTTCCCTTTTATACATATTAGTCACCCCTAAGGTAGGCCCAAGGGCAGGGTGCATTGTAGGTAAGAGGTAGGACATGCCCTGGTGTGTGTGGCATGTCCTAATAGTGAATTACAGCCATTTTCGTTTTTCACTATTGCAAGGTTACCTGTTCCCCATAGGCCAGAATGGGCAGTTAGATTATTACATTTTATAATCCTAGCCGACTCAGGGAACCAAGTAGAAATTCGAGTTTAGTACGCCTGAACTCAGAATGATAAAATACATCTTTTAGTGAAGTTGGTTTTAACATTCTGTGTTTGAAAATACCACTTTTAGAAAGTAGGTATTTTCTTGCCTAACTATCCAAGCCTGCCTCTGCTAGGTTGTGTATTCCTTGTCTGGAGTTTGAGTGACAGGGGCTGGGGGCTTCCAGGAGACAGGGTGAGTCAGCACAGGGCTGAATAGAGAGATCTGCATGGAGATAGGAGGGAGGAGTTGCACCTGGGACCTGAATAGGGCTGTGCCTTTCCTCCACAATGCTGGCTCCACCTCCTGTGGTGTGTCTGATGTCCCTGGCCTACACTGTGAAAGAAAAGAAGGAGTCTTGTCAACAAAGTGCTCCAGGACTGACCAGAACTGGTTTTGGACTAGGCAAAGGCCTCTCTGCCTTCAGAGAACAAAGAGAAAAGTAGTATAAATATTGGGACCCAGACCCAAGAACTTTAGATCACTTCTGGGAATCAAGACGAACCTTTGCTGAGGAGAAGAACCAGGAAGCTGAAGGAGGAGACTACCCCTGTGCTGTGTGTTTGGGGGTTGGCCTGCAGTGGTTGCTTCATTACCAAAGAGAGGAGAAAAGGACTGAGTGTGCTTTCTATCAACTTGAAGAAGAATCTCCAAGGGCTTGAACTAGACCTTGCCTCCTGCCTGAAGTCTCAGGGATACAAGACTTCACCAACCAGCTCCCCCTGAATTCCCTTGCTGGGAATTGAAGTGCCTGCTGCTGTGCTGGGCCTTCTGAGAGACTGCGTGTCGCTGGGAGCTGGAAGCGCGACGCAACAACGAGAAGCGTGTCGCCGCTGCAGCCGCTGTCATCGCATCGCCGAGGAAGCGAGACGCCGCTGCCGCTGTCATCATCACATCGTCGAAGCGCGGCGCATCGCCGGAGAAGCGGGACGCTGCCACAGAGGACATCGTCACATCACCGGAGAAGCGCGTCGCAGGGCCTGACGCGGCTCCAAAGATCATCGAGTCGCCGCACGGCCGTCGGGCGTGCACGCATCGCACCAACATTGTTGCATAGCAGCCAAGACGCCATTTTTATCGCATCGCACCGGAGAAGAGTATCGCATCGAGGGGCCATCTTGTCGCATCGCAACGGAGAGCAGTAAGAAACCAACGCATCACCTCCCCACACAGTAAGGAAGCGAGCATCAACTCCCCTGCGCAGCAGTAAGGAACCAACGCATCCACTCCCTGAGTGTAAGGAACCGACGCATCACCTTCCCTGCGACCCTTTTGTTTTCTTTGCGTTACGCATTCAAGGTACATTGAGAGTAAAGTGTCGCATCTACAACTTGAGAGAACTGAACTATTTTATAACATTCTAAAGTCTATTTTTGAGTACAGTATTGTGGATTTCTGTCGTTTGGTCTTGTGTTAAGTCTATATAAAAATACTATTTTTATAATACAACCTGTGTGGTGTCCATCTGTACTGTTGTCACTGTATTACTGTATGTGTTCACAAATGCTTTACACACTGCCTCTGAGATAAGCCTGCCTGCTCGTGCCAAGCTACCAAGGGGGTGAGCAGGGGTTATTTTAGGAGTGTAGCCCCTCACCCTGACTAGATGCAAGGGTCCCTATTTGTCACAGGTACCTACCTATGCCAACTAGAGACCCCCAAATCTAACAGTTGCGATAACTGGTGTTCCCTAAAATGGCCACTAAAGGTTTGTGGTCCGTTTGTAGGGTGAAATTCCTGCCCCATAGGTAACATTTGAACTTTTCGATAGCCCACCAACATGCAAGTAGTTCTTTTTCTATGACTGAGTAGTGTGATTCAGTGTCTCTCAGAACCCTAGATGCAAAGCCTATTGTGTGTTCTTGGGTACCTACTTGCTGGGTCAGGATAGCACCCAGCCCGTAACAGCTGGCGTCGACAGTCAAGGTGGAACGTATCGAATGATCAAAAGGTTTCAACGCTTTGACCATGGTGAGTTGAGTTTTGAGCCACTCAAACGCATGTTTACATTCATCATCCCACACACACAGTTTGATGTTTAAGCAAGTTGGAAATGGGGCGTACTTTAGTTGCGTATTCGGGAATGAAACGCGAATAAAACTCAGTCAGTCCTAGTAATGACTTCACTCCTGTTTTGTCTTTGGGAGGAGAGGCATCCAAGATGGCTTGAACCAAACTAGGTATAGGCGTTACACCAGCACTCGAGATCGTGTGACCAAGGTATTCTACAGAGTCCTTTGAGAACACACATTTGTCACGTTTTAACACAACCCCATGTTCTTGAAATGTGGACAGAACCTGACACAATGTTTCATCATGTTTTGACTGGTCAGCAGCGTGTATGAGGACATCATCTTGAAAGATTGCAACGTTTTTGATTCCTTTGAGGAGATTGACCATTAGGCGCTGAAAAACTGAAGCTGCCGAAGCCAGACCAAACGGCATTCGACAGAATTGGTACATGCCTGATGGAGAATTGAATGCAGTGAGATGGTGAGAGTCCCTGTCGAGTTCAACCTGGTGATATGCGGATGCAAGGTCGAGTTTGGAATTTTGTTTAGCTCCGGCTACCACGCCCAACATTTCAGAGATGTTGGGTAGAGGGTGAGAGTCAACCCATATTTCTTTATTGAGACTGCGCAAGTCAATGCATATTCTGAGGTCGTTGTTTTTTTTTTGGGCAACGACTAAAGGAGATAATCAATCCGATGATTCAACAGGTTCGATCACTCCTCTTTTACACAAAGTCAAGAGTTCTTTCTCCAGATCTTCTCTGATGCTAAACGGTACACTTCTCAGCTTATGTTTAACGGGTATTGCACCTTCTCTCACTTTTATTCTATGTTTGTATCCTTTTATTCTACCCAAGTCACCTGAGAATACTTTAGGAAACTGGTTCAATAGTTCTTCCACTTGTGTGGAATCACGAATGGCCAAGACCAGTTCCTTAGCACCAGGGCATAACGTCGAACAACCCTTGGTGGAACCACCCTAGGATATTCAAACCTTGTATGGCCACATAGATTTTACCATAAATGCACCTGCTTTTAAACTCCATGATGTCTTCAAAGTACCCTAGGAGGTCGATTTTACGCCCCTCGTAGGACACAGCAGCACGATCAGCGGGCAGTAACGGTCTTTCGCCCCAATTGGCTGTAAAAAGTGACTCAGAAATCATGGTGATACTTGCACCTGAATCCACGAGGAGACGTAGCTTCTTATCACCTACTAATATGTTTGCATAGGGGTTAACACACTCTGAGGGATCCCCGGTCCTGATCTGTCGGTGACAACAAGTATCATGTCTTTCATTTCGGAAAAGGGATCTTCATTGTCACTGTCACTGGTGTCTTTGACACGTTCAATCCTTACACTTTCGCTTTTGTGTCCCTGACATACTTTATCAAAATGGCCAACTTTACCACAAAACCGGCACACCACATTTTTAGCTGGACAGGGCCTGCCGTTTTTTGTATGAATAGAATTTCCACACCTAAAACATATGTCTGTTCTTCTAAAAAACTGTTCTGAGGTGTTTCTTTTTTTCTTGTAATTAGTAACACGTACAGGGGTAACCACCTCAACTGTCTTGTTTTCAAGTTCCTTCACAGAGGCTTGTGAAGTTTCTATGCTTTTGGCAATGCGAATGGACTCTTCAAGAGAGGGGTTCTCTAATGACAGGAGCTTTTGTCTAATTGCTCTATCTGAACATTGGCTTATAAACTGGTCGCAGTACTAACTGCTCACTAAAGTTTTCGAATTCACAATCAGCAATCATTTTGTAAGGGCAGTGATGTATGTGTCTACGTCTTCATCGTTCTTTTGCACACGTTTGAAGAATTTGTGCCTTAACACAACAATGCTAGGCTGGACATCATATCTTTTTGCTAATTTTCGAATGGTACTCTGATATTCGTCTAGTTCTTCATTTTCTTCACCCACAACATCAGGTAAGTGCTTGAGAGTAGCCCTCCCTTCAAATCCTAATGAATGTAATAGTAAGAACTTTTTCCTTTCCGGTCTAAACCTGTGTGCACCAATAGCGCCTAAATAGGTTTCAAATGCATCAAGCCAATGTCGCCATTTAATAGGCGGTTCACCGGGTGAGTCTAAAAACGGAGGTGGAGGGTGAACTGCCTGCAAGGTGATAAGAGGAGGGTAGATAGCAACCCAAAATATTAATGGAGCTTGGTGGACAATAGAAAAATAAGCACAGTAATACACTTTAAATATATATTGGAGAGGGAAAGATGTTGTCAAAAAAAAAAAAAAAAATAACATACAATGCATTAGTTGTTAATAAATAACACCAGAGATGTATAAATGTCAAGAAAATATTTAAAAAGGAACAGGTGTGCGTGTCACCGTGTGAACAAGTACACGCTTAATATCCCTTCGTAGATAAACAAAGGTGTGCGTGTCACCGTGTAACTGTGCGCACAAAACGTAATAAATCTGTGAGGGGAGCAAGGTGTGTGTGTCACCGTGTTGCGATGCGCGCACTGTGGAGCGTGAGCCAACGATTAAAAATTAAAACAGTACCTGAGGGAGGAGTATGCCGCATAGAATATAGACTGGTGAAACAAAAAGGATAGCAACCGTGAGGCTGTGATCAAAAGGCACCAGGGGAGATGCAGCAAGACAAGAGGCAGCGCGACTCCAATCGCGTTCAGCAGTCGATGTTGACAGGCGTGCTAACGAGGGTTAGCGATCACTGGACTGGCTGTATACCTGGTGGACGTCTGCACATAAAGATGACGGAAGAAGGTGTTGCACACAGAAAGGGGGCATCAAGGAAAGACGGCTCACATGCAGTGCTGCTCTCCTACCGGCATAGAATTCGTCATAAGCAGGCGGAGCTCATGGGCACTGGTTCCGGGTGAATCCTGTCAGGAGCAAAACGGGAATCCGCCGAAAGTGAAAAGGAGGCAGGCCACCGCGATGGTACAGCCGATACAATATGCTACGCTCCGTCTTCTCTTCGACGCGCCACGGACACCTTAGTCCCTCAGTGTTTCTGGACTCAGGGTGTGTGAAACCGCAAACACTGCTCCAGACGTAGGCGGCACATCAGCTGCAAGAAGGCATAGGAGAAGGAATACACGGCTGACGTTCGTAAATCCTCCGTGAAAAACCAGAGTCCTTGACGAAGGCGTGGGTGCTGTGTGGGATCTTAATCTTCTAGCTCGTCGCCACGAAGAATGTAATGACGAGGAGACATCAGGATCTGAAAGTAAGTTTTATTCCATAGACAAGAAAGATCCCACAGACAAAACGCACCGTGCGTGCAAGCACAGCGCAGGCTTAGCTCCAACTGTACACTTCAACTGTCACCTCCACACCAACTGTCAATATGGATAATGGCTCACGCGCCAACGGGCGGCGCGAGGCAGATATCTAAAGGATGTTCACGCGCAGGAGGCGCGCGTGGACAGCACACTACACATTTCCTACAGAGGAGGCTGCAAAAGGAACCACATGAGAGGTGTCTTTTTTCCATAAAAATGATAGTTAGTGCTCTAGAAAGATACGACGAGACATTTTCTATGAGTTATCAAATATGTTCCTCATTCATGTCATTCAAACATTCTAAAATGAAGAGAGAAACATGCTCTTGTGACACCAGCAGCATTCTCCCTAGTCATCAACTACAGCTTAATCACAGAGTTATAAAGTACAACTAGAGCGCTAACATTCTGTATATATGACAAAAGTGTGACTCGTGTGAATGTCATCTTGATGGAATCAAAGCTTTAAAACTGAGAGAATGTCCTACAGAGGCTATTGCAGTAAATCAACAAAATGAGGGGTTTCTTTTTGTCACTAACTGACATGCAGAGTGAAACATGTACCTCCAACTCCAGCAGCAGTCTGTCAGTTAACTACCTATCCATTAGATTGAAATAACTTATTTTCGGCCACCAGGGCCATAATACTACAGTACAAACATAATTTAAGTAGACATTATATAAAATATTAGCAGTCTTTACATATATTGCAATGCTAGATAAAACTTCCCCAATAAATAATGTACAATTATCGATAAAATAAAGATTAAAATACAATTTGACGTTTAAAAAGTAGATGAGTGATTTTTAAACATAAGATGCATATTTCCTATGCAAAATCCATATAACACCTAAACATTTAGCAAGAGGTGTAGCATATGTTAGAGAGCAGTCAGACCTCAGTATGCGAAGAGCCAATAGGTTGCTACGGTGACATATTTGCCTGCAAATAGGAACCAACCAGAACTTGCTTGGATGGGCATAAGCAGAGCAATCAAAGAGAACATGCGGGAAACTCTCAGCGTGAGACTGGCAAGCAGGACAAATATCAGTAACCTCAGCTGACGGTAAGGTACCCTCTCTAAATTGGAAATATAATTTTCTATCACAAGACACGGTCACATGATCCCAATAAGGCTCATAAGTAGTCGAGGGCTTGATGTCTAAAAATATTTGAGTTAAGGCAGGGAGATCTGTTCTTGCGGAAGCTTTTGCCTTGACCGCTGACCGGTATAACTTTTTAAAGGTGGTTTTGGAAGGAAAGGATATATTAGCTGCTTGGGTCCAGGGTTCGGGGGGGGCAATTAGCCAGAATGTCAATTTGATAGCATTAAGCTAGTGAATAGATACCGAATGGCCAGCTGCAATTACAGCCTGCTTTTGTCAAAAGATTGCTGATAAAGGGCCCACTCGAGGGTGCCCGTTGGGCATTGTAGCGCCGGCCCAACGAGGAGCAAGACCCATGATGAAGCATGACACCCATTTGGGTGTGTGAGTGCCCTAGTACCTAAAAGGAACCTTTCTCGACTTTTGGTTCCTATATATCTGACCTGATACCTCTCTTCTTAGGAACTGCATACTGTTTATTAATACGCCTGAGCAGCAATACTATCATTGTTCTTCTGTGAAGGTCTGTTGCAAATCCATTTGTCAGTCTACTCTGTTTTTGGTGCCTCCATCAATTTCACCTTTTCTGGCAAATGTGTATAGTCATGATATGATGTGACTAGAACTTTCGTGCTGGATTAAATGTGTAATCATATCAAATGAGGGCGGTTCCTCCAGGGTCTCCCCATAATGCGTCTGTGAGTATTTGTAGCAAGGCGGTCATATATAAATCAGGTGGGCTGTCCCCCAGGATATAAATCAGCCCCCAAGTATCCAATAATGGGTGAATTTACATTGTGCTGTTATCGCATAGTTTTAAATCGGGAACCTCTAGTCCTCCTTTGTCATAAGAAAGTGTTAAGGTTGTCCTTGGCGTTGGCTTCACTTACGGTGTATGTTGTGTATTCAGCATTGTTTTCATTTTTGTTTGCTGAACCATAACTAACCTTTAACTATTACTTTTTCCAGAGAATCTACATACATATAGAAGATACGTGACGGGGAATCATGTTATATGGTATAATATATTGCCATTGAGGGGTTCGGTAAAATCATAATCCATGAGTGGTTCGTAATATCAACAGAACCCTGGGATGGCAATATAGGGTTAGATTACTCAGGTCACCCATTAGGTATGTTTTACATTACATGTCTATTTTGGGGTAGTTAGTTTGAATTAGCTGTTCTCTTCGAAGCACTGCTAACAATGGGCACAGACTGGAATTAGGGCGTTTAGGATTGATTTACCTTTCATGAATAATTTGTTGATAAAAAGTAATGGACAATAGTGAGGGTCAATGGATTTGTATGATTCTGTGGCTGCAATGTTTACTGAATAACTATGGGTTTACTGCATCCGTAACATAACATCCATATTTCATTAAAAACATTATTTCTCATTAAAATGCCTAAAAATAATAGTGCCAAGACCATTCTGTATATTTTACATTTTTTGCCATACAATTTAGATAACCTTGTTGCTCAATTTTGTCATCCAAGGCACATAATCCTAGTAGCCCAGATAATGGTAAAGCTCTGCAGAATATTTTGGGGGCTCTCATTAGGATGATGACACATTGTACTGTGAACCATTTAATATTTTCCTTATTTCACAGTTCCCTGGCAAATATGGTTTTCATACCACTGTATTTTGTACAATACAAAATCACCCAAATATGTTATATATATATGTGCACAGTTGACATACAAAGCAAAGTGCTTTCACTGGAAAGTAGGCCATATCTCAAAAAAATAAGGAGCAGGATAGGTTTGTGCTAACACTGTCAGTGAAACTATTTCAAATTAACTATGCTAATTAGTCTCAACTACTGCCCAACCCTTTCCACTCCAGTGACATGGAGGTATCATATAATACATTTCACCTAGGAACACATTTTATCACTTCCAAACAGTGCAAGCTGCTTGGTTGCAAAATACCTTTGTGAGCTTCCCAAAAAATGTACAATGGGTTTACAGCCTGCCCACTGCTTACCATTGGTTGGCTTTATTGTCACTCTCATTTGCTTGCTTCGTATTCAATGGCTTGTCTTCCACTTCTTGTGTTTGTCTCTGCCCTGGGGCATAACTTCCATACATGCCAACATTTCAGAAGAGGAAAGTGGGAGATTTTAAAAAAGCAATTGGGAGAATGTGTTTCCCCCATTTTCTATTGATGCAGAGGCAGTTTCAGGTGGGAAACAGCCATAATAAAGCCATTTTTGACATATAGTAAATCGTGAGTCTCCCAACTGAATCGGGTCTATTGGAATGTATGAGCTTCTTTAACATCCTTTTGATTGGCTGACTTGTATCCTTCCACTGCTCACTTTTAGGGAACTCCTTTTTTTTTTTTTGGTTAAGCACTTCATGGAAGTGCACGTCTTTTCCAGCTCTCTCCCTTGTGTGCTTCTCCCTTGTTACATATCTGACCCCTGCCCTCCATGTTGCTCTCTCCCTCCTGTGCTGCTCTATCTTTCTCTCACTTCAGCCAAATTCCCTTGCCCTCCACACTTTGTGCTGCTTTCTCTCTTGTGTGGTTCCCTCTCCCCATGTTGCTTTCCCTGTATGCTGCCTTTCCCCTCCTCTCCTCACCCAACTTTATTTTTATTGTATCCATTCACCCACATTCTGTTGCTTTACCCTCACTTGCTTCCCAGCCCTCTCCTCCATTTTCCCGTGGTCCAATTTGATTTTAATTTATTTGTTTTGGGGAGAGTGTTGCAGAAAATAACTGCTGGTTCCTCTGCCATGCAAAAAAGTGCTTTTGTGCCTCTGCAATTGTTTAAATTTATTTTTTGGTAAATAAAAGAAAATGGTGCCACCATCATTTTGTAGGCGTGTGCATTCGCAGAGAAGCAGCACATGCAGACGCCTACAAAATGACCCAGCCACAATTAAAGACATTGCATCTTTATTTTACCTTTTTAGGTCTCACCTAGACAGCGCTTGGGCTGTGTCTTCGAGACATGTGGTAAATACTTCGTGTGCTTACAGCCCGTCCATTGCTTTTCATTTGTTTCTTCAAGTATCCTTTAAAAAGCTTTGCTTCCAAGTGATTAATCTTTGTCCCTCCTTTACATGGGTTGTTCCCACCCACAGATCACCGCCCCATTACTTGAAGCCTTACATTTGTCCCATTTTAGCAACTGGTTTAGGAACTTCTAATTACTTTGTCTAAGAGCACCTCACACCTGTGCTCTGTTTTCACTTGCTCTGAGCTTGTCTGTAGACAGGGCTGTAATTCTTGTTCTTATCTCATCACATCTGCTGTTTTATTGATGACCGAGATCAAAGGTCAGACGTTGTTTCCCCGAGGGCGCCTGTGCTTTCTCAGACTTCAAATTAGAGAACCTGTCACACCCCACCCCCTAACTCATCGCTGCTTGCCCCCTCCTTGTTTATCTTCAAATGTGGTTTGCTTATCACATTCCCTGCGTTGACTAAACTCAGTTTCTGGTTTACTTTGCAGAAAGCCCCTTGTCGACTGACTCACAACGAACTTTAAAATACTGTTCAGCGTTGGTTCATGCCAGGAAGTTTCTTTAACCAATCTCCTGACTTGTTGCATGTGACTGGTGGTTTTGTTTTCTCTTCTGGCTGGGTTGTATATGTCTGTTAGACGATTGCCACTCACCCTGCTTTGTCTTCAGGGCACCATGTGTTGGGACACTGAAGATGCAGGAAGCTCACTATTTTGCAGCATGTGTGATGAATAGCTTCCCCATCTCCGTCACTAAACTAATCTGTATGTTTCCTTATTCGGTGCAACGTTTCATGTCATGAAATTGGGGTGAAAGGGGTCTGACACATTCTATCTTGAGGGTTCTGTGGAGGGACTAGAATCCTCTACCTCTTGGCGAAATTTGAGCACGCACCACACGTGAATGAGGATAACTCCTGGTTTGCATGATTCCACAATGGCACTGGCGTAGCAGTAACAGATTCACAGGCCTTGTGACATGTGCGCCCTAGATGGTGTTCTTTTGCCAGCTGTGCCGGGGCAGTATCACAAAAGCTCTTTGTGCTGCACTGGAACAATTGTGGATCAGCTTATGTGCTATTCACTTTCTCTCTTTCACCTTTCCTCATCTCTTTTGTCCCATTGCCACAGACCGGTAAACTTTTATGAGGGTCAGTAGAAAAGAATTGGGCAGATGAGACTGAACTCTGAGCCAACCCAGGTTTCTCATTTGCGGCTGTGTGTTCAAAACCCACTGCAATATGTAGTTTGACTCATGAATCTTTAAGATATTTAAAGCAATTGTAATTGAATGTTCCTATAGTATAAAATTATCTGTCAAAGTGTACAATATTATCTGTCCCAGGCCCAGCCCTCCCCATGCTGCTCCATCACTCCTGCTCCTTTTGTTCCCTTGCTTCTTCCCCATTTTCTTATTGCTTTCTTTTTGCTTTTCCCTCATTTTTCACTGTTTTCTCCTTCCTACCCCCATTTTTGAGGTGCTTTCTCCTTGTTTTCAGATCACCACAAAGCAGTTAGCAACTCCAGCACCTTGAGACACTCGCACGTGATTTGCTGTACTTGATAAATCCTCGATTGATTGAATCCTCAATTGAAGAGTGTAGGAGGCTGGCTCTCAATATAGTGCACTAAAATGAAATACACTGTGCAGAGAGTCCATTGAGTCCCAGATTGGAATACAGAGGCAAAAGTAGATAATCCTAACACTCTATTTGTGGTAGTGTGGGCGAGCAGTTAGGCTTATCAGAGGGTAGTGCTAAGCATTTGTTGTACTCAGAGAGGCAATAAATGATAAAGACCCAAGAATAAATCCGAGAACAATTTGAAAAATAACATTGATTTTTATGTAATTTTTGAGACCAAGAACTTCATTCTTCAGTAAGTACATTTTATCAAATGAATGGTCAAAGTTCGCAAAATGAATTACTTTTGTGCACAATTACGCACCATTGAAGCTAATGGGAGAAAATAGAAAAATACATTTAAAATCATACACTTAGATCTCAAAGTTCCCCTTCTATATTTAAGCAAGTAGCAAGGCCAGGCCAAATGTTCCACCAGCGGATTCTCAGGAGTGTCCCGGATGCGGTCGGGAGCAGGGTGCTGAGTTAGTTGGCAGCTGGTGTGCTACGAAGGAGAGGGCCACCTGAAAACACACTGCATAAGGGGACTTAAAGGTAAGTCCAAGGGGTCTTACTTGAGGGAGCAGGTTGGAGGGGTCTCAGGACCTCAGGAGCACAGCTGATTCATAGGTACCCAGGCTGGGCGGGCTGTGTGCAGAGCAGATTGGTCAGCCAGGCGGCGTACGTCAGGATGTCCTCGCGGTCAGGAACAGGCAAGTTGTAGAAGTGATTCCGTGACAGCTGGGCAACTCACCAAGTGGGTCACAGGGGTCTCAATGTCACTCGATGGGTGCCTGCTTCCTGGGCAGTTGGAGTCCTGATTGGACTCTTTGTCTCAGTGTATGCTGCAGAGGGTCTGGTACCCCGGACATTAGTGCGGCACAGCTCCAGTAGATCCTGGTGTCTTCACACTTGGTGGGGAGACAGATCTGAACCTCTGGAGCTGGTGTACTACTTTTGGTTTACGTGCTGCATCGGAGTAGCCAGGTAGCAGCAGGTCAAGAGACCAGATTCTGCTGGTTCGGTGCCTGCAGACGGCAAGGGAATAGTACCTCTACTCCAAGGGAGTTCATTGGTGATTCATCAAAGGCTGGAGGTGCCCCGGGGTTCTTGGAGGCTTCATAGTTGCAGGACGAGACAGTACACCACGATTGTCGAATCCTTAAGGCAGCAGGCAGGGTTTGATTGACACCAAAATTCTGCAGCTGGGTTTCAGTTCTCGGGTCAGCAGCTCTTCTATGTCCATATCTTCTTTGGGTCCATCGAATCTAAGGCTCAAGGTCCAGGGATGCCTACTGAATACTAAATTTAAGGCCGTTAAAGGGAGTGACAGATAGTGGCCAATGGGCTTCCTACCTTTAGGGTGCCTACACCCTCAAAGTGACCACTTTGTGTGCGGAGGATCACTACCCTAGCCCTGATCATCAAATTCCTGTCATCCCAAAATGGAGGAATTGAAAAAGTTGTGTCCACATCACCGGCCCCAAGTTAGGGGGTGGTGCTGGCTGAGTGCGGGCAAACTTCCTAATCAAACTAATTTTCCCACCTGTCTTCCCACCAAATGTGGAGCAGGGCAGGGGTGTTGGCACCCTAAACTATCTTAAGATGACTGGTTGCATTTCAAAGGAGACATCACCCTTGAAGCTTCACGCCCTAGAAGGCCATCCGGGCCTGGAGGAGATGTGAAGCACCTCCGCCCAGAGCAGGCTTTGTTCCTGGACTCTGAGTAGGTTATCTCTCACCCCATGAGGTCAGAAACATGTCTGGTGGTGGCAGGCTAGCTAAGACTAGTCAGAGACCACACTAGTGCTTGGTAGTTTTTCAGGGGACCCTCTAATAAATCCAACACTGTCATCAGTGAGGATTTATTAAGATGAGATGTTTGGTACCAAACATGTCTGGTGGTGGCAGGCTAGCTAAGACTAGTCAGAGACCACACTAGTGCTTGGTAGTTTTTCAGGGGACCCTCTAATAAATCCAACACTGTCATCAGTGAGGATTTATTAAGATGAGATGTTTGGTACCAAACATCTTAGGGGTACAGTGAAGCCATCAGGGAGCAAGGAAACTTGTAATGACAAGTATCCAGCCTGTGCACTCCGTATGGCTTCCCTGTGCACTTACCATATCCAAGAATTGACTTAGATATTGTAGAGTCATATATGCTCATGCAGATAGGTCCTCACATGGGATATAGTGCACTCTGCCTTAT
The DNA here is from genome assembly GCA_963921515.1 of Calotriton arnoldi. Lineage (NCBI taxonomy): Eukaryota > Metazoa > Chordata > Amphibia > Caudata > Salamandridae > Calotriton > Calotriton arnoldi. Next base: position 3,783,992 of record CAWUFW010000335.1, read on the forward strand.
GGCAGTTGGGGTGACTTACCTATACCTCATGCAGTGTATGGGGGTATCGCACACAGGGCTGTATGCCATGTCGACTCTTCAGTTTATTCTGCACTAAAGACATGCAGCCTGCAGTGTCAGTTTGCATGGTCTTGGTGAGGGGTAACTGGGGTGGCACAATTTGTGCTGCAGCCCTAGAGGGCCCTCTTCCATACCAATGCCCTAGGTACTAGGGGTACCATTTACTAGAGACTTACAGGGGTTGCTGAATTTGTGCCAATTGTGGTACAGTTTTAGGAACGAGATCTGGCACTGGGACCCAGTTAGCAGGGACCCAGTGCACTTTTAATTCAAAATCACATTACACACACCAGGCAAAAAGTGGGGGCTAACCATGTCAAATGAGGCACTTTCTTACAAAGAGTGTGTCTGGGACTGCAAATTAGTTCTCCATGGTCAAGAGGCCATATGTGAATATAAAAAGATTTGGGTTCGACATCCACGGCTATGTAGCTTTTCACCATATGGTTTGCCCCTCAGTAAATCCTATCTTAAAGCAGCATAAAATCTCTTCCTTTGTGACTTGAGAAGGGATCCACAGACAGCATGCTGTGGGATAGCTTTTCCAGGATCGCATCAGTCCTCGTGTCAATAGTCACTCTATAGTGCTTGGTGGAAATATGCAATGATGCCCAAATGGTAGCCTTTCAGATCTTATTTGCGATCACTTCAGTGAAGGCTGCTTTGTATTTGGTGGAAATGATCTTAATGTCTTGGGCACCAGTCTCCTAAGCAGCATCGTAGCATAATGCTGTGCCTTCAAAAGCCGGTCTGGAAACTGACTTTTCAATAACATCCTCACAGCAATAGTGGCCAATAGCAACAAAACGCTTGCAGGATTTTCTCAGAGGGCTTTTGCAGGTGCAAGTGGAGGATTTTACAGATGTTTGCATGGCACGCTTATGCAGTGTAAATTTGAGGTATAGAAAGAACACTAAAAATGTTGTTTCTTGGTTGAGTTGGAATGGTAAAATTACCTTTGAGAATTGGCCTCAAAGGCAGCCCTGTGGCAGACTGAGTGATGCCAGTCAGCAAGGAAGACCGGAACCTTATTGCAGTGGTAATGGCCACTAAAATAATCACTGGGAAAGTGAACTGCTTGCCCTTTATCTATGCTTTGCGAGCAACTCAATTATCATTGGTGACGGAGTTTGACTGCACAATTTGGATATCACCTTGAAAGTATAGAAAACATTCTTTTATATATGTTCAAGATGACAGCCTCATTGTGTGATGAAAAATGACGACTCATTGATGGATATGTCACACAAAGTCCATATTGAAAGGATAGCTAACAGTGTTTTCTATACTTTTAACTTTTCGTTACTATTCTCTTTGTTAATGCTGGTGCATTTTAAAAGCATTTGGCATTGGCAAAATCACTAGTGGCTGCCATCCTGGGGTGGGAGAGGGGACCCGGGTGTCGGAGTAAAGACTGACTAAATGCTCACAAACAGGCACAGGAAAGTGCAATGGGACAACATACAGCACACCACCAAGATGGCCATCTGTCACCTGGTGAGCCGTGGAGGAGTACCTGGAGGGGGGGATGAAAGGGGAGCGACGGGTTGTCTGAGGGGAAAGCAAGGGAAAGAACACCATCTGCAGTAAATTAATGAGCAAACCATACACTCCCTTGGAGTGCTAAAAAACCAAATGAAAGTTAAAAAAAAAGTTGTTGCAGTCGAAGGAAACACCTTATAATCAACGCAAAACAAGCTATGCTCAAGGGGTGGGATGAATGCAGAACGGGGAGGAAAGCCATCCAGTAAAGATCAGGGAATTGAGATAGACAAGAAAACCATCCAATCATGAGCAAGGAATGACAAAGTCTACACTTTGTAATTTTGTGTACAATGCTGTCTGGCACAGATAGCTAATGCTGTCTGAGGTGAGATCAAAAGAAGTGTGTAGATCATGAAAATGGGTATTACAGTGCATTCGGATGGGTAATTCTTGATATGCCTAATCTTATCTTTCCTCATCTAAGTCGTTACTGCATGAGATGGTACTGCATCCCCAGATGGGCACCGTGCTCCCAATCTTGCCTTTTAGTTTTGAGTGGCACTGCTATGGCTTCCCTACAATAGTGCTTTCTCCATTTTGTATCATCTATGTGGTTCACAAAGTAAAAACCATGTCCATGGATAAAGGAAGAAATACAAGCATTGGAAGAATGTAATTACTGGGAAGAGGAAAAGTAGGATTCAACATGATGAAAATTACTGACACGTAATCTGTCTTACTAGCGCATACTTCATTCTAGTCCCGGTACTTGCAACATGAGGACATACCAAATTACCACTGAGATCTTGATCAGTGAGGAAACAAGAGAAAACTGAACTAATCTCTGCACCCCCAGAATGTATTAATCTGCATAGAATCAGGTCATAGATAAATGTAAGAGCCCACAGACACCTTGCCCAAAAGATGAATAATGGTTGAAAGAAAACTCAGAACACATACTTTGATCATTAGAATTAGGACACACCAAAGTCCGACCTCAGGGCTTGGCTGAGACTAAGGTCAGCAATAGCTCCCCTCTTTCCCTGCCTTGCAAATTCAGGGAAGGCAGCTCCTGTTCACTTTGAGGTAAGAGCCTGTCTGAGTCTGCTTAATCTGAAAGGTTGTACTAAATAACTCCTCTGAGTGTCGACATCGGAGGTATTATTCTGTACATTGCTCATTTGTTTCTAGAACAGCCTTTACACCCAGAAACGCGAGTTTCAACAGCAGGTGCATTTAGACATCTGACATATGTTTCTCTCATGCTGGTGCTCTATCCTGCACCACTCCATTCTACGCCACTTCACTCTACTCTGAAATAATCTACTATACGTCACAGCAATCTACGCCACTCTACTCCACTCTGTGCCACTCCACTCTATGCCACTGCACTCTACAACACTCTACTCTTAACCGCTGCACTCTACGCCAATGCGCTCTACACAACTGCACTCTGTCACTGCACTCTATGCCACTGCACTCTACTCTGCATCACTGTAATCTACGCCACTGGTTTCTATGCTACTTTACTCTACTCTACACCACTGCAATCTGACACTCTACTCTGCAACACTGCACTCTCTGCCACTGGTCTCTACTCCACTCCACTTTGCACTGCTCCAGTCTACGCCACTGCACTCCATGGCGCTATATACTCTACTCTGCACCACTCTATAATGCTCTACTCTGCACCACTGCACTACATGCCACTAGATTGTACTCTGTGGCACTACCCTTTGTATCACTCAACTCTACGCCACTTCACTCTACACCATTCTATGCCACTATACTCAACTCTACTCTGCGCCACTGCATTCTATGACACTGCATTGTGTGCCACTGAATTAAATGTCACTGCACTTAATGCTATTATACTCTGCAACACTCTACGCCAATGCACTCTACACATGTCCACTCTACTCTGTGCCACTCCAGTGTATGCCACTCTAAGCGACTCCACACTACGCCACTCCAATACACGACACTCTCTGCCACTGCACTCTACAACACTCTACTCCACACTTCGCCATATGCCACTCTACGCCACTCTCCTCTATGCCACTAACTTTTAGCCATGTTGAACAGCAGCCACGCTGGTGAACAAGATGGCTAAAACACATTGGCAAAGCCAATGGCTCTTGCATAGGCAACACCTATTGGCTTTGTCAATGCTTGTTTTTCATTATTGCTGATTCTGTACAGCATCGCCACAAAGCATTTGCAAGCGAGTAGGTTTCGAGGGTGAGAGCTATTGGCTTTGCCAAAGCTTGTTTTTAAATTCCTTTTCCAAATCAGCATTCTTGGCTCTCTCACAAATCAGCGTTTCCAGATGTTTAGTTTAAGTAGTTCAAAAAAAGTAAACCGAAATTATAGCTGAGATAAAGTATTTGGCTGGTAAACGAACGCCCAGGAATGGAGTATGTGTTCTCTGGTGAGAAAGAGCATCTGGCAGAACTAGGCTGGGCTGACGGGGTACGTCCTGCTTCCCCCTAAACGCAACATTTTCTTAGCCATCACCAAACAAATGAGGCCCTTCGCTTCACCTTCCTGGGGCATATACTGCCCTTCCTCACCCGACCTTGGTGCTGCCAGACCCGTCCCAGGCTGGCACGCTCCATCGCCTGCTCTCCCACTGATCGAATAGCTGTCAGTCTAGATATAATGGGAGTGGATACGTTTTTAATTGAGGCCGCATAATTAAAGCGTCAAGCAGAGCAAGAGAGTCCCTGTGGCTGGCAGCTGCTGTCTGGAGTCTCCCTCGCTGTTATATCCCACTGGAGTGCCATTCAGTGACCTGGCACAGAACATGATGATGGCAAAAACTAACATGAACAAAGATTGATCAGGCGGCTGTATGCATGTGGCTTCTGTGTATGTGTGCAGCATGTAGATCAAAGGTTTCAGTCCCTGCAGGTGGCTTAAGTCGGCCTTTTATTTCTGCGGACGATGGTAAGAATAAAATTAATACATATTGCTAACGTGGGAGGTGACATTTTTAAAGTGGGGAGGGGCAGATCAGTTAAGGCGTGCTCTGCTGATTATGACTGGTTGATTTTCATAATGGAAGTAGTGCTGCAGTGCTTTAACGGCAAGTCATTGGTCACAGATATACTGAAATCAAGAACACATGGGGCATTTGGAGCCTCACTGACCCATTAAATAGTCTCCAAATCAGCTTCTTTGCTCCAGTCCTTAATTCGTGAAATGAGCCCACCTAGATGGCAAGGCAGTAGCGCGGGGCTTTGCACATGCACATCATCTCCAATTTTGGGGCAGATTTACAAGCCCCTTGCGACAACTTTACACCGCTGTTGTGTCACTTCCGTGACACAGCGTCGTCGTAAACAATGCCCCACGTTGTGACATATTTACAACGTGACGCATCTGGGGAGATGCGTCACGTTGTAAAGCCCTGCGCTACATTATACCTGCGTCAGGTATAATGTATGCAGGGTGGGCGTTCCCACTCAGGAAAGCCTCGTAAAAGTGACGCCGTGAAATCTACAAGATTTCACGGAGTCACTTTTACGACGCCACTGCGTCAAAACCTTGCGCCTGCTTGAAGCAGGCGTAAGGAGTGACGCAGCATGTTAGGAATAGGCATTCCTAGCCATTGCTGGAGTTGCGTCATACTTGCGACACGACTCCAGCAATGCGCTGCACTTACGCCAACAAGATGGTCACGCATCTGTCTATCCTTGCGCCAAGGTGCGCCGCATTGTAAATGCTAATAATAGGTAACTGTGCCTACAAGGGATTTCATTTAGAGTACTCAGTTATACTAGTTCAAAAATTACTCTCTGGTTAAGTCCCATTTGGTGACTAACCTTGGAAAAATCGAAACACCAATTCATTCATTTACATCATAGTTAATATAGTAAACAATTTTAAACACGGGTGTATATTTCTGAATTTTTTGCTCATTTAATGTGGGTAAACAGAAAGGGGTACAAAATGTGATAGTTAAAACAAAATGACAGAGGCAGATAAATCATATACAAAAATTATAACCTTCAAATCATTAGTGTGGGCATCTATTTCAAACTAATAAACACAGAAAAAGAATCTGAACATCCAGAAAACAATTCCTGACAGAGTAAAACACTGAAGAAAATAGATGAGCTTATCGACGTTTCGGTCTTGATAGCATGTGAGTCCGTTAGACCATCTTCGGGACGGTGAAAGGAGAATTACAACTGACCCATAGGCTGTGTGTTTCAACTTGTAGATGCCGACTGTTGAGACAGCGGAACTCTAGAGGAACAGTGTCCCGTACATGCCGCTCGACTCAAGCGAGTGTCAAAATAAAGCAAATCCAGCTGGATTGCTTTTGCTAGAATTTAATTGTCAGCTTGGACATTCACCAAGCATATTGAATATCTTTCCATTCCGGTGTCTGTGACCTGGAAATTTTAACAAAATAGGATTCGTCTGGTTCTTGACACATGCTTGACCAGCCCTATGGGTCAGTTGTAATTCTCCTTTCACCGTCCTGAAGATGGTCTAACGGACTCACATGCTATCAAGACCGAAACGTCGACAAGCTCATCTATTTCCTTCAGTGTTTTACTCTGTCAGGAATTGTTTTCTGGATGTTCAGATTCTTTTTCTGTGTTTATTAGTTTGAAATAGATGCCCACACTAATGATTTGAAGGTTATAATTTTTGTATATGATTTACCTTCCTCTGTCATTTTGTTTTCGCTATCCCATTTTGTACCCCTTTCTGTTTACCCACATTAAATGAGCAAAAAATTCAGAAATATACACCTGTGTTTAAAATTGTTTACTACATATCAACTATAATGTAAATGAGTGAATAGATGTTTCGATTTTTCCAAAGGTTAGTCACCAAGTGGGACTTAACCAGAGAGTAATTTTTGAACTAGTATAACTGAGTACTCTAAATGAAATCCCTTGTAGGCACAGTTACCTATTATTACTTACAATTCCCAAGCCTCCAAGGGTAGATTGGGTTTCCCACTGTTTTTCTTACTGCATTGTAAATGCGGCGCATCCATGGTGGCGCAAGGGTATTTTTCTGTCTCGCAATTAAACTGGCGCATCCCTGCTAATATGCAGGGATGCGCCAGTTCTTGTAAATCTGCCCCGTAGACTGCAGTGCTTAGATTATCACATAAATAACTGCTGCTGAAACCCATCATCTGAGCCATGCACCAAAGGTGACCCTTGTTTATAGCCTGGCTGACTGCAGGCCTCTAATCAGAATTGCTGGGTAAGAGGCTTCATCAAATAATAAGCATGTCAATGCATTTGCTGGAAACCTCACCATTATGTTCGGACAGGTGGAATTGGGTCCTGAGCAAGTGGGCTGTCTCTGAAGTTGTTTAAAGATGTGTAACTAGAAGATTGACACAAAGGGATGATGGGTGAAAATATTCCTCAAACTGTGAGAGTTACAATTGCAATTATTGAAAATGCTCTGTCAAAGTGTTCGAATTGGAACGCTATGGGGAGTGGCCTTAGGACCAGACAATCATTTATCTAATTGTACGGTTGCACTCCCTTGATAGTTCCAATTAATTCGAATGGGATAATTTGGATCCATATCTTGAAAAATACACAAGTTCAGTCACTGATGAGACTCTTTAAATTCCAATTTTGAGATCAACCCTTGCAGTTTTATTCTTGGTCTGGACTTTTCGGCGCTTGAACCTCCATTTCGGAACATGTGTGTTATATTGGCACTGGGTTTGAGAGCCATTCGGTTTGGCTTCCCATGAAACAGTGTTTCAATATTTCTTATGTATATCGTGGTTGAGTTATGGTTATTGTTGAAAAGCAAAAATACGTTGACCATGCATTAAGTTGTTATTGAGAGTTTACTAATGTTTTGATTATACTGTACAATATTTATCTCCCGCAAATAACCAACAAAGAACTGTTTACTAGTACTTTTTGAGAATAATTTGATTGCTATTGAATAAACACATCCTTATAACCTCCTTTCAATAGGGGAAGAAGTGCTGGATAAGAAGGGGATCCAAACAGATCCGATAGCTATTTTTGGGCCAGATCCGGGTTGGCCACAGTGAAGCGTGCTGTATCTCAATGCAATTTGCCAATAACTAAACACATTCAGCCATGGCTGCACTGCGCATTTGTGCAGCCACCTTCCCAGAGCCCCTAAAGGTCCCTGGGACCCCATCCCACAGAGCTAGCTCCACTTTGTGCCCCAGGGAGGCCACCCCGGGACACAGTTTCTCTGCAAACAAGAGCACACAGGGAAAAAACAAAACAGTGAACACTCAGTGGTGGGATCAGAGAAAAATACCTGCTCCCGCTGGGTGGGAGCAAAGCTAATTCCACTGCACCCGGGACCGCGAGGACCCAGGGTGTCCCACCATGGCCTCCCAACGATGTATGCTGTGGGTGCCTAAGTTGGATGTATTTGAATTAATGGAACACATTTTTATCGAACTACATTGTCATAGTTACAATTTAATGAAAACCTTTTCATTGAATTATGGTTTTAACATTGGCTTGTTTGTTTTATCGAAACCTTTTGGAAGAATGTCTTTTTAATCGAAAAAGGCTATTTTTATTCTGTTATACACTATATTCTACTTGCATGGGAAGCAGGATGTAGCCTAACGGCTAGGCAGGGCCGGACTGGCTACCGGGCATTTTGGTGTGCTGCCAAGCTGGGGGCTGATTTCGTTGATGGGGACCAGCGTGTGCTTAAAACCATTCGTTTTGCTTTGTTTATTTAGAAGCACACGCAGGTCCCCATCAACGAAATCAGCCCCCACCGCAGTGAAATCAGCCCCAGGTTGGCAGCACACCAAAACGCCCGGTAGCCAGTCCGGCCCTGCGGCTAGGGCGGTCAACCTCCAATCTGGGGAACCTGGTTCGAGTCTCGGCAATGAGCTCAACATCCTGTGATTCTGGGCAAATTACTTAATCTCACAGTGCCTCACAAATATGAATGTAACGCAACTGGTGCTTATGTAAAGCGCTCTGATACCTTCGGGTCAAGTTCGTGCTATATAAAACTTCGAAGAATAATAGAATGTTGATCTTTCGTCAGATCAACTGTCATTCTAACTGGAAGGCAGCAGAGGGCGCAGTACCATAAGACTTCTGTTAGCTCCGTCAGTCACACAAAAGGTAAAGCTAACCATTTGCTGACACAAATCTGCTTTAAATGTAGTGTTCCTTTTCCAGGCATTAAACAGACTAGATCCTATATATCTTTTGTGTTCTATTCCAGGGCCAATAACTCGGAAAAGAAATGGAAGTAATATATATTATCTCTGAGTGTGGTAGGCTCTTGTTAACTAATGACACTAATTGTACTGCAGTTTCAATTAAACTATGTTTTCATTTTTTAAATGCACCTTTACATTTTCGATTTAAATGCATTTCCAGTAAAATGTTTCCACTAAATTTTTATGTTTTGTTATAAATGATTTTCCTTAAATAAGGTTTTCCATGACTTTGTTTCCTACCATATGGCTTCTATGTTTTCATTTTTCTATGAATTCACCCACTACCACCCCAGTTGGGCACCGGGATTCCTACCTTAGGCCCAGGGGATAGGGTCCCTGGGGTCAGTGTTGGCTCAGGGAGGTGGGTTGCCATATTTTGACGAGTTTGTGTATGGAAAGTTTCGGGGTGAACCATCAAGTGGGGGCCGGAAAAATGGGGGGCCCCAAAATGCAAATTCCCAATCATTTTCTATTGACTTTTTAAAGAAGGGATACAGCAAAAACTGCTGTACAGAATTACACCAAAACTGCCAGGAAGGTAGATCCAGGTCGATAGATTGGGCTTTTTAGGTCGAGCCTGAGCCATCGCGCATGCGCTGCTCTGGCGATCTGCTGTAGTGGAGTAGGGAATAGAAGCCCTGCCCACTCTCCGCCCATATTTGCCATTGGCTTGTGTCATTGTCTGTCCTAAATGCTTGCTTCTGATTCGTAAATAGGCTTGTTAGTCCCTCCTTAGTACCGCCTCCTCTTCATTTGTCACCTCCCAGGGCGACTGGCCCCTTTACTTCGGTTGTTACACGGTACGTGTTATTTAGACTGTGAGCACTATTTTCTTTATCCAGTTTCTCTTACTGCAGGCACGACGTGGGGCCCTCCGCTTCTGAATGGCCTGTCCCCTACCACTGATGGTTGCGCTCTGAACCAATTGTGGCCGCGCACTATTTATGAGAAGCGTTAAAGGATAGTGGGCGCTTCTTGAGTTAGGCTCGCTGGGGGTACAGCGGTTTCCAATCCATAGCTTGCATCCTTACTGGTCCCCGCACACCGCACTCTCCCTGTCCGGCCTCTGAATGGTTGCTACACCGAGCCTCAGAGTTGCTCTCAGTAACCTTTAAGCGTTGACATAAGGAGACAGACCTTTGTCAGCTGTCTCCTGGACAAATGGAACCAGACCCCCACAGGGCTGCATAGACTGCCTGTGACTAGCTAGCTCCAGTTCCGTGTTCTCCTATGTGCGAGAGATCGCTCTATTTGTTTATTCAATATTGCGCAGACCTTTTTCAGTTCTAGATGCGACCTCCCCATCAGAATTCCCTTTCAATACTGCACAATCTTACAGAGCACAATCTCCCTTTATAGAAAATGTTTAAGTTCATCCTGTTTACCATAAAAGTTTTTGTCAGCCCCTCGCCTCCTTGCAGCTGATTGATTTGCTAAGTCTGTTGTAGTGCTACGACTTGCTTTGTAATCTGTTTAAACTTTGAAATACAAGTTTACGAATTTCACTTGTGAGTTATAAGGTGACCAGTCCTGAGCTGGCCTGATGCCTGAAGGTAACTGTGTGTTTTTTTTTTTTAAGACCCTGACAACTGTTGCAAGTCGCTCGCACTTTGTAAGGGTCTTTTTTCAGTAACTTTTTAGGTCTCGGCTCTAGATGGTGCGCATGCGCTATCTTAAACCGAGACTTCTTGTATCTAGTGTGTGTGGGATTCAGCCCACCCACGGCTCGCCATTTGCTGGCACCAACGTCTCTCCATTTTGCATGCTCCTCATTTGTCAAGGGCATGCCTACGTCATGGCTCTTCCGGTGATTAGCCCTCCCCAAGCGACTGGCCCTACGACTGCTAAACACCGCATCGGCCGTTGTTATGCATGTTTCGGGACTACTTTCTTACATATGGAAATCATGTGCCCCTACAGGCATGCCACCCTTTTTTATGCGTGCAGTGTTAGGGGTAAACATTGCACACTCACTCTCGTCTCTTTCATTGGTGAATAGTCCGCCCCATGCGTGCAGCTGCCACCCCTCCTCCCCCGGCCTTCCGTTCAGGCCCGGCTCTAGAATTCTTTCTTTGGGAGGGCCGGAAAGAAGCTTGGGTGGGCCATGAAGGTGAGTACTGGCCCAAAAATAATATATAGTATTTAATCGATTTGATATTTTAGGCATTGACATCTGTCCGCGTTTGACATTTTTAGCACAATAATCAGCACCCAAGGAGCTACATACTTCACTTTCTTTGATGTGGGGAAGGGGAGGGATGCTGTGCTTGTCAAATCTTTAAGATGCAGAACTTTAAGACTGCAGCAGGATCCTGGTCATGTGCAGCAGCAGCAGGAATGTTTCTGCTGCCATCCAGAGCCACTTTTTCAGCTTTTCATGTTTTTATAAAAACTTTGGCAGCTTTTTACTTTGCAAAGCATTGGAGTTTAAAATATGATGCAAAAAGCCCAGAATCATAATTTAGTTTTCAGGATATCTATGCTTGTCATTTGTGCATCACATCAGTTAATAAACTCTGCTGACTTCACACCTCTCCCCAGGCCTAAAAGTATCCTAAGTCAATGGTGTTAATCACTAAAATAAACGATAAGGGAGAGCCCACGGGGCTGCACGCCCCAGTGAAACATTAAGGTGAAAAATGCGTTTTTCAGTCTGAATGGCCTTGGGTGGGCCAGAGTATTCCTTGGGTGGGCCTGGCCCACCTGGCCCACCCTCTAGAACCGGGCCTGCTTCCGTTATGTGCGCTTTGGTTCACTTCGGATTTAGCTTAGTTTTACTGCTCTCCGCTCCCTGACACCTTACCTTTAGAGTGAAGACAACGTCTCCTCTTTTAAACCCTCCCTCGCTCCCCCCTGCCCTCTCCGAGAATTCTTTACATTGCTGTGGAGTCTGCGCGCTCTCAGCTTGTGACCCCAGCGCTCATGCACCACAGAGCAGGGCGAGTTTCACGAGTGACCTCGTATGATGAAAACAATGACATCGCACTAGCTCCTGAGAAAGCCTTAATTCATTGCAGGATGACGTCACCTTAGCGCTTGAGAAACCCTTCCTTCATTGCAGGAGCTTGGCTTGTCCTCAATCTGTCTTCTGCTCGGGTTTCCCCTGAGCAACACCGAGGTTAGTGGCTTAATACTCCATTCACTTGAAAGAATACTGAGGTGCAACTGCGAAACATTCTATCTCTGCACAAACAGTTTTGATGAAATGCTGCCAATTTTCGTAGTTGCAGTAAAATTCTAGACGTCTTCACTGCGGAGAACACAAGGGTCAGGCAGACCATACTAAAAACGTTGTGTAGTCCGCTTTCGGTGCAATTTTTACATTTATATTTGCAGCAGAAAGCCGGTGGCGAAGACAACCAACGGAAAAGCAGAAGACACACTGGTGAGTTCTAGTATTTGCAAATTGAACTGAGGCATTTCAAATATGCCGCCAGTTCCGCCGCTCGCTGCTCCTGCGTGGCCTGCTTCGCAAGATGTGTCTATCTGGCACACAGGAGCACTTGTGTTGAAAGCGCTGGTTTTGTGAGCAGACACGTTTTAAAAGTAAAGGGAACAATGGCCCAGCACCCCCACATTAAAGGTGCCTCCTAGTAATGGGATTGGACTATCAGATGTCCCATTATAGCAACAGAATGCTTATCAAGGGATTCTGCTTTAATCTGACTCCCAGGCACCAAGGATTCACGTATCCAAACGTAACCGTTGCACTCTTGGCAGTTGGTGACTGTTGCGTAGGCACTGTGCGTTGAAGAGGGCATGGTCAGGAAATCCATCGTAACGCAGTGGTTGGGGTAGTCTGTTAGTATCCAAAGGAACCCTTTTAAAAAACTTTACAATGAAGACAGATTGAGAAAAAATACAAAGTTCTGAACCCGTGCCATGCACTTTGCACTCAGTTCATTAATACCGATCATGGCTCACTGTGCTGTATCGGAAGTATTTCAACTAATGAACTGCAGGTAACAACAGAGCCTCTGTGTCAAAAGCATCAACTGTTACCTATCCAGATAACATACAAATCTGTGATCTACATGTTACATGATGAGCTTTGCAGCAGGCGCATTAGCTCTCCATGCAACTTTCTGAGTAAAAAATGAAAACAAAACTATCACTAAGCAAAACACAGATTTGCCCAGCAAGCGCATTAATCACCTGACCTCTCTTATTATTATTATTGTCCTCTCGCCATTTTGCTGGACACAGAGATTTCTGCAGCCAGTGTGCCTTACCCCTTAAGGTATTTTAACATGCAGCCTCTTTTTGACCAATTCAGTGAACCACTAGAGATTTACTGTCACATTTTTACTTACTGATAATTAGTTTGCCACGGAGTTTTCAAAAAGTTAATCTGTTGGTTTCCTGCCAGACTCCACACCCCGTGACTCTTCCCCCTGCCCTTTGCCACACTTTCACCCCCAATCTATCAATTCGTGTTGTAAATGGTTTCCAACTCCAGCACTGCCTGTCTCCCATCTTTCATTCAACCCTCCCCCGCCCACCTCCGGGTCTCTCTAGCTTACCCATGGTTCATTCAGCTCTCTCCATACACCTCTATTTACTCCAACCCGCAGCCACAACCTCAGTTCTCTCTACCACTCTCTGGATCTGCCACTACTTCTGTATTTTTCTGCCCCTCACTCTATCTCCCATCCTAAACCCCTCTATCTACACCTCACAGCTGTTTACATCTGACCATTGTATCTCTCCTCATCTACTTCATATTTCTTAATACTTAACCTCTCTATCTTGTTAGGCCCTTTCTACTTCACCACTTTATACCTCTCCCCTCTAACTAATTTCTCTACGTACCACGATCTTTCTCTCACTACCTAACCTCTCAATTTATTTCTACGTTTGTTCACTACCGCACATCTATACCTCCACTCTTTCTACCTCTGTTCTTTATCCTCACCTACTTACTCCTTTCTCTTCAATATTTTCTATACTTCTCTGTATTTCTCTGTAATCTTTTCTGCATCTCCTTCTGTGTCAGCTCCCCCTTTCTACCTCATCTACCTCTACATATCCCCCTTCAAACATCTGTTTACCGCAAAACTCTCTCTCTCTTTCGCACCCTTTCTCTCTTTTGCACCTGTGAATCTCACCTCTTTTTTTACCTCAACTCTTTCTCTGCCTCACCCTTTCTCTCTTTTGCACCTGTGAATCTCACCTCTTTTTTTACCTCAACTTTCTCTGTCTCACCCTTTCTCTCTTTTGCACCTGTCACTCACCTTTTTTTACTGCACTCTTTATTCTCCATACCTCACTACTCTCTTAACCTGCTCTGTTTTTCTGTACCTCTTCTCATTTGTCCTTTAGTTCACCACTCTCTCTACATTGTCTCTATTCTTCTTTACCTCACCTATCTACATGAGTACCTCTACCCTTCTCTGCCTTACTTACCTTTCTAACTTACCTCAACTTCAGTGTGCCCCAGAAACTCTACCTCAACATTTCCTTCTCCCTATCTCTAGCTCTCTCCACCACATTCTAAAATGTCACCCATCTCTCTACCTCTATTTGTCTACCTACTTCTTCCTCTTTCTGCCACTTTTATCCTTCTTTCTCGGTGTCTTATCTTCCTCTCTTTACCTTATGTCCCTATTTTCTTCATCCGTCTCTCTAGCCCTACTTCCTTCTCACACTACATCTCTGCTTTCGCAGTGCCATTCTCATTACCTCTCTGTATATTTTGAAAGAGGAGAAGAGGGTCTAGGTAGAGAAAGAAAAGTATGGTGATAAGATCCAGATTTCACTTGATTTAATGATGAAATTCTTTGGAGTAGTGCTCTGACTTTTCGCTGTTATAAAAAGGGCTACTTTTGAAAGGTATATATATTTGTCATTGCAAATTTCCAGCAATTAAAGCTGCATCCGTAGCACCATGCGGACATATTTCTTTTTAATATTGTTCAATAGACCACTAAACAACCACCACATCACCCTTACTTCTGTCTTTCTTACAATGGAAAAAACAGGCTTGTTTAACATCTGCTCTCTCCCTTCTCCAACCCCCTTGATTAGTTTCCATTATAACTGATAACCTGCCTTTCAAATGTCTACACGTTGTTGTGCATTGTCCGGTCACATGCAGGTGTAACCTCCTGAACCTATCTGTGCTCATCCAGGAGTTCTTTGAGTATGTACAAATACCAGTCTTATGTTGGTCTCCGGATTCCTTCTCGTCATGGACTCCGCTATTGCATGCTTGATTGATTGAGTGGTGATTCAGCCTTGATTTTTTCCCCCGTTACCCAAAAGTATATAATACGCACAGGCATCAGTGAAATGCTGCCTTTCGCCCATCATGCAGCTGACTTTTATACAGTTATTCTCGCATTGGCCAAAAGTCGCCACTTAATTCCACTCCACAACACAATTCCCCTACACACAACATATATCCAATCCACAGCACAGAATTCCACATCATGCCACAATAGTCAACACCACACAACATAATTCCATGCCACTACATGATAACACTCCACATAATTATACTCCATGACAAACAATCCCACTCCACATAATCACAGTACACTCAATATCACACAATACAATCCACATAATTCCACTACACATAACTCTACTCAACACCACTCAATTCCATGCCACACAATCCCAAAACAAGCAATTCCAATCCAGCCCACATAATTTCACTCCACACCACATGCATCCACTCCAAAACACATGGCTAAAAGACATGGACATTAACAACACCATTAGCTCTCGGATTGCCGAGACCTATTGGCTTTGCCATTGCTTGTTTACTTTTGTTTCTTGGATTTCCCAACACGCTGGCTCCGCAATGTGCAAAGTCGGAAGTCCGTATTTCCTTGTTTCTAACTCGGGTGGTCACATGCTTGGCCAGTCACGTGACTAGGCACCGAGGCGCAGCCCCAGCTCTGGGGTTTTATTCAAGGAGTCGTCGCTCGTGCTGTGTTGAGCCACAAGGAGCAGGTAAAATCGGCTCTTTTAAAAAAAAATTAGAATGTGTATTTGCCAGTCAGTTACGGGTCTCTACAGTTGTACCACTGAGACCCCCATAATTAATCACGATGCTGGTTGTTTAAAGAAGAGGACGTGGGCCGTAAGATATGCTGTGATCACAAGGCTTTTCCTGAATTAGTTGAACATAGTGTTTTTTTCCCTTCTGGGTCTGGTACTCATATTAGTTAGCTTCCCGCTGCGTTGTATCTTTGAAAAAAACAGTGGTAAGCAACTTAAATATAGATCTTTTAATCGGAACTCCAAAGCCCAGTTAACCTAATACGAACATAACGTGTGCATGTACATGGATTTGTGTTGGTGCTGAAAGTGCACTATAACATAAAAGGTTAAGTGCTAGCAAGGTGATTTCTTGTGAGGATGTTAAGACCTGGAAATACGAAATTTCAAAATCTGAATTAATGCGAAAAGTGCACTGTAAACCATCCTTCATGAGAAACTTGTGAAAGTACCGTGTTATTTAGACTGTGAGCACTATTTTCTTTATCCAGTTTCTCTTGCTGCAGGCACAACGTGCTTTGGTGCCTTCTTCACAACCCGCCCTCTCTCCCGTTGTCCGTGCCCCTTCTTTACCCCCTGCCCTCCCTCCCATTGTCGTGCCATCTTTACCCTGTCACCGCCCGCCCTCCCTCCCGTTGTCCGTGCCTTCTCCCCCCTCCCTCCCATTGTCCGTGATGCCTACCATTTGCAATAGGTCTCGCATTTACGCGAGTTTGAGCTATTGACATTGTACATGACAATGCCTTATATTTATGTTTTGGTTTTTAAAACATAAATAAAACGCATTGTCATTTACAATGCCAATAGCTTAAACTTGCGTAAATGCGAGACCTATTGCATTGCAAATGCTTGTTGTGATTTGGTGTAAACTGCTCAGTTGTCTTTAGAAATTAAGGGTCAAACCGATTTGTGTATCTGGAGGGTTGAGGCGTGAGAGGCTCTTGAGCACCAGTTTAAAAATGGAGCGTTCTGATTGGCCTAGGAAGCTTTTTTCCCTGGGCCAATTCCATGGGAGCGAGCGCTCTGATTGGCTGCCAGCAACATCAAAAAGATGTTGCTGGCAGTCATTACAGGACTCAGGGACTTAGGGACTCATTTATGAGCTTTGTGATGCAGTGAAGTGCAGCAAGTCCCCTGAGCTGCACTGAGTGACAGGGAAAGGGAAGGAATGCACCATATATAATGGAATATGGTGCATTTCTGCCCTTTCCCATGCACTGGTGCACAATGGGCTGCCTAGCGTCAAAACAGGCACCCCTTGCACCATGGTGGAAGGGTGCCTGCGTTGCAGACAGGAAGGTTTTTGTGCAGAAAGAGACATCTTTCAGCACAAAAACAATCCTGGCAGGCATATTCTTCTTTCTATGTGTGCTACAAAATGCAGTACACATAGAAAGAGGATGACAAGGAGAAATAGAGATATTTATCCTTGTTACCTCTCCCTTGGGAAGGTGTAAGATTTTGACACATCCCCAGATTTACAAGTTCTGGTAAATCTGGGGATGCGGCAAAATCCATGGGAGTTGTATGGGAACACCCAAACAATGTCCATGAAACGCCTTCTCAGGTCAGAGTAACGCAACGTAGTGATTTGTGATTTGTTTGAGTTACTCCAGATTTTTGGAGCCACTTAGAGCCTCGCAAAGTGGCTTTGTGCGGCTACAAAAATCTGTCTTTCGGTTTGCGTCACTCTTGCATCACTGACGTTACTTTAACCTTTGCTTTTTTCACAGTAAATTATGAAAGTTATTTTTTTTAAACCAAACCAGATCTTTTTCCCACTCCTAACTAGAACATTACTTTAACTTTTGTTTTTTTCAGTGAATTTCTAGGGTTTGTTCATGAAAGAAATATTTTATTACCATACGTAAAGCCAACCCCCCCTGCCTATGGCTAAATCCCGAGCAGGCAGCCAACCCCACACTGTGCACAGCCTTTGGCGTGCACAATAGAAGGTTGGCCTTTGGGCCCCAGGGACCACATCCGGGGCCAAATACAAAAGAAAAGGGGAGTGGCCCCTCTCAGACCCTTAGATGCTGCGGGGATCCCATCCCCCATGGCAACACCAATAAAAAAATGGGGGGCGGTGCTGTGTGATCCCCTCACTCCACGCCTCATTAGACCCTGGGGTTATGTACTTTAAAGCGAAGGGGGGGTCACATAGCCCCCATACTCGTGCCTTAAAAAGGCCCTTGGGACACCATTCCCCAGGGCTGTGTTTTCTTTAAAGGTGAGGGGTGCCGTGCAGCCCACCTCCCAAGCCTCATTAGGCCCTGGAGGCCCTATCCCCCAAGGCCATATATAAATTATAAAGGGGACGTGGCTGCATGTCCACACCCCACTCTGAGCCTCTTTAGGCCCTAGGGAACCCATACCCCAGGGCAGTTTTTTTTCATTTTAAAGGGGAGGGGTGCCACGTGGCCCCCCTCCCTGAGCCTATTATGGTCCTGAGGACCCCATCCTCAGGGATATATATATATATATATATATATATATATATATATATATATATATATATATATATATATATATATATATATATTCTCACGCTTCTTCCCAGACCACGGACCCATGAAAGGTGGTGCGTACGCCGGCGAAGCCCATCAGCCAAAAATGTCCAACCAAGTAAATCCCACCACGGGAGTACACGCACTCTCAGGACAAATCCACACGACAAGGGAATTAATGCTCAGGAAAGTTTTACTGGCTTCCACGCAACGCGTTTCGGCTGACCTGCAGCCTTGATCACACGTAAACAAGCCGTGTTCCGATAAGTTTTTAAGTACAAGCAACCAAAAATTAACATAAACATTTGGGCTCTGTCCAAACCAACACCTCATTCCACCAAAAACGGAAATCTACCCCCCTCGGTAAAGATACAGATAGTACCTTCCCTCTCCTGATCTCGGTGTCCTCGGTCACTCTTTCCCCCATAACCCTCTGATTACTGTCCCTCCTGTCCCCCACGCATCCATCCCTGTGATCCTTGGAACTAACAGAATGCCAACCTCCCCAGCTTCTCCCAGGCTGCCTCCGCAACTTACCACTATCCATTCTATCCCGCCGCCAAAATCCAAACCTAAACCCCTTTCCTGCATGCTGGTAAACTGCCGCTCTGCTGCTTGTCATGCGATTGAAATATCGGAAACTATCCTTAGTGAATCCATTGACATCGCCTTTCTAACTGAAACTTGGCTCAATGATCACTCATCTTCCATTCTTGACCTGCTCTCTCCCCCTGGTTACTCCATCCTCAGAAAAGATAGACCTGGCAGAATTGGAGGCGGTCTTGCCATAATCTATAAAAACGAACTCCAACTCTCACTTGTGCAGAGCTCCGATCATTCTACTTTTGAATACCTCGGAGCGGAACTTCGAGTGCATGGCTCCCCGCCAATCCGCCTTCACAATATCTACCACCCCCTAGTGACTCACTTCCCTTTGTAGAAAGAACTATCCGATCTTCTTTCTCAATCCTCGCTTTCCAATTCTAAAACCTCTTCCTTGGGGACTTTAACCTCCATTGGAACAAAAAAGATGATCCTGTGGTTAACCTCCTTACGGATCTACTTGACATTAATAACCTGGAACAACTCTGCCATTCGCCTACTCACACAAAAGGAGCCACTCTGGACGCTATCATTACAAGTACTGATTTGGCCTCCCTTTCCTCCATCGTACCCATTGACTGGTCTGACCATCACCTCATCCTTTTCACGATCTCTAACCCGATGCTACCCCCTCCCCCCAAAATCATCAAACAGAAGAAATTGACTGAGAAATTTCCATCTTATTCCCCGGGGCGAACTTGAGACTAAAGTCAAAGCACAACTTCGACTTCCTCCTCTGACCCAAAAATGCTAATGACCTCACTGAGCACTTTAATAAATCCCTCACGGTTGTCCTTGACCAAATTGCTCCTGCCAAACTTAAACTTCAGAAAAATACCTCCTCCAAATCCTGGTTTAATACAGATCTCAACAATGAGAGGCGCGCCCCTTAGGTCGACTGAACGCATTTGGAGACAAAACCCTTCCCCCCAAATCTCGCCTCCTCAGATCCGCCAGGTTCAATTACAAAAAGCACATCCTTAATACTAAGGCTACCTTCTTCCGCTCACAACTGGACCGGGCCAAAATAGACCCAGGGAACTATTCAGCATTATTAAAAACCAAACCACCTCTGCCCCCCCCAAGGTGACGGCCACTATCGTGAGATGTGAGGAAATTGCTAACTACTTCTCTGAAAAAATCTCCAAAATCGATCACTCCTTCGTCTTAACTCCCCTTCCTCATTGCACACTACCCCCCCAAGATTTTTCCTCATATCCTCCGGCCCTCTTAACTCTTCCTCATGACCCTTCATCTCTACCTCTAGCCGTTTCTCTTCCTGAATCCGACCCCACCAAACTTGAGAAAAAAAACAATGCTTCCTGGCATCACTTCCATCCAGTTACCGAGCTAGAAGTCCTCAGCGTCATGGCCAGACTTAAACCATCCTCTCTCACCAGAGACCCTCTCCCTGCCAACCTAGTCCAAGATTTAAAACACATCATTGCCCCTTTTTGGACCTCTATCATCAACTCCTCCTTTGCCACGGGTGTGTCCCTGTTTCCCTCCAACTTGGACAAATCACTCCCATCCTCAAAAAATCCTGCTGCCGACCCTAATGACCTAAATAATCTTCGGCCTATCTCTAACCTTCCCCTTCTCTCTAAAGCCCTTGAAAAATGTGCCTTGCGCCAATTAGACTCACACATCGACACATTCAATCTATTGGACTCGTTGCAATCAGGTTTCAGAAAGGGCTGTAGTATGGAAACGGCCATGCTCAATATAATTGATGACATCCATCACTCCCTTGACAAGGGCGAATCCTCCCTTCTCATTCTCCTTGATCTCTCGTCTGCTTTCGATACCGTGAACCACTCTACTTTACTTAACACTCGTAAAGATCGTTTTGGCCTCAACGGTTCAGTTCTCAAATGGTTCTCCTCCTTTCTCCAACACAGAACCCAGCAAGTTAAAATTCACGACTGCCTTTCTAAACCAGTGCCTGTCTCGCTGGGTGTCCCCCAGGGCTCTATTCTCTCTCCCTCTCTTTTCAACCTCTTTATGGAACCACTCACCCTTATTCTTAAGTATGCAGGAATCAAGATTCACCTCTACGCCGACGACACAACTTTATCATAAGATTCAATCCCGCTCTGACGTGCTACACCTCAATGACGCCTTGACTAAGATCCAAGCCTGGTTCCACTACAACCACCTCAAACTCAACCCCAAAAAAACTGAAATCATTCTTTTCTCCCCTAAAAACAGCTCGCTCACCATCCAATCCTGGATCTCGGACCTTACTGCTCTCAACTGCTCTCTCACCTTATCAAATTCAGTTAAATCCCTTGGAATTAACATTGACCAGAACCTTTCTCTCATCTCCCACATAAAAAACTCTGCCAAAAGCGCTCTCTTCTCTCTCTATCACCTCAAGAAACTAAAACCCTTCATTCCTGCTGATGACTTTAGATCAGCTGTCCAATCGCTGGTCCTGTCTAAAATCGACTATGGCAACGCCATTCTCTCTGGTACACCTAAAGTCCACTTAGCCCCAATCAAATCTGTTCTTAACCTCGCTGCTAGGCTCATTACCGACCTCAATCGGTTCGATCACATCTCCCCTACCCTTAAAGCCCTCAATTGGCTTCCCATTGAAGGCAGATCTTCCTATAAGACCGCCTGCATTACGCACAAAGCCCTGCATCAACGCACCCCGCCGTACCTCACAGATAAACTCCTCAAAGCGGGCTGCTCTCGAACTCTGAGGAGCTCAAACACACTCGTCCTTGTCCCGCCTCTGTTAAACAAGAAATCCACTCAATCACGCTCCTTCTCCGGAAATGCGCCTACCATCTGGAATGCTCTCCCTAAAGAACTTCGTTGCAACCCCTCCTACTTCAGCTTCAAAAAAGACCTCAAATTACACCTGCTCGGCAAATTTTGGGGTCCTTAACCCCTTCTCTGGGCTCATATCCCAACCCGGTTTCCTACTTGATAGGAGCCTCCCTTCAGTGCTCCAGACGCCGTCTCTCCACCCCCTTTTCTTCACTTCTTTCTTTTCTTCTCCCGCTTTCTCACTATTCCCTTTCTTAGGCTAATACACTTGACGTTTCCTTACCCCCCCCTCTCAGCCTCTCGCCATTCTTACATCCTGCCCACCTACTCTCTTCCCCCTTCTCCACGAAAATCGTCTCTTCTCTTGTCTTGATGTTGAATATTGCAATTTGTTATTACCCGATCGTATTAATTGAGCTGTTACCTACTGTTTTAATTTGATTTGTATGCTACCTCATTGTATTTTTGCTATTTTTATATCTACCCATGTGACCCTTGTAAAGCGCTCTGATACCCTTGGGTCCAGCCAGCGCTATATAAAACCTTTAAAATAAAATAAATACGTCATCAGTGATGTAATATGTAAGGTCAAATGCAGTGCAACTCGGGAGCGCAAGTTATAGTTAACTCTGGTAACTATAACTGGTGAATTTCTGTCTGTTTTTAGATCAAAACTTTAATGTCACTCACATATTCACCTAAATATAATGTTATCTGAACTTTTGTGTTTTTCAGTGAATATATAGCTTGAGAGGAAGGAGAGTTTCTTTCTGAAACGCATCCGGATTTTGGAGTGTTGCCAATAAAGGGCTGTTACTACCTTGTAGGATTGAGCAGTGTTTGTTTCTTCCACAAAAAACAGACCTTGAACTGTGGTATTATTATATATATTTTTTCAGTGAACAAAAGCAAAGGTTACAGTTATAGCTAAATAGTTCGGAATGGAATTAATATCTTATTTTGCATTAAAAAAAATCTCAGAAATTCACTGAAAAAAAACAAAGGTTAAAGTGACATTATAGTTAGGTGGAAATGTCAGTTTAAATGTAATGTTGAAAACAAAAAAATTAAACCAATGAAATTCAACAGTTAAAGTCGTTTCAAGTAACTATAACTCGCACCCGAGCCATGCACAGTGTGGTCATCAAAATTATGTCAGTTCAGTTGTCATCAGTAATGTTATCAATGATGTCTCAGAATATATCATGAATGTTGTAATATGTGAGGTCATAAGCAGTGCATGGCGAGGGCGCACGAGGACTGCAGTAGATCCCACTGGACACATGCAATATCGCAGAAACCTCCAAAAACATATATTTTTTCTATTTGGCTCCACACAAACCCGGCTGTCAGAGTACCTTTAACTAGCCCCTCAGCAACCTCACGGTGCCTGCCACACGGTACAGGGATTAACAGGGGAGCACCATAGGTGCCCCCTCAGTCCTCAACCGGAGACCGCAGGGAGAAGGGGACCCTGCTAGGAAACCCCAAACTCGCTTTCCGACAGGCTTTCCATGCCGGAAAGCCTGGCATGGAAAGCCTGCCGGAAAGCAAGCATTGTAATCCCAACGGCCGAAACGCCGTCCATTGGGATTAGCCTGTCGGAATTCAGTCGGAATGACTGCCCGGTTTCACTTTCGACTGCCTAGTTTGTAATTAGGCGGTCGGAAGTGAAACGGAGATGTGAATCACAAAGCCTGAGGTCGGAGTCTTTCCGAATCACATTGTAATAGAACCCACGGGGGGGGAAGGGAAGAGTGTGTGTGTGTGTGTGTGTGTGTGTGTGTGTGCGTGCGTGTGTGCGTGTGTGTGTTTTAAAAAAAAAATTTTTTTTTAGCAGTTTTATATTGGTTGTACACAGCCCAAGGGCATTGGAGCATCCAATTACTTCACACTAGGTCAGATTCATTTTATTATAACTGTAGGAGATTAAGTGATTTGCCCAGAATCGAAGGATGTTGAGCCAATGCTGGCACTCAAACCTGGTTTCTCAGATGCAAAGTTGGCAGCTCTGGGCTTTAGGTCACGTCCATATTTCTCAATTCATGTGTGATAAAGAAGTAGTATGGTTGTGTATGATCACATATAGTGAACACATTCTCTGTTGAAATAGATTTGTGAAGTAAAAAGACAGCAGCAACAAATACTAGAAGGTTCACCTGGACTCTTACAAGGTACTTGCAATGGTTGTTTGTTTTAAAACTGAATTTAAGGATATTGAGCTAATCATTTTAAAGATTGCACATAGACCAGGACTTTTGCACCCACAAAAATCAGCTCGCAACCGAACTAGTGGGTCCTGACCCATTGTTTGGGAAATGCTGATCTAAAAGATTCACATCCCACTGATCTGCAAATATATCTTTATCTGAGCTGTTCCATCTATATGGTGTTTTCTCCCAGGTGACTTAACAATATCAAGAAACATATTTTTCCCCAAACAAATATAAGCCATTTTAATTCAGCACCTAGCCTCCAATTCTCACCTCAATTTCTCTCAGCTACCACATCAGATTGCATGCTTCTGTTTTTTTCTTTTCATAAGCCTCTCTAGTTCTCCAACTCCTGGCCCCATATTCCCTACTAATTTCCACTACTACCTGGTTTGCATAACTAATGAAAACTCATAGCTTTCTCATGTCATGTTATTGCAATATTCAATGCATTTGTTTCTCTGAGATATTGATCTTTTGATTAGATGCTATCTGTAACGAGCACTGATACCTCTTCTGGTAAGAACAGTGCTGTACAAAAATGATACATAAAATGAATATACCAAAAGTAAAAAGTTATGAAATGTCCTTTGCTATGTCGTCTTTAGCTGGATAGAATGATTATTTGAGTTTTGACCTGAATGGAAATCCGAAACATCATTTGTTGAAGAAGCAAATGCGCTTACCAGAAAAGAAACCAAGTTGATTTCATGATCCATTGTGGAAAGTGTAGCTGTGGCAAGGCCCAAAATTATGCTTTACAATATTTGTTTCTCTCGTACAATCTTACATAAGCAGATGACATTGTTTCTTGTTCTGTTACTTTGTGAGCTCGTCGCCTGTAGGATGTTTTTTGTTAGCTTTATGAAGATTTTATGCCGTGCGTGGTTGGCATGCCTCCTAAACTATACTATCTAGGCTGGTTACACTGCTAGGTGTGGGTGGGGAATCTGCTGCTTTCGTGGGATTCTCTATTACTGCTCTCCTCAAAATCAGGTCCTTAGCCTAGGACTCTGGGGGTGAAGTAGAGAGAGTGGGAGCCATAGGGATTTCCCAGGGTTTACATATGAGGGGGGTCGCCACCCCCGAGCCACCTGGGTGGTAGGAAATGTAGTTGCGCATTTACAGCTTTAATATTGAAATCATTTGGACTCCTAGGAGGCCTCCTGCAGGGCTGTGAGGAAGCCTTTTGGGGCCTTGTTTTAAGATAAAGAGCCCCAATGCAGAAACAAAGTGTAGGAAAGAAAATCCAGGTCTGGAAAGTGAAGCAATAAGTGTTTAATCAGCCATACAGCGCCTGCTCAGCAGCTAGGCTGAGAAGTTGACAATAACTGACCCTTAGAATCCAAACTCAAACATTCTAAATGCAGCTGGCAGGTGCTAGATTGTAACACTGGCATGCACAATAAATAAAAGCAAAATACAACACATCCATCCCCTTAAATTAAAATAACACGTGTGGTTAGGCCTGGATGAAATTTAAATTATGCCAGTGTAATTTGCGTAATTTTGGGGATTTTGTGTTATGCCTCTCAGACAAAATTCCCAAATTACAATGTGACATGCTGTTTCATATAAAATTTTATCATGAGTTCATGTAAATAATGCAAACGCCTAGAACGTGAGCGGCTGTTGCTCACACTGTGTTTTATGCACTATATTTTTACTGCTAAATGCATTCTTGCATCACAAATCGACGTGAAAATGGATTATAACCAAAATATAGCTCTAAAGGATGGATTTGAATTCCAAATAATTTTCTGTAATATTCCTGAAATTTTTTGAAATTACACAAAAGTAAATTAAATGAATTTTACACACCACTAGAAATAGGATAAGACAAATACAACGTATAAATATGAACAAAGCATTGCATGAAATAGAATAGCATGAATATGTTACCTAAAGGGTGTTAAAAAATGAACATACACACATTCTTTAAGCTTTGCTGCTAGTAACCTTTTCTATCCCATTTGTTTGACCCTATCAGCAATAGTTTCTTCACTATTGGCCACTTCAGATACTACTTGTACACTCTCATAAGAACTGACCTCACTACACATCACTCCCCCCTCACCTTAGAGGCAGTGTTTTTGCACAGGATTCTCTATCCTGTTGCTCATTCCTAACAGGAAAACATCATCAGGATTCTCTATTATGTTGCTTATTTTCTACATTAAGGGCCCGATTCCGTTCTCGTTGGGAAAGCATTGCCAACGACTCGGATCGGGAATGCTTTCCAAACGACTCGTACGCATGCAGTCCGACCAAGCGAGTACGATACAACTGCATTGCTATGGACTCGGCTTGCTCGCACTCCCAAAGCACTCTATGGGAGCCTGTGTACCGACGCTTAAAAAAGGGGTGGGTGGGGAAAAGCGTACACCCTGTGGCGGGCACCCCATGTTGCCCGCCACACTGTGCATGCTTGGATCGGGGGGAACCATGCGCACCCCCCGCGACAGATTCGGAGGGCTCCAGGTGAAGGGGGGCCTGCACAGGCCCCCAAAGTCCGATTCCGACAGCCATTTCTTCTCGATGAGACCGCGTCGATACAGCTGTCCGATTCGTGCATCGTACTCGCTCGTTTGGAAAACGGCTCCATTGCGCGGCACGATTTGGCTACGAACGTGTCAGACGGACAGGTTCGGGTGCGTAAACGATTCGCATGGAACGTACGGGATACTTGCATCGTACTTGGTCGTTCGGAACAGGGAACGATTCGGATGGAAAGATAGGCTCCGAATCGGATTTGCTCTTTACAAATCCCGTTTGGGAGCCTTCCTTACGAGATCGGATTCGGGCCCTAAGTTATCATCAGATGTCAGTTTGTCTGCTATACTCTACACCCTTGCACTTAACAACTCATCTTGCATTCCAAACTTTTCCATTTTGTGTAACTACACTTATAAGGTTGACTTTCATTAATTTTACATGATTACCAAATTTGAAGATGCCCCTGGGGATTAACCCCGGCTGTAAAAGCATTACAAAATCCCCAATAGAAATTTTTTGAACAGTCTTCCATTTGTCATCATATACTTTCTTGGCCATCTCTTGCTTGCTCACTACTCTGTTTTCAGTACTTTGGTGATTCAGATCGAAATTCATTCTGCAATTGGTTTTCTTCTTAGACCAACAGGGACAACATTTGGAAGTGGGATCTCTTCCCCTGAACAACCTGAATGGACTTACTTCTGTAGTAGTATGTGGCATAATGCAAAATTACCATAGTTTCATGTGCAAAACACCCTACCAATCACAACCAGAGGAGTAGAGCCATGCAACACGGACCTTCAGCACTCTGCCGAACCTCTACATTTGACCATTTATTTGACGATTATACAAGGCAGTGGTTATATGACATATCCTACAGTTATTAAGAAATGTTTCCATGCCCCTTGACTTAATTGTCAGTGACTAATGTTTCTGGATATCCTTCTCTAGGAAAAGATTCATTGAAGAACTCTACAACAGATGCTGTTCTGGCCTGTGGTACAAACTCACTTTCAGGCTTCTTTGAGTCACAATACACTTGCACCAATGTGCAACATGCTTCATTGGGTAAAAATCAAATAGCACCTTTTCCCGCAGATGTTTTGACCACACAACAGGTTGCAAATGTGCAGGAATTTAATGTCATTACTTGCACAAGTCACATAATTTCTGACCCACCTATCTGCTACACGGTCTAGTCTTGGCCACCAGAAAAGTTTGCAACTCAATCTTATCATAGTTAACATTCCAGGGTGACCCTCATCTGCTAACCTCAAAAACATTTTCTAAGAGAAACAGGGGTAGCACATTTTCCTTTTTAGCAAATAAAGTCACCTTCTACATCCAACTCTCCTGAGACTTTCCAATATGGATAAGCAACAGAGCCAATATTTTCTCACTTGACCATCCATCACGCACAAACCTTTTTGCAGAACCCATTCAAACTCTTTTATTCCCTCAAATTTCACAGCCATCAATTCTCTCATAGAAGCCAACTCATTCTCTCAATTTCTTCAACCTCATAAGGTAGTTGGGAGAGATAATCTGCATTTGTGTTTTTACATTCCTTGTACATATTCCACCTTACAATTGTACGTGTGTAGCCATGATGTTAATCTAGCAATACATGTAGTGTAATTCTACCCCCATCTGTTGATAAAATAACCACTGAGGGTTTTGATCCAATCTCAAAATGAAGCTTTACCCCATGATTAGTTCCTGTAATGTTCAATGGCCCATACACAGGCACGTAGTTCTTTTTCTATTTAAGAGCATCTTCTCTTGGTGTTGTTTGAGGTTCTTGTGGCTAAGACCACAATGCAGTCCTCTTGCCCTGCTGTTCCTGATAAAATGCCTCCCATACCATTTTGACTTGCATCAACTGTGATAACACTCTCTTTACCTATACAACATGGTTTCAAGGAGGGGGGAATTTACAATGTCTATCTTTTCTGATCAAACACCTTATGATGTCTCTCTGCCCAAACAAGCATAATATTTTTCCTGGCCAGTAGCATATTTCTCGATGAACTTGCTATAGTATTTACAAAGTCCTTTCTTTTCATCTGGCACAGAAGTGTTAAAAATTATTTCCACCAATGACGTTTAACCCAACCCCAATGACCTTTATAGGCTATACCATCACCAGACACGGTATGCCCCAGATATCCACACTCTTGCAAAACACCTTTCATTTACTATTATTAAGAATCAGATCACTTTCTTCAAGGTTTTTACGTACTTCTCTAACACTGTTCATTTCTGGAAAAAATAAAATATCATCCTGCAAACATTTTCTCAATATGCCCCATCTGTAAAAATGCAAACATTTTCATTTCAAGAACAGACTGTCGGGACAATACTCTGAACTCCATCCTCTTGCATTGAATTAATCCTTGATCTCTTATGAAAGGAGTCAAAGGCCTAGACTCCGGTGTTAATGCAATCTGTTGATGGACCAATCTCAAGTTAAGTGTTGGAAATGCAGTGGCTCCTTTCAGCATTGCTACTAATAAATTAATGTTTGGAAGAGGATCATAGCAATACAAAAGGGGATGATGGACGGAACGTTTGAGCCAATCAAACACTCACCCCCAGTCAACTGATCTGGGTTTAATCCATCATCATTCTTTAGCTCACTCCACCACCCCAGTTCAGACATGGCCATATGCAAATCAGTCTGACCCTGTGCCTCATGGGAACAGTCCAGCCCGAACTGCCAAGCCATGTCTTCCCTAGACCGGAAACAAGCATCCTAGGACCGGTTTCTGGCATTCCAGCCGTCATCAGCCAGGCTTGCTTGAATCCAGTGGCAAAGTGAGCAAGGGACCCACGTCTGGGCATACCCCCGCCAACTTAGGGCGAACAAAGCAATACAAAAGGGGATGATGGACGGAACGCTTGAGCCAATCAAACACTCACCCCCAGTCAACTGATCTGGGTTTAATCCATCATCATTCTTTAGCTCACTCCACCACCCCAGTTCAGACATGGCCATATGCAAATCAGTCTGACCCTGTGCCTCATGGGAACAGTCCAGCCCGAACTGCCAAGCCATGTCTTCCCTGGACCAGAAACAAGCATCCTAGGACCGGTTTCTGGCATTCCAGCCGTCATCAGCCAGGCTTGCTTGAATCCAGTGGCAAAGTGAGCAAGGGACCCACGTCTGGGCATACCCCCGCCAACTTAGGGCGAACAAAGCAATACAAAAGGGGATGATGGACGGAACGTTTGAGCAAATCAAACACTCACCCCCAGTCAACTGATCTGGGTTTAATCCATCATCATTCTTTAGCTCACTCCACCACCCCAGTTCAGACATGGCCATATGCAAATCAGTCTGACCCTGTGCCTCATGGGAACAGTCCAGCCCGAACTGCCAAGCCATGTCTTCCCTGGACCGGAAACAAGCATCCTAGGACCGGTTTCTGGCATTCCAGCCGTCATCAGCCAGGCTTGCTTGAATCCAGTGGCAAAGTGAGCAAGGGACCCACGTCTGGGCATACCCCCGCCAACTTAGGGCGAAACAAAGCAATACAAAAGGGGATGATGGACGGAACGTTTGAGCCAATCAAACACTCACCCCCAGTCAACTGATCTGGGTTTAATCCATCATCATTCTTTAGAAACATTTCTGAATTAAACTTTCGGTTGTTATCTTACAAACACTCTCAAAACTAATTACAGTATCTATGATCTGTAGTGATAAAATTGCCAAAACTTTAACATGAATTACTGTACCTGAAGCTGCCTGAGCTACAAAACCTTTAAGCAGCCTAGGAACCCTAATAAATGAAGGCAGGAGAGCCTTCTGATCATATGAAAGGAGCACTGTATAGTGCCACACTTTAGCATTACTTCTGTGCCAATAAAATACCTATCAGTCTTGCCTTTTTTGCACTTGCATGATAGGTCTTTCAGGCTCATACAAATACTAGTGAAAGTGGAAATATTAGTCCCAGAATGCAATGTTATATCGGTTGAAGTGTCAGAAATGATGGTACATATGACACAATATAACTAAAGAGCTGTTAATATTCCTAGGAAAAACAAAGTGCGCATGTGCCCTGGACAAATGGAGCATTGGCCAGATACATATGGGGAAGATACTTGTGAGAAGACGACGAGATAAAAACAGTGGGAACGGGTTAATAAATTTAAGAGAAGGTGTACATAATGGGAAGTGATACCTATGGAAACGAAGAGTTATTCATTCACTACTTAAGCAAACAAATATGTGAAAACAAATGTGCAGTTTTATCCCCAAATGTGCAAACATTATTATGTAACAGAATCCCAAATGTTTAAGAATAAATTTGTGGCTACATCCTCAAAACAAGCAAATAAGGGCTTCATTGGAAACTAACAGAAAAATGAAACTTCATTAACGGAGAATAAGTCTACAAAAGAACATCCATAACCAAATTGTTTTGCATATATGAATCACTAAGTACTCTATAGTTGAATGTCATCTGGCAAAAGAAAGTTTAAAAGTCACAAAGCTGCAGTGCCTAATCTTCTGAAAAGGGCTGGACTGGGAACCCAAAGCAGCCCACGCAATTTTCTCAGACCAGCCCATAGGTAAACACTGCCTGAACCGGGAGGCTGGAAACACTTGCTTGCTGCTTTTGTTACTGGAGGGGTCGATATTCAAGCACTGCTGCAAAACCGGCCCCGAGAAACAAAACCAACCCACACTGCTGCAAAACCGGCCCCCAGAAACAAAACCAACCCACACTGCTGCAAAACCGCCCCCACTCTTCCAGCCTTCCGGGAAAATGCTGATGCCCGGTCCGGCCTATCCAGCCCTGCTTCTGAAAACAATCTAAACTATGTCAATCAAATTTCTTTATTTCGGTTACACAGAACCATAAAAGAAGCAACCACACAAGAAAATGATGATACATAATAGATTAAAAAAAGCATTCGGATAAAAAATAGAAGATAAATAGACTCAATGAGCCTGTACTATATAGACGCAATTAATTCAATTACCAAAAAAAAATATCTATTAGAATACACTCTCAAGCACAAAATTGATTAGCTCCTGTTACCTAAAAGGTCCCCCTAAACGAGATAAAATTATACGTTTGTTTTTCCTTTTAGTTTTTGTTGAAATTCTGTTTATTGAAGTCAAGCAAATCGTACTTACATATCGCTGCAATGATAACAATAAAGAAACATCACAGATTAGGGTGGAAAGTATACTAGAGGGGCATGGTTCTACCCATCAAAACAACCCCCTCCCATCAAACCGGATGAGTTAACATAGAGCATAATATAGAGTCCTCCCAGGGCACAAGCCACAAGGCCGAAGGGCCTGAGTCTGAGGAGGGCTTGTGAGAGGGATCAAAATAAGGCTGCCCATATAGAGTCTGAACGACCAGTAAAAAGGTGACACAGCAACGTGACTGAGCATGCAATAAAGGCGAAGTGACTAGAACTCCTACATCCTGGGCGTTATCCCCATTCGGAGATTAGCTATATTACATTGCAGCATTAAAAAATCAATCTGTGCTTCATATAAAACAAACAAAAACAACCAACCAAAGGAAGACAGAGACAGTAAGGAAGAAGAAGAGAATAGAAATAGAAAAGAAAGAGGTCAACAGAGGGAGAGAAGAGTCCCCTTTCAAGGGGGCGAGGGGGTAAGGGCTAGGGGGAAAAGGAAGCCAATGCCAGGTGCGCCATGGGGAGACGGTGACCAGAGTGGGGGCAGGGGGCTCAGGAGTAGGGGGAATCCATCCTTTGAGTTAGGTAGGTCGGCTCGGAGATTCCGGCCTCCTACCCCGAGAAAAGGGTTCCAGGGAGTCCTCAAAGAGTTGCAGGGCTCGTAACCTGGGGGGCATCAGGCGGGAGTGCTCAGTTTTAGTAAAGTGTTGTACAAGTCGTTGCCAAACACGGTCAAATCGGGTGTCTGTGTGATTAAGACGTGCCGTGAGTAGTTCAAGAGCCAGGACATCCCACAATCGCAGGAACCAGGCCGCTATTCCAGCTGGCTGCAATGGACTGTCTCGCCGCCCCCAATAAGTGGAGGATCAGGTGCCATTCCATTGTGGTCATGGCCTTAAGCATGCCTGGTTTAATGCTCAAATTCGTTAATGAAGCGACAGGAGGGATCAGGAACCCCACTACGTCTTTGATATGGCTGAGGACCTCCTTCCAAAACAGTGCGAGGCCCGGGCAGGACCACCAGATGTGTAGGAAGTCCCCCTCGCCATTCTGGCATCTCCAGCAAAGCGAAGGAGAGTTCGGAAACATCCGATGTAAGCGAGTGGGGGTATAGTACCATCGTGTCATCAATTTGTACGCTGATTCGCGCTGGGGAGTACTACGATACACCTTGGGGATGTCCCTCCACAGGCGAGCCCACCCCCCCGGAGAAACATTGGCGGCCAAATCAGACGCCCACCGCGTCTGGTATCCATGAGGTGGGAGTTGTTGGGAGTGCTGCAGGACAGAATAAGTTCTGGAGATCAGCCCCCTTGAACCCTCAAATCTGCGGACCAAAGACTCGAAGGGGGTAAGCTGCCAGGTTGCCTCACGGGCGTAATCCGGAGAGTTAAGCCAGTGGCGCAGCTGGTAATACTGCAGGCGCGTGGTTTCCGAGAGGCAAAAGGTCTGTTTACACTGCTCAAAGGTGCGAAGGGCCGTGCCCTGAAAGAAATCTTGGATGACGCGGCGTCCTTCCACAGTCCAGGCGTCAAAGGCAGTAGGCGCTATGGCGGGGGGGGAACAGAGGTTTACGTGTTAGAGGCGTGTTCGGGGAGGGGAAGGTCGTAAGGCCCTGGGACACTGCCAGCCTATCCCAGATCTCCAATACCGTTCTCGTTGGAGTAGCTATATAAGCACTACGGGGGCGGGCCGCTCGCTGGATCCAGGCAAGGTCCCATAAGGGCCGACAGGCCACCGCCCGATCCATATGAAACCAGCGTTTCTCGCTCTCACGGACGTTCCATTCAGAGATAAACCGGAGGTGGCAGGCCCAGTAGTATTCCAGCAGGTTAGGGCAAGCAAGACCCCCCCCCGCACCCTCCTCGAGACCTAGGAAGCATAAGAATTTTGTGAGAGAAGCGCAGACGCGATTTCCCCCAAATGAATTTAGTAAAATCGCGCTGGAGGGCCAGAATGTCCGTCTGCGGTATTGGGGTAGGAAGAGATTGGAAAAGGTAGAGTATTTTGGGAAGGAGAGACATTTTAATGGTCCCGAATGGCCTTTCTATATCTGGGCCACTTAGCCGAAGTCCAAGACGCCAGTGTCGGGGTGAGGTCCAGACCGAGGTAGCGAATCGAGACGTCAGTCCACTGCACCGGGAGAAGGTCCCGCAATCCCTGAACCTCCGGGGCCGAGAGGGTAAGATTAAGGGCTTGGGATTTGGCGAGGTTGATTCGATATCCGGAAGCGACTTCAAAGGTCCCCAGGAGCGTCGCCACCGCTGGAAGAGATGTCGCAGGAGAAGACAAGGACAGAAGAAGGTCATCAGCAAAGAGGGAGGCTTTGTGCTCTATGCCCGCCATAGGTATGCCACGGATATCTTGGTTGCGACGTATAGTGATAGCTAGGGGCTCAACCGCAAGGGCGAATAAAATGGGGGAGAGGGGACACCCCTGTCTGGTACCGTGGTGAATAGGGATGGGGGCTGTTAAAGAACCATTGAACCGAATGCGAGTGACAGGTTTTGCATAGGGAGCCATCAGTTTACAGATCATCCCCGGACCCAGGCCTATTTTCTGAAGAACCCGAAGGAAGCCCCAATCAACGCCATCAAATGCATTTTCGGCGTCCAGGGACACCAAACAGGCCAGGATGTTTCTGATATGTGCCTTCTCTACCAGGTGAGCTATCCGGCGGATGTTGTCCGGGCCCTGGCGGTGGCGAATGAAGCCTACCTGGTCGGGGTCAATGAGACCCGGTCGGTGGGGCTCTAAGCGATTTGCCAGAATCTTTGTAAATAATTTGGCGCCTGTGTTCAGCAGGGCAATAGGACGGAAGGAAGCAGGCTGGGTCGGGTCCTTGCCCGGCTTAGGGATAAGCACTATTTCCACCTCGTTCATCGTAGGAGAGAGGCCCGAGTGATCGGTGAAGCTATTAAAAAGGTGAAGCAAATGGTCCCGCAGTTGTGGATAAAAAACCCGATAAATAGTGACCGGTAGACCGTCAGAGCCCGGGGTTTTGCCTACCGGGAGCTGTTTCAGCGCTTTAGCGATTTCTTCGTGAGAGATCGGATCATCAAGCAACTTCGAGAAGTAAGGATTGATAGGGTCCCAGGGGCAGGAGCACAGAAAGGTTGCAACACAGTCCGGAGGGCAAGGGGCAGGAGCATAGAGTTCCCTATAGAAGTCCTCGAGCGTATGGCTCTTATCAGCTTCCGAAATGGTCCAAGAGCCATCCGGTCTCTTGAGCCTAGCGATATGAGACCGAGCAGTCTGGGCTCGAAGGCGTCGGGCAAGGCACGCCCCAACCTTATCGCCGCCCGTGTAAAACTTTTGTTTGAGAGTGACTAAAAGCCGTTCCGCCTTGTTAGTGCGCTGAAGACGTAGCTGGCCGCGGAGGTCTGCAAGGCATCGCTTGTTGCTAAGGGACGGATGTGCGTGATCCCTGTGCTCCAGGTCTTTAATATCCCTGGAAAGGTTGAATTCAACCAAGTGCGCCTCCCTGGACCGGGCGATGGATATGGAAGTAATAACCCCCCGAATGGTGGCTTTGAAGGCGTCCCAACGGACGTTTTCAGGGGTGTCAGAGAGCGAGTTGGCGATGAAGAAGGCCTCAATTTCTTTGCGAACATCCGCCATATCAACGGGATCTCGGAGGACCTGGGGGGGCAGCTGCCACCGGGGTAGAAGTGCACGCCGAGTGTCCGGAGGTTGAAGCATAAGCAAGACGTGAGCGTGATCTGAGATCGACATATCGGATATATCGGAGATCGATATATCGGAGATTTCAGCACCGCGTAACTGACGGATCAGGGGGAGCGATAAGAAAAAATAATCAATACGTAAATAGGAGCGATGTACGTGAGAGAAGAAGGAGTAATCGCGGGAGTCCGGGTGCAGATGTCTCCAGGCGTCAAGACCAGAGTCAGTGAGGGCGTCTCCCAGCGATGCCGACATCGCCCCGGCCGCATGGTGTACCTGCGCAGTACGGTCCCTCTCAGGGTCTCAAATCAAGTTAAAATCACCGCCAAGGACAATAGGAATAGTAAGGGAGCGGAGAAGGGCTCCCAAATGCAAACAAAGAAATGCGTCTTGTTTCTGGTTGGGGGCATACACATTAATGAAAGCGTAAGAACCCCGCCCCCAATCCATATGGACCTTGAGATACCTCCAATGTTCCCTCTAATTATTTTCCTCTGTGTGCGGCAGAGTAAGGTCTCTGTGCGCTGCAGCCAAGGCTATGTGCACCAAGAACCTGACCGCGCGTGTAGACCAGGGCTTTGAGTGGGATGAAAAAACTTGGGGATCTTTCAAAGGGGCGTAACCGATGCAATTAAGGGTGTGGCTTAAAAGCAATTAAGCTAAAAATATGTGCATCGCATAGTGTGCCACCCGACAGATATTTTGCTGCTTCTGTCATTGCATCCAGATATATAATACAAGTAACATTACACCTACAAGAAGCCAAGACTATTGGCTTTGTCAATGGTTGTTTTTGCATCAAGTTGTATATAATATTGAAAATGCTTCCGCTCTTGTGGTTGAGGTTGTGGCTTAATGCTCGAGCTGTCGATTTAGGAGATGGGTTTTTAGTCTCGGGTCAGCCTAATATCCTGTGATTCTGGGCAAATCAATTAATCTCCCCATGCATACAAAAAAATATATAATAATAAATCATGTAAAGCGCTCCAATACTTTTGGGTTGAGTTCGGACTATATAAAAACTTGCTGCATTTCTTTTCTAAATGCGGGGTAGAAACCATAACAGATGGAGAAAGAATGAGGAAAATAGAGGGAAAGAGAAAGGGAGGGCAGAAAGGAAGAATGAAATATAGGAAATATGAAAAGAAGGAAGAAACCGCAACAAGAAGGAGAGGTCAATAAAAGGATGGATACAAAGGTGAAAAGTTTGAGAGATGGAAGAGTAAAGTTATATTTGCATTGGTGGGTGCACGCAAGAATGGATTGAAGGATGAATGTTTGAATAGATGGATGGAAACCTGGATGGAAGGGTGAAAGGATGGGTGATTGATAAAAGGTGGGTGAAATAATGGATGGATGAATGGATGGATGGATGGATGGATGGATGGATGGATGGATAGATGGATGGAATGGTAAAGGAAGGATGGATTAGATGAAAAGACAGACGGATGGGAGCATGAATAGACAGGTGAAATGGACGCTGGATGAAAGGCTTAAAGGGTGGAGAGATTAATAGATAGAAGGAGGGATGAAAGGACCTCTTTCTAGGGAGGACAGGCCTTACTAGCTTCACTCTCATACATTTGAGGTACCAATCGAATTGGGGGGTATTTTAGTTTGCTTTTTGGCTACCCCTGTGTCCACAATACGTCTTCGACAACAGCTAAAGGCTGTCTATAGTCGAGACCTGGAAAGGCCTGGCTAGGGAAAGGTTTAAAGTTAGTGGCCCCTAAGCCCAGGGGCATGAGGGGCCCACAGCCATCTCTCCTTTACTACCAGATGACGGTTCCAGGAGTTCTCTTCCCTCCTTGCAGAACGTTGCCCGTGGGGCACATTCTTCTTGAAGTTAAACCCTACAAAATGGAATTCCTTCCCCTGCTTTCCAAAAATCTTTACCTTTTGTTCAAGAATGGCTTATAGCTATCTTTTGCCTTGTCTTTGCTGCTTGTCTTTTCTAAATAGAGAGAGGCAGCGGACTGATTGTGGGCATTTGTGAAAGTATTCCTGTTAATCAAAGCGCCCGTTATGCGCTGCAATTAACAGGAATACTTTCACAAATGCCCACAATCAGCCCGATGCCTCTCTCTATTGAGAAAATACATGCATCAAGTCCAAAAGCACGACATGTGCTTTACACCTCGTGCTTTTGGACTTGCTGCATTTTCATAGCTGCCAAGGTTTCAGATTGCTATGTGTGACATTTTCATGACTTCAATGTAATTATGAGTGACATTTCAACAACTAGGAGTGACACTTTCTCACGAGCAAAATCAAGCAATAAAGACGAGGGATACATAAAAATCTGAAATTGCATGCATTTGAGCAACGGAAAAGTCTAAGGTCTTAAAACTGCTGCAAAACACCAGAAATGGAAGAGCACTAACCAAGACATAGTGCATGCTTGCAGTTCTTAGCAACAGAGTGCACACTCTGCAGCTATCATAATGCATAGATCGATAGGAGAATGCGGATAGTGATACACAAAGCGCTTAGAAGCTACATGCCAGAGGCACCAAACAATAATTAAATATGCTATTAGGGATTCTGTGTTACCCATGTGATAAAATAATACGAACGACAACTGTTATTTATTGTATGTGAAAGGTGCAAGCCACAGACAGTATACTCAATATATCCATTACATTATGGTTTTACCAGGGCTGCCTATGTACTCATATTCTCAAGTCACTGTTTTGTTAATGTATAAAGTAAAAATAACACCTGCCTTTTTACAGTACTTTGAAACATTAAACCCGAAGCAGTTAGCACTGCATTATTTGTAAATCTACAGATTTACCGATCTGGTGTCGCTGTCACTTGAAGCTGCCAACAGCAATGCCTCCTGAAATTCAACTTCGAATCTGCCCGCTCGAGGTTGTAGGCGCAGTATGAATGTTATTGTGCGTGAGGGTGGTACTTGAAAGGATATGTTCCCGCAACCTTACAGTCCTCCACTTCATCTGTAAGGGCCCTTGCACCGCCAGAAGTCCGGGCATTCGAGTGCAAGTATACACAGGACCCTATGCTGCATAAACACAAACTGCCAAAATCTGAATCTCTTAAATGCCGCCTCTTCAGCCGGGAAAATCATTTCAAGCATTTTTCAAACAAATACTATAGGGGCCCACGCGCTCAGAGCTAAAATAAAACATGTAACGAAAAAAGACAAAGAATAAACAGGACTTGTCAGAAACAAAAAATCATAATTGTAGATGCTCCGTTTTAGAACTTTTAACAGATGAATAGATCTTCAGCCCTCTTTGTTTTCGTGGCAGTCACTTAGGCAGAGATTGTTACAAAGGCTCGGTGTCCTCAAAGGTGTTGCAGAGACAGGCCTCATCCCTGACGTCCTGGTCACCCAGCACTGCAGCTCTGTGTAGGTACGAAATAGTTTGGGATCTGGTTATGCCCCGAGGAATGACACCGAGCATGGGGAGGGTGGTTTTAACAAAGCAGTACCATTTAACTCAACTTGAGATCTGTTGGAAGAGAAGAACTGCAGCGCCAAACCCCCAAGTCCCGTGTACTCAGTGACAAGAGCAAAACTACACTGACCGGCAGGCAGCTGATCGCGCTAAGCAGCACTTAATTTAATGCAAATTAGATTAACATTTAAGTGCTGAGTCTGTCACTATCTCACTGACACTTACTTGTGAGCCACGACAATTCTTGTTTACAGGCCGGCCTCCCGCCTCCTGAGTCCTGGCCTGCCACTCCCTCGGTAAACGTCCCCCAGCCCCCTCGGCCATCAGACAGCAGCAGGAACAGCTGAGCTGCACAGTGTGGGATCCTGCGGCAGATTTTTAATGGATCCCGGCTGCGGGCTGATTGTGGGCCTTTGTGAAAGGATTCCTGTTAATTGCAGCACCGTCATGCACTGCAATTAACATAAATATTTTCACAATGGCCCACAATCAGCACCCAGTCAGCGCTGTATTTAGAAAAGAAATAAAGCAAGTCCAAAAGCACGACG
This sequence comes from Calotriton arnoldi, assembly GCA_963921515.1. Classification (NCBI taxonomy): domain Eukaryota; kingdom Metazoa; phylum Chordata; class Amphibia; order Caudata; family Salamandridae; genus Calotriton; species Calotriton arnoldi. Next base: position 3,823,205 of record CAWUFW010000335.1, read on the forward strand.
TGTAAAGCCACATGTCGTGCTTTTGGACTTGATGCATGTCTTTTCTCAATAGAGAGAGGCTGTGGGCTGATTGTGGGCATTTGTGAAAGTATTCCTGTTAATTGCAGCGCATAACGGGCGCTGTGATTAACAGGAATCCTTTCACAAAGGCCTCAGGCAACCGGGAAATTGCTGTTTTTTGCCGCTCGCGTTCTAAAAGCGGGCGGCGGCGCTAACGTGTGCGCGCTTCACACAGGACACTGCGCGCTCGGTGCCTTAAAGGTGCGCGGGCGCCCAGGCGCGCACCTTACAGGGAACACTGGATACCTCCCCTCTGCATCAGCTGTACCTTTGATGGACGCTTCTCGCCAGCCTGCCTTAACGAAAATGGCCACACCGCAAATCTTGGAAGGAGAGCACACCCAGTATTGGATAGGATACCTACGATGGGACATAAGGTGGGTGTCAGAAGAGAGCAGGTGGGTTTCCTGAAGGAAAACTACATCGGGATCGTGATGGAGCAAATAACGCCAAATCTGGCGACGCTTATTAGGGGAGTTCAGCCCCTTCACATTGAGGGAAAGGAATTTGACTGTATTTGTCATATTACGGAGAAAAGAGTAGCTCGTGTCACCGCCACCCCACCAGGAGCCAAGTCAGCCCAAGTCGCGCCAGCCGTCAAGCGCACCCCAACAGGCCCCCGTAATACAATCCCCAAGAGCAAGGAGGGTACAGTCTCCCATGGACGCGCAGCAAAGAGAGGTCGGCGTGAGGACAAAGGAAGCAGGGAGAGAAGCAGGAAGGGAACAGAATCAGACAAACAATCTATCTCACGAAGCCATAGAGGACCCCTCAATCTCCCCCTGAGGGATTGCAGTGTCACCGCCTCCAGCCGAGGCACGCTGAAAAAGGAATAATAGAGAGAAAAGAGTGAAAAAAGATAAGGAGGAAATAGAAAAGGAAAACAAACAACCAGCCAACTGGGCCAAGTGAGTACAGAGTCTAACGGAAACAGTCCAGGATCCCGAAGGTGGACCATTCCAGAGATGTCACTCTCCTTTAGTACTCCGATGTGGGGGGGACAGCAGACACACAGGGAGGCGAGAGCCGCCGTCGTCCGCATCCCGTGTAGCAGTGGAGCAAGCGAGAGTCAACCGGACCACCGGGCCCGGGCTACAGGGATCGCCAAGCGTGGATCAGAGATGAAAGTACAATGAGAGAAATCACATAAATCCAAGCATCTAGGTCGGAAGTGACGGGGAGCCACTCAAGGAGCGGATGTGGCCAATGATGTCCTGGTTGGCCTGCGAGGATTCGAGTCCCAGTGAGCGGCGTCTGGACTTGGGGGAAGAACTGTAGACCATTCATGACGGAAAACGCCAGGTAGTCGAGTGCGGGTGGAAGGGGGGTCCTCGTCTTCAGCCTCATCAGGAAGATGGAGGAGCTGCCGCGCCTCCCGTAAGGACCGAAGGACCCGCCGACGGCCCTCCCAGGTGAACATCAAAGCAAACGGATGGCCCCATTGGTATTTAATCCGAAGGTCTCTGAGTTTGTCTGTCACAGGTTAGAACTCCTTCCTTCTACGGAGCGTGTACGGGGCCAGGTCCTGAAAGATTTGTATGGACAGGCCATTGTAGGAGACTGACTTGACCCCCTGTATCTTTCGAAGGATGGCCTCTTTGTCGGCGAAGAAGTGGATTCTCGTGATGATGTCCGGAATGAATTCGGGGCGTTTACGGGGGCCAGGCACGGGGTGTGCTCTGTCAAGCATTGGCGGGGAGGAACCTTCACCTTCTCGCACAGCATGGAGGAGGTCCGCTGTGTATTTCAAGATGTCCGTCCCCTCTGTTCCCAAAGGAACACCCCTGATGCGCAGGTTATTCCGCCGACTGCGGTTCTCCAAATCCTCTTGCTTCAGCTGTAGAGTGACGTTTTGGTCTTCAAGCTCAGATACCTTGTGCCAGAGGTGTTCGAGGTCCTCCGTCCGGGTGTCCATTGTACGCTCAAGACCATCCACCCCATCGCCTATATCCGTGACCTCTTTACGGATGTCCTGGAGCCCAGTCTTAAAATCCTGCTGGAGGGTGCCGATCTCGTCTTTAATCTCCTGCAGGAAGGAGGACATAAAAGCCTGGGTGATCGGTGCGCCAGAGGAGGCCAACCCAGCAGGTGCCGAGGATGAAGAGGAGCCCTCCTGCGACTGTGGGGTCACCTTAGACCACAAAGAGGTGACCGGGTTATCGCGGGAGGACGCGGGATCAGTGTCTTTGTTGCCCCTGTGCTTGCGAGGCATGGCTGCCGTGGGCGGAGAGGCAAAGCCCCCAGCTGCGAGAGAGGGAGCACCGGGGAGGCCAGGGGTCCAAGCGTGGAAGATGTGCAAAGAGAGGTCCCTTGGGGGGGCTGACGACGACAAGGCAAGAGGTAAGAGGTCCCCCCTCAAGATGGTGCAGACCAGGCCCGGCCCCTGAGAGAGAGAGAAGAGGCACCAGACACAGCAGGGCCCACAGGGCCAACCAGGAGGGAGAGCTCGGCAGGCCAGCCACCTCCAAATAACGCTAGGCGAGCAGTCTTTGCTTGGGCCTACACACGAGTGGCCACCCAAATCTGCAGTCCGGCAGCATGGACACTATCCCTGAAACGGGAAGGGGGGCGCTAGAGGCTGCAGTCCAGGGCGGTGCGGGTAGAGGCAAGACCAGGAGGTCAGGGGCAACAAGGCTCACCCAGCTGCTCAGCAAACACACCAACCTCTCCCCCCGTGGCCGTCGGTAAACTGTTGCAGGCCCCTCGTCCAGGGGCGCCTGTCCCCAGCAACAGGCAAAGCAAAAGGGTGATCAGCCAGCAAGCAATGCAGAAGGGGGGTGCTCCGCAGGGCCGCAAAATGTAGATGCCTCCCAGGCTGCCCGTGAGGGCCCCTGGTGCTGGACGGTGACACTGTCCACTGTATGTGCAAGTGCCCCCCCCGGCCCACTCAGTCAATGTCTCGGGCAATATGAGGCAAGGGGGGGACAGGAAGGCGAAGGCAGGCGGTGCAGACCCGGGAGCCCCAACATGGATCACCGCACAGGAGAGGGCCCAACTACGTGGCCCAGTCCAGCGTGTGCTGGCGCAGCTTCAGAGGCAGGGGCGACACAGGACTGGAGCCGAGGCAGGGGGGCATGAGGAACCCAAAACCGGTAAGGCAGGGTCAGCAGGGGCCCATCCGGGTGCAGGCAGGCACAGCAGACTCTCTCCCCGTACCGGAGTTGCAGATGCGGCGGGTCCCCGGGGGAGAAACACACCAGCCGGCCGGAAGGCCCCAAACAGCGTCCGGGCCAGGCAGCGTCGGGGATAAAGATGGGCCCAGGCCGCTCACGAGGGTCCGAACCGGCGCGTCGCCGGCAGCAGCACCCGGCAGTCCTCCAACGAAGGCGGGAACCCCCAGCGCTCAAAGACAGGGCCGCCGATCGTCTAGGCGAGCTCCATCACCGCTGCCAGCCAAGATGGCGCCCACAGGGAAGGGCGCCTCAAGTCGCCATGGAATCACCGCCCCACAGGAGAGATCCGGCGGTCCCCCGCCGCACCGGTCAGCTCCGCCACACTGCCACAGCAGGACAGCACGACAGCTGTGAAAACAGGCCCGTGGTCGGTATTATAGGCGGTTACGGGATGGCGTGGAGCGGAGACTCAGCAAGACACGTCTCGCTCCATGCGCGTCGTAGCCACGCCCCCCTCCTTTTTGTTTTTAAAAGCCGTAAAAATACTAATAAAAACGAGTTAATAACAAATAACATCTTAAGCATGATTAAGACACATTTTACTATTCAGAGCCAACTCCGCTTTCCAGACAGGGTAATGACAGCATTGCTAACTGAGCTCTCCTCCTTATTGCCCAAAACTGACCCAAGAATTTAGCTGTTGCACAGACAAAAACAGGTCTAGCATCCGATTTTAAAATTCGTAGGGCTTCTTGGGAGCTTCGGGTCCTTAGTTACCTACATACAGGTGTTAACCCTTTTCTCCTTGGTTTGACATAGGCTGGACATGCAAAAAGAACATGGCCTATGGATTCCTGTGGGCTTGGGCAAGAGGGACACCCCATGGGTTTGGTTTTAATATTCTGCCAAGAGTTGGTGAAAGAATTGATAGGCAAGGTGCCATGTCTAAACTGTGTGTATAGTTTTCTATCTGCTGGCACTTTAATAATGTCGAAAAAGCTCTCCAGGCGACAGATGTTTTTCGAATCAATAAAAGCTTCTGTCAGCCTACCGTGGTGTCTATTCAAGACAATATTCTCTTCCACCCATGCCCAATACCTGGCTTTCAGTTGGCCCTTGGAAAATGATGGTGGTTGGCCAATACCCTGCCCCGGTAGCCCAATGCTTGACAATAGGCCGGCCACCTGTTTTATCCAGCCGATTTTCCTTGAGGTATCTAAATTTATGGCCTTGCTCAAAGCTGCGGCATAAGGTGCCAATTCAGGTGTGGTGGTCAATCTATGCCAAAACAGCAAGGGACGGAGCTTCGCAAGGTCATTAATGGACTTGATACCCATGTCTAGCTTGAGGGGAAGTAGGGGGGTACTTTGAGGAAGGGATATTAAGTTCTTGAGAAACTTATTTTCCACAACTGCAAGGTCGCCAACAGGTGTGGTGCCCCACAACTCGGCCCCATAGAGGGCACTGCTCACGGCCTTGCTGCTGTATAATTTAAGAACAGGGACCACTGGTTTGGTGTAAAATTGACAGTGCTCTCGCCTCAGTGCCCCCGTGAGCTGTGAGAGCTTCAACAGTACCCTTCCTAAATGGTTCTTCCAAGCCATACCCTCGGACAACTTAGTGCCCAAGTAATCAAATGAGCTGACCCTCTCAAGCTGAACATTGTCCAGCGTCATGGTACCCTTAAAGGTTTTGTGAAGGTTCAGCATCATTAACTTGGTTTTGGTAGTATTGATGACCAAGCCCCTCTCATCACAAAAGGCCTTAAATTGATTTAACAATCTCTGTAGGCCCATGGGAGTTTTAGATATCAGCAAGGTGTCATCGGCGAATAACAAAGTTGGAATCTTGGTATTCGCCAAAGTTGGAGCGTCGGCAGGTGTGGAGCACAGGAGGTGGGCTACCTGGTTGACATACAGGGAAAAAAGTGTGGGGGCTAAAACACATCCCTGTCGAACCCCCCGCTGGATCATAAAAGGCTCGGTAGTCTGTCCCTGGTCCCCCCATCTTACACGGGCAAAGTTTCCCTCATGCAACCGAATTAGGATTTCTACAATTGCTAGCGGCACTCCCATATCCCTGAGTACCCACCAAAGGGAGTCCCTTGGGACGAGGTCGAAGGCTGTTTTTAGGTCAATAAAGACAAGATATAAGCTACCTTTGCCCAGCACAACGACTTTCCAATATAGTGTGACAAGGCGAAACACCTGATCGATTGTGCCAGTCCTCCTCCGAAAGCCTGCCTGGAGCGGAGAGAGAATGTTGTTCTCATCCATCCAGTCCTGGATTTTACCCAGGAGCGAGCGGCAGAAGACTTTTTGGGCACAATCCATCAGGCTAATTGGTCGGTAGTTGGAGGGCATTGACCTATCCCCTTTCTTAAAGATTGGTATTACTTCGGCCACTCTCCATGAATCAGGGATCCTCCCCCACCAGCAATGTCATTAGCCAATGCCATAAAATATAGTGCCCAGTTGTCCCTGTCCTCACGAAAGAGATCACCAGGGACACCATCTGGGCCTGGGGCTTTTGCAGGCACAATGGCGTTTATAGACGAAAGAATTTCCTCTTTGGTAAAGGAGAGGTTACATATAGGAAGGCCTATATCACAAGGCGGCTGAGGGCTAGCATGAGGGTTGACAAGTGTGTACAGGTCGCTAAAATGCTTATGCCATTTAACCGCCGGAATATTATTGGCCCCAGGGTGGGCGATTTCTCAAATATGCCCTTGGTCAAAAGGGACCAGAACAGCCTGCCGTCAGGATGCTGGATGGCCTCTCCTAGATCTCCCCATCTCTTTTCTTCCCAATCTTTCTTAACTTTGATTTGAGCCTGCTTATATTCCTTCCTAATCCCTCGTGTCCTTAGGGCATCCCTATTTCTTATGGCTGCCGAGAGTTTCCCTCTCAGCACCCTACACTCCCTGCTGAACCATAAATTTGAGCCTAATGGTCTCCCCTTTTTTTTCCTGGTCTTGTTATGTCGGACGTAAAAGTAACTGGCAAGGTGTTTGAAAAAAGCACTTTGCCGGTTACTACAGTTAGACTGCATAGTCATATTACCGGTGTCTGCAGCTAAGATCTCAAAATGTTTTCCCAGATCATTTGTAATAGATTTGATCTTGGTTTCATCTGCCAGGATAATAGGCCATTTAAGCCGACATTTATCATTAGTGTGAAGTACCTCCTTGGTGTACAGTGGAGTCAAGGTAACCCTCTCCCTTCCCCAAGGATGTGAAATGGTGAAGCTCAGGGGGTTGTGATCGCTTTCGCAGGTGGGATTAATAACCATATCCTGTACCAATGGCCATAAATTCAAATCCACTAATAGGTAGTCAATCCTACTAGTCCCCTTCGGCCCATAAAAGGTCATCTTCCCTCTTTTATCTGAGTTGGTTCTCCCATTAGCAGCCCTTAACCTATGTTCTAAAGAAATAGCATTCAACTGCAGGGCTGCTTTCGACCATTTTTTAATGGGGCTTAGCTCCAAGGGTGGTACACATTATCCTCAGCACTCACATCATGAGACTCAACCCAATCGAGTGGCTCAAAGGTAACATTAAAATCGCCGCCCACTAATTAAGGATACTCATTACTCCTTACTTCCAAAAGACTATCCAGGGCAGTCAGAGTAGGAGAGCTGCCTCCTCTTGCACTTCTAGCGTACACATTATAGATTTCTATGGGCTTGCCCTTGCCACTATTAATCCGGACCCCTAGAATATCTGGGCTATTGGTGTCCAAGACCTTAACACTGCAATTAAGTGAAATGCTAAGTAAAATAAGCAGCCCGCCTGCTGGCCGGCTATATTTGGAAGGGATAGCTGGTCTGTGGTAGGCCATAAACCCAGGGCAGTGTATCGGGATCTGGCTCCAAGTTTCCTGTAAAAGACAAATCTCATGTTCGTTAATGAGATTGAGCCAGTGGGGGCTATCTTGTTTCCCCCTTATGCCTGCCACATTCAATGACACAATTTTCAGAGTCGTGCCATTGGCCTTTAGTAGTTCGACCTGGGGAGATGATGGACTATTTTGGTGGTTTGATTCAAGTGTCGCAAAGTTTAATGCATCTACCCCGCTAGCTTGACCATAATTACTTGGCCCTGGCTCAGAAGCAGTGTCTATAACTAACAATGGATTTAAGGATGTATTCACGATCTCTTGAGAAGGGGTCTCCGAGTTGTTAAATGCTAGGGGGAAGGAATGCTCCAAGCCTATACTGGGGATATGAGGAGGATCCCTGTTGAGGGATAGATTGGTGAGTCAATCATTCTGAGATAGTGCAGAGAGAGGTGAAGCCCCGTGGGGCATAGGGGCAGTTGCTACTCGATCAAATGATGACGAAATATTTAATTTAATTTGAATATTTGTGGGATGAGGAGGATAGGATCTAGCTTCCAAAGCCACTAAGTTATGTACCAAATGGTCACTGACCAAAGTGAGCTCCAAGGCATCTGTTGGGCTATGATTGAGGACACGTCTTTTGGCTTGGACAATATCGTCCCTTATTATGGATCTGCAGCCTCTAGTGTGTCTTAACCAATGGATGGCTTTATTAATGAGAGTATCTCCATTTTTATATCTTAAACTGGTGCTGGCCACCTTGGGTACATTGATCAAATAAATGGGAATAGCCGCGGAGGTAGTTTGCAAAGGGAAAGTTTGTTGAGGAGCGGAGGACAAGTAGATGCCCTTACTATGACTTCTGCTCAATTCCTTGGACGCTTGCATACTCAACGGACCCTGCCCATCTGCAACCCAAGGTACACCCCTGGTATTCCTGCCCTGATCAGCCTGAGGCCTACAATTGGTGTCCAATAAGTTGTCTGAGGCCCTAACAGTACTATCACGTAGGCCGGGCTGGGGAGCTCTATTATAAGTCAAATTATGTATACTAATTTGTTTAGTACAGGCCACTACAGACCCCGTCCTTGCTTGGGCGTGGTTAGATGGAGTTGGATCAGATGATGGCACAAGTGGAGGGGGCAGGTATCTGGTATATTCTTCTAGCTTAAGGGAGATTTTGGTTACTAGAGTTGTCAGGGTCATTATAGAGCTTTTTAGGGCTACTATTTCCCTTTGAAGATCGGAGTAAGATGGTATAAGTTCTTTATCATCAACCTTTGGGCCTTGTAGGGGAAGCAAATTTGGCCCTGGCTCGAATATGCTTATCTGGTCCCTATCCACATCATTGCATGAGTCGCTTGAGGCCTGATTGTCCACAAGAGGGGCATAGCGATTGCTCAGGGGAAAATCAGATAATATAGCAACCTCAGAAGGGCACTCCTCGGTCAATTCGCTCACGGAGCCCAAGGTGTTACAATTTGTTGGTATTTCTGAGGGTGATTTGGAAGTCGTGGTTGTGAGAGATTTGTTGTTAACTACCTTCTTAATTAAGGCGGAGATATTCCCAAACCCAGTGGTACTAGAACCAGTCATCTTAAGTGGGATCAGGGGCTTGGATGTATTGCCAGTGGTACAGGTATCAGTGGCTGAGACAGGTGACGTGAGCAGCACCTCACAATCGGCAACTAAGGTCTCAATACGGCCTAGCACACTCTCTCCTGAAGCCCCCTCCCCGGTGCCCGACCCAAAAGGCTGTGACCGTTTTTTAGGTCTCTTCTTAATGGCGCCACCCACTCCAGCATCGGTCACTTTTCTTTTCCCCATAGTAAGTACACTGGGAGACAAACAATAAAACAGTGAGACCGGGCTTACAGAAGTGCAGGATTAGATGCTGCCCGTATATAGCGCAATTGTTGTCCGGAGGATAAAAAGTCAAACAGTACCTTGAGGGTCACAGCCCGATTCCTTATGCTGCAGATGTTAGGAGGGTGGCCCAGCCCAGCCTCTTCCGGGCAATGACGGGCAAGGACGGGCCCGCCCTTGGCCCGGGCTTGGCCCGGGCACGGCCCGCACGCGTCCCGCACTGCGGGAGCCCGCACTGCAATTTAAAGCGCCTCCTGGCGCTGCTGCGTGACGTGGTGGCCGCTGGGTGCTGTAGACCTTGCAGTCCTGGTCCTGGCAGGGTGGAAACAAGTGGCGGCAATGGAGTCGGGCGTCCCGCGCTGCGGTAGTTCGCGCTGCAATTTAAAGCGCCTCCTGGTGCTGCTGCGTGACGTGGCGGCCGCTGGGTGCTGTGGACCTTGCAGTCCTGGTCCTGGCAGGATGGAAACAAGTGGCGGCAATGGAGTCGGGCGTCCCACGCTGCGGGAGCCCGCGCTACAATTTAAAGCGCCTCCTGGCGCTGCTGCGTGATGGGGCGGCCGCTGGGTGCTGTGGACCTTGCAGTCCTGGTCCTGGCAGGGTGGAAACAAGTGGCGGCAATGGAGTCGGGCGCCCGCGCTGCGGGAGCCCACGCTGCAATTTAAAGCGCCTCCTGGTGCTGCTGCGTGACGTGGCAGCCGCTGGTTGATGTGGACCTTGCAGTCCTGGTCCTGGCAGGTGGAAACAAGTGGCGGCAACGGAGTCTAAGCTATGTGTTCAGGTAGCTTTTTCAATAAATATGTTTATTTGTTATTGACACTTGAACGCCTCTTGGCAGTAAGATCTTCAGTTATAGTGCATGTGCTTTCAAAGACCACACCTGGATTGCCTCAAGGCATTCAGAATAAGATTTGGGAACTTTGGTAGGCAAAACAAATGTTACTTGCCCAGGATCACACAATTTGGTCAAGTAGGGTAACTTGAAAAAAGACTGCGATTTGGACAGTAAATGTACAGCTATTAAGACTGTCTGTCACTTGCACAACTCCACACCTGCTAGTCCACCAGCTATAGGGACCATGTAATCAAGACGGTGTAACCCAATAAGCAAAAAAGCAGAAAGTAATTTTTAAAAGAAATTAGCACACTCACAAGTCATTATTTTCTTGCACAAATGGGAAAAAGTATTCTTAGCTGTATGACACAAATCCCAAACTGTAAACACTTACCTCAGCCTGCACACCTCTTGTGACCCCAACCACAGTCTTGCATTGGGCCGCAGTTACAGTCAAAGCTTCCAGGCATCTGCCAGGTTTCTTCAGAAAAAAACATGTTTGTTGGTGGCCTGGTTTGTGCAACCCATCCCTCTCACCTTCTCCAGACTGGAGGCAAAGAAGTACATCATGTCTGTTTTATAAACAAATGTCCAGATGAGGAGAAACAAATACATGGAATGTGCTTTTGCCTCTCTTAGGCCTGTGGGAGGTGACTGTCTGCATAAACTGGAGAGGCTGAACTTGACATTTTCTGAAGAGTCAGTAATGAATATATGCATTGCAGGATTGGCCTTTCTCTCAGATGTGGAGGGTTGGGGGCAGTGACCCCATCACTTTATTTCCAGGGACGCTGAACTCTTTGAGCCCCTGTAAAGTCAGTGCCACTGATAAGGGATAACCTTGCCAAAGTGAAGATTGCTTCATTTATCCTCTCTTACACAAGGTTATCCAATATTTTCTTCAATTCTTGTCTATTTGATATCCCTCACAACGTCTGTCTTACAGGTACTGCCTCTTCTTTTAACTTAATATTGTGCATAAAGCCCTTTAACTCTCTTAAACTATCTGCAAAAACTTCTGGGAATTGTTTCACAATCAATTCTTTACTCCCTCGCTGCTTCACAAATAACACTTGTTCTTTTCTGCAGGGTTTTTGGATGATTCCTAATTTCCAATGATCTTCCCATCCTAACACACCTACTCCTTTGAGTGCTACATACAGTTTCATTTATGCATCTCTCCATTTTAATTGAAAACTAACAACATGATAGCCAATGATACCTATGTTGCCTCCCTCAGATGCTTTAGCAATTATGTCTGGGCTTTCCAAACCCCTTATCTCAACAATGTCACTACATTTTTCCAGAAATAATTATTTCATTATTATGGTTTACAGGGACCCAGAATATGCCACAAATTGCTAATCTCTGCAGACCCTTGCAAACTGCCCAATGAGTACAAAGTTCATACATTCTTTACCAATACCCAGGCATTGTTTGGATAAAACCAGATGATTGAGATGGTCACATTTATAGTAACTTGTGCTCTTGTCTTTTTGTTGCTACTATATTCTTCTCTAACCATGCAGGTACCATCCCCACCTGTCACACAACCAGACACACTTCTGCCACTATGTAGAAACTGCATTCATTTTTCTGGCTCTTCTATTGCTTTAGCGGTATGAATTGCATCCTGCAATTTGGGGCTTCCCAACACCCTCAAGTGTTCTTAGAATTCTTTTGCTTCTAACATGCACAATTACTTGTTCCCTTATCATCTTGTCACCAAAGTTCCAAAATTGCAAGATATCGAAAGGGCTTTTAGCTTTTAGCGCAGTGAGAAACCCATCGAAGGTGTATCCTTCCCTCTGTACACATGCACAAAACTTGAATCTGTCCAAAACCAAGCTCAACGTTGGTTTGAATCTCGCTTCTGACCTCATAAATGCCTTTTCAAAATCATTAAGATCATCTTGTCCTTTTTGAGGTAGCATTAGGTTAAAGTTCTAAAGATTACTTCTCTTTTGAAACCTAAAAAACACAATAAGATATTTTTCCACCTCATCACCAGGATCTTGTCACCATCAAATGTCTTCATATACATTCTGAATTCCTCTTTGCATCTTTTCCACAGGATGGGAGGATTTCCTTTGGTGGGGAAAAATTTAGGTGGGGGTTTAAATTGCATTTGAGTATTTGACAGAAATGCTAAATTCTTCTAGTTATATGGGGGTTCTTCACTACACCTGAAAATCGAATTATTACATAAAAAGTACAAAACTGACTTCTTGTTCATGATCTTGCAACCACCATTGCATCTTCAACGCACTCACTTTACATTTTCCCAATGTCAAAGTGTTATTGTTCTGATTAAACAACTTTAGCCATTACTTTACATTATGTGCTAGGTTCAATTGACATTGTATCTGTGTATTGCATGATGACGTCCTATATGCGCGATGACGTGTAACATCATACAAGACTAATCTTTTGTTGATTTAGACAGCTCTTGCCTACGCCATTTGTCGCTGTCAGCCACACGAAGAGGCAGAATCATAGTTGAGCTTTCTGAACGTCCGGAATGGAGATTTTCAATGGCCAAAGCTGAAGAACAGGGCTCAATCTAATGACCCTAATGAATGCTGACACATAGCTAAAAATCTCTTGCCTGAAGTAGCTGTAGATTTATTTTTCCGGAGTTAGGTAGGAGTTTTGGGTATACGTAATACCGAAGATACCTTCTCGGAATTTCTCCCTATTTCCCAACAGGAATCCCTGGCGGAGATCCTGAGTTGTAAGTCAGGGTCCCCGGAGGATCCGTGCCACCCAAAACTGTGGAAGGAGCTGGCCCACCTGGTGAATCACGCTCTGAATCATAAATGGAACACCTCACTTTCCATGGGCATCTTCCCTGATACATGGAAACATGCCTTGTTACTGCCCCTCATAAAAAAAACAATGTTGATCCGGGAGAGCTAAACAACTATCGCCCAATCTCACTACTTCCAGCACCAGCAAAGATGTTGGAAAAAATTGTACAGTGCCAGCTGGCTAATTTCATTGAGGGGCATGACATTCTGCATGACATGCAGTCCTGTTTTTGGGCCGGTTTTAGTACCGAAACAGCGCTGCTGGAGGTGGCAGTCAGTAAGAATGACTGTGGACGCAGGAGCATCAGCAATGCTGGTGCTTTTGGACTTGTCCGCAGCTTTCGATACCGTGGACCACCAAATCCTGTTAGAGCGACTCAAAGCGATAGGGCTTGGAGGAATGGTACTCACCTGGCTGAAGTCCTATCTTAAAGACCGCACGCAGAGGGTCGCTCTTCAGCCCTTTCAGTCAGAACCCAAGCCACTATGGTGTGGGGTACCGCAGGGATCGGCCCTGAGCCTGCTTCTCTTCAACATCTATCTGGCCCCCCTGTTTTCGCTCATAGCAAATTGGGATGTGAAGGCAATAGCATACGCAGACGACACCCAGCTGGTGTTCTCCTTCAGGGATCATTCTGCGGATTCCTTCATTAGGTTTAAGGGATGCTTGAGGGACATCTCTTGTTGGATGAACAATAACAAACTTAAGCTTAATGCAGAGAAGACTGAGGTGTTGTACTTTGGCAAGGCTCTCCCGCCAGCGGCTGGACTTTGGTGGCCGGCAGAAATGGGCCTGCCGCCTACTCCAGCAATTACGGCAAAAAACTTGGGCGTAAAATGGGAAGCAGATCTTTCATTCGCATCCCAAGTACAGCAGGTTGCAGCTTCATGCTTCGGTAAATTGAGAAGCTTGAGGAAATTTCTACATCTTCTGCCGGAGGACTGTCGCAGAGTCATTGTCCATGCCACAGTGACATCTCGGCTGGACTATGCAAATTGTCTGTACCTGGGTTTGCCCGCCTATCTGGTCAAGAGACTACAAATGGTACAAAATGCGGCTGCGAGATTAATTAGGCGAGTACAGTTTCGGCACCACATCTCTCCGCATATAAGACAGCTCCACTGGCTGCCGGTAGCGAAAAGGATTGAGTTTAAGGCCTTAATAATGGCCTTCCAGGCGCTGCATGGCAGATGTCCTAGCTACCTTAAACACTGGTTATGCTGCTACCAACAAAAACGATCATTGAGGTCCAACTCTCAGAACTTGCTTGGCATACCTCGCTTTGCTAAAGCACGCATAGGGGGCAGATCCTTTACAGTTGGGGCGGCCAGGCTGTGGAACTCCCTGCCGAATAATATGCGCCTGATCCAATCTGAACCGGTATTCAGAAAAACCTTGAAGACCTGGCTTTTTAGCCATGGCTAGAACTTTTGGCTATGCACCTCTCATGCCTGCCCGCTATAGCGCCGGGACACCTCTGTTTGAGGTAGCTGTTGCGCTCTATAAATACTGATATTATTATTATTATTCTCACTTGGTAGAATTCAGTGGTATCCGAAGTTAAATATTCAGTTGTGTTGTTGGGTTCTGACTGTCGGTACTGCACCTATGCTGCAGGAGAGACCAAAGATATCACTGCTGCTCGTCACCAGTGTAGGAATATGCAGATCCAGATTATAAACTAATAAATGTTTATTGTAGCAGCACAGTGCCTGCACAGTCACCAAGCCCAGAAGTTAACATCAAGTGACTCTTAAAAGTCAAGTCCAAACATTCTAAACACAGCTGGCAGGTGCTAGAATGGAACAATGCCATGCAAGATAAATAAAAGCAATATACAAAACAAAGCCCACGGCTATAACTCAGCTAGTAAGAAACCACAGAAATCAAACTTATTAAGAACAGATATATCAGGAGTCGAGGAAGTTACCTACATTTAATTAGGATAGATGTTTTTAATTAAAAGTCATAGAAGCAAATAATCTAAACATGAAAGAAGAATACTTGTCCTGATAACAGCCAAGAATGTAAAGCACTGTAGTCTACTAGTGTTACTTGCTGCCAAGCCCATCTTACACCTATTGTTGCTGCTGAACCTTTGTCCTGTTTAACGTCAAGGTCTCTAATGTCCAATTGAGCTTTGGCTTGAAGAGACGCAGTCCACTTCAATGTAAAGTGCTTTATTGGCTTGATGGTCCATTCAGCATATGTTCTAAACTGCTGATGTTGTTACTGCAGACCAAAAAAGGGTCCTCCATTGGAGAGCTCATCACTTCAAGAATCCAAGACAAGAACACCAAATAGTTCATACTGAATAACTGAAGAAGGGGGCTAATATCTAGTATCAAGATTGAAAAGCACTCCCCACATCAAAAGGGGTGTCATAAAGTATTTACATGGCATAGCTCTCAGTTGTTTGCCTCATTCATTACACACCCAACATCACTTTTCCAAGGCAGAGCATGCCATTGCTTCCCTAGATTTTAGTATGCCTAATGAGACCATCCTTAACTCTGGATGCCCTCAACAACTTTATCCCTTATCCAGCCCAACAAACATTTTATGCACATGTTTATGCTACATATTTCCTCAGAAGAAAGCACAAGAAAAATATGAAAAGTTATCCTGTGCTACATTGTGTGCCAAAAGGGTGAATCATGATTTGAGCGTTTATTTATAAAGACTATGGGGTCAATTCCGATTCGGGCCGGAAAAAGCACCGACCGACTCGGATCCGGAAAAAATACCGACCGACACGTACCAGTGGCGCCCGACACGCCAAGTACGATGCAAGCCGCGATAAATCCGACCGACACGTCAGGAAACCAAGCCGACCGACCGAGCCGCTCGGAAAATAGCAATCCGGCCGGAAAAACACGCGAATCCAACCGACCGACACGCACCCGGAACAAATCCGACCGAATCGTACCCGCCAACTCCAACCCGCAAAGTACGATGCAAGGCGCGAAAACACGACCGAGTCGGACGGAGGACAAGCCGTACGACCGACACGCATACAAAACCGAGCCGAAGCAACACAATACACCGCGACCGACGCGTACGCAGCATACAAAACTGCACAAACACAGCGTGGACGAAACGGAAAACACCGTACGAGACCAATGCAGGGTCCGACTCGGTCACAAGAACGTTTCCAACATACACAAACAGCACAAAGGAAAAATCAACCAAAAAAAGGCCAAACAAGCAATTACCAAGCCAATAAACACTGGGGGGGTGGGGACAGAGAACAAAGACACACCCACAACTCCACCTATATAAAGGACACAAATCACTACCATGAGCCTTTGCAAATGCCATTTCACTGCCAGCACCCAAGAGAAAGCAACCACACACCCACAGCTCATCCCTCACACAAGCCACACACCATCAGCACACCAACAAATACCTACCTCACATACACCCAGCAAAACACACACTCACACACCCTCACCTGCACACCAACACACACATCACTCACCATCACCACCCATCACCATGCCCCCCAAGAAGAATCCCAAGTTCCTAGATTGTGAATTGGAAGTCCTGGTAGACGAGATCCTCAGGGTGGAGCCACAGCTGTTTGGCACTCTGGTCCAACAGACCCCCATGTCGCAGAAAACCAAGATGTGGGAGAGGATCATCAACAGGGTGAACGCCCAATCATCATGTCGGCGCACAAAGACGGACATCCAGAACAGGTGGTATGACGTGCGCAGGAGGGTACGGGACCTGCTGAAGATAGACTACAGCAACAGCCAACAGACCGGCAGTGGCCCTCCTGCCAAGCCAATATACCTCAGGCCCTGGGAGGAGAAGGTGCGGGCCATCCTTCCGCCAGTGAGCGTATATGGACTAGAGAACATCCCAGAGCCTGGTGAGTACACAACAAATGTACACAATAAACTGCCACAAAACACACACATCACTGTCAAGGGGAGAGTCAAACCATGCACACATAGCAATTACACAGCAACTAGAACAGAATCATCCCAAAATGTGTATGTCAGTCAGATAAACACAACACATGCCATCAAAAAAGTCACATCCAACTGTGCCAACACATGTACAAACACAACCACAACTACAGCTAGGCAGTGGCACAAATAGAACTAACACACACATCCACACATGTAGCCACCACAACAACACCAACACACAGTGAAGACCACTCAAAGGAAGGAATTCTGTGTATGCTGGCCAAGTCAGTGTAGCCAATAGCATCATGGGAGTCGCAGTCACACATATTGCCCCCCCACAACTGTCCCATCAACACCACCCTGAACCATGCTCACATCACAGGGAGTGGAGAAGGACTCACAAGATGGCTGACACTGGCTACTGCTGTGGGGAGCACAAGGCCCTGCTGCCAACTGTGCACCAACAAACAGCAGGACACCACTGACTGACATCCTGAGAGACAACTTCCACTCCCTGCAATGCAAGCACGTTCCATGGTGGGCTATCTGGCTGGCTGGGTGGGAAGGGGGACTTGCAGCACTGACTATAGTCACCAGCACCTCCCCTCACACCCCCCCAACACAAACTCCACAGTACCCACCTGGTAGAATGCAATGCCCTCCATCCTAACACAAGATCCCACAAAGCACCACCACCCTGGGTTATGTTGTGTGAAGCACAGGGACACTCTTGGGACTCTTAGCCAAACAACTGCCAGGACAACACTCCCAGCCATCCTGTCAGCACAGCCAGCCCACCCCACAGGGAAGCAGAGTCAAAAGGAAGGAAGCATGGGCATGCTGGGAAGGGGGTGGAGGCAATAGCATGATGGGAGTCGTAGTCACAGACATAGCTCACCCCCACAACTGTCCCATCAACACCACCCTGAACCATGCTCACATCACAGGGAGTGGAGAAGGACTCACAAGATGGCTGACACTGGCTACTGCTGTGGGGAGCACAAGGCCCTGCTGCCAACTGTGCACCAACAAACAGCAGGACACCACTGACTGACATCCTGAGAGACAACTTCCACTCCCTGCAATGCAAGCACGTTCCATGGTGGGCTATCTGGCTGGCTGGGTGGGAAGGGGGACTTGCAGCACTGACTATAGTCACCAGCACCTCCCCTCACACCCCCCCAACACAAACTCCACAGTACCCACCTGGTAGAATGCAATGCCCTCCATCCTAACACAAGATCCCACAAAGCACCACCACCCTGGGTTATGTTGTGTGAAGCACAGGGACACTCTTGGGACTCTTAGCCAAACAACTGCCAGGACAACACTCCCAGCCATCCTGTCAGCACAGCCAGCCCACCCCACAGGGAAGCAGAGTCAAAAGGAAGGAAGCATGGGCATGCTGGGAAGGGGGTGGAGGCAATAGCATGATGGGAGACGTAGTCACAGACATAGCTCACCCCCACAACTGTCCCATCAACACCACCCTGAACCATGCTCACATCACAGGGAGTGGAGAAGGACTCACAAGATGGCTGACACTGGCTACTGCTGTGGGGAGCACAAGGCCCTGCTGCCAACTGTGCACCAACAAACAGCAGGACACCACTGACTGACATCCTGAGAGACAACTTACACTCCCTGCAATGCAAGCACGTTCCATGGTGGGATAACTGACTGGGTGGGTGGGTGGGTGGGAAGGAGGTCTGGCTGTCAACCAAACACAATCAATGCAGACCATGTTCACACCCCAGAGAATACATAGAAATGCCCAAATAATGCAGGACAATGTGCCACACCAATATCAACCCCTGACTGTGACGACTTAGGACAATACAATGTACAGGCCCGCACCCCGAGGCACAGTCACAACTGTCAGGTGTGTCAACCACTGATGCCTGCAGAAACATGACATACATTGTTTGTGTCTCCCAAAAACAGGTGATGATAGGGACACAGCAGCAGACGCTGAGGAGTCCCAGTCCCAGGCTCAAGAGGATGCCGAGCTCACTGGCGTCGTACAGCCTCTGTCCTCCTCGGACGATGAAGAACAACCTGGCACATCCGGTGCAAGTCAACATGCTGCACCAGCAGGACCACCAGCTGCAGCACCAGCAGGTCCACCAGCTGCACCCCCTGCACCCACCCCTCCAACGACTGTCACCACGAATACCATCCCTGCCGACATGGACAGAATAAGGAACAACACCAGCGCAGTGACCCTGGACCAACCTGGGGCCATGGACACCACCACCACCACCAACCCCCAAGGTGGACCAGGGTTATCTGTGCGTGCAACTGCACACACTGCACATGTCAGCAGGGGTGGTGGGAGGGGTGGGAGACAGAGGTCGCTGCTTGCAGACGTTGCTGGTGTGCATGAAGACCCACAACTGGTACGCATAGCTGATGCGTACCAGTCCAGCACCGGAGAGCTCAGCCAGGTAGTGGGGCTCCTCAGAGACATTAAACAGCAGCAGGCTGCCCATCATGCCCGCTTGGACTCCCACATGTCCCAAGTGGAGTCACACATGTCACGTGTGGACTCCCACATGTCACGTGTGGACTCCCACATGACCCGCGTGGAGTCCAAGTGGGATGTACTACATGAGATGACGGCGGTGCACAGGGACATTTTACAATGCCTCCGCCAGATGAACAGCAACCAGTCCACACCTCCCTGTGTGCCAACAACATCTGGTACCGAACAAACTGCAACTGCCACAGGGAGGGAGGAGGACTCTGGCGGAGAGTCCCCTGCACCGCAGCAGCCTGCACTTGAGGGCCCCCCCCCCAAGAAGAGGGGTCGTCAGAGGAGGGGAAAGTGAGAGGCTGATGGCCAAGCGCAACTCCCAGGAAGCCTGAACCTGTTCTGGATTTTCGCCTTTGTGCACAGACTGTTCACCCTGTTGATGGCAACACTACTCCCACACATTGCATGGGGAGTATAAGTTGGAACAATGTGTCAGACAACAGTGGCCCCGATACTGGGGATCCTGTCTACCTGGACTTTCTATTCATCTAGGAACTTGGGATTGCAAGATTCATGTACAGCACAATCCATCCTATGCACTATTATCACAATAAACACACTAATACACCATACTTGCCTCTGTCGTGATTCCAACGTGGGTGCTGTTATGGGGATGATGAACTGCAAAATTACACAGTGTATGCGAACTGCAACAGCAAGGACAACACAGGCATGTGAGTACAGGCAACGTGACACATATGAGGGAGACACACCACCAGGGCTACACAACACATACACACCTAGGCCATCTGACTCATTGCCTACACTGATGTTGCCAGGGAAGACGGTGCAATGCACAGACACCACACCCATTCCCAGTTGTAGTCAAGTAGCCCACAGGTGCAGTAAGCAAATGGCAGTCAAATGTGTGACCACAGACAACGCACATCACAAAGTGAAGCACAGGTTTATTACACAGTTGCAACATGCTGTAACCACTACAGATGCAAGGTAATCCCACCTGGCAGCGGGCACACAGTCAACAACTGTAGACTGAAGGAAGTCCATGGGTGTGGCGCACATCACCTGTAGGGACACAACAGCTACCAGCCTGGATGTGCAATCACGTCGTCGGTGGACACAGTTCACCAAACGAATCTGAAAGTACCCTGTGAAGGACAGAAATGACACACAGTCAAAAGCAATGCAGTACAGGACAGAACAGCAAAACTCATGCACAATACATGTTACAAGATACCCACCCAGAACCAAGTTAGCATGTCAACACTGTTGGGGAGTACAGCCCACCTGTCACCACACATCGCAACACACATCCTGTCAAGTAGCCCATGGACACACTCCAACAGCACCAGAGCACCACCCACACATCATGCCAACTCACATCATTCACATGACACCTCAGGATACTCACATTCAGCTAAAGAAGTTGGTGATGAGCTGTGTGCGGACATCACCATCACCATCATCATCATCATCGTCACTGGCATCGTGGTCCAGGCCAGGATCCTCCACAGGTGGCGGATGTTGGTCATCGTCATCCTGGATGAGAGGCAACTCCTTCCGCACTGCCAGGTTGTGGAGCATGCAGCAGACGATGATAATCTTGCACACTTTCGCAGGGGCATATGGGAGGGACCCTCCGGTCTTGTCCAGGCAGCGGAAGCGGCTCTTCAGGAGACCAAAGGTCCGCTCAATCACTCTCCTGGTCCGACCATGTGCCTCATTGTAGCGCATCTGGGCAGGTGTCACAGGGTTCCTGAGGGGTGTCAGCAACCACGGCATGTTGGGGTATCCCGAGTCACCTACGGACAGACAAGTGCACATCAGCTGACTTGGAAAAGTGGGCGGAATACTACAGATCAGATCACACACAATGGCACAAAGTCAGTACACACCGACAAGCCAGGCACGCTGGTTCTGCATCTGTGCCATCAACCTGGGGATGCGACTACTCCTCATCACAAAGGCATCGTGTGCTGAACCAGGGAAACGGGCACACACGTGTGTGATGGTCATGTCTGCAAGACACACCACCAGTGCATTGACCGAGTGGTAGTGCTTGCGGTTCCTGTAGGCCTGCTCCTGGGCCTGTGGTGGTACCAAAGCCACATGTGTCCCATCAATGGAGCCAATGACATGCGGCATCCTCCCCAGGGCATAAAAGTCACTCTTCACGTCAGTGAGTCGTCGCAGTCTAGGGAAATAGATGTACCGGTTCAGGAAGAGCAACATTGCCGCCAAAACATCGCGGAGCACACGGCTGAACATGGTCTGTGACATCCCACCAGCAGACGCCACAGTATGTTGGAAGGTACCGGTGGCAAAGAAGTGTAGGGCTGCCATCACCTTCACCTTGGGGGTCAGCGCTGTAGGATACGGCCGGCCAGGCTGCAAATGTGGGGACAACTGCACTGCCAAATCCTCAATCAGCTGCCTGGTGAAGCGGTACCGTCGGATGCTGTCCCGTTCCACCATCGTTGCCAGGTCTGGGAATGGCCGATGGACAGCAGGAGCCCTGCAGTGCAGAGGAGAAGTAAGCAAGATCGTCAGTCACCCCACATATGCGGCATTGAACACACTCAAGATCCCAACATACATCATCATGAGGCACAACTACATGAAGTGTGCAGTACCGGAACGACATTCATGGTACATACATGGCCAACATCTGTCAACACGGTCCTACAGGTGGCATCAATTTGTCCCTGTTTGGCCCATTGGATATCATGATGCTGTGTCACAGTCACCCCCCAGTGACATGTGAGGACAGATGTGCCCCAGGCACCACAGCTCAACGACAGGCACATTCCCAGGGACCCTGTAATGCCACATGGACACTGGCATCACCTGGAGTATCATGTGTACACCACAACAAAACAAACATGACCCCCACAGGTAGTGGCCACACTTGCCATGGCAGGAGAGCCATGGACGTCTGTGACACACACGCACAACATCAGAGTCCATGCACACACAACGTGGATGTGGAGACTGTCTCCCATTGTGCACATGAAATCAGAGACATTGTAAACACTACATGCACAAAGACTGTGGAGGGCCATCACTATTGTGCCACTGGGACACCCTGGCTCAAACATACCGTCCCACATGGGACTCACGGGGTATGTGACATGACATACACAAACACCACTGTGAAATGTGACCATGGCACATGCACAGATATGAACAGTTGCACATCACAGTGGTCACGTACACGTAACACCCATGATCCTGTCCCCATGAACACGTGCACAGCCTGGGGGTGGCTGCCCACAGGTGACACCCACAGGACAACATGTACACCAACATACACACAATAGGAAATGCAGCCTTACATGCCTTATGATAAGGTTTGGACAGGCTGTCGTGATGTAGGTGTGCCCCTCACTCCCTGGGAGCTATCTGTGGCTGGCATATGTCCATCTGAGACAGGCATGCTGACATATGCCAGTCACATGTACAGTGATGCGTTGTACTGCAATGGACCGATCGGTGCCTCCGGCCGGCCCATTGCATTCAATGTGTGCGGGTACGCGTTGTACCCCTGTGCGCGTTGAACAGCAATGGACCGATCGGTGCCTCCGGCCGGCCCATTGCATTCAATGTGTGCGGGTACGCGTTGTACCCCTGTGCGCGTTGTACTGCAATGGACCGATCGGTGCCTCCGGCCGGCCCATTGCATTCAATGTGTGCGGGTACGCGTTGTACCCCTGTGCGCGTTGAACAGCAATGGACCGATCGGTGCCTCCGGCCGGCCCATTGCTTTCAATGTGTGCGGTGCACGCGTTGTACCCCTGTGCGCGTTGAACAGCAATGGACCGATCGGTGCCTCCGGCCGGCCCATTGCATTCAATGTGTGCGGTGCACGCGTTGTACCCCTGTGCGCGTTGAACAGCAATGGACCGATCGGTGCCTCCGGCCGGCCCATTGCATTCAATGTGTGCGGGTACGCGTTGTACCCCTGTGCGCGTTGAACAGCAATGGACCGATCGGTGCCTCCGGCCGGCCCATTGCATTCAATGTGTGCGGGTACGCGTTGTACCCCTGTGCGCGTTGTACTGCAATGGACCGATCGGTGCCTCCGGCCGGCCCATTGCATTCAATGTGTGCGGGTACGCGTTGTACCCCTGTGCGCGTTGAACAGCAATGGACCGATCGGTGCCTCCGGCCGGCCCATTGCATTCAATGTGTGCGGGTACGCGTTGTACCCCTGTGCGCGTTGAACAGCAATGGACCGATCGGTGCCTCCGGCCGGCCCATTGCATTCAATGTGTCGGGTACGCGTTGTACCCCTGTGCGCGTTGTACTGCAATGGACCGATCGGTGCCTCCGGCCGGCCCATTGCATTCAATGTGTGCGGGTACGCGTTGTACCCCTGTGCGCGTTGAACAGCAATGGACCGATCGGTGCCTCCGGCCGGCCCATTGCATTCAATGTGTGCGGGTACGCGTTGTACCCCTGTGCGCGTTGTACTGCAATGGACCGATCGGTGCCTCCGGCCGGCCCATTGCATTCAATGTGTGCGGGTACGCGTTGTACCCCTGTGCGCGTTGAACAGCAATGGACCGATCGGTGCCTCCGGCCGGCCCATTGCTTTCAATGTGTGCGGGTACGCGTTGTACCCCTGTGCGCGTTGAACAGCAATGGACCGATCGGTGCGCACCCATTGACAATGGGCTTGCCTGGCAACGGACGCGTTTTTGAATATTCGAACGAGTCGGTTGCTGGAAAATCAGTTGGTCACCCACAACAATGTTGCAAAATAATGTATGTCATGAAGTTGAAGATTTGAAGGATGCTGTGGGCGTGTTTTGGTGCTGCTATTCCATGGATTGGCCAGATTCAGAAGATGCTAACGACTTGGACCTATCACTTTGGACACAAGGGACAGTATCTGCCTCTCCAGCACATATATATTGCTGCATGTTCCCCTGAGAGCCCACTTGCCTGCACTACATGCTCCAGGACGACATCTGCCACTGCACTGCTGCTGTCTCTGCCCCTCTGGACCCTGCAATGGCACGTACTGTGGAGAGAGCCCCAGCCTTCAGCCTTGAAGAGAACCAGGCCCTGCTGGACAGCCTACTTCCACAGTACAGCAAGCTGTATGGGACACCAGGGGAGCAGGTGAGTGTTCTGTGCACTGCCTTTCTGAATGTGCATTTTGTCTGACTAGCAAGGCTGAGAGTCAGCACACCACTGGCTAGCAGGCTCACTGAGTAGTTGTCACCCCCCATAGTGTGTAGTGACTTGCACTGGACAGGTATGGTGCAGTGACAGTGCTTCTGAACAGGGTTTTACTCCCCATGCTATGATACCATGTAGTGACTTCTGGAAAACTGTCCATGGGCAGCCGTGCACTGCCTGGGTACACCATGTGCCCCTGTGATTGCGACATGTATATGCAACTGTGTCATGCACGGATATGTTGCATGTGTAGTAATGTCCTTATCACTTTGTCATCCTGACAGGCTTCTGCCCATCGGAAGCATGAGATCTGGAAGGACATCGTCCGGGCTGTCCGGTCCGTGGGGGTCTACAAGCGCCGGATCCGCAACTGCCAAAAGAGGTGGCAGGACCTTCGGGGCTGGACCCGGAGGATTGCACGGGTCCAGCTGAAGCTGTCGCCTCCTCGCAGGAGGGGCGGAACACGGACCCTGACCCCCCACATGCTCAGGATCCTGGCGGTGGTCTTTCCAGACCTGGATGGGCAGCTGAAGGCCAGAGAGCAGCAAGGAGGGGGTGAGTCAAAGACTGCACTGTGTACTCTGTCTAACATGTTATGTGCCCTCCTCGGGCCAGGTTGAACTGCCACAGTACAGCAGTCATGTTGTCCAGGAGCCATGTCCCTCTATTGTGCACTGCCCACTCCTCATCTGATACCCAGGTGTGGCCCTTACATGCAGGGAATTCTGTCACTTAGGACTGTGTCCTTGCAGTTTGCTTGACTCAAGGTGGGAGACAGCATCTGTTTCCCTGACTCTGTGGTGGGCATCATGGGTGGGTCCATTGCTTACACAATGCCTGTATTCTGACATGTAGGGTAGTGTCACAGGTCTCCCATATGTCCAATAGGTATGACCTGGACAGATGAGGGTTAAGAGGATGTGTTGTGGGGGGGATGTACATGTGCACTTGTGCAGCTCCAGGACTTGCATTCCCCATGACCTACTATTGTGACACAGTGCAGAGTGTTGTTGTCTGGCTGCAAAGTCATACATCACTGAGACAGTGATGTATGACTTTGCAGTCATGCCTCCGCCATGGCATGTGTCTACTGATTGGTGATCCTGCAGGGGAGTGACATGTGCTACATGCACACCATAGTGGCGCTGGCTATCAGGACATGGGTGCATCATGGTGTCTGTCGCTGGTATGCATCACATGCATTTCCTATTTGACTCTGGGCATCCCTTACATCCGTAAACCTGTACTGACTCAGTGGCAAGAGCTGTGATGTGTCCACACCGTGTCCTCTGCACTGTCCAACTACTGTGTACTTGGTGCATGTGTCAACACTGGGGTGTTGCAATCCAACAGACACCAGACAGATGGGTGCAAGGCCATGTGGGATGTGAGTGCCATGCTTGGCATCAGACTGACAATTGACTTCTCCTGTTCAATTAGTGCACTTTTAGCAATGTACAACTAATGATGCCAGGGCTTGCTCTGGGATGTGCTGTGCTCACAGTGGTGTGTGCGTTATGTGCAGGTGACTGATGTCTGTCTGTTTCCCCATTGTTTGCAGATACATCCACGGCCACGGAAGGGGACAGCTCCACGGACCAGGAGGAGCCGGAGAGCCAGACTGGGTCAGCAGCCGAGGAGTGGTCGGAGGGACCCAGTGGCACGGAGGGCGAGGGGAGCCACACCGAGGAGTCCTCAGCAGCATCCACCTCAGCTGAGGACCAGAGCAACTCGGAGGATGACTCCCTTGTGGAGGCGGGTGTCAGCAGCCACCACACCCCAGCTAGTGTTGCTGTCCCCGCCACCACCAGCACCACCACCGCCCTCCCATCGGCTCCCATTCCCCAGGTCCGTGGAGGCTCCCATGTCCGGGAGCGTGTCTCCTTTGGGCCAGGCACCGCACCCCCTGCCCCTGTGTCCCCTGCTGCCCTGAGTGAGGAGTCTGTGTACCTCCTTCGCCAGCTCCATGTAGGGCAGACAGCCATGCTGAGTGTCCTCCATGCGCACACCGCGCTGTTGACTCAGCTGGTGTCGTTCATGGAGGGCATCTCATCGGGCATGTCTGACCTACAGAGGGGCAATAGGTCCATGGACTCCTCCCTGACGGCAGCAGTGTCCCTCCTCAAACGGTCCCTCACCCCTCCTGCCTCTGCTCCATCCACACTCCCCAGCACCTTACCCATCCCAGGCACACACACACTGGCACACACCAGCACACACACATCCAGCACACTGACACACACGCCAATGACAAAACGCACACGCAAGCACATTCAGGGGACTGAAGCCAGACTCACAGGGGATGGGGCCCTGGAACACACACACGCATCCACATGCACTGCGCAGTCCTCAGTTCCCTCTCCCTCCAAAGCACCCTCCCTTGCCTCACCTGCAACCCCAAAGTCACAGCAGCTCTTCCTCTGTGACCTCGGCCTCTTCCCCACCGATGAAGCTGCTCCAGCATCCCGGGGGAAGAGGAAGCCCACCCACACGGAGCAGAGTGCCCCTCGCCCCCGGACACCCTCCCCCAGGCGCAGACGGACTGAGGCCCCCACCCGCAAGTCCCCCCGGAGTGCTAAGAGCAAGACCCCGCCACCGCCCTGCAGCTCAGGCACAAGGTCTCCGTCCTCCATCCCTCAGGCCCCCACTGCACAGGTGCCCCCACCACACCCTGCCCCAGGTTCCCCCACCCACAGATATACCATCCCCAAGATGCTCCGGCCTTCTCCCCCTGCCACTTGCTCTCCCAGCACCACACCCCCCGCTGCGCTTGTCTGTGCCACTGATGTGGTGAGGGTGTCCTCCCCCTCTGTCCAACCCACCTTGCCTGTTCCCCATTCTCCTCCCCTGGAGGTAGGCACTGCAGTGGAGTCCACTACCGCCCTGTCTGACTTGGGCACTGCAGTGGCGGACCTGTCCACCCCATCTGCAGGGTCCACTGCAGTTGTGCCGGCACCCACGACATCTGTGTCATGCCCCCCAGTTGTGCCGGCACACACCATGTCAGACACCTCCACTGCAGTTGTCAGTGGCTCTCCAGCACCCACCACCCCTTCCCTGACTCCCCCTGGTGAGCCCTGATCCTGTCCCTGCGGTGCCTGGCCTGCCCCCCGGTTGCCCCTCCTAGTGGATTGTCCCTGGTATTGTGCAGGCATGCGTAGGGTGACATCTGCCAGTGTCACCCTGTTTGAACTTTGACAATGGACTGGCCATTGGCCTTTGCTCTTTTTTCAGGACTTCGTTTGGCCTCAACACATATGCTGAATAAAGCAACTTTCTTTTCTCTAGTGCTCATGCTTCAGATGTACATGTTGTTGGTGCAGCTAACCATGCCCTTGCTGCAGTGATGGTGATATCTGGTCTCATGATTATGAAGTGTTACTGTGCAGGAACCCATGTGGTCCAGGGGGAATGTGTCCTATCATGTGGTGTATCCATGTCATCAATAGCAGCATCTGAGGGTGTCATGTGTTCAGTATTTGGCAATGGGTTTCCTACTTACATTGGCAATTTCACATCTGTGGCTTCCACCCCTGCACATCTGTTGTGCCTGCCATCGTTGCATTTGTCTACTTCCCTGACCGTGTTGCCATCTCCAGTGGACATGCAGGTTTGGGCATCAATGGGGAGGGACTCATCCGTGTAGTCAGTGCAACATTGCTATACAAGTGTGTTGGATCTGTGCTGATGATTCCGTTGGCACATCCATGACCAGGCTGATGTGATGGGAGCCCTCATTTGGTGCTAATTGTTGATTGTGTGACCAAGTGCTCAGCTGACATGATGGGGCCCTACTGAGGCAACATAGGGCACAGCTTTCCTCACACAGGAGTGGAGTCCCCTCATGGCAGTGTGTACACGTGTGACATTGCCTGCGCCCAAGGTGTGTGTTGTATGTGCATGTCTGTGTGTTCACTTCCATTCATCTGCGCATGCTGTGATCCCTAGTGTTGTACCTGTTTGTGATGCTTGCTGACTTGAGCTATGTTCCCCCAAAGTCTTCTCCCTGTGTTCTCTGTGATGTGGGTGCATGGCACATTACTGGTCATCAGGGTGTCACCCATAGGTGTGTTTGCTGTCAGGGCAGAGTTTGTGTGCTGACGCAGATGGGTCACAGTCAGGTTTCCCTTTGGCACTTGTTGTTTGCCCCTGTCATGTGATTTCCAGTTTGTGTTATCTTTCAGTGATTGTGACACGTTGTGTGTGTGACTGCTGGCACTCCTTAGGGTCCGGGCTGCAATGTTGGTTGTTGTCTATGTGTGTTCTTTGTGGGTGACCTTGGTTTCTTCATTGGTGTGTGACTGTGGCTGGGATCCCATTGGTCGGTGTGGTATTGCCGTCATGTCCATGTACAGCGTAGTGTGCAGTGTGTCAGACATTCAGGAGTCTTGTTGAGTGTCCATGTGTGATGTGTTTCTACACCTTGGTTCCCACCCACCACCCTGGAATAGTAATGGGTGCATGTGCAATGTCACCAGTGCATGTGTACTTCACTGCTGCACATTGTTGGAGGTCGAGGGGTGTGGTGTTGAGTGTGTGCAGATGAGAGTTGTTGCCCGGCTAGTCCCCTGCCTCCATGTTGGCCTTGGCTTACTGGCCATGCTGATTGATTTGTGCTTGTGTAGGTGTGATGGTAGTTAGTTGCTCAGGACACCTGACTGTGGTTCACAGTGTGAACGACATTTAGCTTTGTCATCACAGTGGTATTTTTCTTCAGCCCAGGGTCACCACATTGTGGGGGCCCTGGGGGTGGTGCTGTGGTGTGTCTGTGACTTGCTGTGTTAGTTGTTGTTCCTACGTGCCTGTGTGACATGTGTGTTTTGTGCTCCCTCTCACCTGTCAATGCCTGCTTGCCCACATAGGGGATTTGGATCCATGAGTTACCTTAGTGTGGCAGTGTATGCACATCTGTATGATTGGTATTCAGCTCTCCTCATGTGTTGTGTTGTTGCCTGGGGACAATGGCACCCCCACCCCTCACCTGCTGTGTATGATGACAGTGTTGGTCTGCCTGTTTGTGTTTGTGCATCTGCACCACTGCATTGGCATATCTTGGGTGTGCCATTGGCTGTATGTTGTTTGGTGTGTTTCCCCTGCTGTCCCTGGGACTCCTAGGTCATCGGTCAGCACAGTGATCATGGTTTGTGTGTCCCATTGCTGCCATGGTATGGTATCTGTTCACCTCACATCTGCTGTCTCCACAGGGTATCTGCATTTGTGTGCCCATTGGTGCAAATATGTGGTTCTGCATTCTGATGGTCACTTCTGTCATTGTGTCATTGATGACTGTTGACGGTCTCAGCCACCATGGGTGTTGTTTGTCTGCACATGGCCAAAGGAATGTTTCATTTGCACTGCAGTATTTGGCTCCCCCAATTTATGTTGCAATGGGACACATACACTACTTTGCCACAGATGAGTTTTTGGTTCTGTGACCAGGAATGATCCATGCAGTTTGGCAGTTGCAGCTCTTTCTTTGTCAACAATTACCTTTTGGTCACTGTGATGATGAGGGTGTAGACCCCATTGCCACAATGTTCAAAATGTGCTTCAGCTATGGACCCCACACTTGCCTTTTGGTCACTGTGATGATGGGGGTTTAGACCCCATTGCCACAATGGTCAAACTGTGCTTCAGCTATGGACCCCACACTTACCTTTTGGTCACTGTGATGATGGGGGTTTACGCCCCATTGCCACAATGGTCAAAATGTGCTTCAGCTATGGACCCCACACTTGCCTTTTGGTCACTGTGATGATGGGGGTTTAGGCCCCATTGCCACAATGGTCATGGGCTGCTTGCATTGTGGGTGCCACACACATATATGTGTGGCACATGTGCTAGGGGGTCACATTGTATGTTCAATGTCATGTTCGGTGTTGTAGGCATTTGACACAGCCTGCTCACACGCTTGTCATGGTGGTGGGGGGGATGTCTTAATCTTGCATTCCCTAGGTTGTGGTGTGCTTGTTGTGTCATGCATTGTCCATCCTATGAGTGGGGGTGGTAGTAGTGGTAGGCATCCAGCCCCCCTGGCTAAGGGTGGTGGTAGGCATCCAGCCCCCCTGGCTAAGGGTGGTAGTAGTGGTGGGCATCCTGCCCCCTGGCTAAGGGTGGTAGTGGTGGGCATCTGGCACCCCCTGGCTAAGGGTGGTAGTAGTGGTGGGCATCCTGCCCCCCTGGGTGAGGGTGGTAGTAGTGGTAGGCATCCTGCCCCCCTGGTTGAGGGTGGTAGTAGTGGTAGGCATCCAGCCCCCCTGGCTAAGGGTGGTGGTAGGCATCCAGCCCCCCTGGCTAAGGGTGGTAGTAGTGGTGGGCATCCTGCCCCCCTGGGTGAGGGTGGTAGTAGTGGTAGGCATCCTGCCCCCCTGGTTGAGGGTGGTAGTAGTGGTAGGCATCCAGCCCCCCTGGCTAAGGGTGGTAGTAGTGGTAGGCATCCTGCCCCCTGGGTGGGGGTGGTAGTAGTGGTAGGCATCCAGCCCCCCTGGCTAAGGGTGGTGGTAGGCATCCAGCCCCCCTGGCTAAGGGTGGTAGTAGTGGTGGGCATCCTGCCCCCTGGCTAAGGGTGGTAGTAGTGGTAGGCATCCTGCCCCCCTGGTTGAGGGTGGTAGTAGTGGTAGGCATCCAGCCCCCTGGCTAAGGGTGGTAGTAGTGGTGGGCATCCTGCCCCCCTGGGTGAGGGTGGTAGTAGTGGTAGGCATCCTGCCCCCCTGGCTAAGGGTGGTAGTAGTGGTGGGCATCCTGCCCCCCTGGGTGAGGGTGGTAGTAGTGGTAGGCATCCTGCCCCCCTGGTTGAGGGTGGTAGTAGTGGTGGGCATCCAGCCCCCTGGCTAAGGGTGGTGGTAGGCATCCAGCCCCCCTGGCTAAGGGTGGTAGTAGTGGTGGGCATCCTGCCCCCCTGGCTAAGGGTGGTAGTAGTGGTAGGCATCCTGCCCCCCTGGTTGAGGGTGGTAGTAGTGGTAGGCATCCAGCCCCCTGGCTAAGGGTGGTAGTAGTGGTGGGCATCCTGCCCCCTGGGTGAGGGTGGTAGTAGTGGTAGGCATCCTGCCCCCTGGCTAAGGGTGGTAGTAGTGGTGGGCATCCTGCCCCCCTGGGTGAGGGTGGTAGTAGTGGTAGGCATCCTGCCCCCCTGGTTGAGGGTGGTAGTAGTGGTAGGCATCCAGCCCCCCTGGCTAAGGGTGGTAGTAGTGGTAGGCATCCTGCCCCCTGGGTGGGGGTGGTAGTAGTGGTAGGCATCCAGCCCCCCTGGCTAAGGGTGGTGGTAGGCATCCAGCCCCCCTGGCTAAGGGTGGTAGTAGTGGTGGGCATCCTGCCCCCTGGCTAAGGGTGGTAGTAGTGGTAGGCATCCTGCCCCCCTGGTTGAGGGTGGTAGTAGTGGTAGGCATCCAGCCCCCCTGGCTAAGGGTGGTAGTAGTGGTGGGCATCCTGCCCCCCTGGGTGAGGGTGGTAGTAGTGGTAGGCATCCTGCCCCCTGGCTAAGGGTGGTAGTAGTGGTGGGCATCCTGCCCCCCTGGGTGAGGGTGGTAGTAGTGGTAGGCATCCTGCCCCCCTGGTTGAGGGTGGTAGTAGTGGTGGGCATCCAGCCCCCCTGGCTAAGGGTGGTGGTAGGCATCCAGCCCCCCTGGCTAAGGGTGGTAGTAGTGGTGGGCATCCTGCCCCCCTGGGTGAGGGTGGTAGTAGTGGTAGGCATCCTGCCCCCCTGGTTGAGGGTGGTTGGCATCCAGCCCCC
This sequence comes from Calotriton arnoldi, assembly GCA_963921515.1. Taxonomy (NCBI): domain Eukaryota; kingdom Metazoa; phylum Chordata; class Amphibia; order Caudata; family Salamandridae; genus Calotriton; species Calotriton arnoldi. The sequence continues at coordinate 3,855,062 of CAWUFW010000335.1, forward strand.
CTGGGTTGGGGTGGTGGCGCGCATTCAGGCCCCTGTGTGCATATGTGGCATTGGTGATGGGCATCCCGCCCCTATGGTGCTGCTGTTGCTGGTGTAAGTATATTCAGATTCCCAGTGTATGTGTGTGATGTGTCGTGTACGTGTTGTATGTGTTTTGTGGTTGGTGTCTGACTTACCTTCTGCGCCGTACGCGTCCGTGCCTGTTCCGGTAGTAGATGTAGAATATTGGTATGATCGGGACGAAGGGATTCATGGTTGGTTCGTGTCGTTCGTCCTTCTCGTTGCTTCGCGTCGTCCTCGTCGCTTGGCTTCGTCCTCGTCGCTTCGCGTCGTCCTCGTCGGTGCTGTGTTCGTCTCGTAGCCGTGGATCGTGTTGTGGCGCGATTCGGAGCTTATGTGCGCCTCTCCCGGATGCTTTGACGTGCCGTGCGTAGCGACGGGTTCGGCGCGTACGGAAAGCGCATCGTACTTGTCCGGCCGGACGGGGCTGCATTTTCCCTTCCGTGCGACTCGATTCGGCGTTTCCGGATTCGCCTCGGTCGGAGAACAGGACCTGGTTTGGGTGAGTACGGCTCGGCCGGGATTTTTGCTGTTGTGCGCATCGTACTTGCTCGTTCGGTGTACTGTACGGATCGGTCGGGAAACTGGCTTTCGCATGGCTTTTTTCCCGACCGAATAGTATTGGGTGCGCCTCCGACCGAGATCGGAATCGGCCCCTATGAATCTGGTTGTATTTATTGAGACATCATGAGGGCCAATTATGGGTAATCAGGAAAAGCATCTGCTAAACCTAGCTTTCACTGTGGTACCCATGGCACTGACCTCGCTATTCTTGGTTTCAAGCTTTATGAAAGTAGTACATGTACACCAAGTAAACATGACTATAAATCTTGCTTATTTTATGCATTTCTACTTCTTGCCATTCATGTTGCCCATCAGTTACCATTACCGTTACCTTTGTCATTTTGACAATTTGGCATACCTGTGAAACAATAGCTTTTGCTCAGATCAACCGTAATGTGTATTGCCCTTTATTCACCACAGGAGTGAAGTTAGTCCGGGTGGTGGGTTTTATGAGGCTGCAGATTCGAATTAGAATGACTTTACACATCAGCACTGAGCGCATCTCTTTTAATTATAATGACTGCTATATGGCGACTAATTTCTCCCCAAATGTGTTTCTTTGATTTCTATCTCCTTTTTTGACAGCAAGCGTTAACTCCAAAGGTGGAGAGGTGTGGTGCAGCGGTCAGGGCAGCGGACTCCAGAGCACAGAGTTCACGGTTCGATCCCCGGCTCCGGCGGCAGCTCAGCTCAGCACCATGTGACTCTGGGCAATAGCTCACTTAATTTCCACTCCGGCCCCCAGCGCCTTGAGACCCGTAAGGGTGAGTAGTTGCGCTATATAAAAACGGACTTACATTTTACATTTTTTACATTTACTCCATATGTGCAGGATTTATTCTTAGAGTCATTAAAATCTGTAGTGAATTATTTCACATTGATACCCAATTTCTTGCAGGGGTTTTTAATGCTAAGGTAGGTCCTTACAGAAACCAAAGAAAAAATGGAACAGGATTTGGCTTAGTTGATCTCTCCAGTTGTCACTCAGTTCACCACTTGTGATTTGAATGGCAGGGTATATGAGACCTGCAGTGAAGCAGGTGTGAGAACAGTCAATGGGAGTTTCAGGGTGGAGTGTCTAGCCAGGTCTACATTCTTGATGAAAGAAAGGTTTTCTCTCATAGATCATCCAGTCCTATATGTGAATGTTTAAAAATTGTGGCTCTCACTTCATGTTATATCCTATAAGAAGAGCATCAAGTTTTCTATTAAAGTTCACACATTGTATACACTGGCAATACTTCCTTCTCATCTGAATTGCTGTTGATAATCACTGAATCCCACATTATATTGAACAACTCCTGATGGAGGTGGCAATATAATTAGTGGGCTATGGTTGGAGAGAAGCCCTTAGATGCCTTTTAGAAGGAACATCCGCTGATGATTCTTGTGTAGTCTTGATTAGCTTCAAACGAGGATTGTGAAGACTAGAAGCCAAGACGGAACACTCCTGGTTTGATGAGCATTGTCGAAGGCCATTCACTCAACTTCACACCATGGAGATCCAAGAGGGTACAGGACTCAGAGGTGTTGCTACAAGATGGGAATTAGTAGAAGTAAATTAGAACAACAAGTACAGTTATGGAAAAAATGGATGCTGTCATTTCAGAAAAGGATACTGAAGTATTCTGGAAACTGAATACCAGCGAGTGAATCTTTTTTTTCAAATGTGTACAGAACATCTTTTGCTTTACTTGCATTTGGAAGAAAGGATTAAAACATTATTTCTCCTTTCTTCTATCTTTGAGGTGAAATGAATGGTAGAAAACTGGCCAATGAAAGTGTCCAGTAGTGGCATGGGAACAGAGGACTTGTATATGGTCAATGTCTTTTTTCTATTGTATTGTTGTCCATAGTTTGTCACTCAGCAGGCTCATACTGGTAAGTTAGAATGTTTATTATCCTCACCCATCAAAAGACTGTTTACAGCTTCCTTTGAATTACAGGGTCATTCAGCCTTCCCTATTTGTCTTGTAAACAATTTAGCAAGATTCACCTAAAGAAGCCGAAGGAATGCATGGAGCATATGAATGATTTATCTGGAGCCCAGGCAGCTTTCTAGGCTGCTAATCCTGTTTTCAACTTGTTGTTTATTCTGCAGTCACTAATAAGGCATTGCACATTTTTATGAAGGATCCTCTGTCTGGCATTCTTAGATTTTGACCTATGATTCAACAAATTCAATAGGGATATCCCCTGGCCAGTTTTGTTTAAAACTGATATTGAGCCTGAAGTAACTCATGCAGTTTACTTAACTTATTGTAGCAGTATTGCCCAGTTAAAACTTGGGCCAACAATTCAGTTTAATCAATCAATTTTTTTTTCTGCAGGAATGAAGCGTGTGTCTTTTGCCCTCTTTTCATCTAATCGATTTGTTAGTAAACAGACACATGACTAATACAGGACTGGAGCTGATGTTCCCATGAAGTAGTCAAAACTCTTCCACACAGTCAAATGTATCATTCTTACTGGCCAGCATGCAGAATATCTAATTGAGTCATGATTTAATTTATTTAGTATGGAAAGTCATAGGGCAGTAATAACAATACATGTCTGACCCTCCATATTTGGTGGAAAAGACCAGAAGGAGAGTATTATTTGCTAGAGAGCCACATTGATGTTTCATTGAATTGCGCATATGTCCACCTGGTTAAGAAAGATGATATAGCTTTGAATAAAGCATCTGATGAATGCAGCAAATCTTGGACATTCAGTGGAGCCATTTCTAAAAGGCATACTTATGTAAACAGGAGTGCCAAAATTAGGTTATTTTGGGTCAAATTGGGATTGTGTAAGTGATACAATGTTTATTTTTAAATTGCAATTGGCTCATTCAGAGAGTGCCGCTTCCATTCTGGTTTGAGTGGATCGTAGTGTAAGCTGTGATAATGTTCATAATAATGGCACGCCGAGATACTATGTGAAACAAGGACATGAACTGGAAAATGCCTATGCCTGCTTAACTCACAAAGAGCCTGAATCCAGTGGTTTGGCAAAGAGAGTTCACTGGGTAGCCATAGTAAGACAAGTATTCAGGCATAGGGGTTTGACTAATTCTTATGCAAATCCTAAAGGACTCACTCCTAGAGCCTGTCTGCAGGCATTTCAAACTGCAGTGTGAATAAGGAAAGAAGAGAAGATATAGCACCCTATGTAATAGTAGGCCATCTTATTCCCTTAGATCGAAAGAGATGAATGACTAGCCAAATACCTCAGTTCCCTTCTTAAACCCATAGTAGAAGGGTATGTAGGAAAGCTCAAATGAACATTTTGAGGGTTATTACAGAAGTGCAAGGGTGATGGCAAAACCTCCCTTGCCGCAACTGGGTTTGTAACTGAAAACAGATACTCCGAATGCAGAATCATCCTTCCATCCTTTATTAAAATGGCTTCTGTTACTGAGCCATGTGAAAAAATAGATTGAAAAAAATCGAAGAATGTATAAAGTTAGAATGAAAGTTATCCGTACATCAATTTCAAAACATTTCAAATTAATAAATCCAGTCAAACATTCTTAGGCCCTTTTGTAGGACTGGTTAATTTATTATTCCAACTGCACTCATTGTATATATGTCGGTATACACTTCATTTAGGTATGTTGAAATCTTTGTAAGGAGATGTTTATATATGTTAACTATTTTGGTAGTCTTTTTTTGATGTAGTGTATGTTTTTGCAATGTGTTTTTAGTTAATGTTTCACAAGTTACGCTGTTTTTTTATATTTTATACTGCGAAGTCTAAGAACTTTATGATTTACTAAAGCAAATGGATCTGATTAGGAAAGCACAGTTAACCTTTGGAACCAGCATGGAGATTGTGTAGAGTTTAGGGCTACATTGGAAAAGAATAAGAATGTTCTTTGCTGTGCATGACATTTGGAGATTTGGCTGCAGTCATTGGTGGTTCACTGACAAAATATCGATGTTAAAAATATAGAAGTAAAAAATATCGATGCAAAAATATAGAATGCAAAAATATCGACTCCCTATACTTAAACAGGTAAGTACAAAAATATTGTAAAAAAAATATTGATGTAAAAAATATAGTTGTACAAAATATCGAATTTTATATATATTATATATATAAAATAATAAATATTAAATATGTTAAATAATAAAATAAAAATAAAAATAAAGTAGATTTAATATAGATTAAAAAATATAACATATACACTTAATTAAAAGTTAAACACAAATACATAATAATCCATATATATTTACTTTAAAACAATTAATAAACTATTAATTTTAATTTCTTTTATAATTTTAAAATTATATAAAAATGTACAAATGTATATATGCACCATTAAATCTTTAAGCTGATTTTTCACCAACGAGAGTGCTGGTCCTTACTGTTGCAAGACAGTGGAGCGTGAGATAGATATATGTAAATCCAAGAGTGCCCTCAATTGAACATCGGCGCTCCTCTCGTGGTGCGGTGCGAATTTCCTCCGGCAGGGCAGCCGGTAATTATGAACAAGATGACCCCTGAGCCCAGGGATCAATTGAAAACGCACTCACTCGAAATCCGCTATTTTTCAAGTTGCTTTTTATTACTTTTAAGCAAACATCGCTATGCCCAACGCGTTTCGGTTCCTCACACGAACCTTGATCACGGGTAGTTTGTTACAACTGGGCAAGACCAGACATTATTTATTTCTACTGCCACATCAACTTCCTGTTTGTGTGGTTGCAAGGCTCAGGGGTCACCTTGTTCATATATATATATATGTGTGTACCAATAACATAAAATCTAACAAAAAAACGTTCTATTATAAATTAAAACATTAAACTATTTAAAAATCTTCAAACTTACATTTCCCACTCCAGTGAGTGCAACAGTAGGGAAAGTGTTAGATAGCGGAGGGGTAAAAATTACCATTCCCACTACAGTGAGTGCAACAGCAGGGAAAGTTTTGGATAGTGGAGGGGTAGAAATTACTATTCCCACTCCAGTGAGTGTACCAGTAGGGAAAGTGTTGGATAGCAGAGGGGTAAAAATTACTATTCCCACTCCAGTGAGTGCAATAGTAGGGAAAGTGTTGGATTGCAGAGGAGAAACAATTAATATTCTCACTCCAGTCAGTTCAGAATTAAAAACAAACAAAATTTTAACAACGATAAAAATATTTAAAAAACAAAATAAATTCAAAAATATATAAATCTGTTAAAAATTCAAATACAAATATATTTAGTATTAAAAAATTTTAAAAAAATTATAATATTAAATACATATAACAAATTCCTACAAATATTATATTAAATAAAATAAAAAATAATTCCCAAACAAATAAATATTTTTAATTAAACATATTTAGAAACAAAAACATTAATCATTACATAAATTTACTTTTGTAATTTCCCACTCTATAACACCACACAATTCACAACCTACATCTAAATTTAAAACAAATTTACTTCCTCAACTAACATAATTAATTACCAATTAAAGAAATATTATTAATTAAAAAACAAATTAAAACTCATATAAATTATTTAACTTCCCACACTTTACCCCTATAATCCCCACAACCCACAGCTAAAATAAAACTGTAAAAAAATTAACTACACAATTAAAACTTATTTTCAATTAAAAAACTAATAGTCTTTAACAACTATTTATAAAGTAAGTAAAATTAATTTACTCCCCACACTGTACCCCTATAACAATAAAACCCACACACAAAAAATATAAACAAATACCCTAATTAAATATTAATTAATATTAATGATCAACTGATTTTTTATTAATTAAACAAAAATTACATCCCACCCTTTACCCTTATAAACCCCACACCTAAAATTAATTACACAAATTCCATATTTAATTTTCAATTAATTAATTAATATTAATTAACAACTAATTATCAACTAATTAAACATAAATTACTTCCCACCCTTTACCCCCAAAACCCCACAACCCAAACCTAAAAAATCACACAATTACCATCATTAATTATCAATTAATTAGTTAATATAAATTAACAACTAATTATTAATTAAACATAAATTATTTCCCACTCTTTACCCCTATAAACCCCACAACCCGCACCTAAAATTAATAACACATTTTCCATAATTAATTTTCAATCAATTAATATAAATTAACAACTAATTATTAATTAATCAAAAATAAATTACTTCCCACCCTGTACCCCTATAAACCCCACAACCCGCACCTAATTTTTTTTACACAATTACCATAATTAATTATGAATTAATTAATATTAATTAAGAACCACTTAATAATTAATTACAAATAAATTACCTCCCACAATTAACACTTTAAAATCTAAATTAAATAAATAAAAAATAATCATTAATTTAATATAATTAAATTACTTCCCGGCCTATCCCCCTATAAAGCCACAACCCGCTACGGAACTAAAAAATGCTAAATTTAATTAAACTAAAATTCATAACTACTAAAAATTTACACATATATTAAAAAACATAAACAATACTTATACAAAAAAATACATCACATACATTTAAAATATAAACAAAAATACATAACACTAAATTAAAAAAAAATCGATATTTTAAACATCTATATTTTTGCAAACAATATTAATGACTTCTATATATTTAAAAACGATATTTCTTACCTGAAATTCAATATTCTTGACCACGATATTCTTGCTGTCGATATTTCTGAATCACGATATTTCCAACTCGATATTTGTGTAAGTCGACATTTCCAACTCGATATTCTGTCTCAGCACAGTCATTGGTACTGAAAAGGTAGGGTAATGCAGATATCAGAGTGAATAAGCTCCTGTTACCTTAGTGGCTCCTTTTGTGACACCCCAGCCACAATCATTGTGTTTGCTGGATGAAGTTAGTCAAGAGATAGGGAGTGGGATGCCGATGCTCCAGTTCAGGATCCCAGTGAAGTGGCACTGTACCCATGAAGTCCTCCTCAGTTCACAGGGGCAACGGCGTGCAATCCTCGATAGTTCCTTGTGACCTATGGGTCACACGACTTCACCATTCTTGGGTGGCGGCCTGATCCTCAGCAGCACTCTTTATATCGGCAACCCCTCCTGGCATATGGGGTTGCCGCAACACTACCAACCAAGGCACTGGCCCTCACCTCACAGTAGTCTGTACCACAGCGGCCCCTTCTGGCATACAGGGTCACCACAACTAGGTGGTATAGGCTTTTACTCTCCCTGCACGGCACTCCACGTACAGCTATCTTTATGGCGGCCCTCTCCTGACATACGGGGGTCATCGACTTGAATCTACACATAGGCAACAACCCAATTGGTTCAGCAGCAGTCTCCTCACATCTCCCACTGGAGTCCACTCAACAGGGCTCCTCACTGGAACTCACACCCTCCAACGCAGTGGCAGTTAGTGAACTTTGAAAGTGGTTGGGTGCAAAAACAAACAATGAGTTTGTTTGCCTGTGCAGTTCAAGGGAAATGAGGTATGAAAGGGTCCTCCCCCTTGAAAAGTTTTTTTAAAAACTGAAAAAAGGTGAATTTTCCAGCGCAATTTCTTTTAAAAAAATTGCCCTAAAGTCAATAGCTCTTAGAGGCATTTATAGTGAAACCCTCATGAAATATTTTGAGAATTCATCGTTTACCAAGCGAGCCAGACTGCAAGGTTCCTTCTTGCTCTCTCCTGCAAGAAAATCAATTGCCTGGAAATGTTTTAGTTTGTTATCCCCTTCTTTCTCTAAGTCCTTCACTTTATGGGCCAGATGTATGACCATTGGAATTTGCGACTCACAAATTGCGACAAATTGCAAGTCGCAATTTGCGAGTCGCAAAATCCAATGTACAACAGTGTCTCAGACACTGTTTGCGATTGGGAATGGCTGGCACTCCCAGGGATGGTGGTCTGCTGGGGTCAGCTGACTACCATGTCTGGGGCTGCTTTATCAATAAAGCAGTTTTGTCTTTAAATGCAGCCCGTTTTCCTCACAGGAAAACGGGCTGCATTTAAAAAACTAAAAATGAACATTTCAGTTTCATCTTTTAAGGGCAGGCAGTGGTCCCGGACCACTGCCTGCTCCTAAAAAATATTTGCGCATCCATTTGCGCATCCATTCCCGTTTGCGAGTGGTTTACCACCATTCTGAGAAGGGTGGTAAACTGCAAGTGTTTTGCGACCACAATTGCGGTTGCAAAACATTCATACATAGGTTTTGGAGTTGCTATTAGGAAGAGACGCCCTTGGCACGCCCCTTCCTACTAGCGAGTCGCTAATTGATTAGCGACTCGCAAAATAGGTTGGTACATTGGGCTGACCTATTTTGCGGTCGCCAAGAGGCTAAAATCCACTTTGCGACCGCAAAAAATGGTCGTACATCTGGCCCTATGTCTCTTTTCTGTTTCCCCACCCTCTTATCTTTCTTTTATCATTAATCTGTGTCACTTCCCTCTTCTTCTTTTACCCTCCTCCCCTCTCTCTTCTTTCATATTATTTACATAAATAGCATTACAGGTGGTGTAAATAGTTTTTTTTAACTCCAGTGGGGTGGTATGGGAGTTGACAATATTTAAGACACTATGGGCCTGATTCTGATGCGGTTAGGAAGGCCTCCTAACGGCATTTGCTCCGTCCAAATCGGATCGGGAACATGTCTTTCCAACCAAGGGCCTGATTACAATGCTGTTAGGAAAGCACTCCCACCTAGGGCCCGATTACTATGCGGTTAGGAATATAGGCTCCCATTGAAGTCAATGGGAGTCCAACCAAATCGTATCTGGAAGCATCCGGATGCATCGTACTCGGTCGGTTGGACTCTCCCGATCCAATTCGGTTGGAAACCATTCCCAAACCCATTCGGTCAGGAAGCTTTCCAAACCGCACCAGAATCAGGCCCCATATGTCAGACGATTTTCTGACGCTACACCACTGAGGTGATAACACTTAAAAGCACATTCTTCCTTTCCTTCTTAAAGGTTGAGGAGAGGTGGCCTAACAATTTAGCTTACTATGTGTGGCTCAATGTCTTCTTTCCTTCTCTCCCTCTTTTTTGAGAACAGTGTGGGCACCTTCATAACAAGGCTGACAATGTCTTAACTCTCTGCTCATCTCCTGTGTACACTACCTCAAGACATTTACACATTGTTCGCACTGCCCCAGGGTTGCAAACCAGACTGTCAATCCTCTCAGATCATCTCTTGTTTTCGCACAATGTATGCACCTCCATGAATAGGATCAACAATGTGTGCTTCTCCAACCACGGCACGACATATGTCTGGTCCCTTGCGCAACCAATAACACAACGTATGTATCAGTAATAATGAGGCTGCAATTCGCTTCTAGTGCTAACTCTATCATGCTGACAAGCCCTCATCAGGACTTGTTTAAGGTCTTTGAGAGATGTGTTTCTTTGACTGACGAAATTACATTTGAAGTTGCATTCTAGCCTATACAAGCATTTTGATAAATTTCCTAGATTACCTTTTTGTTTGTTGTTTCAATAGATTTGTTTAGGAGGGTTTATAAAGAAATGTGCTTTAGTTTCCTACACTCTCTTAAAGCAATTAAAAATATCTTAAATCCAGATGATTCAACTGAATAGTGCTTTATTTATATGAGGACTCAATTCATTGGTGGGAATAGCTGATTGTACTATGTGACAGAGCACTGTGACTGTTTGACCCAAGGCCAGAATCAAACATCAAGTATCATGTGAAAACCCCCAAAACTGCAGGAATCCTCTCACCAAGTTTGCAGCACACATTAGGTAGTTGTGTCCCAAGGTCATGCCAGGGTGGGTATTCAATACCCTTTCCTTCCATGTCAGCTCTGGAGGGGATCATTTCCCTAATTACTGCCCTTTGTGCAATAGCAATGCACTAAGGGGCCGATTCCGATTCGGGCCGGAAATCTCTCCGACCGAGCCGGACCCGGAGAGATTTCCGACCGAATCGGACCCGTGCAGTCCAACCGAACGAGTACGATGCGCACGTATGCCATCGGACTCGAGTCGGTCGGACTCCCATTGAAGTCAATGGGAGCCTGTCGTACAACGCGTACGCGGGCTCCCATTGACTCAATGGGTGCGATGCGGACAAGTGCGCCCCCTACAGCGTGTACGCGGCGAGGCGACTCGCGCCGTACACGCACAGGTAGGGGGGACCCATGGGTCCCCCCTGTGTGCGACTCGCGCGGCTACGCATACAGGGGGGTCCGACACGGACCCCCAAAGTACGGCTCCGACTGCTCTTTCGAGCCGGAGTGCGCGGCTCGGTCGGACTGCTCGCGGCGCGCATCGTACTTACCCGGCCGGGGAACGTCTCCATTGCGCGGTGCGAGTCGAGTCCGAGCGAGTCGGTCGGTGCGGTTTGAGCCGGGAACGAGTCGGTCGGAGCGGTCGGGACGCCCGGACGAGTCGGTCGGCGAATTCGCATCGTACTCGCTCGGCCGGACCCGCGTACGATTCGGTCGGGAAACAGGGCTCCGAATCGGATCCGGTAAATCCGAATCCGATTCGGAGCCCTACCCGCCGAGATCGGAATCGGCCCCTAAGTGTACCTCATCAATCTATTCCCGAAGGGGTACAGGTGGGGAAAAAGGTGGCATTCCGTTGCATTACCTCAACTTGTAGTTCATTTAGGTTCTGCCTCCAGAGTCGGTGGGAGCATCAGGTGTCTGCACCTGATATTGGAAATTGGAACCAGCCAGTCCGCTATAATAATTTATTTTGTATTTAGTTATTTTTTATTTATAGTGTTCTATATAGCGCAAACATGACCCTGGCGGGTATCAGAGCACTTTACAATTAGGATAGGTGGGGTATAGAAGTGGGAAAGGACAAGCATTACTTGAATATGCATGACACGAACAAGATCAGAGTGTATCACAATTAGGGTAGGACGGATACAGTACAGGGAGAAGAACATTCGATACACATATGAGCAAAGCAGGTGAACACTGGCAATCTAGTAGTCAATCAGGGGCAGTAACTAAGCAGTGGGGCCGCGACCGTTTAAGGCAAAAACTTGGTCATTAGGATTTTTTTTACTTCCTTTTTGAAGGAAGCAGTGGAAGAAATTCGTCGGACTTCCAGTGGAAGAGAGTTCCAAATCTTCGGGGCAGCGCTTGAAAAGCTATGTGACGCGTTCTCTTTTTGTGGAAGATCTGTGGTTTCAGGACCAATGAACTTGCACTTTGTGACTGTCTGCAACCTCCATTCTAATTTTTGAGCCACATAAATGGGAGTCTTGAGATGGAGGGCTTTGTAGGTCATGCAGGCTATCTTTAACTATATTCTTGCTTCGTATGGCAGCCAGTTTAGGGATTTGAGGGCTGGGGAGATGTGATCGTTTCTTTTTGTACCAGTAATCAGTCTGGCCGCGGCATTAATGGAGGCCCTTACTGGGGACAAGTTATATGTGGGAAGTCCTCAGAGCATAGAGCTAGTATAATCTAGCCTAGGTAGTACCAGAGCTAGTACCGCCAGCTTGAAGTCATCCTGTGGATGGAATGTTTGAGATTCCTTAGTATACTCCTTACAGTATAATTTCCTCTGTTATACTTCTTGCTGCCACAAACTTTGAAAATTCTCAGCACGGTAACCAGGAGGCAAAACTCATTAGTTGCATGTATGTGCCTGAGCACTGTCTTTTCAGATATGTGCTAAATCCTTATTTTTACACATTTAGCAAGGGACTATTAAATGTTAAAATTGGCTGTGGCCAACCAGGCATGGTGCTTCCTGTTGAAGCTTGATTTGCCTGACCACAGTACTTTGCAAAAAGTGTCCTCTGAGTGGGACATCTGTGCTAAACATGCCATATGCCAACTGTACATGTGGGCCTATGGCAAAACCACTCTGGCTGGCTACACAAAATGGCCGCCAGCCACATGGTCACAACAATAAGCGAGCAAGAAGGCATGGGGAACAAAGAAGACATGCAGGCCTATGGCAAAAGCATACTGGCTGCCTACACAAAATGGCCACTGTCTACATGGTCAAACAGCAAGCAAGGAGGCATGGCCACAAAGAACACAAGCAGGCCTATGGCAAACCACACGGGCTGACTACACAAAATGGCCACCAGCCACATGGTCACAACAACAAGCAAGCAAGAAGGCATGGGGAACAAAGAGGACATACCATCATCATCTTCACTTTATTTCGATCACAAAGGATCATAAAAGTACACAGCACATACATTATACAATAAAAAAGGGACAAATAGATAGCATAGTTAAGAACATTTCATATAAAAAAAGAAAACATAGTTATAATTAATAATTTCATCATAAAGTGCTTGGTGTGTGCTTAGTCTACAGTACATATCAATTTTTAGCCAGGCCCATCATAAAGTGCATTTCGTTCGTTTTAGCCACAGTGCATACCAATATCTGGACAAATCAAAGACCACAACTCTACATGTGTCCGTACTTATAATTCTTAACACCTCCAGATAGTGGGCGCGTCCAACTAGTTTACAGAGTGGTATTATCCATTTTTCCCTAAGAGATTTATAATTCGGGCAAAAAAATAGCAAATGCACAATGGATTCAGGACTTGCATTACAGGCAGGACAAAGATCATCAGTGGCAACTTCTTTACTCAAGTTTTTACAAAAGAGTTTAGTGGGTATGGTTTTGTACCAAAACTGGAGAAATAATTTCCGGGCCAGCGGAGGGAATATTTCATCCATTGTGTCCTCAAAATAGGGGGCCACATTTAAAATTGAGAAAGTCAGTAGTCAAATGACCCTCAGCATTTGTCAAGACTTGCAATAGTGTTGATTCCCAAAACATTTCCTTCACCTTCATTCTCGATACAGATACCAGGCTATCTGGGTCAAACCAGAACCCCATCATCCCATGCCTCCCTAGTAACTCTTTTAATACCCTAAACCAGGGGATCGAAGTAATCGATGGAGACTTTAGTAGCTCTGAGAGAAGCTGTATGGTAGAAGTTCATCCACAGTCCACAATCTGTACCAGAACATCAGGAGTTTATAGTTTACTTTATGTGCCAACTGCCTTTCGCAAGGTCCAAGTATAAGGGCACCAATGGGGTACCTACAGGTAGATCTACCAAAGATCTAAGAAAGCGATTTTCAATTGAAGACAAACAATTTATCAAACCTGTACCCCAGAATTCAGCCCCATAAAGGGCACTCCCTAATACTTTAGTATTATAAATTTCCAGAGCCTGTGCAAGTTGTCTTGATAAAGTTTTCCTGTGAATTTTGGAAATGTTGGCGGTCTGATGTATAAGTTGCATCTTCACCTTTTCAATATGTGCCATCCAATTTATTGTTGGAGTCAGGCGGATGCACAAATAATCAAAAGCGTCGACACGTTCCAAGTTAATGTTTCCAACTAACACAGGTCTTTTGTTGGGCTTAACCATTCCTTTTCTAAAAATCATACATTTAGTTTTTGTTTCATTTAGCACCAACCCTTGCTCATTGCAAAATGTAATAAAATCATTTAAAAGCTGCTGCAGTCCCTGTGGAGGTTTTGAGATTAAAAGTGTATCATCGGCAAAAAGCAGGGCAGGTACTCTTTTGTTGCAGATTTTTGGGGCATCACACCCATCTCTATCTAAAAGATTAACAACATCATTGATAAAAAGGATAAAAAGTGTGGGGGCAAGGACACAGTCCTGTCTTACTCCGCACTGAACCAGGAAGGGATCTGTGAGTTGGCCCCCCTCCCCACATCTCACCTGTGCTGTGTTTGATGAGTATAATCGAATTAAAACATCTAAAAGGTTCTTAGGTATACCCTGCTTCTTTAGGACCCCCCCAGAGGTTTGCTCGCGGGACTAAATCGAAGGCTGTCCGCAGGTCTACGAAAGCCACATAGAGCTTTCCGCCTTTTACTTCGACTTCCTTCCAGTATATACACAACAAACGGAAGGTTTGGTCCAGGGTGCTAACTTTGGCTCGAAAGCCTGCTTGGAGGTCACTCAGGATATTGGATTCTATAATCCAATCCTGTAATCGGACTAGGATTTGCTTGCAAAAGATCTTTTGCAGAGAATCAATTAGGCTAATTGGCCTATAACTGGATGGGCTCGCTCTATCCCCTTTTTTGTAAATTGAAACGATCTCAGCGTTTTTCCACGAGGAAGGGATAGGGGTGCCTCTGAGGATAGAATTAGTTAATACATTTATGTAGGATCCCCAGAGTGCTACGTCCTCCTTGTAGAGATCCTTTGGGATTCTGTCAGGTCCTGGGGCACGTGCCGAAATGCAAGAGCGGATTGCTACTTGCGTTTCTTCTATAGAAAAGGAGAGGCCTTTCTCCTCAATTCCCTCCTTTCTATGGCCCTCATCTGACCCCTCAGCTTTTACGTCCCTAGACTCATATAAGGAGCCAAAGTGTGTTTCCCAATCCTCTGGCTGCACTGAGAATTCTAGTGTTCTCCCATTCCCTTTTAGCCAATAAGCAGCTTTGCTCCAGAAACTCTTCGGATCTTTAATAGGGGTGGGCGGAATTTGCGTAGTCGCGTTCCGCAAAGTTCCGCGAAACGGTAAAAAATCTCCACGAGCTACGCAGAATTCCACGAGCACGCGGAATTGCTTGTTCTGCCCGTTCGCGATGCGTTTTTCCTGTTCGGGGACGCTGTTTGCGTGCTCGGGGGGAAATATCTTGCGAACTAGCCCATGCGGTTGCCAATTGGCGCGGCCATCTTGTTTCACTTGTCCCGCCCGCTCGCGATGCGTGTTTCCTGTTCGCGAACGCGGATGTCCGATGGCGCGTCCGAATTACGTGTTCGCGATCTCACACTCTCGCGGGATCGCGCGGCCGGCTACCAAAATCTCGTAGCGCACGCGAACGGATAGGAAAACTCATCGGCGAATGCAGGGATCCCGGTAAGTCGGTCCCGCGAACACGCATTTTGAAAGCGCGAACAAGGAAAAAATTCCGCTACGCCGCGGATCGTGGCATTTTCGGCAATTCCGCATTCTCCGCGGAACGCGGAATTGCCAAAATTCCGCAAATTCCGCGAGCGGAGCGGAATTTACCGCCCAGGCCTAATCTTTAACTGTCAGTGCATTCCGTAGGGCAGACCAATTGCCCGCTTATACTTTGCTCTGCAGGTCACTATCTCAGTGCGCGATTTTTGCTTTACGGCCATTAAAAGCGCCTCCTTACTTAGCCTGCAATCCTTATTATACCATACACCCTTTTGATCTGGTCTCTGGTGTTTACAGTTACTTTCCTTCTTTTGTGGGTTTCTTTGGCTGCCTAGCAATTCCCTTATCTCTTTATATAAGAGCTCGTGACTGGCGCCTATTATCTCAGTGATGTTCTAATGGTGGAGCTGGTAGATTTCTCAAGTAACATACGGACCTTCCTCTTAACTGCCCCTAGTACCTCTGGATGAGCCTCCACCCAATCCCATCTGATTGCCCTCAAGTTATTAGTGATTGTTAAAGTGCCTAGATCTGGTCTGCCTGTTTTGACAGGTCCAACAGGGCCCTGGTTGATGAGAGTAAGGGCTAATGCATTGTGGTCACTGTCAACTCTTTTTACCACTTCCATATCTATAACTGAGTACCAGTAGTTTAGAGATACTAGGCAGTAGTCAATCCTACTTTCGTGGGCTGACCTATTAAAAGTGGGATCCCCCTTAGGGTCAGATGTTATCCTTCCATTCGTGGCTCTCAGGTCATGCTGCATTGTGAGTGCCATCATCTGTGCTCCTCTCTTGGTCCACCTTACTAGGGGAAGATCTAGTTGGGGAATTTGCCACTCTCTATCTCCTTCATCGGTCAGGTTTGGGGGAATCAAGGCTAGCGGTTCAAAAGTACAGTTAAAATCCCCCGCCACTAGTACCGGGGAGTTATCTGCATAATGAGAGGCGGTACCAGAGCTAGTACCGCCAGCTTGAAGTCATCCTGTGGAAGGAATGGTTTGAGATTCCTTAGTATACTCCTCACAGTATAATTTCCTCTGTTATACCTCTTCCTGCCACAAACTTTGAAAATTCTCAGCACTGTAACCAGGAGGCAAAACTCATTAGTTGCATGTATATGCCTGAGCACTGTCTTTTCAGATATGTGCTAAATCCCTATTTTTACACATTTAGCAAGGGACTATTAAATGTTAAAATTGGCTGTGGCCAACCAGGCATGGTGCTTCCTGTTGAAGCTTGATTTGCCTGACCACAGAACTTTGCACAAAGTGTCCTCAGAGTGGAACATCTGTGCTAAACATGCCATGTGCCAACTGTACATGTGGGCCTATGGCAAAACCACTCTGGCTGGCTACACAAAATGGCCGCCAGCCACATGGTCACAACAATAAGCGAGCAAGAAGGCATGGAGAACAAAGAAGACATGCAGGCCTATGGCAAAAGCATACTGGCTGCCTACACAAAATGGCCACTGTCTACATGGTCAAACAGCAAGCAAAGAGGCATGGCCACAAAGAACACAACCAGGCCTATGGCAAAGCACACGGGCTAACTACACAAAATGGCCGCCAGCCACATGGTCACAACATCAAGCAAGCAAGAAGGCATGGGGAACAAAGAGGACATACAGGCCTACGGCAAAAGCACACTGGTTGCCTACACAAAATGGCCGCCACCCACATGGTCAAACAACAAGCAAGGAGGCATGGCCACAAACAAAGAGCACATGCAGGCCTAAGGGCACGAACAATACAAAATGGCCCCTGGCCACATGACATGGGGGGCAAAGACAAATGGTGGCCTATGGCAAACACACTCACACACTGGCCAGACAAAGGAGGCATGGATTGCTAACACAGAAAAAAGAGCATTAATTCAGCAATGTCAAAAACGAAAATTAACTGGGCTAAGAAATTTTACAGCACACATCCTTTAAAGGCATCAAATATAATTACCCCACCTATACACTGTTTGCAGGAAAAAAAACACGAAATACCCCAAAAAACACATTTTGTAATTTAATCAAATGCTATCCATGGCCTAAGTTACGTTTCCATTCAACAGACACCACAGAAACAGTTGTTTCTTGCACCCATAACTAGCACTGGGCCTACTGGCTGGAAGGCCCATTGGCATACTAGGCCAAATAGGGAATTAAATAAATATTTCAAACGTATTAAAAAACATGGAAAAAATTTACTGAACTGTGCAACATTTTTCCTTTACAAAAAAAAAAAATTACATGCAAAAAAATACGAGGCCCCTGCTAAAACTGCAAGCCACCCACCACAATAAATTTTAAAAATCGGATAAAAGTACAAATAGATCCTGGTGCTTGCCCTCAATCAAACAAGCAACACCCTTATACACCAGTTTTCCAACTTACTTGTGAAATCTCAAATACAAAGTCCTTTAATCCAATGGTATATATGCAGCAGACAAGGAGAGTGATCCTTCCAGCTCCAAATCCCAATGAAAAGTGACCAGGAGAGGGACAAAGCATTGGGAGGAGCTTGCTGGATAGGAATAGGAAGTTGGAGTCTCTGGGGCACTTCCTTCCTGTTGGGAAAAAAATGTTTTAAAAAAAGGCTTCTCGCACACAAACAAAACAACTCCAACGGCCAGTTGGAGAAGTAAATCCACTCCAAAAGCCTCTCAGCTGCATCTCGAGCACAAAAGCTGCTTGGGCGCTCAGTTTGTGATCGGCACTAGATTGGTACAGTCGTGGATGGAAGCCATGCGAGTGAGTGTGAAGTCTTGCGGGAGCTCATTAGCAGTGTGAGAAGTCTTGCACGTGCTCGCAAGCGGCCTGAGAGTATCTTGGCACTCGTGAGTGAGTGCCAACACACAACTCAAGCGCGCGAATGAAAACAAAATCTGAACTCGGCATTCTTCCGCAGAGCGTAGAGTGCCCAAATTCTGCAAACTCCGCAAGCAGAGCGTAGTTTTACGCTCGGGTCTAGTTCTATACAACATCAAGCAATCTAACTTTGCTTGGTATATCTGTTGACAATATGTGGGTGCTTTTCAAGGTGGCTTTGGCTCTCGTAACACTCTATGAGGGTTCCAGCATGAGTTTGCTGAAAGAGTAATTCCCAAAAAGTGTCTTCTAATACTGTGCCTAACAGCTAGTCTCTATGAAGGATTTTTTGTTTCTAGTTGTCACTGCCTTACGTTATTAAACAACAATTTACACTAACCATTGTTACTACAGATTGGTTCCACCTACTAGACACATCTGTGGGGTGTTTGCAGGGATTTCAGAGTCATTAGAAAAGATACGTAGTCACTTCTCCCAATTGCAAAATATGAGTGGATGGTGCTAGTAGGGTAGGAAGCAGAACATTGCTGTAAAGATTGAACAGAAGGGCTGTTTTGAGGTTTACCTGTTTAACTCATGTCTTTGTTTTAAATGCCCTTGTTAGTTGCCCTTTGGGGTCATACCATACTTGCACTGTGGAACTGATAGCTGAATAGTTCAGCCAGCATTGACATCAAGTAGGGATCAAGGCCTGCCTTCGCATATCTTGCCCACAGACTCTCAGTCCAATAAGTCAAAATGCTGAGGGAAAATAAGGAAGGAGGCAAAGAGGTGCATCCTGTTCTTGGATGACTAGTGAACTATTGTTTGATATATGAATCCTTGGTCTGCCAGACCTGACCTGAAAGTCCCCTTTTACTGGGATTAAGAATTTATATTTTTGCCATTCTTGCATGTATGTGAACAGACTCATTCTGAAAACCTTGGCAGCTTTGTCAAACAGTCTATATTTAGCCTGGAACCTTTGGGATCATGTGTGGAGCATTTCTTGTACAGTGTGATTTGGACATTGTTTACTATGCAAGATATGTAATTGGGGCCTTGTTGACTAACTCCCTCAGGACTAATCTAAAACACTCTTGGCAGCACTTAAAGTTCTAAATATTTTAGTGTGCTTATGGCTTTCCCCTCTGATATCAGAAGAGCACCAACCTTCCTACAATTCAGGAACCTACTGAAAACATACCTTTTCAAGGAATACTATCGCAGATAGATTGACTTCTTTTCCCATCCACTCGGTCTACCTCCTCTCTCTGACCGCTCTTTCCTGTCTTTTCCCACTGGTCTTGTCCCTTACACAGTGCTCTGATGCTATCCAGCTCGGTTTTAGCTTTAGAAATACCAAAATATACATACAGACATACATTCACTATGGACATCTAACTATGGGGGATAAGGATGTCTAGTGAATATTCCTTACTGCCCAGGAGGTTTTTTTAAGGGGCATCACTAATTGTTGTTTTTGCTACTTCCTCTTCTTGACTTTTCTTCACATTGTGGAAGATTACTTGATGCTATCCTCCGTGTTTCATTTAAGATGTTTGCCTCTTTTAGTTTGTAGATGCGGAGAACCATGCACCACCATTCACTAGAATTACTTCAAGCTTTTTTCCCTCTAATGTGATATTAAGTCTAGCCATTTTTTCCAGAGGTGTTAATAAGTTATGTTGTGGGTCCTCATCTCTTGAATGGATACTTGATTTTTTGTAGCTCTTAGCAGTTTTATTCCGAAGTACGATTCTTGCAGCACTAGGTATTTTGTAGTATTGGCCCTTAGTTCTGGAAGCTGGAATATTCAAGATGGCTTTAGATGTGACACGTTTTGAAGAGGTTATCAACTCATTGACAAGGGCAATAAGTTTTTCAGAAAACTCGTAGGTGGTTGTGTCATGTTCGGATATTTGATTTGTGTTAGTCTCATAATTTGTTTTCTTAAGGCTGTTACTTCCCCAGCATTTCTGTAAGGATGCCTGAACTGGATTCACTAGTGGGAAACGAGTAGAGAGTTAAAGCCATTTCAACCACCCAGGCCACTTCCATTTCTTTATATAGGAATAAGGATGTAGTCTATACCTGACATAGATTCTCTGCGTCAAATGATAATATTTTTGGTATTGTCTTCAGTCCAAGGTCTTTCCTGCTCTGGTGCTGAAGCCTTCAAGAGTTTTACTCTTTCTATCTGTGGCTTCAAATATATGCTTATTGTTGGGTCCATCTGTGCTTGTTTCAGTTTCATCAGGATTTACTTTTCACCACCCCAACATCACCACTGAAATCATCAGCCGCGGTCCGTGCAGGTAACAGCCGTCAGGCCGCGTGCGGGGGGGTGGATTTCGAGGGACGATGCAGAGGGAAAATGATTTATTTAATTTTCCCTCTGCATTGTACCTTGAAATCCCCCGGCCCCATCGCTGTTACCTGCACGGACGGCTGCTGGAAATTGTTACAGGGGTCTGCTTCGGTCTAGGGGGAGGCCTCTGGCGGAGCTCAAAACAAAATGACACACACTGGTTAGTGGGTATGGGCGGAAGACCACAAGCGATCTTCGCCCCTTTATTTATATCCTCTGGCCATGCCTGGCGAGAGGGTGATACAATGTTTGTAGGCCCTTCGGGGCCGGGTCTCTGGTTCTGCTCTCATGGGACTAGGGGCCATTACATCCCTTCCCAAATCGGTATTCAGACAGGTTTCAACTAAATTTAACAAAGTCTTTGAGTCTCTGGCTTGGTGTTGGATTCGGCCTCAGGTTATAACGTTGGGGGTTGGATCGATGATCTGCGCCCTGGGTGTTCGGGCCTGGCAGGGATGTGACATTCGACTCCTCATTATCTTCAGGTGCACCTGTCGGGGGTGCAGGAGGATCTGCCAGGGTTCATCTATCAGGGCTGGGGCGAGAGATCCCTCCGGCCCAGCCGTTATCTGTCTTGGTGTCTCCGGGACTGACGCCGCCTTGCTCCGGTAGTTTCACTTTCCAGAACCAAGATATATTCCTTGAAACTATTTCAGTTCGGCGTTGGGCGGTGATGACGGTTCCATTTGCCTTCAGTATGGTCCAGGTCCCTGGCTCGTAGGTTGCCCTGAACTTTCCTCCGGCACAGCGGTTCCAAATCAGAACCGAGTTTCCTGGCGTGATGACCCGAGGTTTAGCCCCTCTCCGCCGACTGACCACTTCATTGTTACGGGTCCTTCGAGTTTGAGTGTTGGCTCACTCGTATGGAGGTGAAGTCCAGTTTTCTGTGTCCAGCGAGCATTATGGACCATAGGGATCTTCGGGTCGTGCAGTGAGGGGTGCTGCGTTATTCGCGCAGGAACCGTTGTAGCACAGTTTCTGAATTGGTGTGTTCTGCCATGGCGATGTGCAGGATCGTGTTCAGCCTGCTCATCAACCGCTCTACTTTGCCATTTGCTTGTGGCCATTGAGGGGTGATCCGGTGGTGGCGTATGCCCAGCGATCTTAGTAAGTCCTTAAACTCTCCTCCTTGGAATGGGGGCTCATTGTCTGTCTTTAATTTTCGTGGTAGGCCAAAAAGTGCAAATGTTGTTTCCAGTACTGGTGATATGTGGGCAAATTATGTAGAGTCCAATACTTTGACTATTGGGTACTTAGAATAGCTGTCGATGAGTACCGTGGTCACTCTCCCATCCGGGAAACTTCCAAAGACGAGGCTAAATAGAGAACACGGTGCGGAGGTGGGCTCCTCTGTTATTATTGGTGGCGGCGGTTCCTGGTTGCTTGTGATCTGGCAAGAATGACAGTTTTGCACTAAGTTGTCCACTGCTGCTTCTAGCCCTGGGAACCACACCTTCTCCCTCATATGTGATTTCATTCGCAAGGTTCCTTGATGACATTCGTGGGCAAGTGTTGTGAGCCTCTCTTGGAGGCTCGCCGGGATTATGATTCGGGAGCCTCTTAGCACCAGACCCTTGGCCGTCGAGCTTCATTCGTCCCGCACCTTCGATAGTTTCCCAAGACGCTCCTTGCCTGGACCGCACCAGTTGTTGGCGTCACGCAGGAAATTCTCCCATGATCCTTTGCGTAGGGAGTCCATAACTTTGGCCAGGACAGGGTCGTCTTCGGTTGCCACTTTGATTTCTTCAGTGGTGAGGGCACGGGGACACGACCCTTGGGAGACCATATAGACGTATTCTTCCATCCTCGCATCGCTGTCAGCATCCTTTTCTCTCAGGTCTGGTGGGTGTTGGGAGAGGAAATCCGCAGGACTTTTTGATCCCGGGTGATACACGGTAGTGTTGCAGTTGTATCGCCCATCGTTCAACCCGCTGCGGCAGATGTGGGGCTGTGCCTCGGAACAGCGGGACAAGTGGTTGGTGGTCAGTGACTACCCAAAAGGGGTGTCCACTGATGTAGAGATGGAAATGGCTGCATGCCCATGTAATCGCTAGTGCCTCTCGCCCGATCTGGGAGTATCGCGCATCTGTGGGTGTGAGAGCTTTGCTTGCGAATACAAGGGGTGCCCACTTGCCGGGTTTTACTTCTTGCGTGATGACAGCTCCAAGGCCCACGGGACTGGCGTCTACCAGTAGTTCTGTGGCTCGGGTGGCGTCAAAGTATGCCATGGTGGTCCTACCGACCAATGCTTCTTTGACATTCCAGAACTCCTCTTCCTCTTCTCGGCTCCATTTCCATGCAGCATCTTTCTTTGTGAGGGCTCGCAGGGTCTCGGCTATTGTGGCCAGGTTGGGTATAAACCGCCCTCAGTACGCAGCCATTCCCAGGAAGCTTTGCACTTCCGACACCGTGGTTGGCGCTGGTGCTTGTTGTATAGCGTGTGATTTTCTGGGATCCACCTGTACTCCATTCTGACTAAAGACGTACCCGAAGAACTCAATGGAGTTCTGGAAGAACAGGCACTTGTCCTTGTGCAAGGTTACACTGTGATCTGACAGCCGTCGTAGGGTTGCTCGGAGATGTTGATGGTGCTCCTCGATGGATGACGAGTGTATTAAAATGTCGTCACTGACATAAGGTACTCCTTGTAGGCCGGACAGGATCTCTCTAACTGCGTCTTGGAATATTTCAGTGGCAGACGAAATACCAAAGTTCAGTCGTTTGTAACGGCGCAGTCCTATATGTGTTGAGAAGGCCGTTATATATTGGCTCTCCTCTGCTAACCTCAGCTGATGGTAACCCGCATTGAGGTCCAGCTTAGAAAACCATTGGGAGCCATTCAGATCGGCTATGATGTCGTCGACCGTTGGTGTTATAGGTCTCTCTCTGTAGATCGCCTGGTTGGGTAGGCGCATATCAATGCACAATCTTATCTTTACTGGTTGTTTAGCTTTCTCCGCTATTACCACGGGAGTGACCCAGGGTGTCGGGCCGGTGACCTTTTCAATCACTCCTTGTCATTTGAGATTGTGTCGTTCTTGTTCGACCAATGGCCGCATGTGGAACGGGATGCGCCTGTGACGAAGTTCTACTGGCTTTTTTGCCTTGTCGATATGTAGCTTGATCAGTAGTTTCTTTATGCACCCTAGCCCAGTGAAGAGGTGGGGTAACAGTTCAAGTATCTTGTCTGTTTGCAGTGCTCTGACCGCGCGGGCAAAAGTGACTAGGCTGAGGTCTTCAGCGGTGTGGCTTCCTACTAGGATGTCGGCCTCTCTATCGATCACGTGGAACGTTGTCGTGATCTCTTGGCCCTCGGACTTCACCTGCACAGTCATCTTGTCTTTCAGGGGTAGCGGTGTCTGGCTCCCATATGTAAATATCTTGACGTGGGATGGAGCTAGCTAGGGCCGTGGTTGTAGTTGTTTGTACTGATGGCTGCCCATCACATTGATGGATGCACCGGTGTCGATTAGAGCTGTGACACGGAATCCTGCAATTTCTATAATGCATGTAGGTTCAGGGCGCCTCCTACGCTTTAGGTCTGTCACTGGCCCAAAGACGACGGACTATGCGGTTTGGTGAAATGGTCTTTATTGGTACACTGAGAACTGCCCACACAGCTTGGGTACGGTTGGGGCACTGTTCTGTCTTGTACAGCGCTTCTCGCTGTTCTTGGGTCCTGGTTTCTCCCTGGTTCCTCGTCGACTCTGGTTCCTCGCCCCTTTTGACGTTGGTCGTCCCCTCAGGAGAGAAGAAAAGAAAAGGAGAGGCATTCAGTATACGGGTCCTTTGTTCCGGTGTTCTACACCTAACACCCCTCTACTCCCCTCCTTCTACCTCGCGACCTACGGTGTTGTCCGCGTGAGGAGGTACGGTGTTTGTTCACACCGTTCAGGGGTTAAAGCCGGTTTAGGCAGGGGAAGCCTTACATCAGGTGACCCCTGTCTCTGTATGTCTTTTCCTTATGGGTTACGGTACCCACCCTCTCTGAGACTTGGTATTCGGTGTGTTGGGGCCGAAACTAACTATAGAAGTGCATGTCTAACCCCGGACAGAACAACAAAAGAAAAGTAAAAGGGGGGGATTTGTCTGCCTTCCCTCCGTCTCCCAGGACCTCCCTATAAGCCTGTATATATGGCCTGAGAGAACAACCACCCTCCCAGCACACACCCTGTCGCTCGCAGCACTTGCCTGTAGCCGTGACCCGGTGACAGGGTCACGGCTGCCTCGTCCTTGGAGCCTACCTCTGGGGACGCCTTCTCTTGGGGCTGGATGTTTGCTTCCTCATCTTCTGGTTCTCCTGCGTCCTCGCTCGCTTCCTCCTTCTCTCCTGCTTGGTCGCCGCCGGTGTCTCCCCAGAACTTCGGTTCTCGCGCTGGTCCGCCTTCTTCGTTTCTCTCTTCTCCTTTTTCGTCTTGTACTTCCTGCGGTCCGCTGAAGACGGGCCTCCTCGGTGCCCCCGGGGTATCCATGGATGTCCTCTGGGGCGCCCCGTCACAAGGTCCTTAGTGAATGAGATGAGGAAGCATTCGTTTTCCTCCTCAGTGGATGAATCTTCCAGGCGATGCCGCTGTCGTAGTTGTGCTTTAGTTGTCTTTGAGCTTTCCGGATCTTCGAAGGATAGCTGTCTTACTGACTTTGACGTTGGCCTTCTTACTCGCACGTTTCTGTTTCTTTGGCCCACCTCTGCACATGGTGGCAAAATGATTGAGGGTGCCGCATTTTGAACACGTCCCCCCTTGTGCTGGGCATTCCTACAGGGGATGTTCCTCCCGCCTGCAGTATCCACACCGTGACCCGGGCGCACTCTTCGCTGGCTGTTTTCCTCTGCTCCCTCTGTTTTGCGCGCGAACTGCGTCCACTCGCTCCGTCTTTATGGTGACGGGTTTCTCCGGTTGCTGGATGATGGTGATGTCCATCTCTGTTGCTCTCGCATCTGATAGGTCATGGGACCGTGCCATGACGAGGATGTCTTCCAGCAGGATCCCGGTTTGGCGGAGGAGGAGGCTTCGAAGGGTCTTGTTTCGGCACCCTTGTATGACCTGCACTCTCACCTCTTTGGCTTGATCATCAGCCGTGCCCGTGCTGGCCAGTTCGCTCAGGCATGCACGGAATGCGTCCATGGACTCCCCTTCCCTTTGTGGGGCTTGTCTGAGCTTGAATCTTTCATAGTCCGGATTCAGTTGTAGGACAAATTGTGCATCTAGGGCTCTGACTGCAGCATCGTAGTCGATGGCGGCTCCGGTGTTCGGCAGGTGTGCAAAGAGTTTATACATCTCTTCTCCCGCGAAGTGCAGTAACAAGGACCTTTTAATGGTGTTGTCTAGCTCCCGTGTAGCAGTGAAATAGTTGTTTAGGCAGCTGATCCATAGTTTTCACCTGGGGGATGCGTTGGCAGGATCGGCGAGCTAACTGAATTGTGGTAGCGCGTTGATTTCTGCGTGCTGTGTGGCTGGTAGGATAGGGGGTTGACCTGCCTGTTGTTGTGCCTAATGTGGGCCTGCCTGTGCGGCGTTGTCTGTCATGGTTGTCGTTTTCTGTTTTATTTTCCTCTTGGGTGTCCCCTTTGTCTCCTATTTTCCTTTCCTGTCCTCCCTGTACCCTCTATGCTGAGCTTGCTGTGGCCTTTGGGTGTCGTGAGCGTTCTGGTCTGCAGGGCTGCGCCGCTGGCATATGGATTTGTGGGCCTGCCCTCGTGCTCTGGTGTGCTCCAGCACGCGCTGCCATGTAGGGCGCTGGAGGTGTCTTGCAGGCTGGAAGGGGCGCATGCACACGCGCTCGGCCGCGTGTTAGAATATGGGCGGGCTGCTGTACTCACGAGATCCTCTCCCAGCAGCACTGTTCTGCACCGGCTCCTCTGTGTGGCCGCGTTGTGGGGGCGGCCGCAGGCACCAACGGCCGGGAAGGTGTGGCAGTCGGGCGCCGCGTTCCAGGTGAGAGCAGGCGGGCCTGCTGTGCAGCGATCCCTGCGCTGAAAGCAGGTCCGCGGTTGAGGCTTTGCATTGGAGGCAGGCCCCGCGGCCGATTGCCGTGCACTAAGCGAAACTCCGGCAGGCTTACAGCGCCTCGATCGCTACACCGGGATGAGGGCCACCTGATGTTTGTGGGGTGAGAGGTGGTACAGGGCAATGACCACCCTCGTCGCCAGTGTTACTGGTGTCCGCTGCAGTCTAGGGGGAGGCCTCTGGCCGAGCTCAAAACAAAATGACACACACACTGGTTAGTGGGTACGGGCAGAAGACCACGAGTGATCTTCGCCCCTTTATTTATATCCTCTGGCCACGCCTGGCCAGAGGGGGATACAGTGTTTGTAGGCCCTTCCGGGTCGGGTCTTTGGATCCACTCTGGCGGGACTAGGGGTCATTACAGAAATCACATATAATCACATTTAAGCTGTGACTTCTAGTTCAGTTTGCTTCCTCCATCGTGGTCTCTAGGGTCATCAGTTTCTATTCAAAAATAACAGGTTTTGTTAAAATTCTTCAGTGGGAGGATTCCTCCATAACAATAGCTAATAAATGTGTATCTTTTTGAAAAACCACTTCATTTCGCTATGAGTGCCATTGACAGCAACGTGTCTGGATCTTACTAGATGGGCGATAGAGCGATCTCATTTCTGCCCCCAACCTCTTGGAGGGAGCTAATAATTTAAATGTGCATTTAATTTAGATGCAACGCAGTTCCATGACAACCAGATACTACAGTGAGTGGTCACTCCCTTTCTGTAAATTCAAAAGTGGTGACTTCTAGACAGTCATAGGCTGACGTCTTGGCACAGCATGATGAATAAGGGTGGCAGCCCACCTCTTTGTTGTGGATGTGCAGTTTGGTCCACATACTTTCCCACAGCCTTTGGTTAATTTATTGCTCTTCTCAGGCCAGATGCTGACCTGCTGAAATGGCTTGGTCCAGGAAAAGTGAACACAAAAGATGCTTCCTGCTCCTTCCAGGATTATGTGATTTCCAATCAGACATATACACTTGTATTGTCAAAAGTTTCTTCAGGGATGTGGAATGGAAAGGAGCAGCACATTGGGACGGGCAGGCAAAGGGACTCCAACAGCTCTGACTACCACTAAGCCCTATGGGGAACCAAACAGCTTTATGGGCTACATACATACCGGGGGCCCGAACCTAAAGACCTTTTGTACCCAAGTGCTACCCACAGATACCACACACAGACAGGAGAACCACTGGGGGAGGCAGCTGTGACAGACCACACACAAATCTACACACAGAGAGTTGGCAGGTCGTCTCCCTATTGAGTGCATGGAAAAAGGACAGTACCACAGACCTATTGATCAGCTAACACCAGCTGGTAGATGGTTCATGGCCTTGTCAGCGGTCACCTATAAAAAAAGAAGTACTATTTGGGGTATACCCCTACCAGCCAACAGAGCTTAGCAAGCTTAGCACTTATTAATTAGCAACAGATAAAAACATGTATAGCATCTATCGATGGACAAGCAGTGCTTTAAATGGGAAAAAATAAGTGCAGGTACTCATTAAAGTGAACTAGAGGTGTGGCAAGTGGGCGGGGCTATGGGCGGGGCTATGGCCAAGATATGATGATACATAATAACTTCTATACCAGTTGCAGCACATATCAAAACACAACGGAAATGCATTTATGTTAACAAAACAGGTTACATCATTACACAAAATGAAAGCTAAACATAATAACATGTTAAAAATGTCCTTGCTTTGTAATATTTGAAACTTCTTAATGTCATACCGTTATTTGTTGTTGTTTGGCACAATGCTGTATATCCTCAAGCGTGCGCACACACACAAAGAAACAAGCAGACATGTACACAAAAGCTGCTGAGCTAAGGACTACAGAAGCGCCTTGGCTGTCAGAGGCAGCTTCTTCTCGGACAGCCTAGTGCTCACCAGCACTAGCAGCCAATGAGCTTACTTTTCTTGAGTACGGTACTCTGCTAGGCAGTGGCGAAGTGCCGGTATTAACAGTGATAAAAATAAGAAGTGCCAGTACTCAGTACCTGTGAGTACCGGCCCATTTAAAGCACTGCCTCTGCCCTTTTCCCTATGGCCAGGCTCTTCCTGTCTCTTGCTGGTTCAGTATCTTTACATCCACACCTCTTCTCCGTTCTCGATTCACCTCTCATTTCTACCCAGCCTCCAACCTTCTCTCCCTGGTTCTGCCCCTCTTATTGCCACCTCTAGCTTACTTTCTGCACAAGTCTCTTACATTTTGTCACTGTTTTTTCCTCCACTTGCCTCATCTTCTCTCCTCCATGATGTACCCATACCCTACATTTGCCACCTGGCCAGTAATTTGTTGCCCTATATTTCATTATTTGTGTTGATAAAGCACACTTACTGTTGAGGCCTGTAGTTTTTTTTTTTTTTTTAATAACAAATTTTATTTGGTTATTTTGCAGTATATCGGGCGTTCGCCCTATCATAGCGTGCGTGAACAGAGGGATACGTTTCGCATCGATAACCATTTTCATGAAGATAAACATTACCCGCCAAACATGCAGGCAAAACAAAACTTTAAACATTGTGCAGACAGTGGTCCATCTCCGTGATATCGTACATAATGCAGCAGAGTCTAGATATACTTTACAACAAGACAATAAGACAATCCCATGATATAGCAGGGGGTGATATTTGGCAGGGAGCAGAGGATCCCATCTACAGGTCTTCCTCCGGTAGAGGGGGTAGGTCAATACCGCGATATGTCGCCCATCGTGACCAAATCTTGCGATGTTTCCTGGGGCAACCCCGGGCCTCAAAGACTGCAATCTCGGCACCCATACATGTGTCTATGGCTCTTTTCCATTTGCCTATAGTCGGGGGAGATGACGCCTTCCACCCCTGCGCGATGTCCCGCTTGGCAATAGTGAGGGCGAGGAACAGCAGATGTTGTTTATAGCGGTTCCCCCCGATGTCGTCAGAGGAGTGCAATAGGAATAGCCGTGGATCAAGTGGGAGCACCCACCCCAGCACCTCACTGAGACATGCCCTAACCCTATTCCAAAAGGGCTGTAGGGCCGTGCAGGCCCATACCGTATGTAGGAAGGACCCATCCTCTCTGCAAACATACCGGGGACTGGATGACCCCCATTCGCCACAGTCGTACCCTAGTGTAATACACTCTGTGTAAGTATTTAAACTGGATGAGCCTGTGAGCCTGTATCGTGCGGAGACCGCCGCGCCCCTCGGGCTGGTTATTGCTTCCGTCCAGTCATCGTCCGTTAAGTCAGGAATGTCTGCCTGCCAGGCTAGTCGAGTTTTGTCGAGAGTGGTGGGAGTGTGGGTCGTCAGTGTTTGGTATATTTGTCTGATTTTGTGTAGTCCAAGGTCCCCCATAAGCAGGCGGCCTTCCAATGGCTGGAATTCGGGGAGTACCTCTATATTACGGATCTGGGGGAGAGCGCATGTCGGAGCTGTAGAAATTAAAAAAATTGTGACTTATGAAGGTCAAAGTCTGTCTGTAATTGTTGAAATGATTTTAGGACAGTGCCCCTCATTACGTCCCCTAGGGTCGAAATTCCCACCAGGTCCCACCCCGAAACCCACTCAATGCGGTAGCGGTTCTGAGGTATGTACCGTGCCACAGGGGGTTTGATGGGTAAGTTTCCCTTTCCATCCCATTTGTCTGGTCTTAGCCCTCCATAGCTGTATGGCTACCTTACCAGCCGGCGGTAAATGGTCGAGCCGTGTGGAGCTATAGAGCAAGTGGAGCAGCGGGGTTTGTTCCATTGCAGCGTGCTCAATAGCATATGCTGGATCGGTAGGAGAATTATACCACCATTCGTTAATTACAAGAATGTGAGACGCGGCATAGTATGAGTAGATATCCGCTGCCGCTATCCCCCACAATATGTAGATTGTGTACATGTACGGAGTGCTACGCGAACGGCCCCCCCACCCCAGAGGAAATTGTTTTGTATTGCATTCATCTGTGCAAACCAAGCGCGTGGGATAGGATAAGGATAATTTTGGAGGCGGTATAGGATCCGAGGCAAGGAAACCATCTTAAAGATGGCTGAGCGCCCATAGAGGGATAGAGGGAGAGCGGACCATATCGTTGTTTCATTCTTGAGACTGATCAACAATGGGGTGATATTATGCGCCCATGAAATCTTGGGATTGGGGGAGATGTAGATCCCCAAATACTTGAACCCATCTGTGGCTCGGGAGAGCTGCGCGGCCCATGTACCCCGGCCTTGGAGTCCGCACACTGGAAAGAGGATGGATTTAGCAGGATTGGCGTGGAGGCCCGTGGTGCCCCCAAAAACCCTAAGAATTTGCAGTATACGGGGTCCTGAGTACCATGGGTCCGTCATGAAGAAGAGAACGTCGTCAGCATACAATGCTATACGGTCTGACCGTGTCCGGGACCAGTCGAACCCCCTGAGCACTGGGTCACTTCTGACCCAGGCCGCCAGCGGCTTGACTGCTAAGGCAAACAGCAATGGGGACAGTGGGCAGCCCTGACGGGTACCCCTCTGTATCGGAAAGGGGCGAGAACGGTGTCCCGCAATCCGAACAGATGCTGTCAAATCCGTATATAACAGGCGTATATATGTCAGGAATTGGGGTCCAAAGTTTATTGCCTCCAGCAGTTGAAAAAGATAGACCCAGCTCAGCGAATCAAATGCTTTGTCGATATCAGCTAATAATAGCGCAGCGGGTCGGCCAAGGGTAGGGGCGGCAGCGATGGCGTTATGGACTCGTCTGATATTGTGTCTAGTGGCTCTCTGTGGCATAAAGCCCGACTGATCAGGGTGGACCAGGTCCGTGATACACCCCCTGAGGCGGTCGGCCAGTACCTTCCCTAGTAATTTGGGTTCAAAATTGATAAGGGAAATGGGGCGGTAAGAAGATGGGTCTTCCGGAGGTCGGCCAGGCTTGAGGAACAGCACAATCTCCGCGTGTCGCCAGTCCCGCGGTAGAATTGCCGCGTCTGTAGCGTCTGTGATGGTCGCCAATAAAGGAGGCCCTAGAAGCGACATATGGGATCGGAGGAATTCCATGGGGAATCCATTGGGACCCGGGGCACGACCCGACTGCAACGCACTGAGGGCGCCGGTCAGTTCCTCAAGTGTAATTGGGGTCTCCAGCCGCTCCCGGACGGAGTCGGGGAGCCGGCGAGGCGGAATGTCCACTAGGAACTCTGCAATGAGTTCGGCAGAGATCTGCTCCTGCTGGGCGTATACGGATGTGAAATGCCTTGCAAATTCCCCGGCCACCTCCCCGGGTGCCGTGCATAGGGACCCGTCCAATCCCCGAATGGTAGGTGTAATAGCCGGGGCGCCATCTACTTGACACAGTCTATGGAGCATTTTACTTGATTTATCGCCCCACAGATATATCCGATGCTGTGACGCCTTCCAAATCTCCTTGGCTTCATTCAATAAGTATTGACGCAGTTCTTGTTGTGCAAGGATCAGGTTTCGGCGGATGATGGGACTGGGATCGGAACTAAGCTGGGAGGCCAGGGTCGCCTGGCGTGCCTCTAGGGTATCAAGCTGCTCGCGGTGGGTACGTTTCTCTTGTGTGCGATAGCTAATTTCGTGACCTCGGACGGTCGGTTTTAGGGCTTCCCAGAGAGTAGTACTCGAAGGGGCCGAGGGACCGTTGTCTGCCAAATAAGTAGTGATCGCAGTATTAAGCATACCTTGATAGGCTGGATTTCGGAGGTGCCAAGGGGACATTCTCCAGCGAAATGGAGGTCTACGTGAGCATGTATGAAATCGCATTGCTACCGGGGAATGATCTGATAGTCCGCGGGGCTGATGTCGTATCTGCGAAAATCTATGGAGAAACACCCGGGGGACAAAAAAGTAGTCTAATCTAGATTGTGACCCATGGACTGTCGAAAGGTATGTATAGTCCCGCTCTGTAGGGTGGAATTCTCGCCATATGTCGGCCCAGTCCAGCGTTGATGCCAGTGTGTACAATTTAGTCGGGCCCGGTGGTTGAGGAGAATTTAGGTTGCGCTGTCGGTCTAACGGC
This sequence comes from Calotriton arnoldi, assembly GCA_963921515.1. Taxonomy (NCBI): domain Eukaryota; kingdom Metazoa; phylum Chordata; class Amphibia; order Caudata; family Salamandridae; genus Calotriton; species Calotriton arnoldi. Next base: position 3,887,707 of record CAWUFW010000335.1, read on the forward strand.
CCCATGGTGTCGTTCCAGTCACCCCCCATCAGGGTCAAACCCGCTGGAATGGCTCCCCATACCCCCAGAAGATTCTCAACAAAAGTAGCTCCTAGTGGTGGAGGGGCATAGATGCTACCAATGGTGGTCTGTTCCCCATAAATCGTACCCGTAACAAAGAGGAATCGGCCCCTGGGATCTGCTCTATGTGATATATACTGAAATTGAACCCTGCGGTGGACAAGGACAGCCACTCCCCTGGACCCTCTCGTGAACCCTGCATGGTAAATGTGATAAAAGCCGAAGCGGGCGAGGCACGGGACTTTAGTCCCCAATAAGTGGGTCTCTTGTAAGAGCAGGATATCTGCCCCATACCTCTTCGCCTGTCGTAGGACTGCGCTTCGTTTCACTTTATTCAGTAATCCCCGGACATTCCATGAGACTACCATTAGGTCTCCGAGGGGATCTACTTCATCGGGCGCCATCTAGTCCCTGGGAGGGGTTGGATAAAGCAAGGAGATCTGCATAGAAGAAAATGTGGAAAATAGCCCATCGTCTGCATGTACCAATAACATAAGAAAGAGGAGAAGAAACCCCCCCCCCATAAAACTGTAATCCCAAAGGGAAAACCCCCACCCCACCCCACACCCGATACTACCAGAAACAAGGAGCATCTGTCGCGGTACGGATAGTAGCGGACCCCCAACAGGGCCCCCCCCCGAGTATCGCACCAATGGTTCCCACCCCACCCTATAACTCTATGAAACCTGGGGGTGCAATAGGTCTTTGGCTTAGCGGCCCATAGTCAAGCTCCCCGCCCGCCCAGAGAACTACATTACTAATGTGGATCCAAACATTGTCAGTGTCTTACAGATTGCCATGTGGGCTGTGGGATGATCTGGATCCGTCAAGGTGGCCGCCCAGGGCTCGCCGACGCCCTGTCCGATCCCGGCCCCTGCCGCTTCTGAGATTTGGTGCGTCGTGGCCGCTGACTCCGTGAGCCACGGGAGGAGTCTGAGTCTATTGCCGATGGGGAACGCGCTCGAAGCTGTGGGCGCTCATCTGTCCAAGTGAAAACTGCTTCAGGGGTGTCGAAGAAATGCGACTTTGAGTTGTATATGACGCGCATCCTGGCTGGATACAGCAGCATGTATTGTATGTTCAGTTCTCTAAGTCTGCGCTTCGCAGCCATGAAGGATTGGCGTTGCTGTTGAACCAGGCGTGTATAGTCCGGGAATATCATGATAGAGCTGGAGTCGTGTACAAAACTGTCTTTCTGTGACCTGGCGAATCGCAGTATGGCGTCACGGTCGGCATAGTTCATGATCCTGGCGATGATGGGCCTTGGGGCCGCGCCCGGGGGGGGGCCTCTGCGCCAGGGCCCTATGCGCCCGTTCCACCACAAAGGCCGAGGATAGCAGATCGTTAGGCATCACATCTATGAGCCACTTAGTGATAAAATTCGTCGTTGAGACCCCTTCGCAGCCCTCGGGCAGGCCCACGAAGCGTAGGTTGTTCCTTCGAGCTCGGCCTTCCGCATCTTCCGCTCTAGAGGCCAGGTCCTGCGTGATGACCGTGAGTTTGTTCACTTTCTTTTGGAGGGAGGTCACGGAATCTTCCACCGTTGAGACCCGCGTTTCGGCCTCGGTGATCCGGTCCACTGCTCGCCTGAGATCCTGACGCAGAAAGGAGACTTCGGATCCCACTGCGCCGATCTTCGCATCTAGCGTATCACGGGCACTGTTAATTGCCACCAGGAGGGCCGCATTGTCCGGGGTCGAACCTCCACCATCCCCACTCGCAGTGCCTCCCGCAGCCGTAGTGAACTGATCAATGGTGCCTTGCTTAGGGCCAGCCCCGCCCGGGCCACCTTTGCCCATCAGGAGGGAAGACCACGGGCCGTGCAGCCGGCGACGGGACGAGGAGCTCACACCACCCGGGCCGACAACCGCCTCGCCAGGCGGGACCAGGATGACAGGGGCCGCAGAGGCACCGCGGCCGGCAAGGCACTAGGCACAAACTGAGGGTCAGGCCGAGTGTTCAGTGTCCGTTAATATGTGAGCCCCATGTGGGGGGAGCAGCAAGGCCACGGACCCCGGCCAGATGCGGGTCCTCTGCTGTACAGATCCCCGCCCACTCGTGGCAGCACCCAGCGACCCCCGGGCAGCCAGGACCCGGCCGTGCAGTCAGTTATGCGGTCTCCGGGGTCCCATGGATGATCGTTCGGGTGCCCCGCGATATAGGCTCCCAGGCAATGAAAGGCTGTTCCCAGGGTGCTCACAGGCGCTAGTGCTCCCAAGGACTGATGTGCGGCCCGGCAAAACTCTCACAGGGACAGCAGGGGGGAGGAGGTAGCCGCCGGCTCGCTCACCGTCCGCGGTCGGTGGCAGCCCGGCAAAACCCTCACATGGACAGCAGGGGGGAGGAGGTAGCCGCCGGATCGCTCACCGTCCGCGGTCCGTGGTAGCCACCCCGCCTCGGGTCTCCAGGGCCTCACACGGCCAGCCTCTCCGGGGTCCGATCTCGCCGGCAGCGGGCGGGGCCTCACTCCCGCCGCGGATCACTGGGCTAGGGCCCGAGCAGCGCCACAGGACAGGCACCGCCGCACCTCCAGCCCCGCGCCAGGAAGATGTCGTTCGCTGGGCAAAGGGGGCGGAGTAGCGGTCTCCACTCGCCGACTCAGGTCACACCGGCATGCAGCTCACAGGGGGGGCACAGGACACCTTCACCCCGGACGCCGCTCGCCGCACAGCAAGCGGGGGCCGCGCTGCAGCTCCGGTTCCCAGTCTCCAAGATGGCCGCAATGGTCGGATCGGCAAGCGGCGCCGGGACCGGCGGTGGAATCCCCGCTGCCCCCGGGCCAATCGTCCCGATGTAGGGATCTCCGGTCCCCTAAGTGTGGGGGCAATCGGCACTGCGTTCAGAGGCTTCTCCGGGCAGGATAGTGCAGGATGTTTGGCAGGATTACGGCGTGGGTGGACGGAGCTCAGCTAAGCTGCATCCGCCATGATGGCCAGTTAAGCCACGCCCCGAGGCCTGTAGTTTTAAATAAAGACTTGCAAAAAAAAAACAACAAAAAAAAAAAAAAAACTTGCTAAATCAGGATTGATATTTTTCCCAGTAAATAAAAGCATAAATCATTTTTTCACTTCAAAAGTACAAAACTATTTCCAAGCTGTGAACGTTTGTGTGTGTGTGCGTGTGTGTGACTGTGTGCGTGTGTATGTGTGACTGTGTGCGTGTGTGTGTGACTGTGCACGTGTGTGTGAGTGTGTGAGCGCACGCTCCGTCGCGCCCTGTAAATTCTGCAAGGCAGCTTTTTAAACTAAATTTCAGGCTAATGGTTAGTTTATCTCTCTTTATCAGACTGCTTCCCGGCATTAAAAGAGGCAATTCGATTATAATTGCATGTGGTTCATCAATAGCGAAACCCATTACCTCAAGAAATACAGCAGATTTTGTACTTTACACGAATTTGTGTTAAAATACAATTTCTAAGGACCCATTTCAAAACTGAACAAATATCTGTTATAATTCTAACTTCAGCTGTCACCTCACTTTTTTTACATTCCTCCCTCCCCCTTCCTTCTATGTTCATGTCGGTTTTCCCAAACCAGATCCAGTTCCTGGGGTGCTACAGCGTTCCCTGCTATTCATTGCTCTTTGGGCAGGGCTACCTTCACACCCATGGGTCCTTCGCTGTTATGTACATGCAGCGATTAGTGTTGATGGGGCACACAAAGGAAAGCAGCTCCTGCGCTGAAAAAAACAAACATAAGAAAACCGGCTGCCACTCGCTTTCGTATGGCCAGTGCAATACCTTAAATAAGACTGGATTACTGACCGGCAGCCCCAGGCCTGGCTATTTCACGCACCTGACTGAAAGGAGAGACGAGGGGGGGGCGGGGGCTTGCAGCAGAATGGTTGTTGACACCTAATCAACAGTGCAGGGTCTGCCTAGACCCTGTATTGTTGATCACAGCGTGATGCAAGCCCTCCCCAACCCCTGCAGTGTGGGGAAATTCTAATAGGCGCTACTGGACGTTCGCAGCGTCCCTGCAAAAGTCTACTTCAGAGGCTCAGTGCGACTGTGAGATGCTGAGCGGCATTTGTCCTGCATTCGAGGCGATAGCAAACCTTAGCCTGTCATGCCATCAATCAGGGTACCGGTACTGTCCTTGACTAAAGAAAAGTGCCGGTACTGACGGCTAAAAAATTTGGAAGTGCCGGTACTCAGTACCGGTGAGTACCGGCCCATTTAAAGCACTGTGGACAAGTCTCCAGTTCAGAAAACATACCGGGCTGGTGCGAATGAGGAAATGAGGTGCTGCATGGCACGTCCACTGTGCCAGGGACTTTCGACCACAAACTAACATTGTTGGCTGCCGAGCTCTGCCTGGACGTGGAGGAAATGTAGCTCCCGAATTTCCTCACGGTCTGCGGTTAGGGCTGGAAAAGTAAATCTGGCATCTTCATTTTCATGGTTTTCGTTGCTCACTTGAGGATTTTGGGCAGCGTGCTGGTCATCAAAGTTGGCTTCTGTCAAGACCAAAAGGATAGTTTGTCCCTCTAGAGATGGTTCAGTTTTCACTTTGCTCCTGCCGTAATGAAGGCTGGTAAATGCAGGTCTTGCGTTTCAGGCAATATTGCTCTGATGATACTATAAATGCAATTATCTTCCCTCGCTCTAAACAATATAAAAAGATGCACCTTTTGCCTTGATAAACAAGACAAAGTTTGCCAAAGTAAACATATAAAAATAGATTACTTATTACAGGGTGTCCAGTACTTGTAATTTCAATTTCCAGGCTATTTTAAAATCTACATGCAATCTCTTTTTTGGTGACGTGCGCAGGCATGTTTTCTCTTTTGCTGGTGACAAGTCTCGTAGGATGATGACATGCTTTTCTAGCACCGAATTCCTTTTCCTTGCAGAGTGTGGCGAGGTCAACGTCCAAACTGTTTTTTAGACATGGCATAGAAGCGTCTCTTAGTCTCTACTTCTCCCAAGTCACACTGTTGACAAATTCTGTGCTCTCTGGATTTTTGGTGTGATCTTTGTCAGTCAATCTCTATTTCTAGTCTATGGTCACTGTTATGAATATTTGGTGAGAAGTTGCCTGTAAGCTGCCGTATTCATGATTGACAAATAGAGGTCAAAGTGCACTCTCAATCTCAGTCATAGTCTTTAGAATTCCCTGACTTTTACTCTCCACTTGCCTACCCACACTACATGCTGTGTGACCTGGGACAGATCTTAGAATAACCTAGCCTCACACTCCTGCTGCAAACGGGATAGTCCCTTTCTTTGGTGCTCTGGCAGGTCACGGCTCTAAAGATTTTGCTTCGTGGTGGTAGCTGACTAACTGCTACTACTGTGGGGGCGACACACTGCATTTGATGTAAAAATTGAATATTATCTTTAAAATAGCTATGCAGGCACTTAACCATGCAGCCAGTGAAGTAGACAAGCATTATGTTGTGGAGTCTTCAGAGTGTCTAAAACTAGGAGGCCGAGACAAAATGAATTGAACTGAAATCATTTTGATGGGGGGGAGGAATGTTGCAGTAACTAAATCATCCTTTAGCTGATAGTTCGTAAGCTTCAATTGAGGAGGAAAGTTCAGAATTTGTTGACCGTGGACCTTGGTGCCCAAAGGGCCTGTCAGACCAATGGAGTGTTCTTTAACTCGCTTACAAACCCTCCCAGCATACCCATAACCAAAATTCTGTGCCCACCATATATTGGTCCCATGTTGTCTAAGAATAAATAAGGCGGTAGTTAAGACTTTCTTCTTACAATATGGGCAGGAACAGGCCTGAGGTCCTAGATGGACCACAAGGGAGGCAGTCAGGTGGAACAGCAGGTGCTCCCAATGGAGGTCTTGGCACCTCCAGCTTGCTGCTCATTGGCATCTGGCAGCGCCACTACTGCAGCTTCCACAGCTCTTACTCCTTAATGGCTCTTTAGCTCCATTTCTGATAGTCATTGTAAATATTTTGCTGTGCCGAGGACCAAGGGACTGGAGGCACTAACTGACCTTGAGGGGTCCTATACTTAGGGTCATAATGACACCAAATGTTGGTTCAGCTGCATCTTAGGAACAGAGGGTCATAGGTTTTGATTCCAATGTGACAGAACGAGGGAGCCAGAGGATGCAACATGTAAGGTTGAAGGGAGTGACCATTAATTCCTATAAGGCTAAAAAATGCAAAAAAATGATCCCAAGTGAGTTACTGGGAATACTAAGAAGTGTAACAAAGATAAAATAAGACAACAGGTCCTTTACATCTATGCACCCAGGATCTTAAACATTATCCCAGGATCCATCAAGACTGCCCCAAAGCATCTTCAATTTAGGAAAGAGTTGAAGACTCACCTCTTTAAAAAACACTCCATCACAATTTCAACCCAGCTCCATTTTCTCTTACTCGTTGGCTATATGCTTGCCTTTGACCATGTATAGGTCTCTGCTTCGTTTTGTCTAGGTTTGCACCTTATAACTACCATAGACATATATCCTACACCGGGAACTTGTATAAGAACAAAGGGGGGCAGAGTGTCTCTAATGCTACAGTGTCAGCATATTATGTGTCCCAATTCTAGATTTGATGCCACGCAGAGAAGAGCAGTGTGCCAAAGGACAATCAATGTGAGCACAGGGAAGCTAGCTAGCAAGACAGAGTTATTACTTCAAAGCTTCACCTGATGACTTGGATCCCTCTCATTGTCTTGCCTTTGTCCTTGTGAAATGGCTCTGGCTCATGTCGGCTTCCACAATGCCTGGGACAGCTGGGCCATAGTGTGCTGGGTTGCAGTTTTTGTTGTGTACCTACAGTTCCTGTTTTCTCGACATGCTACTCTTACACAACAGGACACTGATGCTTTCGGCTTTCCATAGGATCTTCAGGCCTATGTGCAGCTTGCCATTGCCTAACAAAAGAGTCTTCTTTTGACATTCTGAACAAGATCTAGTAATGTTTGCAGGACGGCAATATTTATTTAGATTCACGAGTGTTGGAAAGCCAATCTCTAGAAAGAACAGATAAATCATATATCAGCCAACTTGAAAAGAAGGTGGGGCTGGTGGTCATGTCCAAAATTAAGATATCTACTGAGCCTGCAAAGGCATATTGGAGCCACAAATACCAATGAGGCATCACAAAAACCTTCTTAATTCCTAGTCAACCTCAGAACACTTAATGTAAAGACTGAAGAAACTGGTATGTAGATCGAACTTTGTGAAACTTCCTAAGTAATATGGTGAGGGGTGTGTGGGGTCTGTCATTTTCCATTTGGCTGAATTGTTGACACCTAGGCCCCGATAATGAATTGTGTGGTACTGGTGGGGTGAAAACTCTACATGCAAAATTAACGTTACCATGCAGTAACACTGTGCTAGTACCATGCAATTATAAGTGAACCCCCCAAGAATTCGGGATTGGATGTTTGGATCTGGTTGTACTGGGTGGAATAACATATGCCTTTCCCTGTTCCAGGGGATTAATGCTTACATTTACCACCTGCTTACAACAGGTGGTAAATGTGAGCTGGGTGAGCAGGTGCTGAGCAGTGGTGGAAGTAATGGTATGGGCGGGGGGTAAAACAAATGGTTGGCAGGATAGAGCATGACATGCTTTCCATAGCCGAAACAAAATTCTAGGGCAGGGACTGGAACAGAAGCTTTGCCACTGTTGCTGGCCAGTGAAATCAAGTCTGGTGTTCCTGAGCCCAGAATATTTGAGTGCACGAACATCGGCCCACTCACGATTGGGCACTTGTGATTCAGACATGGGAATTAGGCTCCAGGTGACTTCTATTAGCCCCCTAGAGAGGAAAAAGGAGAATTATTGGGGGAAGGTCTTTGTTATGCCCTTTTGGGAAGAGATGATAGTTATAAGGCTTTGTGGTCAAAGTAATTGGTTCATCCGGTGTAGAAGTCTGAATTGTATACTTGCACGTTTTTTAGTTTAGTAATATTTTGCTTTTGGGGAGTAGGAGGGTATTTAGATTCTTGTATAATTAATATTTGACATTTATTTATCCTTGCTGTATTGTTATAGAACTTTGAATTAAAAGGTGGCGATTTTACTGGAACGAGCTGGTTAGATGTTTATTGGGCATCCCAATTTAGACATATGTTACAAATCAAGGAGTGTTACACTAGAAAGGTATGACTACTGGCTGAAAACGGTCACATTTGCAGGGAACGGCCTTTCAAAGAGGAACATCCACTCTGTGTATACACAGCCATTTGAGCGTGAGGGCAGGGGGCGTGATTTCCCATGTCTCACACTTTTCATGGACCACGCTCGTGTTCACAAATTAACGTATAGATTTTGATGCAAGCCTATCCTGTATAATAATGATGAGGTAGCTAACACTGCTTACAACATTAGATGGTGCCTTTTTCCAGAGCTGTTGTGAGTTCCCTTTTCCTTGATGGCATTTTTTAAACTTAGAAACAGGTACTTAAGCTATCTGTGGCCCTGAAAATTGTCAAACATGTCATTGCATATATATGTTACATTTTTTATCAGCATTTGTATCATGCAGGTTTTGACTTTTCTCTTCATAGAGCTTTTGGAAGTTCAGCAACATTATTCATTGCCATGTCACTTACAACACACAACACACACACTGGCACATGCTGCACCCTCAGGTTTGTATGTCAGGATCCAACTTTATTCATTATTTCAAAAAAAGCTTTTTCCATTCAGGTGCATTTCCTGTGGCAATTTTAGATTGAAGCACGAAGGAGAAAGAAAGAACGGGGGTATTACACCACCCACAGCCATGACTGGTTCCTCATGAAGATACTGGATTGGGGAGAAAATCACATACCATTCAGAAATTTGACATTGATGCATTGCACAAACCTGATGAAGTCCTAAGGGACGAAACGTGTTGGCTGGGCTGAATGGAAAAAGCTTTTTTAAAATAATGAATAAAGTTGGAATCTGAACTCATATACAAGACTCCCGAATAATTGAATCACATCACATTATCGATATTGGATATGTTTTGGACAGTACAATGTTTAAATTACGTTGATTAATCAAACAAAAATGTCTATATTATAATGTTCTCTCCTTTTCAGTTGCTGAAATTGTTGTTTATGGATTGTGGCTTCAAAGCAGTGAAATCACAAAAAGTAGAGCATATTTGAATTGTTGACAGCAAAAACTATACACTAGTGTGCCATTAAGGCCCACATAGCTGGTGCTTATATTTTTGTCTTGTATGTCAGGATATCAAGGTCACAAATATCGATCTACAAAATATAGCAACTGCAGCCTACCAATTACCTAATAGATATACTATTCTTAACTCCTTTGATGTGAAGATAAGAATGGTAAATCTACATATACTATTATATATTTACATTAATGACGTAGTGTTAGTCAATATTCTTGAGTCAATATTTTTGTAGGATGATCAGTGTCATCTTAGGGATTTTGGGGGGCCCCAGGCCAGAGATTTTTGGGGCCCCTGGAAGAAACAAATTTAAATTTTTACTACCTATGTCCTGATAATTCAAACCCCCCCCACGATGCCAAATAATAATTATGTGTTAAACTTTAACAGGGTCGCACAAACATAAGTAACATATGTCTTGCCTGGGACCCCAAAAATCCTTAAGATGGCACTGAGTAGACAGTCCGAGTGAGAGCAGTTTAGAGAGAGAAGTAGATAGAGAGAAAGTTAACTTTTCTAAGGGGCCCTGGGCAATTGCCCACTTTGCTCATACCGTAAAACTTCTCTGAGGATGATGTAAAAAACTTGATATTCTGGAAATACACCAACACTACGAGGGGAGTGATGGACCAGAATCATTGGTACTGATCAGAATCACTGATAAGGCAAATATACGCTTCTTCGTGAGGCACAAGCCATAAACCTACCTGCCAAAGCTCTTCCTCTAACCATAGCCTGGTGAGGAAAGGGTTTTCTGCTCAATTAAAGTTTGAGGGTTATACTCTGGGCATCTTCATCGAGTAATAGAATCAAGTACTCTTCTAGTTATAAACAAAAACAATGATTGGTTCAAGAATTATTGTATATTGGAATATCATGTGGAAAAATATTGTCCTGCAAAAATATTCTCACCATAGTATCAACTACCATAATACCATGAAGTTAACTACATACAGCTAAGTTTAGGGATTCAGTTTTAACTTTGCATATTCGTACCTTGATGATATGTATATTGCAAGGTATGTCGATGACCACATCATATTGTAGTAATTGATTTTATGGATACATTATTTTTGAGGGATGATATTTAATTATGTTGTGTTATTTTAAGAACATTTCTTCAGTGCCTTTCAAGAGGATCATGTCGCTATCTGTAGGACATTACTGAGTAAAAGTAAGTTAAAGACTGAAGAGGAGATTTTTAAGCTGACTTCAAAAACAAGACGGGACAGGAATCACCATCAGTTTGCACGGAAGCGGATTTAATTGTCAAGCTGCCAAGTATGAGAAGGGATTCCCACCTGAGAAGGGTTTTCAGATATGCAGACTAGCAAAGAGATTGGAAATAAAAGAACAAAGCAATCAGGGTGGTCAGTACAACTTAAGGTATGATTTCCAGGATAGTGGAGCATCACAGTGGAGGCATTAGTGTACAATGCACATGGACTTTAAAACAATCCTTTAGGAAATGGTAATCAAGTGAAGTTTAAGCAAAATCCTTCACCAAGGCAAACCGGGCAGCTTGAATAATGGATCGGGGCACATGATTTTGTGCATCCTACTCTATTCAGCTGCTGTTTAGACACCGCAGTTTCAATAGTCTAAGCAAGATCCACTTAATGCTAAGACTAACCTTCTCCAAGTGTTCATCAATAGAAGGGGAATGATAGGCCTAAGGCCACACACAATTATGTGGCAGATTGATACAAAAGAAGATATTTGGGAGTTAAATTTTAAGTCAGCATCGAATTGAGTCCCAAGGTTTTTGACCACTGGTTTGGGGTCAGATATCACACCGAGGTCAGAAGGCAAAGGAAACCAATGCTATGAGGTGACATCTTTGCCCACTACCCACACCTCAGTCTTATCCAGGTTGCTCTTAAGCCGTCATTATGTCTGATAGAATACCTCGACAAATTGTGTATGCATCTGATAGCAGCAGAATGTGGGGGCATTTATCCTTACTAACAGTTCAGTATCAAAATGCCATTTTCTGATGAATTGTTCTTCCAGTGAGTCCCTTGTGCTTCAAGTGTAGAATTGCCTGCCTGTCTCACTTTAATCCTGCTTTATGGCCAAGATATTTTTAGACTCAAAGAGTTTCTTTCTTGGGTTTTGACTCATTTGACAACTGTAAAAAGGCAGCCTTTTCACTCTAGCAAAGTGAAAATATAATTGTAGTGTCAAATTGATTTTGCTCAAGCAAGCAAACATTTGCTCACAATGCAGTTCATCCGTGGCCTTTCTGTATCACTCCAAGTGTGAAGAACATAATGTCAAACAAGTTAAAATGTTTAGAAAAATCTATTCTATTATTTATGAAAATCACCTTTTCTTTGTCATCTTCTATAAAGGATGTTTTTTATCTCTAATAATTATCATATAATTTCTAATCACCAAAATTGGTAACTAAATATTTTGGTCTAAAAAAACCATATTCCAGCTCTGGAGACCACCACTGCAGATGCACACAACCCTGCTTATGGATGCTTTCACCAGACTGGTTCCGGTCTCCAACACAGGTGAATTACAGCCCGCTGTGAACTTCATTTCGAACCCCGAATTGCCAATAAGTCAGAGAGCTTCCCAAACCATGAGCGACCCCTAATTTCCGGTGATTCAAGCTCACCTTGATGCAGTTAACCCAGTAAAAATAAGACCCAAATACTCTTAATACACAATTCTCATAGACAACGAAGGGGGTGCAGTCGCTGGCACATGCTAGAGAGTCAACTATATTGCTAACACGTGTTTTGCATCCTGCTTCCTCTGTGCATTTATAATTATAAAACAATAGAGTCCAACATATTACCACGCAAGTACGTGATTTGAGCTGCAGATTCACGCTTTTTGTTTCTATTTATGCTTCAAATGCAGGTGAGCATTTGGTATGTGAAATGTCTGTCTGTGTTAGCGCTACCATTGCCTCCAAGATCAGATATATTGAAAATACATAGCTGCTGTCTTGTGGGCGGGCTCTACTGGACCGGAAGAGGCTGCTTTGCTGCTCTGGAAATCTCACAGATTATGCCCATCCTTAATAGGAGAGTTATATATTTTGAAGATATCTGATCCTGAAGAAAGCTATTTGAGAGACAAAAGTGGCAACCCTACCACTGCTGGCAAATCTTACAAGACCCTGGAAATATGTATAATGTTAAAGGGAGTACCCATCTTTGAACTCGAATGCCTGAAGTCAAACACGCACATGATACACAAAACGGACACAGTACCGGAGACTACTCCAAAGGTCGAAAGACCGCCTCATGAAATATAGAGGCAATAGGCAGTTCTCAAATGTACAGAATGCTTTACTGCGATGGAACCATAAATAGGCAAAAACAGTGAATCTGCAACTCAAACCACGTACTTGTGTGGTAACACATTGGATTCAATTGTTTATAAACGCCCTGAGGCACACATGTTGGCAAAATTATCGACAGGTGTATCGTGTTACCATTTGGAATGAAGTAAATACGTATTCAAGGGAGATTTGGGAGGCAGCTGACCACAGGGAGGGAGGTTTGGCCCCGGGTATTTTGGGGAAGTGGAGCAGTCGGACGATTGTTCGGGGTTTGGGCGTTTTTTGGGCTACTTATGCAGCCCTGGGGTGTATATGCTATCATTTTATGGTACCAGCCATCATTTTATCTTGGTGACACCGTGGTTGGTACCTGGTAGATAACATTTTTGTCAATTTTAAAGTAGCGTTCATTTCTAGAAGTCTATAGCATTTTTTTTGTCTTTAGGTAGTGTCAGGTTTTAGTGTACTTTTAGTCTCCTTACCTGTGGGGTTTTGACAGCGTCCGGTGGCATGGCCAGTGAGGGCATGTTGCCCCTGGCTCGGAGGCTGCTGGCGGAGCACTGAATTGTTATCGGGGGCCGCAGCGTGGTGTTCGCCCCATAAAAACAGCGGCCGACTGGGTTGCGGTGGCAACTTGGGTCTTTACACCGTGGTGCCTGCCCCCTGGAACGGCAGCGATTCAGGAAGGAGGGCAGGGCCACTCCAGCACTTGGAGAGAGGCCTCTTGAGGTCTCAGATGGCGTGTGGGGCTAGTTTTTATTGCGGGATGCCTGGGGCTCCCGTAATCGGGCAGGTCTGGCATGTGGTGGCGCACCATCATCTGGTGCAGTCTGGGTGGAGTGTGAGGCCTCCAGTTTGTAAGCGGGGCCAGGGGGGCTGCACTGGGCAAATGCAAGGCCTCTTGGTAGTTGGTAGAGGCCTCGCAGTGTGTAAAGTGGGCGGGCCGTGGCAGAAGCACACGCAGCCCTGGGAAAGAGTAGGGGAAAGGGAGGGAGCGCTATGGGGAGCACCAGGGCTTTGAGTGGGCCGGGTACTGGCGGCAGTGCTAAAAGCAGGTGCTGAGACGGGTCTCCATTTTTGCCCCACCCTCGGATAGCCCTGGCTTGTTGTAGGTGTAATGTTACTTGTTGTACTATATATGTGGATGCAGTGACAGAAGCAGCAAAATACCAGTCAGGAAGCACTCTATGCTAAGCACAGTTTTTCAGTTTATGCATTTTTAAGCTGAGCTCTTAATTATATCGGCCACACCCCTTTGAGAGACCTCCCCAGTTTTTCATCCCACTAAAGCTCTGGGGAGCACTAATAACAGGAGCCTACACATACCTTTAGGGGGGCATTGATGTGAACCTCGTGGTATAGGCAGCAAGTGGTTAACCCCTGACTAGATCAGGGATAGCTGGCTTGAAGCAGGGTCAGCTGGTATCAGGGCCCGGGAGAAGGAAGGGAGGACTGCTTTGAAGGGATTTTACTTTGAGAGGGCACAGAAGCCTAGAGCAGGGAGGGACTGGTAAGCGCCTGACAGAGGACATTGGGGGGGGGACTACAGGGGTTGGGTGTAGCGGGCTCATGCAGAAGGTGGTGTTGGCATGACTTTCATGCTTAGGACAGTGTAGTTGGATGTGTTTGGTTGAGGTGGTACCATCACACCGGGCCTGTAATTGCTTTCCACAGGTTGATAGGGTAACTGGAGTGACAGACTCGGGAGAGCTTAGTGTGGCTTAGGGCCCCGAGGGGAAGAGAAGGCATGGCCCGTGTGCAAGCTGGACGGCGACAATGGACAACAAGATCATCACCTCAAGAAGGTCTGGGGTGACCTCGGCGATGCAACACACTGGAGGGTTTAATACAACCCCCAGCAGACTGGCGTATGGGATGGGCTCATCCTGCATCATTAGATGGGTTTGGAGGGCAGGGTACGGGCCCCAGCATAAGTTGGTTACAACAAATTCTGGTGGTGAAACATGACTTATGCATGCGAGTGCCTGAAGATGAGGTAGGGGAATTGAGAGTGAGGATGAGGTACAATTGGAGGTGCCAAGTTGTTGCCAACAAGGATCTTGGCAGGGGGTTGGGGTACTATTCATCCATATGCCAGTAATATTTTGCAGGATGCAGGTTTTCGGCACCGTCAAGGCAGAAGTGGTGGACCCGTGCGGCACAAAGGCATGGCAAAGCGGCGGGCCCCGGAGCAAGCACCAGCTTTGGCGCCAGGTAAGCTGATGCGGGGCAGAAACTGCAAAAATTGTATTTGTTAGAGGAGGTGACGGAGCCTCCTGGGAGTGATGAGGCCCGCCTGAACGGTACTAGCGGGGAGGCCTGCCTATGCTGGTGGAGATGAAGGAGCCTCATGTGAGTGGAGAGGCCTGCCAGAGCAATGCGAGTGGGGATGCCTGCCTAAGCTGGCATTGGTATGAGCAGGGAGGCCCAGGAAAGGTTGCTATGGTGGGAAACGAGTCTTGGTTCGGAAGCGCACAACATATAGACAATTGCTTCGCTGCGGGGGCATGGGGACCAACATCAGGAGGTATTTGGGACCTTAGGGAAAGTGGAGTCAGTTTCAGAACAATCTAGGTCCCCCATTCATGTCGCAGACAGGAGCGCAAGTTCAGAGACTGGGGATGGGGCACAGGGGACCAGGCGGCAGAGTCAGGGTAGACAAGCAAACAGGAGTAGGCTGTTACTACCATATATAGGACATCCAAAGCCATTGGGGCTCACCACATGTTGCTATTAAGGGGAAACCAAGAAAAAGGGAGTGAGAGGAGACACTGAAACTATTACCTAGGGAGCTAAGGTCCAAGAAGGGGTCAAAAGAGGAAGAATTTGAGCTCTACAAATGGCTGAAGGTGCCGGCGGTTATAGAGACGTGGATGGCAACATTTTATCTATGCAAGTGTGTTCTGTAAAGTTCTCGGACAGTCACACTAATTTCACAGATGGAGGTCATCGGAAAGCCCAAATTAATTTTGGAGGTCACGCTTGGGCGTGGTAGGATAATGAACTCAGGGCTCAAATTATCCAGTGGCACATTTGGGCGACATTGACCGTGGTCAGGGAAGCATAATATGGGACCAGCTAGGCTTGTTAAAACTGTTTTACGGCTCAAGGTACACCATTCATGTACCAGTCATTCTAGAGGCTCCCCACCCCGGCAGGGGTAAGGGTGTTCAGCAAAGGAGGGAGTGGCCAATTTGGAGCTTATTGGGATTGCAATGAAGGGCGCTACATGATGGAGCATTATAAAGTTTGACATGAACTTTAAAAATGCGCAGACATGCATGGTCACATGGCTGGGGGCCGGGGTCTGTCTAGTGATCCAGCAAGACATGGGCAGTTGTAGTTTTCCACAGGCAGGGATGGGTGGACAGGGTCTGGAGGTACAGGCTCTTATGCCAGTCAAGTTGGACAGGTTGGAATTTGAGCTTTCCTACTATGAATGGAAGGACGACACCAGGCTATGGTTACAAGGTTTCCCATGGAGATTCAGTCTGAGAGGAAGGCCAGAGAGTGCGACACTGGCTGGCTACCTTGCAATCAGCCAGCATGCACAGGCAGATAGTGCGAGGCAAAGGGGGCAAAGAGATTCGATAAGGTAGGATGGTGGGGCTCCTTTGAGGGGGGTGAGGAATGAGTTAGCTGTGCTCCCTTTTCGGAGGGAACAGGGGCAGTTTGGTTGCTTCAATATCTTTCGTGGCCAGAAGGATAGTCAGTAATTAATTTATACCTGAGGAACAAGTTTCGGTGACATACTCATCAGTGAATGTAGCATTAACTTTAGGGAAAAGAGTGGGACAGGGGGCGCTTAGGGTGAAGAGTGGCATTAAGTCTGCCAATCTGTGTGAGAATCCAATTCCAGGACAGATACTAGGGCGGTAAACCGTATCTAAGGGGTTGCTCCTTTTTGGATGCTCTCTTGGAGTTCTTCAGTATGTTCTTGCAATAGATTTCAACATGGTGCATGGGTCACAGGCATATATAGCATTACTTTGATGACTTATTGGTTAAAGGGAAACCTAGTGCCACAGACTGCCAGCACAGGCTGGTAAGTTCCAGGTGCTCATGGGTGATCAGGTTTGCCATTGGCAGCAGAAGGACACAGTGGGACCCAACACGGTCACGTTTTTTATTGGTATAGAGCTTGATTCAAGGGCTATGGATACCTGGTTGCTGGGGAACAGGAGAGTTACAAGCAGAGGCTTCTGGAGGCAATGTTGGGGCAAATAAAAGTAACAGTCAGGGAGGTGCAGATCCTGTTGGGATATTTTGTGAACCTTGCATGCAGGGTAATGAGAGCGGGGTGGGCAGGGGTTGCCATTACCCCACTGTCTTACCAGACTAGCTGCAGAGGTGTTGAGTCTTTCTACAACTCTTTAATGGGATTCCCCTAGCAGTGGTAGATTTTGTTTTTGGGCCTTCTTAGCAGGGGCATTGGTGTGCGGAGGTGTGGCAACTGGAGGGGAAGTGGAGTAGCCGCAACATGGCCTTCTAAAAAAAAATCCTTTGGGAGTAGTAGGGGCGTTATGGGGGGAGCAGTTGATACACAGGAGAGTAAGCTTTAGAGTTGACGTCAGGTCGGTGGTATGGGTGGGGAATAGGTAGTCAGCAAGGCAGCATTGAAGTCTCAGTGGGTTTTACTCTAAAATAAGGGCAACTGTCTAGTGCACAGTGGAATAGGTTCCATGGGCTGGCCAAGGAGGTGGACAAGGTCAGGACCAGGATGACTCCGAAACTTTAGTCATTGTGGGGAAGGATGCTGTAGTTGATAGCCGTTTCTCTAGCAGTGTGCACGAGGATGGCGTATGCCCGGGCCTGGCCTGAATTTTAGCAGTTGGGGCCAAGGGGAGGTCAGAAGAACGGGGTAGGATAGAGGACATAATGCAATTTATAATTCTTTCATGGACAAACGACAGTCATGGATGACTATTTATGGCAACCAGGCAGATATTGCCTTTACAGGCGAGCTTTGGTGGGATTATGCATCCTCCACAGGCAAGATTGGGAGGAAAATATATAGAGGGTGGGTCATGGGAAGTTGGCTGGTGATCCTAAGAGGAGCCCTTTGTCATTCAGCATTTTAAGTGCGGTGCACTTGGTTCTACATTGGGAGCAGCAAGGCGGTTTTTGTTCTCAGCCCTTATAGTCTGGATGTTTTTCCTGAGATTTGCGGGTCCATGAACATTTTGGGGGCATGGGGAGTAGGGCCAATCTCTGGGAAGTAGTCTGTTGGTCCGACATGGGCCTGCGGGTCTGGATCTACAAATCTAAGGCAGATCAAATGAGTGCAGGCAGGAGCTTGTGGCTGATGTTATGTCCCATAGTTAGGTTTGCTCGGTTCGCCGGGGGGCAGCTATTCAGACTCGTTTAGTGCTGGGTCAGTGCTATGTTAGAGGGGGAGAAGGAGCGTTTGTTGAATAACGGTACAGGTTGCCAACTTTGTTTCTGTTTTACAGGTTTTGTTCCCGGGCCTCAGGCTACAGGTTTGAAGATATGGATTGTGGGCCACTCGCACGTCAAGTGGGGCGGGAAGACACTAGAGATCTAGCAGTCACGAAGCACTTTTTGGTTGTTTTTGTCTCTATGTAATCTATCAGCTGGTATGAAAAAGGGGAATGAGAGGGAGGTGGCCCCCTCCCCCTTAGCAATTAGACCACCAATAGGGGGTAAGTGTCCTGATACACTGCATATACATTTAGGTGGGAACGAGTCATTGCTTCAGCAGGGTTGGTCAGTGTTAACTCCATGAAGGGGGACCTGTGGGAGATTCATGAGATATGGGCTGCTTGCTACATTTTGTGGATGGAGTTTGTTCCACGAAGGGTTGGGCGTGGGACTGTCAAGCTAGCAGCCATAGTCAGGAATAGGAGGAAGCAGTTGTAGGAAATGCACCCCCCTTTTTTGCAAGGACATCGTCCTGGGCAGAGTTGAGTATCCAGATCTTCATTATAAGGATGTGGAATTTTCGAGGAGATTGGGTACTGTTCTCCTCCACAGGCATTGAGCTGGTGAAGGTACTCAACAACTGATAGTTTGAAACTCTTTCCATAAGGGTTGGGAGGGCAGAAAAAAGGTGCACTAGTGGGCCCCTTTTTTCTGGGTGGTGGTTGGCAAAGACTTTGCCATGGTTTACCTAAGTTTATTGTTGTTGTAAGCTGCAATTCAGGCTGAAAGGGAATTGGTAGGCAAGTTCACGCATAGGCAAGCCAGGACGCTTAAGGACCTGTAGGAAGTTTAATTGGTTAAGAGGTTAATAGATGTAGCAAAGAGGGAAGAGAGTTTAAAGGTCTCAGTTGCAGTTGACCAGCTCAACTGCAACTGAGACCTTTAAACTCCCTTCCCTCTGGGGGGGGGGACATTTTAGGGTTGGCTCAGCTTAACATAGGTGATTAACTTTGCATAGTGAGGTTCTAGTTTTGTAAGGCAAAGGACAAGGTTGTTTTATGATGTGAACCTTTTTCAATAAAGCAGCCTTTTTGACACAAACCAGGTGGCAGTGGTCTGCGCTGCTCCCCTCTTCCCCCAAAGCACAATAATGAATGAAAATATTTGTTGATAAAACTGTAACCAGCGTGAAAGACTTCCCTTCAACAAAATACAGAACATAAATCACAAAGGATGACTCAAAAATAATGATAGCGTTTAGGAAAGTTTTCAAAGATCGTAGAAAAGAATTGTCTTTGGGCACAGGGGAAACATTACATGAACAGTAATCAAGCGCTAGTACTATGCCTCTATTAGCCCTCAATAGGATAAAGAATCATGGTGGAGAACATTGCGATGGGTGAGAACTTTTACGTGACTGCTTCTCTCAGAGTGTGAATGATTCTTGAAAGTGTATAGTTCCTCAAAGACATATGCACTATTCAGGATACCTGTTATGAACAGGCAGTATGGCAGTCAGCTGGAGCTTGTAAAAACCCAATGCATCACTCTCAGATTTCAGCCTCTCAAAACTATTACACTCTGACTGTCTGCGATCATGCGGTCATTGCAACCTTTGTCTATGCATCCCAAAAGTCAGTGGTTGTGCCCAAGAAACTAAGGCATGCAGCAATCCCACTTCTAAAGAAATTGTTGCACAAGATGCAGTAGCAAGTGGTGTGGTCAGGCTCAGCCAACATGGCTACTTAAAAGCAATGCTGCAAGCCCAGAAGGCCTCATACTTGACATTTATCCTTCAATTAGGGTGACCACCTGGCACGGAGGCAAATTCTGGACCAGACTGTAAAACCTCAGGACAAAGGGTCAACATTCTGGCATAAAGGTCAATTTTAAGGACACATCCAAGGAAAGGCCACAGCACTCTTCTTTATCAGTGCATTTATTTACTATTTTCTACACCACATTATTTATTCACTAGGGTCTTTATGTGATTGCCTTTAGGTATGCTACATTCAGGTGGCATATTATGTCCTTGTTCGGTGGTAAATTAATGCCCTTGAGCACGGTGTCAAGGGCATCCACCCTAATCAAATTTACCCAGACTTTCTTGGAGAGAAAGCAACTGCAAAATTTTGATTATGTTTCTAAACATTTTAAAACCTACAAGTTGAACAAAAACATCTGGTTCACCTTAACCTCCAGTGGACTTTAAACCTAAAGCAATTTAATGAGGCAAGGCAGATGGTGTGGGCGACAGTCTCAGACAATGGGCCTCATTACGATGTCGGTCGGAGTTACCTCCGACCAACATTGCTGTGGATGCGGAACCGACCGACCTCCGGTCACATGGTGCGGTTGCAAACTTCCATTTTACAATGGAAGCACAAACTCCTATTGTAAAATGGAAGTTTTTCACATCCCTGCACCGTGTGGTGCCTGCCAAATGGTGCAGGGATGTTAAGGGGAACACCATAGGTGCACCCCAGGGCTACAACCGTAGGGCCAGGGGAGAAGATGGCCTAGATAGGGGCCCCCAAAGTCGCTTGCCGACAGCCTTTCCATGTCGGAAAGGCTGGAATGGAATGGCTGTCGGAAACAGACATCATAATCCTGAAGGCAGAAACGCCGTCCTTAAGTGATTATGAGCGGTTTCCGACTGGCCGGCGGGCTCCTTCAGCCCGTCGGAAGCCAGACGGTTTACCCGGCCGGTTTATACTTTGGCCGCCGACATTGTAATTCGGCAGTTGGAATTTAAACCTTCTATGTCGGTCAGAAAGCCTCCAACCAGCAGTCGGAGGCTTTCCGACTGACATTAAAATAAGGCCCTTAATGTCATCATGTAAGGTATCCACAACTTGTCTGTAGTCCTGTAGTCTCACAGCACATGAGTTTGCGTCTGGGGACATTTATCTGAGAACTGGAAACTGGGTCTACCAATCAACACCAATTAAAGAGCAGAAAGAAATCGAGTTCAGATGGGAGATCCACAGCAACTGATTCAAAGGGTTGTTGCTAAGAAATGGACAAATAAGGAAGAGAAGAACAAGGCGGGGCAATTCCTAAAATCAGACAAGGTGAGCCCACCATGAGTATCGGAAAGTTTTCCATACCTGGTGAGTTGTCTCAGCAGGGAGGAGAGAAACAGAAGAGGCACTGTTAAGTGGTTGAACAAGCAGCACCCACCCTGCCAAACTGTCCTGGTGCAATGGTCTGGTGGCCGTGGTTGTGAAGGGTGAGCAAGGGCCATACCCTTTGGAAGGTTGTGCCCTGAGAAATTGCCCACTCTGTCCATGTCTTAAGTTGGGTCTGCATTCCATCCATGGCTGAACCAGTTATCTGGCTCATCCCTAAGTGCCAAAGTACATGTAGAATATTAAAAATATTTGGGTTGTAAATTACACAAGCAAAATTTAACAACATGAAAAAGATTTTAAAATGTAAGAAGTATTTTTTTATCATATGGTATTGTTTTCCACTTTATATACAATTAAACCCCAGATTGACTTGAGAATCAGTTACCTTTCGACACCTAGAGAGTATAACCTGCTATTCCCCCACTGATTTACAGGATGGAAATCTGGGCAGAGCAACACGGTCCCTCTGAGCCTAGTTTGCTTTTTGTCTTGTCTTCCGCTTTCAGTAATGGGCCACCTGGCGCTACTGAAGATGATGGTCCTACTCCAGATATTGTATTATTTTGCAAACCTTCCCCTGCTCACCCCTTGTTCATTCTTCAGACACGTCCCACGTCAGCTTTTGGGACCAGGGAGCTGGCGGTTAGCTCTTTCCACTCTAAAGCTACCTGTGATTGCAGGTAGATTAGCCCTTCTCGTCTTAGAACACTATTATTTAGCTGCACAGTTCCAATGGGTGTTTTGTTGGCTTTCTGGCTACTCCCTGTATGAGACAGGGTTTAACCATAAAGACTTTAAGGAGGGCTTACTGCACTGCTCATTGTTTCCTACTGACCATTCTACCCAAAGCCACCCAGGGTTATTCTAGACAGCTTTCTCTTGCCTTACTGGAACTGGTAAACTCACTAACATGAAGAAACATTACTCTCATGCACTATCTTTGCCAAGCCACCCCAAATAGGTTCGCTCAGGCCAACTCCATTAGTGCCATGCTGCAGCCCCTCAACATTGAGGGATTTGTTTGTTAAAGGCGAGCTGCTAGATTTCCAAACCGTTATGGCAGACTACAATCTTTACTGGGACAATTCTTTACTCGAAAACACCTTAAACAATATTTAAATGCCCTACTTCATGTTCGCCACCTAGCACCAAACTCACATGAGGAGTGCCAGGCGCTCTACACCATAGGGACCAGCGAAAGACTGATAAGAAGAGTGTACAGAGCAGTCCCGCAACATGGGGACCACTTCAAGGCTTCTGTCCGTACTGGGAGACTAACCTGGCCAAACCTCTACACGATGCGCACTGGGCGAAAATATTGGAATATCCCCATAAAGTATCATGTGGCCCCTGTTTTAAGTATATTCTATTTAATATTCTGAACTGAGCCTACCTTATACCTGCCCGAATTAACAAAATGTACCAGGGAACCGCAGCTGCATGTTCTTGCTGTAGGCAATTCGAAGCCGATTTGCTTCAGATGCTTTGGTCTTGCACCCACACCCAATTCATAGTGGCAAAGAGTTCTGAAGGTGCTTTCGACCACAATGGCACATTTACTCACAAATACCCCTGCCTAAGTTAGAGAAACCCTCCACCAACTTCCTTGACCTGGCTCGTCATCTAGCAAAATGCAATATTACATTGCACTGGAAAGAGTCACTTCCTCCGACACTAGAAAGTTGAACCAAGGTCTCGCTCTCTGGGTTTCGACCTGAGAGCACCCTGTTACACGGGGAGGAATGAGCTGGTCTAAGAAACTATTTTATTGTACAGACGTGGGATATTTTGGTGGAGGACTTTAAAGACTGCACCAAGGATAACACTCTCCCACTGCAATCCACCCAGACACATACACTCTTGATTTCTATGTACTAGTTGTTCTTGCCAAATCTAGGCAACTACACAACGCAGTGGTCTATGGTCGCCTATCTTCAGCACACTGGTGCAAATTCCTTACTAGAACA
This sequence comes from Calotriton arnoldi, assembly GCA_963921515.1. Lineage (NCBI taxonomy): Eukaryota > Metazoa > Chordata > Amphibia > Caudata > Salamandridae > Calotriton > Calotriton arnoldi. Next base: position 3,910,672 of record CAWUFW010000335.1, read on the forward strand.
TTTTTTTCTAAGCACCACAAGGTTCATTGCTGTGCTTCCCTACACTGATAGTTAAGGCAGCGGTGACTGAGCAGGAGGGTTGGGAGGAACAGTTTTTTATGGGTCAGTTTGTTACACAGAATTGTTTTTTAATTGTGTGCTAACTCTTGATAAATGTATGTAGCCCAGCACCGTTCTTTTGTAAATGTACGATGGAATCTGTTGCTATATTCCAGGCTACTATTATGCTGTGTAACCTCTTTTGGCTTACAACACTAAAATCTTTTTTTTTAAATATGGTAGTGTGTCAATTTAGTACTATAGATCACAACATTGCACTGACATTTATTTGAAGTGATAGTTTCTAAACATGAAGTGTAAAACATTCTTTTACCCTCCATCTTGACAACAGCAGGAGTGAACAAAGTGAACCACTTATCTGGTGTCCCTTATATCATGGACAATATTATTGTTATGGATGGTGAAATATTACAGGCTAATAGAACGTACAAGTGAGTTTTTTCTACAGAGTCCATCCTAAACTGAATTACTTGAAAGTGCTCTCAAATGTCACTATCAAGTACTTTAGACATATAAAGTAAATTGTTCTGATTACACAATTTAGTCATTAAGGGAATCCAGGATTTGAACCCAGGCTTCCCAGTCACACATAGTGTATTCAATCACTGACTAGATTCATTCCTTTTTCTCAATCCCCATTAAAACCAGAAGACTGTGTTTTTGTACAACTCTGTAAGATGAATAGTCCACTGCGTTAACTTAATAAAGATCACAGGATAATCTGAAATAATATTTGAAAAAAGGTACATTATGAAGGTAGGGGAAGGCAGGTCACCATATGCTAATATCACTGGCTTTTTCAAACATTACAGGTTTATCAAGATTTTGAGTCACCCTTGTGCCACGCAAGGAGACGCAAAACTTAGAATGAGATTTACCATGCCACGCAGAGGAACCCTGTGTAGCTTGGTAAATCTGTTCTAACACAAGGCAGCATAAGTCGCTGCCTTGTGTTACACTACGCCGGGACGGCGTCCCAGATTTACCAACCCGGGTAGACCTGGGAATTGGCCCCAATTGTATGCCTTTCCAGGGGAGGTGCAGCAAGGGGAAATATCTTTATTTCTCCCAATTATTTCCTCTTTCTAAGTGTGCTGGATTCTGCAACACACTTAGAAATAGGAAAATGCCTCTAAGTATTGTTTTTGCGCAGGAAGGTGTCCCTTCCAGTACAAAAACAATCCTGCCTGTAACACAGGCACCCTTGCACCACGGCGCAAGGGTGCCTGCGCTGGCGCTAGTTTGCAGAGTGTGCACCAGCACAGGCAGAGGACAGAAATACATAATAGAAACCAGCAGTCAAAGTGCATTAAAAAAGTATGAATACTGCAATGGGGATGGGGTCAGTGAATGTGGAAGCGGAATCAAATGTGGCTGAAAAGAACAAAATATTCTGTAACTATTTTGTTGATCTTTCACCATCAAGTATCTACATATAAAACAATGCACACCTTAAATAAAAATAAATTAAAGTTAAACTAATCAGTGGGAAAAACACTATTTTATGTTATGAAACCTCTTTTGCTTAATGTGATCACTACAGATGTCTATGTGTACAACCATAGGCCCATAGAAGTGAATCCTGTTTGGTGTAGTAGGGTAAAGTAACTTGCGTATTTTTAGAGCTATGAGTCATTATTTTAAACATGCATTACACACTGTATAATATAGGCTGCCACAAAATGTGTATATACATTTAGGTTAAATAGTGCTTCTAAAGTATAGATTTCAGTAACAGACAGATTATACCTAGTATCAACATTTTTTATAAATGTCCATTAAAAGCACGCACTTCACAACTCAGCTTGGAACACCCTTACAGTACATTTCAAAAATAAAATATCTTTGTCACAGGAAGCTTCAAGTGACTCCATCAATTAACACCTCTACTGGCTCCAGAGCAGCTTTTATAATAGCAACATTTAACCAATTGCACACATTTGCATTTCTTTCGGGAAGCAGGCACCCTGGCAAGAAGGCTTGATTCTTGCTTGTTTGTCTGCTCCTCTCTCGGGAACACAGCACAGGAGACTCCCTCCCTTCCACTTCAGCTGGGGAATTCTCATTTATTGGAATTATCTTTTGTCCTTCAGCTGAAAGGCTAAAATTATGGACAAATTCCATCCGCTAAAACATTCAACATGGTCAAAGGACATTAGAACGAAATTACGGAGAGTTTGTGAAAATTACAGCCGGGTGGTCAACCTACCGTCAGTTCCAGTTCTCCATGTCAGCATCAGGTTAACTTTTGGGGGGAGATTTACTAAGATTGTGCGCCGTGTTTGCATCACAAAAGTGACCTTACCTGTGACTCTCGACTTTGAGGCAGGATTTGGAAATCCCATAAACCCTTTAAGATTAATTTCTTCTGTTAGTCATAGAGATTAGAACATATTTAAATCTTCTGGCTACTTTTCCTCCTTTTAATACCTCATTCCTGCCCAAAGAGCACTCTAAGGCAAATATCTGTTTCTACTAATCCTATGCATAATGTTGAATAAAATAAGAAGCCCAAGAGTCTATTCTTGAATATGTTAGTTTTCAGACACTGGCGATTATGCTGAATGTTTTTTTTTTTTAAGATATAGCTTTTTTCGACCTATTGCTGCCAAACTGCTCTAAGTCGTGCCCACTGGCACTCATTTTGGGGGCTGGTTGTGCCTACCAGCACTTATTTTTCCTTATCAGACATTCCTCGAGAGCAAGAGAGGGGAAAGCACAAACGAGAATGAAGAAGGAAGAGAAGACGAAAAACCGTCAACAAGGGAGAAAGTAGGAGTCTGCAAGAACGAGGTAAGGGGCAGGGCGTGTCTGGCGTTGAATTAAAGAGGCATGAGGTAGATTCATGACTAATCAGTCAAGGTATTCGGCGCAGGTACATTTAATAGCACCGGCTGCTGTCTTTTGAGCAGTGCTTTGGGCACCGGCACTCATTATGTTACAATTTAAGCACTGGTCGTGCCTTACACCTTCAGTGAGTCCTAGCTTTTTAAACACCTGTCTTTGTCTTCTGCAACTTGTAGTTTTGTTTCTGCCACCCCAAGTGAGGTCGATAGGCCCCAGAATGCACAGCAGCACAACTGATGTGCTCCAACAAGCTCAGAAGCGAAAAGTCAGACATTTAAACAAGTCCCCCAAGTTTTCAAGCACAAAACCCACACCCGCTGCAATCTTCACTAGTTAGCTAAGATCTTGTGTCAAGAAAGTTCCAGTTGGACATAAGTCCTTTGAAAGCATTGGAGGGCATCAGGCTACGGTATTTGCAGTCTTGTTCTGTACACCAAGGGGAAGACGTTATAGCTTTGGGACCTCTGTGGGAGTGTACAGCATTGCCAAGAGTCCCCGTGTCAGGTGTGATTATTTCAGACAATCCTCTTTTTTGCAAACAGTGAGTTGCATTCTGGGACTTCAGGTATTTGTTTTAGTATATTGTAACTATGGGCTAAACTATAACGTGTGCAAAGTGCTATTGGCTAAAATGCCAGGACTTACTGAAGATGCCATGCATGACAAGGGGCCACTTCATATCTATGTAGTGTGTCTGCCACATTTTGGGGTAATACCCTGATACTTGGTGGGGGGAACAGTGCATTATTTAAAGGTATGACTCTTAGGATGACCACCTCATTCCGAAACCTTTTTCTGTCGTGGGCTTTAATATGACAACCAAATGCTTTCTGGGTATTGTAGTCTTGTTGCATCATTTTAGCTAATTAGACAATGTGGAAATTATTTGGGAAAAGCCCAGGACTTGCAATGGTGATCGACATGGCCACCCTAATAAGGGTTGCTGCTCTTCACCCCCTTAAACTGGTGTAAATGTCAAGTGCCTGCTCTTTCCATCCCGCATAAGACCTGAAGTTTTCCTATGATTCTTTATCTCAAAGTTGTTTAAAAACACCATGATAAGTTTTTTTTAAATAATGTACTGATGCCCCTTTGTAGTCATAGCTCTAAGAGCCATGCATGAGTAGCTCTTCAATTCCAGGTTTTTTCTTTTATTTCTTGACATGTAGTCCTTTTAAGCCTATTACAGAATCAAGACTACAAGCCCCAGAATGCACAGCAAAAAACATGGCCTAGGTGAGCAACTCACGCACCTGCTAACCTTGAGAGCACAGTGTCGGCGAGTACTTTTAAAAATACTCACAGTCCTGAAGATAATCGTTTAAACGACGAGGGACAACGTAGGAAATGGCATATAGCGCGCGGTGTTAAGCGGCGAACTTCCAAGTACACCTACTCCCCATATTCATACAAGCGGCGGCCGAGTGTTCAAGTTACTGTTAATAACACAGGACGATATCCAAATGGCCCCAGTCAAACAACCCTTACCGTGGAACCGAGGGATGCGGATTCCTGCATTTCCATGAGTGCAGGTGGCGCCAGCACTGAGTTGCCCGGTGAACTAATTGCCTAATGCCGCATCTACCTTCGCGTCATTAGGTCCCTGCCTCAAAACAACAGCTTGAGGGCCTACGTGCTTGGCAGGCAGGCGGGCGAGTCCCTCTTCCGTTTTCAGTTTCCAATAATAGTAGCGAAGGAGCCTGGCACCTTGCTCTCTTTAGAGATTCGGTAGAGCTCTGTATCCGCTTAATTCTATATTTGTAAGCCAAATTGTCTGTGGGTGCTGATAACTGGTGTTATTACCATTGGTGACGTGGAAAGACAAAATGCTGTAGATAAAACGCACGCCTCTCTACTTCTCTACTTGGACGCATCAGCTCACTGAGCGAACTTGGTTATGTTCCTTAGCCACTTAACTCAATATTATTCACAGGCCACATACAAATATTTTTCCCACCCCAGGCAAAGTGAGAGATTCCCCTCCACCTGATGGGGGGCTACACTACAGTTGCGGCTTTGAGGGAGAATCTGCCATCAGCAGGGGGCGCCAGATTCCCCTACAGTTAGCAAATGTTGCATCATGTTAGGAGAGGTACAAACTGGCTAGTCTTGCCTGGAACGAGGGGTGCCTGGCAGACCTACCTCTGCTTCCTTTGGAATATGATATAATGACCAGAGGGGTCCCTTTGGTACTAGCAATAAACCTGGAACTCGCAAGAGCTCTGTTCCTATCTGGCTTGAACCTTTGTAGCATAGTGTGCTCAGTTCCTTGAATAAGCATTGGCCAAGCCAATAGGTCTCTCCAAGGGAAGTTATTTGCTTTAGCAATGTTTTGCAGCCATGCTGTGCAGCAGCACGGATGCTTTGCAGTGTGCCTAAAACTAATTAAAAGCAGCAACATGATGCAGCCAGGGTTAAAATGCATTAGAGCCAGATGTGTCATGTTCCTTTTGAAATTATTTTAGCCATGCTGCATACAGCATGGCTACAAATCATTGCCACAGTTGGCAATGCCCATGCTGCACAGCATGAACAAAAGGCAATGACAGGCTCAATAGGTCTCAAAGGTGGCACCTAATGGCTATTTGAATGTGTTTTTTGTAGGGTTTTTTTTGGGAAGGGGGTTTATTCTGGTATTAGAAGGCATTCGTAAACAACATACATTTTTAATATGCTGGACCTGTTGTATCTTTTTTGTTGCTTTGTCATTTTTTTTGCGAAAGACTTTGAATTTGTGAGTTGATTGAATGTGGATGTTGGAAGGATCGTTTAAAGTGAGCAGCTATATTTAGTTCCAGATTGAAAGTAGAGATGTCATTATGAATCAAAAGATAGCAGAAGACATTAATTGTTATTATTGCAGTGGATCAGAAGCCTATCTGTCAATGGTGAAATATGTACAGTGTCCCTGAGGCCTAGCTATCTATCAATGGTTCATGATCACCATTAACCTTGTTCATGTAGAGATGTTGATTACATGTTTCAATGTTAATGATTGTTTGCTTAAATGAAAGAAAGATGTCACGGGGAGGAGAGGAGGCTTAATGGACAAATCAGTCTGTTTTGGAATGGGGAAACCTGGTTCAAGTCCCAGCATCAGCCTCCTCACTCACGCCTACAAATGCCTACACAACAACGGACCCAAATACCTCAACGACAGAATCAACTTCCACGTACCCAAAAGAAACCTCCGATCTTCCAACCTCGCACTGGCCGAAACCCCGCGCATCCACAGAGCCAGAGCAGGCGGAAGATCCTTCTCTCACATTGCAGCCAAGACCTGGAACGAGCTACCGGCAGACATCAGACGCGCCCCCTCCCTGAACACCTTCAGGAAGACCCTCAAGACCTGGCTCTTCGGCTAAACAGATCTGCGGACCCCCCCCCACTCAGTGCCTTGAGACCCTCACGGGTGAGTAGCGCGCTTACAATTCCCTGATTGATTGATTGATTGATCAGCACAACACCCTTGTGACCCTGAGCAAATCAATTAACCTCCCCATGTGTGAAAAAGAAAAAATATATGACATATGGCAAAAACTCCTATCATATAAATAAAGCAATTGCCACAGGTCTTAGTGAAAATACTTTTGAAAGCAGATAACGTCTGTTGTCACAATGAACATCCATTTCAAAGGAGAAAAGGGTGTCTTTGAAGTGCGTGTAGCATAGTGAAACATAGCTTCAAATGGCAAGAGATTCAACAAGGATGACAGGGAAAGAATTTTTTTTTTTTAAAGTACCTCAATCACAGCATGATCAGTGGAAGGACACCAATGAAGCTGAAGCAATTAGAACTTGGTCCATGCTCCAGGTGAAAGAAGAGGAAGTGAAGCCGGGATGCGCTGGTCAATTAGAAAATAGCAAATAAGAGTGACAATGAAGCCAACAAATGGGAAGCAATGGGAAGCCTACAAGATCCTGTGAGTGTGGGTAACCCAGAGCTCTTGACACCCCAAATGTACCTCAATCAGAATGCCCACATTACGATGAATCAGAGATGGTGTTAAACCCCAAATTCATGAGGTAATGTGTCTCCAAGATAAGGCACTTCCAAACTCATCAAAATATCAGAATTATAGTCAATTAAGTAAACTGCTCACTCAATAACTGAGTTCTAGATCAGTGAGTGGTATAGTTAAAGTGTTTTATTACAAAATTCAAAGGTAAGGCAATACAGAGTCAATGCCATGAAGGCTCTCAGTAAATAGGGCAATAAAAAGGACTGCAATATCAAAACTAGTCTAAGTCCTACTTGGGCAGCACAATCAGGAGCAAAACGGACAGCATTCCTAGTAGAATAGGAAATTCTCTGTCTTTCCTGTTTGTGGTCTCCCACCATTTATAAAAAAAAACTCGAGGTTGGCCAGAAACAGAGGTGGCGGTGCAACATTCCAAAATGCTTGGTGGTGCCCCTGCCCCTTCTAGGGGCACAACCAGAGTGCAAAAATATAAACAAATAGCACTCACAGGGCTTTATAGGGGGCTCCTTGTCTGTGTAGTTATAGTCAGGACCACATACATAAAGGAAATTGACATTTTGGCTTGTTCATAATTTTGGCACCGTTTGCCAAATCTTCACGAAACTTTTTAAGAAAGGTATCAGTCACTTCAGATCCTTCCTGGAAAGATTTGGGGTGATCTGTCAAGCTGGGGCTGAGAAAAATGAGGGAGGGGGCAAAATTTGTTTTCCCCATAGAATTTTCCACAGGAAAATTAGACACAGCTGCAGCCAAAACGGCTGAATAGATGTACACCCAATTTGACAAAAAGGTAGATCTTTACACAAAAAGCATGTTTTTGGTTCATTTGGTGTAAAACTGTTCAGTAATTTTTGAGAAATGAAGGTTGAAAATGTATGCATATTTCACGCCTCGGAGGATCCATGGATCTAAGTAATCAAAAGAAAAGATGTGATTAGTTGCCACCACATTACAAAGATGTGGCAACAGCCATTTTAGGACTCAGAGACTCCACCCCCTGTCCTGTAAAAAGATTAGAAAATTAATATCAGGAGAGTACCCTGGCTCCTGCACATGGTGGATGGGTCCCAGAGGGACCCTCTCTGAGGCCAAAAACGCATTATCTGAGGTTACCTTGGATTCACAGAGGATCCGGGGATCTGTGGTCTCATTTAAAAAAGAAAGTGGGCTACCGCCCTTTTAAAATATAAGTCTCTGGGGTGAGCCAGGGCTAGGGGGTCGGCGCTATCTTATTTTTTAGGGGTTGGGGTGTATGGCCTCCCTCCTCAAGCCTTCTGGAGGCCCCAGGGACCCCATCCCCAAGAGCTGCTAGTTTAATTTATGGGGTGGAACATGTGACCCTCCTCTCCGAGCCTTTAGAAGGCCTCAGGGATGCTACCCTATGCTATCCCAACATCCAGGATAGGTACTGACTGGGGAGCTGGCAGGGGCCAGAGGGACCTTGGGGCTTCCCCTGCGGCCCTAAAATGATTGCCAATTTATTATTCACTGCAAGCATGGAGCACCTCATAATGCCCTGCAAGGGCTTTATATTTGTAGTATTGCATCCTGGTGGTGCCCCTAGAAGGGGCAAGGGCACCCCCGAGCATTTATTTAATGTTATGTAAAGCTGCAGGGAGTGAACCAGCCCCCAGTAACATAAAAAAAATACAGTAAGTCTCCTGGGTTATTGAATCCATGACCCCAGGGGAGCTTACAATATATTTTTTAAGCTCTCCGAGCTGGAGCTGTATTAACTTCAGCTGGAGTGCAGGGACCCCTTGTGGATGGTTCTATGACTGCACTTTGTGGCCAGAAAAATGTTAGAAGCGGACTCAAAGATATTTTTAAAAAATGCTTTATTGATAATATTTTGTGACAATAATTATTAAATATAGCAATGTGTGAATTTATAAAATATATATTTGATTATAGTTATTGGTGACTTTTTGACTAAGCCAATAGGCCTGCTTTATATATATTGATGTGCTGACCCCTTGATAACTCTAATAGGCCCGCTGCTTTTTATATTTTGGGGTTCTGACCCTTTAACAAAGCTAGTAGATTTGCTTTAGTTAAAATTACACCATTTATATTGTTACATGACATAGGCAGCTGTGTGCGCCCAACCCCACAGTCAACACGGCCAAAGGCTGAGGGGTTGGGCACCCGCAGAGATTGGGTGCATGGCCTGGCCACAGGCCAATCCATGCACCCAACTGTATGACGTGAACAGCCAAAGGCCATTGCCTGGGGGTGGGCTCCTGTGGGGGTTTGGGCTCAGAGCTTGCCCATAGGCAAAACCCTGCACCCAACCCCAAGGCGCACACGGCCAAAGGCTGTGCACAGCTGGGGTTTGAGCACCTACAGGAGGATGCCTTCAGGCCCTGTGTCCAACTCTACGCCACACAGGGTGATGGACATCTTACTTTACGTTAAAAAAAACATAGACATTCACTGAAAAAGGTTAACGTGACTTTGTAGCTAAGAATTGTAATAACGTCTTACTTTACATTCAAGATGAACTTACTGGAAAAAATGGTTCACAGAATTCCCCGCAGCTTTTGATACTACAACTCATTCAATTTGAGACCTGTGTTTTTTAAATATTTTCAAATAGGCACGTGAACTAGTTTACACATACAACCACATTTGTTAAACTGCTTGAAGTATATAATCTAAAATTCAAAGCAAAATGTTCCATTAAGTTATAAATGTAAGTCGTCTGTTTTATCTTCAGCAAACACATTAGGACCTGGGAGAGTTTTTAACATTTTTCAGATAGAACATACGAGCGATTACCTAGTAAAACAAGCACTGACAAAGCAAATAGGTATGGTGTTGACTGACAGCTTTTTGACTTCGTCAGTACCTGTTTTGTTTTGTCAAGTTTTTAAAAAAGTTTATTGTTGGTGGAGCTGCTGGAACCTTGCCAATATTTAAAAAAAAGGCTAATAGAAAAATATATTTGTTCTCAAAATTGACACATTGTCATAGTAGACCCTGGCACTGAAAAGAACTGCTTTTATTTGTGGATGTGCGCTTTTGAAAAAGCAGAATCCTGACACACACTGAAGTTAGCCGGTGGCTTAAGTAGGCTGACGTATTACCCCATGCTGTATGCTGTAGTGGGCAGAAGAACAATGTGAATGACACAATAGCAGACCATGGATGTAGAGTGCTGCCTGAAAACCCTTACAAATACATATACTTTTAGTAAAACCAAAATGTCTTTACTAAACACCAGACCTAAAAAACATCAGCCTAAAGCATCACTCACCATCAATTAATTTATACAATTCTGGAGTTTAGAATTCCACTAACCTATGAGTCCTATGTAGATAAATAAAAACTTTATGGAAAGCAAACACTAATGATCAGATCATACGTAACACTTATATATATAGATATATATATATATATATATATATATATATATATATATATACCCACACACACTGCTCGAGTATTCCCGCCGCTGCTCCAAACCAGAGGGCGCGTCGTCGCGTTAGACCACTCAAGCCCGGTCCAATTTAAATTTACAGATTCCCTCGTTTTACCAAGGATGACGACGCCGTGTATAGAGCCAAAATGATTTATTCGTCGGCCACCATCGGACGCGTTTAGCCAGCAGGCTTGCTCACCAACGACAAAGTACAATGTTTCGGCCATTTTTAAACACATTTTCTGTTGCGTGTCACGTGAGAACTACTTAGTAAATGTAACTAAAGACAGACTCGTAGTTTTTCATGCATTATTACATATAACAAACTCAATGATTTTAATTATTCATTTAAATGCTGTACATGTTTGCTTTTCTATTTCATGCTTGTTTTTGACAATTATATAAGTTCACTACTGATCAAAATTATATACCTGCATTGATTTTACAACGGTCTCTAAACTACGCAATGCAAAAATTAGCATCACGCTTATTCAAAACAACCTCGATATCATATATACCGATTATTGCTCATCTCATCATGCCCCAGTGGGCTTTTGCATGAAAATATTTCTCACAATCCAGTCCAATAGGGCTTTTTGCCAGCATAAATATCCATTCATAGTAAACATCTGTCTTTTAAAAGTGCCAAGTGCAAAATTGTGATAAACTAAAACCAACAAAAATTATAATACTATACAAATAAAACCAAGAGATTTTGAGGAATTTCATATCAACAATTTTCATAAATGAGTATGGAAATCTTCTTCCATATTCAAGCCTGCCGGGATTTTGGTGTTGAGTTCTATTATATAGCACGATTCCAGTTTCCTTAATTTTTCTCCCGGTTACCCCCCTAACATTGGGTGGAACTGCATCTATTACGAAATAAGTTAAACCTTTCTCGCTTTTATTGTGGGATTGCTCAAAATGGCGCGCTACTGGGTATGACTTGTCACCATTCTTTATAGCCCTTAGATGTTGCAACATGCACTTATGCACAGGTAGGATTGTGCTGCCCACGTATCGCAGGCCACACGGGCACTGGAGTACGTAGACAGCAAACTCCGTCTTGCACGAAAACTGACCTTTGAGTTTCTTTACTTTTTTCGAGAGGCCTGAAGTATATGTTGTAGTGTTTTTCCCATGGAGGCAGGCTTTGCACTTCGTGCATTTTAGGAAACCTTCCTTTCTATTTAGCCATGATGCACCCGTGCATTTTGATTTGGAGACTGTCACCATGTTACTGACGAGTCTTTGTTTGAGGGACTTTACACGTCTGAATATCAACTGCGGTCTTCGCTGTACTATTTTGCCCAAAATGGGATCATTACGTATGACATGCCAATGTTTAATTCAAATATTTCTTAGATTACCTTCCTGTTTACTATAGGTTGTGATCATTCTGCATTGGTTTTTATTCTCCTTTTCCAACTTCTCTTTGGTTTTACTTTTGTTAAAAAGGATTTCCTCCCTCGACTTCTTATTGGCTTTATACAAAGCTGATCTTATACATTCATCTGAGTACCCTCTGGCTTTGAATCGGGTTTTCAAGCAATTTAACTCCTTACTCATCTCTCTCTGATTGCTGCAGTTTCTCATAGTCCTTAGGCATTCCCCATAGGGGATGCTTTTAATCAGGTTTTTGGGATGGAAACTTGTTGCATGAAGCAACGTGTTTCCTGCCGTTGGTTTTCGATACAGCTTTGTTTCGAGTTTCCCATCTTTTATATAAACAGTAAGGTCCAGGAAATCTACACTTTCAGCACTTACAGTGCTGTTGAATCTTAGGTTCAAATTATTAGTCTGAAGCTTTTTGATAAATTGTCTCACCTCCCTTTCTGAGCCTTTCCAAACGACAAACAAATCGTCGATGAATCGACTCCAATGCATTATGTGATTTTGCCACTCTTCCTGGTACAGCATCCGGACCACCTGCTCCTCCCACCAGCCCATATGCAGATTCGCATAGCTGGGGGCCAAGCAGGTGCCCATCGCCTTACCACAGGTCTGATGAAAGAGTTCTCCATTGAAAAGAAAATAATTATTAGTGAGACATGTTTTTATCATTGCTACTAGCATCTGTGTATGTGACCAGAGTTTTAAAGGTCTACCTCCCATAAAGTAGTTAATCGCATTCAGGTCATCATCATGTTTAATGCTCGTATAGAGCGTAGTCACATCTATTGTCACGAGTAAAAAATCGGATTCCCATGGGAGATCATAAATTCTCCTCAAAAAATCTCCTGTATCCTGTATATAGGATGGGAGAGTTTTCACAAATGTACACAAAAATGAATCCACATATTTAGATGTATTTTCCAGAGTGCTCCCAATAGCTGATATTATAGGGCGCCCTGGAGAGTTTACAGGATCTTTGTGTACCTTGGGTATTAGATAAAATACAGGTGATACTGGACTACTGATCTTTAAAAACATGAACTCATCATGATTAATTAAACATTGGTCATGCCATTCTTGTAATTGCGCATTGTAGAGACGGTGGCTTGCTATCATTACATCCTCAGTAATTCTCACATAATTAGTTCTATTATTCAGTTGCTTATAGGCTTCAGTTAGATACTTTTGCTTATCCCATAACACAACATTGCCACCTTTATCTACATTTCGTACAATACAATCGTCATTTAATGCCAATTTATTAACCAGAGAGTTATAATCTTTCTGTTTCGGTGACAATACATTTTGTTTTTCGCTAGTGCGTTTATAAAGATTTTTCAGTTCATTCACCACTAGGTCACTATACACATCCACAGAGTCTCTGGCTGCCAAAGGTATAAACCGTGAACTTGGACTGAAACTTGTCGGGGCGTCACTTGAAATTTCGATGCCTTGCTCTTCTGCTAATCTGGTAGCATTTGCAATGGTATTATGAAAGTAATTCCCAGCACTTGCCGTGCTGTCATCATTTTCATTTCCCTCTTCAAGTTGTCTTAGATCCAATAATAAATTCATGTCATGTACTCTTAGATCTCCTAATTGAGTGTCACTTGCACTGGATGATGGCAGTTGTATTTGTTTTTGATTTCCTGCAAAGTGCTTTTTAACTTCAATGTTCTTATAAATTTGAAGATATCCACTCTTGTTTTCACATAGTCAATGTCTGCCTCCAGGCAAAATGAAAGACCAAGTTGTAGAATTTTTTTCTCTTTTTCTGATAATACAATGTTCGTTAAATTTATGATTGAGGCTTCATTTCCAACTCCTATTTCTTGCTCTGCTTGTTCTTGTCTTTCTCTCCAGAGCCTAAGTTGTTTTGCGCCTTTGCGCCTCTTGGTCCTCTGCCTCTTCCTCTTAGAGGTTTTGGGTTTTTTGATGGTATTCTTGGACGAAGGTTGAATCTTCTCTCCTGCCTTAAAAAATCAAGTTCATCTATTACCGACGGTACGGGGCCTATTGCCTGCCCACTGGGACCTTCATCTGCATCTGTATCAATTTCAGAGCTCTGTACACTGCTCTGTTCTGAATGTAGATCTTGCGGTGATTTTCTCGTAGATGCTAATTTTTGTCTACGTAAGGTGTCAAATTATTTTTGCAAAAGTAAATATCTGCCCTTTGTCGTAGTCGATTTTATCACGCAGGAATTTTTGCGCCTTCCTTTCTTTAATTGATTCTTCAAGCTTGCGCAAACGTTCTTTCATCTCCGTTTTATATTTGTTGATTGCCTCTTGATCAGGTTCTTTCTCTAGAATTCCCAGAATTTGATCAATCTCTTCTAGAATTTTCAAGCGGTCTATATCCGCATATTTTATCAAGATTGCGAGCATTCTCCTTGAGGACTCATGATTGTTTTCAGCCCATTCGCGGAGCATATTAGGGTTTGGGTCCTCATATGTTGGCGCCACCAAAATTCTCAGGCCCCTAGGTACGCGCTTTACTTCAAGATACCGTTGAAGGGACTTTGATTCCCACCATTTGGATAACTCTGTTCGTTTTAGTTTCTCCAATCTCTTTAGGCGAGTCGTTGTATCAGATAATTTCGTGCCACTCGATATCGCAGCAGTATTTTTCGTAATTAAGATACAGTCATCAAAAATTGAGAGTGCCGCTTACTCTCTCTCTTTTACTTCTGCGGCCGACATTGTGCAAGAATATTCCAGTAGATAGAATCTACTGCTCTATATCCGTCAGTGTCCACACTTAAGAGTTTAATTGTGGATGTTCACCTTTCAGCACCGACTTTCCCTCTTCCCTCGATCGCTGCCAAGCTGCACGCTTACCTGAATGTATCGGCGTTCACCACGAGCCCTCCGACTCTCCAGATCCAGGCCGAAACGCGTAGGTCTTTATTTGCACTGTCGGTGGCATGTTATAAATAAATAAAAGGACATACTTTGTTCCTGCAAGGACCTGGCTGTGCTGTTTTCTTCCGAGCCCTGGGAGTGGGGGGCTGCTCTGGTGAAGAGATCCCTGAATATATATATATCCATTTCCACTCCTTCTCCAATCCCCACAGGAGACTCCGTAAGCTGGCACCGACACATCTGAAGCCAGTAAATATGTTTTTATTCAGCAGAAACGAACGCGTTTCGGTGGTCACAACCACCTTGCTCACATGGTGTAGTCACCATTTTGGTTTCTATTTATTCACCATTGTTGCTATGCGTGTCAGCATAGACATTGAAGAGACACTCTGCGTTCCTGTTGACATGCTCATTAAAATGCTCAGTGCAAAATCTAAAATTACATAATAAAATACAACTTAAATATTGTTAATACAACTTGCATACAATTCATGTTTCCAGGTTGCAACATAAATTATAATTTCATTACGGCTATTCAAAAATCAGTGTGTCATGCTTGGTCTTTTCAAATTCTATGCCTTATTAATAGTTTCTAGCAGCTGGGTCAAACAAGGCACAAGATGTAAAAATCCAACTGTATGTGCAATTCATTACTATTAAAAAAATCATAGCAAAATACACATCAACGTAATTCCATTGCCAGCGCCCTGAGAACTTAAGGAGATCTTTTTTTGTTTTGTGGAACAATGCTAAAAAGTTACTAAAAAACCTATAAGATCCACCCACCCAAGTGGGTAAGTTCAACACATCTCTTAGTTGTTATTACAAACATATAGATAATATTATAATTCACATGCAGTCCTTTCTCTTAAATAGATTCCTCATTTTGTCATAATTAGACCTGCCAGGCTTTCCCACACACTGATTATTTTGCAAAGCCATTTATTTTCTTCAAAAAGTGCTCAAAGTGTATATTAACATAAAAACTAATACATCCCTTGATAAACCTGTGACACTCAACTCATGACTTGTCTTGAGCAGTGAGAAGGTCTGCCTCTATTCTTTACAAGTGCACATACATCTCCTCATCCGAATTCAAACCATTCGGCATTTTACTATTCAACATAATTATGTATCGTGATTCCAATCTCCTCAACCTTTGTTCCCTGTTTCCGCCTCTTACATTGTTTGGGACAGAGTCTATCACATAATAGACTAAGTCAGCTGCCTTACAACCATGCTTCTCATGGATATGGTGGGCAACAGGGTAGCTTTTATCATCATTGGCTATTGGCCTTCGATGCTGCAAAATTCTGACATGTACCATGTGAATTGCACTACCTAACATAGATCTTAGGGCATGAGCACTGTAATGTATACACCACAAAATCACTTCTGCAATTGCAGGTGTTATGAATTTTTAATGGGGTATTCAATAACAGTGATGTAAACTCTTTCATGTTTTGGCTAAATTTGCAGGCCTTGCACCTATGACATTTCTGAAAACCGAAGTCTGGCGTTAACCATGTCTCGGACTTTTTCATCTCAGGGCTGCTGACAAATTGCTCATTCTGAATAAATTTGGCCCGTCTAAACGTCAAAAGTGGATTCTTCGTTGCTACCTTCCCAATGATTGGGTCACTCTTAATAAGGTTTCAATGTATGGAAAGAATTCTCCTCACTCTCTGATGGTATACAGCAATGGTCTTCAAACTTCTTAATGCTACGCCCCCCCTGTAAAAAAAAAATCCTCGCCCCACCTCAGTTTTTTCACAATTATTCTGCTAAATTGGCAATGTTTAAATATGTCTAAACATATTTATACATTGCAGTTAAGCTCTGCTACCCCTTTTTAGGTCTAGCCTGGGCAGCGCACGTGCTGCTCTGCGAGGCATGCTGTATTGAGGTAGGGACTTGAAGCTCCACCCACTCTCCACCCACATTTTTCATTGCTTGTGTCATTGTCCACTGTAATCTGTGGCTGTTCATTGGTCAAAAGACTTAGTAGTCCCTCTTTAGTGCCACCTTGTCTCATTTTGTAACTTCCCATGGCGACACCCCCTGTTGCATGTGTTGTTGCTCGGTAGGCTTTAATTACAGCCTCCGAGCACTATTTTCTCAAATAGCATTGTCCTGCCTGCAGTTGCAGGCAGGACATGCTATCTCCTAACGCTTTTTAAACATTTTTATAGCACGCATTTGCAATGCAATAGGTTATCATTTGCAAGAGTTTAAGCTGTTGGCATTGTAAATTACAATGCCTTTTATTTACCTGTTTTAAAAACAACACAGACATAAAAGGCATTGCCATTTACAATGCCAATAGCTCAAACTCTCATAAATGTGAGACCTATTGCATTGCAAATGCTTGTTACACATACTCCCAGTCAGGATATAAATGACAAAAGTTGCTAGTGATGGCCCATTAGAAGGTGGCTTACTGCCGCTCATGTTTTTAACACTTAAAACTAAGCATGATGTTTCTCTTGGCCAGAGACTGGTGCCCCCCCTGAAATCACTTAAGGTCCCCCCAGGTGGGCCTGCCCCCAGTTTGAAGACCTCTGTTATACAGTATACCCTGTAACCATCCTTAACTGACCTGGGCCCTTCGGCTTCTCTTTATCTTTATTGAATAACAGCACTTCCCTTGATTTCAATTTTACTTTATCTCTTGCTGTATCCAATATTGTCTGCTCATACCCTCTGGCAAGGAATCTTTTATTTAGTTCTGCCTGAACTTCATTCAATGATGTTTCTTCGCTACAATTTTGTTTCATGTAAAGATTCTCCACATAAGGGATACTGTTTTTGAGTTTTGGTGGATGGAAACTGCCTGCATGGAGGATTCAATTCCATGCTGTTTGTTTCCTAAATGTTCTGGTGTGTATTTTGTTATCTTTTACAAAGACCTTTAGGTCCAAAAAACTCGACCTCGGTCTTACTGATGTCACTAGTAAAGGAAAGATTCAAGTAATTGCAGTTTAGTTTATCAGCAAATTCTTTTGCGAAGTCTGGTGTGCCCCTCCATAGAATAAAAAGGTCATCAATAAAACGGGTCCATAGGACCACGTTTTCTGACCATTGTTGGGCATACTCGACCATGAGCACTTGCTCCTCCCACCAGCCCACATGCAAATTCCCATAGCTGGGGGAAAAGCAGGTGCCCATTGCAGTCCCTCCTACTTGCTTGTACAATTGCTTCTCAAATAAGAAAAAGTTGTTCTCCAGACACCATCTCATCATTTGAAGAAGCATCTGTGTATGTTTATATAAATCCATAGGTCTCATACCCAGGAAATGCTTGATTGCCTTTAGGCCATCCTGATGTACAATGCTTGTATATAATCCAGTGACATCCAAAGTCATGAATACATATGACTCATCCCATTTTATATCATACATTCTTCGTAGGAAGTCACTTGTGTCAAGCAGAAATGAGGGTAGGTTTCTGACATGTTCTTGTAAAAAGTAATCAATATACTTAGATGTTGTCTTGAATAGCCCCCCAATAGCTGATAATATTGGCCTCCCCGTGGATTTTGGGCATTCTTATGTACTTTTGGGATTAGATACAGGATTGGAACTATGGGATGATCTATTTATCTATTTATGATTGATATATATATATATAACTACTGGTGGTCGCCAGTAGGTAGTTGTATTTAGTACCTAGTTTCCATAGGAAAAGCATTTTTTGACTTGCCTATAACTTTGGGGTTGTTTGACCAATCTTCATGAAATATTCCCAATAAAGTGTCAAGGTAGGTTCTGTGTGCCATGGAAAGTTTGGGGGTGATCCATGCTGTGGGGACCGAGAAATAGGGGTGCAACAAAAGGGTGCGTTAATAATGTTAATTCCCATAGGAACGCGTTGTCGAACCTACAGCACGAACCGCTGGACGAAATTACACCAAATGTGGCAGATTGTGCTTTTTGTTATTTGGTACAAATCCGTCCAGTAATTTTTTAGAAATTTTAGCCAAATTTATGGATATATCTCTGGCCGTGGATATTTCGCAGTGGTTTCATGATTAATCGTGGAAGCGCGCACCATCGGGAATGTTGTAATTGGCTGGACGCAACCTGAACAGAAAGTTGCGGCCTCCAGTTTATCGTTCGGGAATGGTTCCTGGGACTGAAAATGTGTGTGAAAGCTAACATAAGGGGTCAGGGTGGAGATCCTCTGACCCCATGTTTGAGGAATGGATGTGTTAGTGACACAAGTTATGTGCCCAAATTTGATTTTTTTCATCACACGCTATATTTGTGATGACGCCGCAACTGCCAGAGCAGCACCCCGTGTACTGTTGCAGGGACATCGTGGATATTGGTGGAAATATTTTTTAAAAATCATTGAATCATTAATTCACATTGTATTATATTGAGATTTTGATAAAGGTTTTTATAGAGTTATTTAAATAGGGATTTATCTATTGTGATAGTTAGAATTAATTATATAGTTATATTTTTTGAGTGTGGTGGTGGATTTTGAATTCCTGCTTTTGCTTTTCACTTTTGCACCGTATCCGCAGGGATCACGATCGCTAGCTCCGGCCTCACGGCAAAAATGGAAAATAGGTTTTAGAGATGGCTGTTCTAGAAATACTTTAGAAAAACATGAGTTTGAAGTATACAGTAATAAACCCTTAGTGTGTAAAATACTGTAATATGTGTGCATATATGTGTTTTTTCACTTTATGGAAAAGGCACGATCATTGTGGTTAACAGTGTAGTCGCGACTCCCCGAATAACCATGAAAACGGAAAATAGGTCTTAAAGATGGTTTTTAAAGAAACTTAGTACCAAAACATGAGTTTAAACATGTTTTTAAAGAAGCATGTGTATAGTAATATGTAAGGGTGGGCGGCAAACTCCGCTCCGTCAGCGGAGTGCCTGGAGTTTTTTCACTCCGCGCTCCGCTTGGAGCGCGAAGATCTGTAAAAAAACTCCGACAACCGCCGGCGGAGTGGAGTTTACCGGCGCGCGCTCACCCAGGAGGTTGGCCAGGCCCCTTCATCCCTTTTAGTGGCACACCACGCCCATTCAAGCGTCATCTCGTTGTCTAGCATTTGCGCCTGCATTCCGGGGAGCTTCAATTCTACGCACATGCGATGTCCCTTCCTGCTACCTACCCACTTCTCGGAAGTTCTCACGCAATGTGACTGTCTACGTGCCAGTGTGTGGAAAAGAAGATGGCGGCGGCAGGAGAAGCAGCATGAGATTCACAGAGCGGACCTTCAGGAGACCAACCAACAAGGCGTCAGACAACTCCCAGGTTAGTTTGAGTCCACTCTTGCTTCTAACAGCCCACAGACGATTTGACTGTTTTAGATTGGGTGCTTCAATCTTTTGCACGCCCGTAAGGCCTGGGACATATCATTGAATGGAATCCCGCTGGTGCAGGTTTTGGTTAGTACTGTCTGACTCATGTCTGTGACTGCCGGCCGACCTCTGTTGAATCCTGTTTGCGTGCCCCCTTACTGGTGGACTTATATGCCAGTGTGAACTCTGTCCCTAGTCGCCAGGGCCTGCTGCCAGAGAGAGTGTAAGGTAGCTGCCAGGCACTTGTGGGCGCATGCTGCCAAATAGAATTTAAGAGAGTATTGCCGTAGACATGCGGGGAATCTTATGTTGTCTGGGGGAGTGTGAAGTGGGAGGTTTGCGAGGCACATGTTGCCAAGTGATTGGGGGGGTGTGTGTCAGCCTGGGTATGGAATGGATTTCAAACGCTGTGTTTTTGGGACTCTAGGTTGCTTTGAGGTAGGGATTTGTGTTCCACAGTAGCGAAGTCATGACTTGTCAGTCCTGCATATGTTATTAAAGATGGATCTTTATTATGGATAACATCATGCACCTTAATTGTGGATAATATGTGTGTGGTTAAGTTTGTGCTATTGCGTGTTTGGAATACTTGTCTAGTTGAGTAACCTGATAAAAAGTAAGCTTTTTTCTACTGATTTTTTTGTGATAAATCGGTAGGATCATTTCAAGTATGCTTGTCTCAGCTGCGAAACATTTTTTAAATGCAGTCAGTTGAAGACTAGTCGCTGACTTTATGTTTTTGTCTTGCTAAGGTTGAGCACATTGTCAGGTTTTGCTGCTGATAAAGGTGCTAGTTTTACGCGGTTTAGCCATTTAGAAGAAATTAAACATGGCCAGTCTGCAACAGATCAGGTGTTTCTTCTGACAAGCCATGTTTCTTTCACATAAAGAAGCAAGGAGAGTCACGGCAGTGGGTGTATTCAGATTAGTAGCATTGCCTGCAATCATACATCTTTTTAATCATTGCCTGTTAGTGTGATTAATGAAAACTGCAATACTCCGCCCGCTTGCGGAACTCCGCAAAATTTTGTGGAGTTTTTCGGTAACTACACGGAATCCACGGAGTGAAACTCCGCGAGCTCTGCCCAGGCCTAGTAATATGTGTAGCGCAATGTTTAGAATGGATTTGTTTACCTCTTAATTTTGGATGTGCTGGTGGCCGTTGAATGTCTGCTTTTGTCTTCCGTTCTCGTGACGTATTCATAATCATCGCGACGTTGCGTGAAGATTCCTAATAACTAAAAAAAGGATCTCTATTAAAAAATTACCAATATTTCAGGTACTAGGGTGGCTCTGATAAGAGCCTTTGTGTTGATTGTGTGTATGTGACAGCTACACAAAAGACCGGATGCAGAGTTTCAAGTTACTTAGAAACACCCTGTTGCCTTCATCTGTAAAGTGCACTACATCAATTCTATAAATTCCATGCATGTCAAAACGCCGATTGTTGTTATAGATACAGCCCATGCGATGATCTCTGGACACAGATATCACAGTTGATAGTTTTGAAAAAGAGATTACTAAATTTAACACAGTGAGGTCTTAAAAACCAGAGTATGTTTGTATATGTTGTCGACGCACTCACTAGAAAATTCAAACAGAGACTGTTGACTTGTATTTAAAAAGTGAAAAAGTAAATAATGATAACTGGCAAAAGCTAGCTGTGTATTTATTTGTAGAGGAATGCTTTGACTTGTCCATATGGCAACTTATATGTAAGTAGTGTTACAATAAATTAGAAGATAATAAAATGAACAATGCATAGATATTGGATACCCATTTTGTAAGATAATAAAATGCCTGCTAATGTAGGAAAACTATGAAGGGCCAAAAATAAAAATAAAAATCCACATTTATGATTCTTTGCAGCATTGCAAAGGGCTGTCAGTGACTGCTCTCCAACACTCACTACAACTGCACAATCCATGCAGTATGATGCCATCCGGGAAAACTGTGGAGCCAAATCTTGAAGTTGATATTGAGCCTCTGTAGGGACTCTCTGCCCCTGTATTATTGCTGCTGCAATGAAGTTGAGGATCCTTCAGCCTTGCGTTGCCTTCTTATTGCTTTTACACTATTGCTTTGGTATGTTTTTAAGATGGTAACGCATGGACGTAGTCCCGCAAGAATATTTTTTATTTGTACCCCTTGACAATGTCTTGTGACATATTGTGCATTGCTAAAATCTGCTCACTATGAACTCCTCTTAAAGAATGTTCAAGATAGATAAATGGGCGTGTTCTTCTCATTCTTTTAGTTGAAAGGTGTATTATCCAATAATATTCCTTCATTTCCCAGTGACATGATTTTCTGTTTTGTGTTTGATTTTTCTTTTTTTTAATGGGTTTGTAAAGTTTTAAAATGTTTTTGTTCTTTTTTATAGTAACAAAAATTGCAACTGGGACAGGAGGAATTCGAAAACTGTGCAAAAAATATAAAAGGGAAAAAAATTAGCATGTATGATTTTTTGCAGCATTGCGAATAGCTGTAACACACTGCTCACCAGCACTTAGAACAACATCTCAGTCCATGCGATACATGGTGATTCTTGAAAACTCTGGAGCCATATCTGTTGTAGTAGTCTGCACCCCTGAAGGGACTTTCTGACCGGGAATTGTTGCTGCTGCCACTGATGTAGATAGTCCTCCACTTTCCCTCTGCTAGATCGCCAGTTGTAGACGTTTTCCATGATAGGTTTTAAGATTATACAACATGGACTTCGTCCCACATGAATATTGTTTGTTCGTCCCTCTAGAAAGAGTCTTGTTAAAGATTGTGCATTGCACTAGTATTGCAGCAGTTTTTGATTCCCCATGAGTTTGGGTAACAATGGGTAGTTTGATGGGTGTTTGGTAATTATGTTCTATTCATGAGTTCAGATGTTGACAGTTATTTTTTGAAATTGTGTTTTTTTTTACAAATGTGTTGTTAGAATATGGTTAAACCAATATGTTACTCAACAGCTGGACTCAAACTTTGTGCAAAATATGTCTATATATCTGTTTTACACTTTGTCATTTGAATTCGTGACCATTGATGCCATTTCAACCTCCAGTGTTGCTGTGAAGAAGGAAAAAGCATTTTTTGATGTAGTTATTTCAACAAATGAATACAAAGGGGAAAGTTAAATTAGTATCTTACTAAATAGCTACATTGAAACTTTATGTAAAATATGTCTATATCTATGTTTTACACTTTGTCAAAAACAACCGGTATTCACAGTGTGTCCTTGGCAATTGCACTCATAGAATCACACAGGCACTACCTATGCAATCACCCAGGCACTACTCATGCACTTATGCAATTACCCAGACATTAGACACTCACTCACAGACCCATACAGCTGCTCATACACCCAGTAACCAACCTATACAGCGACTCACACACCCACTCTCAAAGTTTACAGGTTACAGTGATGAAATAAAATTTTAAATACCTTTAGAATTCATTGAAAAAACTAGAGGTTACAGAGACATTATAGTTAGGAATCAGCATTTTAAAAACATTAGAAATTCACTGAAAAAACCAAAGGTTACAGAGATGTTATAGTTAGGCTCAAGTTTCACTTGCACAAAACCAATGAAATTCAGCAGTTATAGTTAGCTGAGCTTACTATAACTCGAGCCCCCGCAATGCAATGCTTATGACCTCACATATTACATCACTCATGACATGGTGAGTGACATCACTCATGACATCACTGATGACATCACTGATGACGTCACTGATGAAATCATCCAGTGACTGTGAGTATTTTTTAAATGTTTATGAGTGCTAAATATATATACCAAGGTGTATTGATGAATCTGTGGGTCTATGAGTGCCTGTATGGATGATTGCATGACTGACTGTATAAGTGACTGATTTGATGTCTCAGTGAACGTATGGGTGACTGACTAGGTTGTCTCAATGTCTGTATCAGTCTGTCAGATGGTGTCTAAGTAGCTGTATGGGTTGGTGAGTGGGTATGTGAGTGGCTGTATGGGTGATTGATTGGTTGTCTGAGTACCTGTATGGGTGTATGAGTGTCTGTGTGGGAGGGTGAGAGGGTGTGTGACTGTCTGCATGGATGAGTGAGTGGGTGAGTCAGTGGCTGTATGGGTTAGTTAGCACGTAAGTGAGGGGCTGTATACAGGGCCGGACTGACCGTAGCGGGCACCGGGCATTTCCCCGGTGGGCCGCCAGGGTGGGGGCCGGTTTTGGGCCCCTGGGGGGCCGTTTTTGCAGCATAGCTGCAAAATCGGCCCCTGTAACAAAATCGGCAGAAACCGGCCCTGGCAAACAGCTCGGCCGCACCCCCAACCCCCGGGGGGGGCCGGCCGAGCTCTTTGCCAGGGCCGGTTTTGGTTCCCAGTCCGGCAATGGCTGTATAGGTGAATGAGTGTGTGTATGGCTGTGTAATTGAGTGAATGGATGTGTCAGTGGTATATAGGTGAATAACTGGATATGTGAAAGGCATCATAGGTGAGTGTTGGAGTATATGTGTGACTGTATGTGTGGTCCTCAGCCGAATGGATGAGGACCAGCCGCCTGAAGCTGAACTCGGACAAGACGGAGGTCCTCATCCTTGGTTCCAACCCTTCAGCCTGGGACGACTCCTGGTGGCCAACATCACTGGGAACAGCCCCGCCACCCACCGACCACGTACGCAACCTAGGGGTCATCCTCGACCCCACCCTCTCCATGACTAAGCAGGTCAACGCCGTTTCCTCATCCTGCTTCAACATCCTCCGAATGCTCCGCAGGATCTTCAAGTGGATCCCCACCGAAACAAGAAAAACAGTCACCCAGGCCCTCGTCACCAGCAGGCTGGACTACGGAAACGCCCTCTACGCAGGAACGACGGCTAAGCTCCTGAGACGGCTGCAACGCATCCAGAACGCCTCTGCACGTCTTATCCTCGACATCCCCCGACGCAGCCACATCACACCCCACCTGAGAGACCTGCACTGGCTCCCTGTCAACAAGAGGATAACCTTCAAGCTCCTCACCCACGCACACAAAGCACTCCACAACTCCGGACCAGCCTACCTCAACAGACGACTCAGCTTCTACACCCCCACCCGCCAGCTCCGCTCGACCAGCCTCGCCCTCACCACAGTCCCACGCATCCGGAAAACGACCGCCGGTGGCAGATCCTTCTCCCACCTCGCCGCCAAGACCTGGAACACCCTCCCCACCAACCTCCGACAGACCCAAGACCTACTGGCCTTCAGAAGACTCCTCAAGACCTGGCTCTTCGATCAGTAGCAGCACCACCCCCCTCTTCCCCCAGCGCCTTGAGACCCTCGCGGGTATGTAGTGCGCTTTATAAGTGACATGATTGATTGATTGATTGATTGCATGAGGGATTGTGATAGTGGCTGTATGGGTAAGTGTGTGCTTGTGCGAGTGACTGTATAGGTGAATGAGTATGTGTTAGTATCTGTATGAATAAGTGAGTGGGTATGTGTAAAACTGTATAGGTGAGTAAATGGGTGTGTGATTGACTTTATAGGTGAGTGAGTAGGTGTGTGAGTAACACTATGAGTGACTGACAGTGTGTGAGTGGAGTGGCTGTATGAATGTATGAGTGGATATATCAGTGGCTGTATTAGTGAGGCAGTTGGTGTATGAGTGTATGGGTAACTGAGTGGATGTGTGTGTAGATCTATGAATCCATGAGTGGTTGTGTAAGTACTGGTATGGGTGTGTAAATGGTTTTGAGAATGTTAGTGTGGAAGTTGGAGTGGGTGTATGAAAGAGTATATGGGGTGTGAGTGGGTGCGTCAGAGATTCTGTGGATTATGTTATCAGTGATGTCATCAGTGATGTCATTTGAGATGTCATCAGTGATGTCATCAGTGACAACTCACTATCTATGCGTCAACAAGCCGTGAAGGTGGCTGCAACCTGCTTCACCATCTTGAAATGGTTGAAGAAAATTGTATGGATGCTGCCTAGCTCCACCCAGAGAACCGTAGTCCAGGCACTGGTAACATCTAGACTGGACTACGGTAACATTCTCTATTTAGGAGCCAATAAAGACGTGACACGCAAGCTGCAGCTGGTGCAGAATTCTGCTGCAAGATTGCTTTGTCAAGTTCCTAGAGCGGCCTCCATCTCGGGTTCTTTGAGTGATCTCCACTGGCTTAGAGTTGAGAGCCGGATCAAGTTTAAAGCGCTGAGCTACATGTTCAGGGTCAAGCAGGGTACGGCTCCTCAGTATCTGCAAAAACTAGTCAAACCCTATCTGCCCTCACGCACTCTTCGCTCCACCACTCAGGCAAAATTTATGGTGCCGAGGATTAGACTGTCCCGTATGGGTGGTCGTTCCTTTGCCTACCTAGGCCCCTCTTTGTGGAATGCTCTTCCTCTATCACTCCGGAGTGAAACCATTTACACGCGCTTTCGTAAAACACTCAAAACCTGGCTGTTCAATCAGTAGTTTCTTTCCTGCTCCTTCTCTGGCTGGCGCCGGGAAACCCTTTTTGGGTAGCTGTTGCGCCTGATATAAATTAAAAAAATAATAATAATAATGTCACTGACCATGTCATCAGTGATGTAATATGTGAGGTCATGAGCAGAGTATAGCTCAGCTAACTGCTGAATTTCACTGGTTTTGTACGAGTGAAACTTGAGCCTAAGCATAATGACCATGTAACCTTTGGTTTTTTCAGTGTATATATATATATATATATATATATATCCGAAAAACAATCCTGCTCCAACGAAGAAGAGGCACGTACAACAGGTATGTAGGAATAGGGCTTATTTATTGATTGTCAGGTCTCCCACGACCCCGCATTGAAAGAGAGATGCGTTTCGCCTGCACAGCAGGCTTTATCAATCTATATATATATATATATATATATATATATATATATATATATATATATATATATATATATATATATATATATATATATATATATATATATAATTTAATTAATTTAGTCAGCTGGCTGGCTGAATCCATCCTGCTCCTTGTGTTCTTGCCCCAGTAGCTTCTCTTCACTGTTTATTCTGGCGCCAGAATTTTAATTTATCAGACTACTTTTTATTGAATTCCGCCTATGGAGCATAGGGCTTATCTACAAGTAACGAAGGGCTTACTTTTCAGCTTGTAGCACATGGAATGATAAAGAGCATTTCTGAGTCTGTTTGTAAGCGAATGTGCAATTGTTTCATCTTTTTTGTCTGATTTTTTGGCATGGCGTTATCACTCCCTGATGTTAATTTCTTCTCAGCATTAGCAGTTGTGTGGCACAATACACAATACTATTTATTTTCTTTCGCCTGATTTAATGAAATCATGAGTGAGCAACTTTTTATGCATTAGAAATGCAGCGAGGCTGCTTTTTGCAGGAGCTTGGGAAACATAAATACAAGCTTATAAAAACGTGCAAATTTAGCGCTGTGAAAAAAGCAATCACTTGTGCAGTAGTTTAGCATTTGTACTGATCATAGACAGGGCAACAGGAATTATGCGTCAGAGGATGGCCAAATTATGCAGCAAGGCTGACTAAATTATGCAGAAGATGAAGGCAAATTTTGTGATGTAATGCGGCACATTTTGTAACTTCATTATATAATATTGTCATTTATATATATGGGAGCACTGTCTGGGAAAAGATTTCACCTTATTAGTACCAATTTAACTCCAAAGTACAGCAATAAGCAACTGAAAAGTGACCAGTCAACCATTGCGAATGGCTTTCCATTGCGAAGGAACTCGTGTTGTTGTATTTTTAATAACTTTTATCCGTTTGGAAAAACATTTTTTTGTTTAAATCAGCAGAGTATGCAGTAGATGATTGATTATGTGGCAAATGGAGCAAATCCATAATTATGCAAGAAATGCCGCAGCCACAGAATCGCATAATTTCAGTGGCTCGGGTCATTTCTAAGCGCCCTGCACATTGCAGCTGGCAGTGTCCGCAGTGTAGCAGATGCACTAATCAAACCTCTACACAGTGAAAAACAGAATTCCCCTACACAGACACCCATACCTATGTGCGCATGCACACCCGCGCTCATCACAGCATTTTAACCTTTGAGCAATCTCCTTTTGTTTTCAAGCACTAATTGTTCATACTCGATAATCATAGGAAGCTCTTTCCTAAAATGAGTTGTGTGCACTTCACAAAACATGCCCAGTCACGTACACACACGTAATTTAAAAGCATATTGTGAGGGTCACGTCATGATATATCACTTCCTGCTCATTGCATGATGGGAATGGTTGTTGGGGGTGTAGTTTGACCCTTTGAGATCTAGATGTTCAGATGACCTATAACGTCCATGCACACCACACATAGAAGGGTGTAGGGCTGTGTTTTGTCTGACTCTGTGGGGCCTGGATGCTGTGGTTACTTTCTTCTATGTCAGTTCCTGTGCAGGTTTAAGGAACAGCTCATAGGTAAAGGCACTTCCATGGTGCGAATTCAGGATCCTTGGGTGAGGTCACTTCTGGTTGAGAGGGGTTCGTGAGTGAGGCCACTAGTGGTCATGACTCTTCCTGCTTCCTTAGCTGCAAATCGTGTCTCCTGCCTCCCCCGTCGACCCCTTCTTCTCCATGTTGGGTCTCGGATGCTCTCTAGATCCTCATTAGTCAGGGAAGGCTCGTGCACATCACCAGCTGCATTACTTATTTAACTTATTCTTTTATTAGTTCGAGTGAACTGGCTTAGAGTTGCATGTGTATGACACGTCTCAAGAAGAGTCTTGGACAGAGCCCATCCCTGGAAAAGAGACCGGAGAAATGTTTCCTAAAGTCCAAAAATGGCAATATTAGCCATGCTTGTCTTTTTAATCTTAGCTTCATGTCCTCAATCAAGAAAAACAGACTCGGGAGGGGAAATGAATCAAACTGAGAGGGTGGATTGTTGCACGTCGTGCGCTGAACTTTTCAGCTTCCACCAATGCAGTGTTCGGTTATATTTAGTTCGGTCAAACGGTGGTTGATCTGTCTTTGGAGTGAACACAGTGCTGGAAGTGCAAATAATTTACTCTGGGAACCTATGATTTGGGGGTCAAGGCAGCGGAAAGGGGGTGAAGTTATGAAGGTTAGAGTTATGAAAAGCAGAATCTGACAGTCAACATTTTAAAAATGATGCAGCAAAGACATTGGCAATAAGGATAAAACACAGTAAATCTCTTCTGGCTTACTTAATTGGTCACAAAGAGGCTGCAGTTTAAAATATCTTAGGAGGTTAAGGCACCTGCTGTAGGGATCTTACAGTGCCCAGCATTTTTCAGGAGGTAAACATAACAGTAAGATCACTCTGGTAGTTAATGTGCTTGCTGGAGAGAGATGTTTTGTCCAGTCATAGTTTTGACTCATAAAGTAGCACAAAGGGTTAATGTTCGTTCTGAAACGCACACCCTGAAGCATGCAGATCACAGATTTGTATTTTATGTAGATAGCTCAGTGGATTACTGTTTTGTCAAAGAGATCATTTTGTTTATTGCAGTTCATAAGTAGCAACCCTTTTAATATTTCACAATGAACCAAGGAACTGGCTGCATGCAAAGAACCATATTGTTCTTTCTCTCGAACCTCCTTTATACTAAGGTTACTAAAAAATGGATCCTTTGCGTAGTAATAAGTTCTTATTAGTATAGGCGATGCCAATCACTGTGTTACACTTTAAATCCTGACTTTGTGTTTCTCCAGATCATGACCTCTTAATGTATAAAATACTCAGCAATATGAACAATGTGTGAATCTGACACCTTGTAAACCTCAGTGTTTTATATAACTTTCATGATTTATTGTTTCTGTATAATCTATTTGATATAATCTGCTGTGACACCCTACATTGTGGTTAGTGGTTAGTTAGTATAAGAGGAATTAACTAAAAAATAAAATAGTAAGAGCCTTTAAAATTGATATTAGTGTAATTACTCATACAGACCGATTTATTTGATAATCTTACAGTGTGTTCATATCTCTTCATATCTCTTACCTTACATACAGGGGATGAACAAAGTAAAAAAAACTGTCCTCTAAATCATACCCATACACTGAATCCAACAGAGACAGCAGCCGCGGGGAACAGCTGTGGATAGCACCACAAGGCGTTCTCTATAGGACCAGTAATTGCCCAAATAGGGATTATCATATTGAAGATATCCCATTCTCTACTCCCTACAACTCTACAAAATTGGCTGCTTTCAGTAACTCTTTAAAGGAACTGTAAAGAGGACTTTGATTCATATCAGGATATTTTAGAGACTTTCCACCTACCAAGATTGATTTCGGTTGTCATCTTTTGAGTGCTCCCTTACATGGGGTACAGTGCTTCTACAATCCCAGCCAACCCCAGGCCATTTCAGTCTTGATGAGACCCTTTTATCATTCCAAGGTTCGAAACTTCGTTGACACGTACAAAGACAGGTAACTTTTCATAGTTGTGATATGATTAATTCCATGTATCCGAAAATGTATTGAATATTAATTGCTGTCTTTTGATATGAATCAACCAATACACCCTATATGTTCACTGTCTACCTCACCTTTCTCTTGTTTTGATTTCGGGTTTGGTTTGGTTTTACACCTAGGGTCTACTCATTTATTCTCTCTCTTTTTTGTTGTGAATGACAAAAGTGTTTCTTGTCTAATAAAACTCGGTTTGGCTGTACCGTAGTTACTCATCATACAAATACTGGCTGTGCTGTTATTTCTCTCACAAATTCGTATTGAGTAAATTGTTTATTTAGGCAAAAACATTTTTTGCTTTAATGATTAAATCTACACAGAAAGGTCTGTGAAACTAAAAAACCTTCCAAAGAATGAGTTCCATGTAAACTTTTGTTCCAAGGATAACTCCAAATCATAGGGGCATATTTACAAGCCCCTATCACCACCACGTCACTTTTTCTGATGTTGTGGTGGCAATAGGGGCTTTGCCTTATTTACAAGGCAGCGTTAAGCCACTTAACATGGCTTAACACTGCCTTGTAAATAAGGCACTCTTTCACACTATTCTTAGCGTGAAAGGGGCGGGCAATGGGTGTTGTGGTGGGCGTTCCACCACAACACCCATTGATTTTGACGCTGCCCCATATTTGCAAGGGCGGTGTAAATATAGGGCAGCGCCAAAATTAAGACCAGGGAAAACCTGGTCTTAGCCTGTCGCAATGAGGAGAAATGTTTAATTTCTCCTCATTTTTGCAGTTTCCGTGTGTGCTGCATTGTGCAGCACACATAGAAACAGCAAAAGGCCATTGGTTGTTAATGTGAAGGAAGGTGTCCTTTGCACATAAACAATAATAAAAAAAAATAATTACATTTTGCAACTTCTATGTGTGCTGCATTAAGCAGCACACATAGAAGTTACAAAACGCCATTTCAGATTGTTTATGTACAGCAAGGGACACCTCCCTGCACATAAACAATCTTCCCCTGCAACGCAGGCACCCTTGCACTATGGTTCAAGGGTGTCTGTGTTGGCACTAGGCGGCTAAATTAGCGCCTGCGCAGGTGGTAAGGCAGGGCTGCACCGTATCATGTAAATACAGTGCAGCCCTGTGGTTCAGAAGTGGAGGAGGCTAACGCGGCGCTCCGCCACTTCCTCGTAAATATGCCCCATAATTTCTTTTAAGTACTTATGAATAGGCGTAGACGTAGCTCTCAGAGTTTCACTCCATGGAATTCCGCGGAGTTGATGATAAACTCCACCAAATTCTGCGAGGTTCTTCGTGCGAGCTGAGTACTGAATTTCTATAGCTCTGCGCGACTTGCGTTCTACGTTACTTAATTATACAGTGTTCCAAGTCAGCCTACGGGTACCTATTCTCTAATAGTTTGTCAGGCATTTATTTATTGGGGCACACAAGTTCGGCAGGGGAGTGAAATTATGTTGCGTAAACAATAAACATCATATGCTAATGTACATTAATTTAGTAGCGGTGCTCGCGCTGCAGGCTTGGCACATTTATTGTGGCAAGGTTTGCAGCTTGCCCTGTGTATGATTTTTCTTTACCAAGTAGCTACTTTTGAAATTCTGCGGAAAATCTGACAGCTGCCCATTTTTTGTGAGTGTTCATATAACTGTTTACTTTTCCCCCAATGCAGAATAAAATTAATGTTCCTCTGCATAAAAAGGAGCGTTAATCTCTCAACTGTTGTTAGAGTCCTTGGCAGGCGCCATAGCAGCTTTAGCGGAGGATTACTCCTCGGAACCCTGACTGCAAAGATGAACTTGATCCATCAACAGACGTGATCCCATCTCCCCCTCCGCATCTTACTTGTCCCCTGTGCTCCTATAAATGCAGGGACTTTCCATCTCCTTAGACAGGCCGTGCACTCATTTTGCTAGGCTGCATTAGCACTTAGCAGGCAGCTTCCACAGGAGTAGGAGTGCGCAACGGCTTTTTTGATGCCCCTCTTCCCTCCACCGCACTGTAACTTCCAAAGCCACCCAGCGGTGGAACAAAGTTAGCAAATCAAACGAGTCAGGTGATCAGTAATTCATCACATGCGCCTGGCAAAGGGAGGACTTTTCTTTCTGCCCAGCTGTGCTGAGATTACCTTCAGCTGAGGTACAATTTGGTGTGTGGCTCTGAGTCCTGTTAAGCGAATCCCGCTGCATTAGTGTTCAGCATATTTGTAGCTCAAAAAGAAAACTGGAGTTTTGGCAAAAAGTATGGCCAATTATTCATTGAACAGTTCCCCAAAGGCTTTGAGCAGCAACCCGGTTCCACGGGAGAGTATCCTGGCAGGGCGACAGCCTTCGTCTATCCCCAGTGCAGTCCGAGTGCTCTACCATCAATCATAAAGCTTCAGAAAGAGAAATGAAAGAGAGCACAGGGACATTATTGCATCAGACACACAACCCTGTAACTAGCTACCTGTGCATCCCCAGCCCCGAATAACACACTGTGCCTGATAGAGAGCAGCGTAACCACACTGGGAGTAGAAGGAGCTAGGTGGCGGCGCTCCCCCTCGGCTGTGCGTGATGATTTACACATGACTGTGTAGAGCCCGAGTGGCTCATGGAAGTAAACGGAGGCGCTTCCAACTTCCATGCCTCGCTCGAGTCATTCTCTCCTCTCTGTGCACAGGCTGTAGCACTTGGGTGCCTGCATTTAATGTAGTGGACGCCAGTAGAGTAAACTCCGCCACGCGGCGGAGCGCAGAGTTTTTGCTCAGCTCCGCGTTCAAAGTGGAGCGCGGAGTAGACAAAACTCTGCGAACTCCGCTGGCGGAGCGGAGTTTGCTGCACACCCTTACTTATGAAGTAATAACAAGCTGATTGCCTTTGTTTCCCTCCATTGCATTGGCATCTATTTGTTAGGCTTCATATAGCTCCCACCACACTGGACCAAAAGATTCATTTATATAGAGTCTTATCTTAGGCTTACTATAAGAATGCTAATGGAAATCCCTCAAATCAATCAGTGGTAACAAAAACGTATATTATAGACTGATAAAACAACATGTATGTTTGGTAATAGGTGCTTCTGGTGAAGGCACAATGAAAGTGTAATAGTGTGAAGACAGCTTAAGGAGATTTATATACAATATACAATGGTCTTATAGACAAATGTTCTAAGAGCCCAGGCATATACAAATTCAGGGATATAATGTCCACGATCGATGGGTGACCTTGTATTAATCTGTCAACATTTTGACCCACATAATGACTTTAAAAATGTCTTCCTCAGGACAAAGGAACATATAGCAACCTACAATTATAGACAGCAATGGAGTCTGTGAGTCCATAATTCATAGTGACTGATACGGCTAGATACACAGTGTGGCATAAGATGCTCACTTAAATTGCATGAGGCGTGACAATATTTTTGTCATTATTTGTCTAAAAGTCATTCTGCCCAGTAATTCTTGGTGGCCTATAAATATTCCAAGTAGAAATAGTAAGCAAATCTATAATTTAGTGCCCTTAATAATAAATAGGCAAAAATGGGTGCGCATAGCAATTCCTCCATGGAAACAATGTAGCTTATGATAGTGACAAATAGAGTAAGTAAAACAAAACAAAAAAAATCAGAAAATGCCCATACAAACTGAACATTGAGTACAAATCTTATAACTATCACATTGAAATATTGAATAAAAGTAAGGGTGGGCGGCAAACTCCGCTCCGTCAGCGGAGTACCCGGAGTTTTGTCACTCTGCGCTCCGCTTGGAGCGCGAAGTTCTGCAAAAAAACTCCAACAACCGCTGGCGGAGCGGAGTTTACCGGCGGGTGCTCACCCAGTAGGTTGGCCAGGCCCCTTCATCCCTTTTAGTGGCACACCACGCCCATTCAAGCGTCATCTCGTTGTCCAGCATTTGCGCCTGCGTTCTGGGGAGCTTCAATTTTACGCCCATGTCATGTCCCTTCCTGCTACCTACCCACTTCTCGGAAGTTCTCACGCAATGTGACTGTCTATGTGCCAGTGTGTGCGAGAGAAGATGGCGTCGGCAGGAGAAGCAGCGTGAAATTCACAGAGCGGACCTTCAGGAGACCAAGCAACAAGGCGTCAGACAACTCCCAGGTGAGTTTGAGTCCGCTCTTGGTTCTAACAGCCCACAGACGCTTTGAATGTTTTAGATTGCTTCCATCTTTTTTGCACGCCCGTAAGACTTGGGACATATCATTGAATGGAATCCCGCTGGTGCAGGTTTTGGTTAGAACTGTCTGACTCATGTCTGTGACTGCCGGCCGACCTCTGTTGAATCCTGTTTGCTTGCACCCTTACTGGTGGACTTATATGCCAGTGTGAACTCTGTCCCTAGTCGCCAGGGCCTGCTGCCAGAGAGAGTGTAAGGTAGCTGCCAGGCACTTGTGGGCGCATGCTGCCAAATAGAGTTTAAGAGAGTATTGCCGTGGACATGCGGGGAATCTTATGTTGTCTGGGGGAGTGTGAAGTGGGAGGTTTGCGAGGCACATGTTGCCAAGTGATTGGGAGGGGGGGTGTGTGTCAGCCTGGGTATGGAATGGATTTCAAACGCTGTGTTTTCGGGAGGTAGGGATGTGTGTTCCACAGTAGCGAAGGCATGACTTGTCAGTCCTGCATATGTTATTAAAGACGTACCTTTACTATGGATAACATCATGCACCTTTATTGTGGATAATATGTGTGTGGTTATGTTTGCGCTATTGGTTGTTTGGAATACTTGTCTAGTTGAGTAAAGTGATAAAAAGTAAGCTTTTTTCTACTGATTTCTTTGTGATAAATCGGAAGGATCATTCCAAGTATGCTTGTCTCCACTGCGAAACATTTTTTAAATGCAGTCAGTTGAAGACTAGTCGCTGACTTTATGTTTTTGTGTTGCTAAGATTGAGCACATTGTCAGGTTTTGCTGCTGATAAAGGTGCTAGTTTTACGTGGTTGAGCCATTTAGAAGAAATTAAACATGGCCAGTCTGCAACAGATCAGGTGTTTCTTCTGACAAGCCATGTTTCTTTCACATAAAGAAGCAAGGAGAGTCACAGCAGTGTGTGTATTCAGATTAGTAGCATTGCCTGCAATCATACATCTTTTTAATCACTGCCCGTTAGTGTGATTAGTGAAAACTGCAATACTCCGCCCGCTCGCGGAACTCCGCAAAATTTTGTGGAGTTTTTCAGTAACTACACGGAATCCACGGAGTAAAACTCCACGAGCTCCGCTCAGGCCTAAATAAAAATTGAGTCTCTTTTTGAAACTCATGTATCGCTATCAAAGAAAATAAAGCAATATGGGAGAGCACAAATTAGCTGTCTGAATTGGCCCAAGTTAAAAAATGTAAATAAATACCGGAACCAGAAAGTGAGAAACTTCTTAAGCTCTGTGGGAAAATAAAAAAAATATTTAGACAGTGCATAGGCTAAAAACACTACAATCCCACCATTGAGCACCAACTTTCAAGCAATATTTCTAGGAGATAGCTACGTAATTTGTACTCAATGCTCATTTCACATGGGCTATTTTTAAAATTTTTGATTCGTCATTTTACTTACTGTCGTTTTTTTTTTTTTAATTTGACAGAGTTTTATATAGTGCGAACTTGACCCGAGGGTATCCGGTATCAGAGCGCTTTACCAGTTGCATTACATGAGGAAAAAATATTCCGTTTTGTTAGGCACGGGGAGATTAAGTGATTTGCCCAGAATCACAGGATGTTGAGCGTCCTTGCCGAGACACGAACCCGGTTCCCGAGCTTCGAGGTCCACCGCCCTAGCCGTTAGGCCAACTCCTCTCCCGTTGGCATTGTTTCATTGGAGGAATTGTTATGTGTACCAGTTTTTGCCTGTTTATCATTAGGGGCACAAAATTATTGATCTGTTTACTATTTATATCTGGAATATTACAGGCTATCAAGAATTGTTGTGTGAATTGACTTTTAGTTGAGGAACAGCAAATATGTTGTGACATCTTATGCCACACTGTTTGTCTAGCCCTATCAGTCACTATGAATTATGGATGGATGGACCGATTGTTTTCTTTTATTGTGGGTTGCTACCTTGTCCTTTGTCCTGAGAAAGACCCTTTTAAAGTCATTTTGTGGGTCGAAACATCAACACATTACTTGGTCACCCAGTGACTGTGTATAATATACCTCCAAACTTATATATGCCTCAGCTGTCAGTTCATTTGTCTATGTGACTTGTATTTTGTATATAAATCTCTATGTGCACTTTTCATTTTTTGCACTATTTCGCCTGCACTTCGCCTTCACCAGGAGCACCTATTACCAAACATACATGTTGTTTTTCTCTGCGTACATAATATATGTTTTTGTTACTACTGCAACGCATTGTTTCATTCATTGATATGAGAGATTTCCATTAGCACTCATAGAGACTCCCTAAGATAAGACTGCATACAAATATATCTGAAGAAACCTTTTGAATCCTTACATTCATACTTACCCTACTTTCTAGGAATACTAGGTTTGCCTCCTGGTCTATTCAGAATGTATCCCAGTGTTGGGGCCAACATAATGCACTTATTTGGCCCATTGACTGGATCCTTGCTAAGCAGATATCTTTAATAAATAAATCATAATTAGTGATGTCAGAATTTTATGGTGAAGTCACAAGATACTGCAAGACTTTATGGTCAATGCTGAGCACCATTTGTGCTCCGCAGGTAGCCACAGAAAAGCTGCCAGTTCTGTTGTGATGTGAACTTGTTGGCGAAGTGTAAGAGTCCCAGGTACTGGACATAGTACGAGTTATCTGTGCATATTTGGGCAGCCAGCGAATTCTTGAATTGGAAATATCAGGTGTTAGAAATGGTGGTCTCTATTTGGCAGTAGCTTGCACCCTGTCCAAGTAGGGACCCTTATTCTAGTCAGGGTAAGGGAGTTACACACCCAAGATAGCCCCTGCTCACCCCCTTGGTAGCTTGGCACGAGCAGTCAGGCTTATTTCAGAGGCAGTGTGTTAAGCATTTGTACAAACACACACAGTAACACATTGAAAACACTACAAAAGGACACCACATCAGTTTAGAAAAAGAACCAATATTTGTCTTGCGTAAAACAAGTTCAAAACAACAAATATCCAATGTAAGCAAGCAAAGATATCACTTTTAAAAGGTTCAAAATAGCTCAGTTGATAGGAAACTATGGATGTGTCACTTTTATCACAAAGTACCTGAGTTGCCTCAAAATCAATGAGGAAAACAGGTGCAGGTGCAGGGGAGGTGAGGTGTCAGAAAAGCAAAGCAATGTAGGGTTCGCTTTTCCCATCGGAGGTGATTCCTCGGTTCCTTATTGCTAGGGGAGGTGATGAGCTGGTTCCTTACTGCAGTGCAGGGGAGGTGATGCGTCGGTTCCTTACTGTGAGGGGAGGTGATGCATCGGTTCCTTACTATGAGAGGGGAGGTGCGGACACGTGGCCTTGGTTCCGCACTGCTGGGCAACTTTGATGAAGTACTTGGCACACAGGTGCGATGCGTCGAAAATCTGGATAAGTCAATGTGGCGGTGGCAAAACAGGTGCTGTGTCGATTTTCCAACCGCGAGCAGGTTATGTATCGATTTCTTCAGCCACACATCAGGGCCTACATCAGAGTCTGAGCGGGTGCCATGAACGCCGGTGACACAGTGCTCTGAACTCAGGCTGCATCGATCTTTTAGCCGCACGACAGGCGCTGAGTCGATTCTTTGGCAGCACCGTGGCAATATGTTGGTTTTTCAACCGCACGGCATTGCTGCAGTGGGAAAAACAGGCGTGGAAGGTCGATGTGTGGATTTCTTCAGTTCTTTGCAGCAAAGCCACCTCCACAGGCCCAGAACTGAAATTGGCACCACTTGGTAGGTCAGAGCTCACAGTAGAGGAGTACAGTGGCTGCAAGTTAAGTCTTTGATGGCCCTGAGACTTCATAACAGGAGGCACGCACACACACACCCTTGGAGAACATTGGCAAGCAGAATACAGAAAGCAAAGTCCAGTCCTTTCACTGCCAAAGACAGAAGCAACAGCAGTAGGCTAGCACAACACAGCAACAAGCAGAGTGGCAGTTCTTCTCTTACAGCTTCTCCAGCTCTTCTTCTTGGCAGAATTTCCTTAGTCCAGTGGTGTTCCCAAAATGTGGGGTCACAGGTCCACTACTTATACCTCTTTCTGCCTTTGAAGTAGGCTTACTTCAAAGGAAAGTCTTTGTATTGCACAAAGCCCTGCGTTTCCCTGATCTGGCTCCAGACACACTGCAGGGTGGTGGAGACAGCTTTGTGTGGGGACAGGCACAGCCCTATTCAGGTGCCAGTGACATCTCCCACCACTCTAGCTCAGGAGCACCCATCAGCCTGGAGATACTCAGCTCCCTTTGTGTGACTGTCTAGAGTGAATGCACAAACAGCCCAACTGTCAGTCTAAACCAGACGTGGATTCCACAGGCAGGCAGAGGCACAGAAAGGTAAAGCAAGAAAATGTCCACTTTCTCAAAGTGGCATTTTCAAACACACAATTTAAAAACCTACTTAACTAAAAGATGTATTTTTAAATTGTGAGTTCAGGGACCCCCAAACTCCAAATCTCTATCTCTTACCAATTGAACGTTACAATTGTAAGCGACTACAAGGCAGCTCCAATGATAACCCATGGGAGAGATAGTCCTTGCAATAGTGAAAAACGAATTTGGCAGTATTTCACTTTCAGGACATGTAAAACACACCAGTACATGTCCTACCTTTCACAAACACTGCACCCTGCCCATGGGGCTACCTTGGGCCTACCTTAGGGGTGCCTTACATGCAGTAAAAAGGAAGGTTTGGGCCTGGCAAGTGGGTGCACCTGCCAGGTTGACATGGCAGTTTAAAACTACCCACACAGACACTGCTGTGGTAGGTCTGAGACATGGTTACAGGGCTACTCATGTGGGAGGCACAATCAGTGCTGCAGGCTCACTAGTAGCATTTGATTTTCAGGCCTGTGGCGTACACAGTGCACTTTACTAGTGCCTTACCAGTAATATACCAATTATGGATAACCAATCACAATCATAATTTACACATGGAGCACTGGTTAGCAGTGGTAAAGTGCCAAGAGTCCTAAAACCAACAAAAACAGGTTAGAAAAAATAGGAGGAAGAAGGCAAAATGTTAGGGGATAACCCTGCCAAAAAGGGTCAGGTCCAACATCAGAGCACAGGGAAATCAGCACATTCTATGGCATCAGGTGGTACAGAATCTCTTTGATTTGATGAAGCTGAAAGAAGCAAGTTGTAACACCACTTTTGGTACTGTTCAGTTCAGCTCTATATTTATAAAGCACAAAAATGTCACATAAGATCCTTCCTTAGCAATGACAATACAGACTGAAGCACAAATCACTGCAAAAGTAGTGTTAAGGGGATCAAACTTGGGGGTGTGGCCATGAGCAGTGGTGGCAGGGAGCTAGGTGGGGGGCCGGGCCAAACTGACTGATTCGTGTGAGCCTGAGGATGGGACTACTGAGCCCCACTGGGATGCCTGGCCTGATGTTCCCATCCCCCCAGCCTACTACATGCCTGCCTAATCCACGGGCATGTGACCGCTGTGGAGAACTGCCCTGAGAGGCTTGGGCTGAAGGTCCGGCACTGGGTGCGGTGGGCCCGCACTGCCACACTACATACATACCAGGGGCGAGTGGCTTATCCTAAGTATTAGTTTGCTCCGTTACTGCTGACTGGCGGCGCATTGCTCTCGTGCCTGGTTGTGCTGCCTGCGGGCGGGCCCCGTGCACCACGGCGGTCTGGGTGCCTGGCCGGGCTGATCCTGCTGACCTCATTATGTGACCTCTCAGGAACCTCGTACTTGCTGAGTCACAACACGGAAATCCAGGGCCTACTACTAACGATGACCACCACAATCTTATGACCATCTCCAGGTACTCCCCAACACTAGGTGGTGGTGCATTGGAGGACAAGGAGCAAGATGGATGATTGAGGGCCCCTCTGTTCACCTGCCCCCACTCTTCATCGCTGCATTTGAGGGCCATGTGGAATATTAAGAGGCTGCTGCAGCCAGTTCTACCAGCATACAGGCCACCTGTGATCAGTTAGACCAGCTGCCCCTACACTGGCTGGGAGGTGCCCGCATGCTTTTGAGCGGGAGCTATAGTACCTTAGTGAGCGCTGTTGTGGTGCCTCGGCTGTGATTCCCCCGGCATCTGCTTGCGTCAATATGGGGAGGGGTGACCCCAAAAAAGAAGAAACATATTTGACCATCTCAGGGGCACGAGGTTCCAACACTTGCTCTCAGACATTGCGGCGGCACCGCCTGGGGTCACTGTGGCTGCACCTACCAATGTCCCTGCAGCCATAATGGCAGAGCTCTGCGCTGGATTCAGATTTATTGTTGCCCGCTTTGACTCGCTTACAGGAGCGAGTGGCTGGATTGCCATAATACCTTGCTGGATGGTGTGGAGAGGCGAATTTTGGAGATGGAAGACAACAACATGTCTGTTGTAAAATGACTGGAGGAAGTGGAGAAGCTACTTAAGATGACAATGGCCAAGAATGAAGACCTTGAGGTGCGGTCCTGTCAAAACAATCACGGGATCATGAGGGTAGTAGAGTCCACAGATATGGGTCAACCTGATGTCTTCTTGAACACTTCCTCACTGAACTCTTTCACTGACACATTTGTTGTGAAGAGGGCCCACAAGTCACTTGGACCGTGGCCCCCACCTGGAGCACCGCCCTGCCCGATCATATCACACTTACTTAATTACAGAGACACAGCACTACGTCTGGCATGGGAGCGGGCCCCCTACAATACCAGGGCACTATCGCAGTACAGGAGGTGAGCTGCAAAGTTACAGTCATCAAAAACACTTTGCGGAAACAGGGGCTCAAATACAGCATGTTGTACTCAGCTGCGAGTGGAGGCCAATGGGCACACACAGATCTTTTCTACACCAGCTGAGGCCATAGCCTTTTGTAAATGACTTAGCGATGGATGGGCACCCTCTCGCTGCAACATGCCGGACCGCTCCCTGGCTGCTGCTGCTACAGGGGAACCTCTCGACCCACCGGCCTGAACGCTATCTGCCTGTGCTGATCTGCGACATTGCTATGTCTATCTGATAACTGTATTGTCTCCCCCTTTGTCCACTTCCGCTTTTCGACCCCAAGAGGGAGGTACAAGTTGCTACCATACTAAAACCTGACTTTATCACACATTTAGGTATCACAGATAATGAGGGCACCAACTGCCAAGCTGTTGCCACTCCTCCAAGAGGTACTACGCACTACTTGGAATTGGGATGTTGTTCTTGTTTCTACAGGACTCAGCAGATGTTCCACAATAGTGTGTGGGAGGGGGGTGGGTTGTTTTGATTGTGTTTTGTTATTGTTTGTATGACTGTCTAATGCTAGGTTACACTCCAACTACATCTTTCTCTAATAGGGAGCCAGACTAGGGCGGCATGGGTGGCGGAGTTAACATATCTGACGTGGAACATCCGGGTCCTTAATAACCCGCACAAGGTCAAGCAGGTGCTCTCATATCTGACTTTAGAGCGGGTCATCACCCGCAAGGGTTTTTTGACACAAGAAACTAACTTCTGATACATTCAGAGATTTGTCTCACGCAGTTTGGTTGACCTCCTCCCTGCTAAGAATGTCTGAAAGAGACACACTCTCATTCACAGAAGCCCATATTCAAAATTTGATTTCCACCCCCTCCCCTTTTTCTTTAATATCGTTGAGTACCTCAGCTAAGCAGCAGAACAAGTCTGATAAATTAACACGGTTACGGAAAAAACACATAAGGACAGAGTTGCACGGGCATTTTTAGTTGGAGCGCCTTAAAAGCAGGCACCATTCCGTAGGGTCTTCAAGTGAAGAACATCCCAGTCATTTTTGTTGAGGACCCCGAATTTAACAAGTCGCAGTCTTTAACCAGTGGTGCGCGCGCACCACAGAGGGGGGTGGGGGAGGGAGAGGCAGCGAGGCGAACGCGCGCTGCTGCGCGTGCTGGCCACCGACGGGAATGGGCGGGGCAAAGGCGGGACATGCGCCCGCCTTTGCCCAATTGCGTGCTGGATTTTTTTTTAAAAAGCACGCGAAAGCCAATGGCAGCCGTGGAAAGCAAAACCACACGCACGAGCGTGTGGTTAGCTTTCTAAAGCCCTTTCTAGAGGTCTTGCGCTGCGCGAGCAGGGCTGCGCACTGCAACGCTAGGCGCGCGACCTAAAAAGGGATTCAGCTTTATAAGCACGAAGTGCAGCCGTAATTTAATGGTGCATACGATCGAAACAGCCCAAATGTTATGTAAGAAAGAGGCGGAAGAATTGGAAGAACTGGTCCAAGCTATTAAAGACAACCATTCGGTCTCTGGTGCCAAGTCACTCCTTGAAATAATTGACAAGGAGATCTTAACATTCAAGGATAACACGATTAACTTTAAAACCTCTAAATTCGAGAGGGATACAAAATCCTTTAATATTGAACAGGTGTACCCATATCTGAAGGACGACTTCTATACCACTACTGAGTCACGTCGAGCGCTCTCAAACTATCAGGGGCGTTCTAGAAACAGATTCCTAACGTTTTCCGAGACATCATCTTCGGATTCGGCGGGGGGCTCTGATCCCAGGGAGGGACCCTCTAAGAGACAGAACTCTTCTTTTTTAGAGAAAGGAGAACAAAAAGCAAGAGTAAGGTTCAAGCAGCCACCATGGGAGATGAGGACAAGGCGTCAATTTTACAAGTCATGAAAGCCACAACCATAGTCAACCTCTCCGAAAAGCAGCTGACAAAAGAAGAAGAATCTGTTTTAGAATTAGGCCTAAAGTTTGTCCCAAACAGACTTACGGATTTCACAAAGCTTAAGATAGAGGCAATTGAGTTTTTTCGAAAAATCCGCCTTAAATCGTTTTTTGCCAGTAAAGAATTCAAAGGCAGTAGTGAATACTCAGATCTGGCAAACAAATCCAGATTCATTCCCCCAGCGTATAACATTCCCAAGGAAATCATGGCCTTTGAACAGGTGGTCCTTTCATCGATCAACAAACTAGAGAAGAAAAAATCTTTCTTGAAGAGAAATTTATCAATACAACAACAACGAGCCATTGGTGGATTGAAAAACGATGACTCAGTAGTCATCAAGCA
Source organism: Calotriton arnoldi (assembly GCA_963921515.1). NCBI lineage: Eukaryota > Metazoa > Chordata > Amphibia > Caudata > Salamandridae > Calotriton > Calotriton arnoldi. Next base: position 3,954,089 of record CAWUFW010000335.1, read on the forward strand.
AGCCGACAAGGGTGGAGTCATAGTTATTTGGCCGAGGGATATGTAACTCAGAGAAGGCAGGACTCAAGTTAATAACAACGAATGGTATCGCCAAGTGAAAGAGGACCCCACAGGATCAATACAGGAGGCGATCTCAGAGATACTGAAAGCTGGATTTGAACAGGGCTTCCTGGGACCCAAGGATTATGATTTCCTACTGAAGAAATTTCCACGGATCCCTGTGATCTACTTCTTGCCCAAAATTCATAAACGATTGGTGGATCCACCGGGGAGGCCAATCGTGTCTGGTTATGACTCTCTGCTGGAACCAATCTCGAAATATGTCGATATCTTCTTAAAGCCATTCCTAGTCGATGTACAGCCATATTTGAAAGACACTACTGACTTCATCACCAAAGTAGAGGGCCATGCATTTGATGATCAGCTTCATTGGATGGTTTCTTTAGATGATACCTCACTATATACGCAGATACCTCAGGATGAGGCCTTACAAGTGATAGAGCTCTATCTGGAAAGCAGGCCAAAACCCCATAGAGTCCCGACTGCATTCATTTTACAACTGGCTGAGGTAGCACTCAAGAGGAACTATTTTAAATTTGAGGAAACATTCTATATTCAGACAAAAGGGATCGCGATGGGTTGTCCCTTCGCCCCGGAGATGGCGGTTCTGTTCATGGCCCAATACGAAGAGAAGTTCATTTTTAATAATAACCCATTTAAAAGTAACATCATACAATGGCTTTGTTATATTGACGATATCTGGTGTCTTTGGCAAGGCACAGAAGAGGATCTTGGAATGTTCCATGGCTGGCTTAACACACGCCATGAGGATATCAAATTCAGCCTTAATAAAAACAAAAAGATTTTGACCTTTTTGGATGTGGAGGAATTCCCCCAAGGGAATGAACTCATAGCCTCATTGCACCGCAAATCCACAGACAAAAACACAATTCTTCACTACAAGAGTGCACATCCTAGGAACCTAAAGGATAATCTTCCCCTACGGACAACTACTGCGAATTCGCAGGAATTGCTTCCGGAAAGAAGATTTCGAAAGCCACGCAGCAACCTTTTGTGAACAAATGATTAATAGGGGATACCCAAAGAAAATGCTCAAGCATGCCACCAAAAGAGCCTGGTTTACTCCCCGAGAAGTCCTTCTTCAAAACAAAGTCAAACCACCCCTAGAAAGATTGGTTTCCGTTTCCACATTTTGCCCTGACACTAATAAATTCCGGAAAATTATTCTGAAAAACTGGCATTTGTTACAAAATCTAGAATGTCCATTTCAGAAGCCTTTATTTGCAATGGAAAAAAACACAAGCATTGGGCAACAAATAGTCAGAGCAGATATATTTCCAGTGCGCCAGAAGAGCGATCTTCGTACACAGTGGAAATTAAAACCTGTGGAGGGCCACCATAAATGTGGGAACTGTTCAGCCTGCGATTCAACAATTGAAGGTAAATAATTTGTCCATAACACCATTAAATGGAGACATAAGGAGTTTACTAACTGCAAGACAAAACATGTTATATATATATGCGGTTCTGTGTCCCTGTTCCAAAATTTATATTGGAAAAACAAACCAACAAATTAATCAACGAATCGTTCAGCACCGCTCTCGAATTAAAAAGAAAGTTTTGACTGCACCCATGGTTGCGCACTACATTGAGCACTTACACAGTGAAAAAGATCTCAGGTGGACAGTGTTGTTCGGATTAAATACAAAAAACAGAGCCTTTGATATAGATGCAGTACTCTTGCAGAAAGAAGCTTATTTGATATTAAAATTTAATAGCGCCCTGACTGGATTAAACGAAATGACAGAATTATCCAGAGCACGAGATTAGGTCCTATTCTTTTTTAATAGACAATTGAATAACTACAGCATCCAGAATGCAATGTAGCTGTAGTACTCGATCCTGACAGAGAATCAGAACATTAGACTCACCGCCATTGGCTGCCCTTAGCAAACCACACTACCCACAAGCCATTGTACTAACCAGTACTTTTAATTGTGCTCCCACGCGAAATGCTTGTTGTTGTCCTAGTTGTTTGACACGCACGAGGAGAAACGCTGATGGAGTTTGGATTCTCCCACCCCTGAATAAGTAAGAACATCAGCTTTAACGTTTTATAGCTTGCTCCTCTCGTAAGCACACGGCAAACTGAAACCTTAATCCATTTTTGTTCCAGTTTTGCGGAGGCTTGGTAATTAACATTGATTCCTACGTTGAGTACTGTCCTGGGCACACGCGGTGAGGGTATTGATAATATATTAGTCTGTTACAAAATGTTATATAAATGCAGAGGTCGGCATCAGTATTAGAACAAAAAAAGGGGTTTATTTATGTCTCAACACCAACTATGTTGAATACAAAAGGCCAGCCGACACGTGTTTCGTCACTGGGAAAATTCCCGTGACTCATCAGGGCTAAAGCGAACGTATCAGAAGGAAAGAAGACCCCGAAGACCGGTGATAATTCCAATCCGGTGTGGGGTGAGCTGGAGGCTGGGGCAACAGGAATGATAAGCGCTAGATGAGGCGCTATGAAAATTACAGCGGTGGACGGAGACCGCGGGCTGTGTGCAGCCAAGGCGGATTAAAGGTATAGCGTGGGTATGAAGTTACCAGGTGCCTGTGAAGGCAGGTAGTGACTGTCCAAAGTCTGGCGTGGTGGAAGGGTAAACCGACAGCCAGGCGGTGCGCAGAATCTAGCTAACCTGGGTACGGGAAGACTAGGAGAATAATAATGGCGAATTGCCGCAGAAATCTGGAGTCCGGTGCGGAGGAAGACGTCAGGACATTGGAGCGTGTAGTGAGAAACTGAACGGACTCCAGATTTCTGCGGCAATTCGCCATTATTATTCTCCTAGTCTTCCCGTACCCAGGTTAGCTAGATTCTGCGCACCGCCTGGCTGTCGGTTTACCCTTCCACCACGCCAGACTTTGGACAGTCACTACCTGCCTTCACAGGCACCTGTAACTTCATACCCACGCTATACCTTTAATCCGCCTTGGCTGCACACAGCCTGCGGTCTCCGTCCACCGCTGTAATTTTCATAGCGCCTCATCTAGCGCTTATCAATCCTGTTGCCCCAGCCTCCAGCTCACCCCACACCGGATTGGAATTATCACCGGTCTTCGGGTCTTCTTCCTTCTGATACGTTCAGCTTTAGCCCTGATGAGTCACGGGAATTTTCCCAGTGACGAAGCACGTGTCGGCTGGCCTTTTGTATTCAACATAGTTGGTGTTGAGACATAAATAAACCCTTTTTGTTCTAATACTGATGCCGACCTCTGCATTTATATAACATTTTGTAACAGACTAATATATTATCAATACCCTCACCGCGTGTGCCCAGGACAGTACTCAATTTACAGTGAGGATCCTGTGAACCACACATTTTTCAGGGGTTATTGGGTTAATCCCCTGACCTGGAGGCATCGCATGCTTATAAGCCTACAGTTAGTATACGCAATAGCCTGAGCGCCACTTTCCTGTCTTAACTAAAAACCCCCCACCTAATCTCTTGATTCCTACGTTAACCGGAGAAAGGAGACAAGCGTAATTGCTTTTGCAGGTACGCGTTTTAACTTTCACGCGCACTTGCCACTCGCCTCTATAACTATTTTTCTTTTTAAATAAGCACGCGCTTCTATTTCTAATTTCACAGACGGGATCAATGCCAGAGCACGTACTGCTCAAATGAAAATCCCAACACGAAAATAGAAGAAACGGGGAAGTTTTTCTTTGTTGGATACATTGTAGCAAATAGCGATTCATAGCGCAAATAGAGGAAGGATTCACGTTTAACACTGCTTTAAGGTACGCGCTTGATTAATTATGCGTGCATGCCACTCATTTTTCTATTTTCTACTTTTCAATCTTAAACATAAATGCGCTTGCTCTCATTTTTCCAGACGGGACTAATACCCCGAGTGAAACATTCAGTTTCAAGGAATCCTTGTGAAACAAGCATTGGCAAAGCCAATAGGTCTCGCCTTTGGGACCTTATAAGTGTTTAGTCAGAGCTATTGGTTTTGCTAATGTGTTTAAGCTATAGTGTGGAGCAGCGTGGCTGCTGTGCAGCATGTTGGAAAGTTATGATTAAAAAAGTGTTATAAGCATTTTTTTGTTACCTTATCTATAATTAAGATGAGATTATGTCTAATTGAATGGCCTTATTAAAATAAAAATGTATATAAAACAAGATGGAGAAGGGGGTAGCAAAGAAGACAGTGACGTGACTGCCTGCCCCCTGAAGCTGAGGAGCAGCGGCAAATGTGAAGGAGATGAGTGCCCCTACCAGGTGAACCTGCCTCCCTTGACACTGCAGCTGCCCAAGCAGTTCCACCTCCTGGAGAAGACGCTCAAAGAGGTGCAGAGCCTCAAGGAGACCGTGAACAAGATGAAGAAGTCGTGCCAAGACTGCAAGCTGCAGGCGGATGAAACTCAAGGGCAGGCGAGCAACGAGCTGCAGGTGCCCGAGGCGGAGGACCCCACGGAGAGTGGGCAGGTCAGAGACAACAAAATCCAAGAGCTGCAGTCCAAGATGAACAAGATGTCAATCAGCCTGAAGAACGCGCGCAACCAGATCAGCGTGCTGCAGGAGCGCGTGCAGAGGCTGAGCCCCGTCAGCATCAACAGCCTGGAGAATTACGTGGACAGCAAGGTGGAAAACTTGACCTACGTGCTGACGAGCCTGGACACCAAGTGTTCATCCAGCTGCCCTGCACTCGAACCCAACCCAAGTAAGTAGGCTTACTCCTTGGTTAACCAACTGGCATCTCATACATGCTGATAACTTCTTGCAATAGTAAGTTTTAAACCCGAAAATGGAAAGTGGTTACACACCGTGAAACAGCAATACCAACCATGGGCATGGGAAAGCTTTGGGATACACTCCCACTATCTCACACCATTGCACCAACTGGCCACCGAATACACCCCACCACTACGTCATTGGACGGCCTAAGGACTCAAATGACTCTTCTGAAGTTAGGATAGTTACTCTGCTCAGACGAGGTAATGGCCAGTCAAGGTAGTGACCAGGCCAAATCAGCTGTCCCTATCTTAGGGGCTAGAAAGTGACATACAACTGTTTACAGACTTAACATTTGATCTAATCTGTAGGGAAGTATGTAAATGCTGCAGATACCTCATAATACATATAACTCAAGGCACACGAAAACAAGATGACCTGGGTACTGAAATATTAATTATATCAGGGGTGTATACATCATTAGTAAAATAAACACCTCGGTCTTCAGCATTTAACCTAGTTGACATAGCAAGGGGTGCCATTGGCCATAACACAATAAAATGCAATGTCTTTTTTTCTAGGACGTGTACCAAAACACAGCCATAATGTGTTTTTTTTTTTTTTGGGGGGGGAGGTCCGCTGGCAGTGCACCCATACCACTGATGCAAATCGCACTGTAGCTCCTGCATGAATCGGGTTTCCTGAACCTACTGCACCGAAGTAAAGAGAGTATTACATATGTAATGCGGGTATCCGAATTTAACTCGAAACGTCCAAAAGTGTGAGTGTGGCTGCCTGGCCGCGCACATGAACAGCACTGTCACCCCCGAGCTCACAAAAACAATAACGTAATTCAAGTTCGTAATTAATATTTCACTATAGTAAATTACTTAAGCGGTAACAATCGGTGGTGGCAGAGAAAGCAGCTTGGGTCTGGAAGTGATGTGACCATGATCTCAACTGCTGTGTGCCCTTTCGTGTAGCTCCTACACGAATTAGGCAGAGTATAAAATGAAACTTCTTTCTGCGGATAAACTGTCTATGTTACGGGGATGGGGAGGGGGCAAAACGATGGACATGAAAAACAGGGAGGGGGCGAGGAAAAAGGAGTGAAAGCAAGAGAGACAGATGGAAAGGTTAAAATAAAAGTGGAGAGGGAAAGAAAGTAAAAGAGTAATAAAGAAGGGGGAGAGAAAGTGGAAGCAGGGAAGAAAAGATGGCGTGAACGACGGACAGAAAGAACAGGGGAAGGGAAGACCGAGAAAGTAAGAAAGAAAGTGGGACAAAAGGAATTCAGTATGAGGAGACGAAAACAACAAGCGCTGGTCACACGCCGCTCCCGGCACCCCGAGCGCGGCGAACCCGCTAATTAACATCTGTTTCGAATTAGTGTGGTGAAAGCGACCACGCTAATTCAAAACCTCGCTTGTGAGAGAGAGGGGGAGGAGGAGGTGAGTCCGCGCGCACGCTCGGGAGAGCAGTCTGCTCTTTTTGGAAGCACTGCACTCGTGCTTGTGGCGCGCCGCTGCGTGCTCCCGCAAGCTGTATGCCGCCAGAAGCACGAGTGTGTGCTTTCAAAAAGAGCTGAAAGACGACTAAAGGTCCTCCTATGCAGCGCATGCGCGCTGCGTAGGCAAGACCTAAAAAAGGAGAGGAGCTAAGCTTGAGTCCTAAAATTATCGCACCACAGGTACATGCAATATTTATTTTTTCCACTGTTAGATTGACTCGTTCTGCAAATTTAGAATCTATAACGTATCTAAATGTATATTCCCAACAGCTTCTGCAATAAAAGTCTCTTCAAAACATTTTCCCCTATGGTTGACAAGGGACTATACTGATGGCGATAAGTGGCACCCATCAGGTAATTTGTTGAAATAATTTTTTGCTTAAAGAATTTTAGTTACATGGTCCGTTCACCTAAAAAGAAGGGGGGACCTAAAAAATGCCCATGTCTTTATTTTTTATTTTTTATTTTTGTAGACTACACCATCACATTTAAATAAGAAGCCCTGATGAGAGCCCCTGGAGTACACAAGGGTCTCGAAACGCGTCGGCATCTTGGTGGTACATTGAGGAAGGGCCATATGGTGGCCATTTACAGTTTGAGGGAATCATAAAATTAACTTAACCCCGACTGTTTTTATTATTGTTCCCAATGTCTGGCATTCTCCTTCTATGATGAAAGGAATTGTAATTTGAAGGGTCTGCTTGTTTGTTAATTATTGATTGGTGTATCAAAATTTGTTTTGTTCTACATACAGTAATGTCATGTGTATGTATTTGGCATTTTTTGTATTTGTATTGTATACTAATTTTTGAATGAATAAATGTTTTGCCTCAGACTTTTTTTGAAAAAGAAAAAAACATTTAGAATTAGATATCAAAAGGTTAAATAAATAACCAGATTACTCTTGGTATCCATGTATGTGGATGCTATTTTACTATATATCAGAGACCCTAAACTAAACTGGCTCCCATTTTTCGTGAAATCACTCGATTTGGGTGCCTCTCGGGCCCCACCATTCATTGGACCAAATTGGAGCTTTTTCCACTCACTGTTGCCACGACGCAATGTGAGCTGGAATATCCTTTCTCCTGGGCGACGACTCTACTAAAGATTTAGGCATCATATTGCATAAACAAAAAGAGATGGTGATTCGCCTGAACTATGGCCCTGTCGAAGACAAGCAGGCCATGCAAATTGAATGCTGGATCAAATTGCTGCTATCAATGAGGGGGCGCATTACCATTATTAAAATGGTGGTCCTCCTCAGTTTTTTATATTTATTTATAAACATACCAATCCCTCTGACAAATATTTTTTTTTGCGAACACAAGGAGATGATGGACGAAACTTTTCAGACACTCACCCCCAGTCACTTTTAGATCCGGGTTGAATCCATCATTGTTCTTTAGCTCACTTCGCCACCCGAGTTCTGACCCAGTCATATGAAAATCAGTCGTGACCCTGTATCGCATGGGTAAAGTCCAGCCGAACAGCCAAGCCAGGTCTTCACTGGACCAGAAACAAGCATCATGGGGCCAGTTTCGGGGTAAAAACCCTGATCAGCCAGGCTAGCTTGAGTCCAGTGGCAAAGTGAGCAAGGGACCCACGTCTGGGCATACCCTGCCAACTTAGGGCAAACAAAGCAAACACAAAACAAAGCCAACTGGCAGTTTGGGCTGGACTGTTCCCATGTGTAACAGGGTCAAGGCTGATTTGCATATGGCTGGGTCCAAACTGGAATGGCGTGGTGAGCAAAATAACAATGGATTAAACCCAGATCTTTGACTGCGGGGTGAATGTTTGACAATGTTCAACATTCCGTCCATCTTTTCGGTTGCATTAATATTTTGTTTTACCATTCTAAAGAGCCTTCTGATCTGCCTCATTTGGGCTGGCCGCTGACCTGGAAGCTGATGGTATGTCCTAACACTCCAGTACGAGCGAGGTGGATTTGGTGTACCAGACCTGCAGCTGTATTTTCTGACGGCACAGTGTCACTTCTTGTACTACTGGTTTCACACGGATGCTCGATTGTCGTAATCGACACCAGAGAGAGACCAAGCTGGACAGACTCCTCTTCCCTCCATTTTAATGCTAGTCATACCAAGGGACCCCTCTGATATTCAAACACTCTCCACTACCAGTTGGGTGTTGGGAAACTTCATTACTGACTGGGAGGTGGGCTGCTCTACTCCACTCTCCTGCTATACCACTGGCACATAACCCTTGGCTACACCTCACCCAGGGAAAAACCTATACAACGCACACTACAGGCTCATAATCTGTCTATTCTTACTCTGCTATTCTACCGTATATGTTTAACGGGAAGATGTGTTGTTTCTATATATAAGTGTATGGCTGATGTGTCGTTGGTTTGTTTTGCTTTATTATCTTGAGAACTGAAAAATAACGTTTTCACAAAAGGGGGAGGGGTCAAAATTAGTGAGAAAAGTCAAGATTTTGTGGCTTTCTGAAACAAATTATGTTAGCTAGTGACTCTGATAGTGACCGGAAGACAGCACCAATATGTCATAGCCAGCTGAGAAAGAATGACTATCTATCCGATTCTGGGCATCTTTCTGCAGATATAATAGAAGAGATGGTCATACATTTGTGAATATTCATGATGGAGCATAAAGGTTCTGCATTATTAAAACGTGGACATAATTTCACCAAAATGCCAAGGGTAGCAGAAGTGATATCACATGCCCTTTGACTCTAGTGACTTCACAGGAAGTCACATCATTTGACCTTTGACTCAGATGATTTCACAGAAGTGCTAATTTGATTCCTTGCAGAAAGTGATGTCATACAATCATTAACCGGTCATTAACAAAAGTGACATCACAGAAGTTGATAAAAACCTACAATATGTGATATTGAAAAGCAACAATAGTATATTAAAGTGGGTAAAATTGTGCTTTAGTTATCAGCCACATTCACTATGCTGTTGTGTTGATGTTCCAGAGGCTCAACCACAAAACTTCAGCAGAACAGACTAGGAAAGCAGCTATCATAGACCAGGAGAACATCCATCATAGGGCTAGAGACCACACATCATGGGGCTAGAGAACATCCATTTTAGGGCTAGAGAACAGCCATCATAGACCAGCTATAGCGATCATTCTCGTAAACATAGGTTCAAACGCTCAGACACAGGCTCATACCATGGGCTCAGCCATAGTATGTCAGCCATAATTTGCCTTTGCACAACCATAGCAAGCTTAGACAAAGCTCCAAAGACCTAAAAAACAGCCTTAAAAGTCCAGACAGAATCTCCATGTGTCTTGGCAAAACCAGTAGATGCCAGGCATACCCAGTATGCCTGTGCTGACTCATTATATCATAACCATTAATCAAAGGCTAACCCTGTTTGGATACGTATAAGCCCTCTTTAGAAGAGTCAGTATGCACACAGAATGCATCTGCTTAGCCCCAGGAGCAAATACACCCATCAAAAACACAGTCACTCTACTCACACACAATTTCCAATCCTTTGGTTTTACTCCAGTCAAATCTAACTTCATGCACAGGAAATCTGTGTGCCTATTCTGGGATAAGCGTTTTACCGTAATCACTTATTTGTGTAGCACCTTTGAATACTAAAAATGTTTTTTTTTTTTTTAATAAGTTGACATTTTCAGGCTATTCACTTTATTTTATGTGGATGTTAAAACTCCAGCTTGGCCTTCCTGGACCTCCTTTGGACATCAATTACAGACATAAATTATATTAGCCTCATATATAGCTCATGTCTCAAACTAAATTGTCTCTTGGGACTATATTAATAGGTGGTACCCAACAGAACAACTTTTTTAAAATGTTAAACCTATGACTACACCGTGTGTGCATGTAGACACGTCTCGCTGGAGTACAGCTAGTGCTCTAACATTTTTCTTAATTAAGTCACATCCCAACTGTGTGCATGTTCTGGCTACATTTCTTCTGGTTATGGACACAGGAGCCAGTCAGCTGAGTGCACCTAGCCACATCTGTTAGCGTGTCACGGAGTGTTTTTTTAATGTGTGCTTTGCTGCATGGTTGAGGAATATGTGTTTGTTGCACCTATGTTAGCATATATTTGTATACGTATGTGTTTTAGGACTGCAGGATGGCAGGTTGGCAGGTTGGCAGGATGGCAGGTTGTGTGTGTCAAGAATATGGTATGAATTTGACCATCTTAGATATGAGAGCTTAACATGGTCACAGTCATGCACATATTCTTGATACACACAACCTGGCACTAATTTTTAAAACACACACAAACACATTCTAACATAGGTGCAACAAACACACATTCCCCAAACACGCAGCAAAGCACACAATAAAAAAGCACTTACGTTTACACACTCACAGTTCGACAGCTATACCGTACTGAATGAGACACAAACAAGGTCACTCTCTCACTAGGGGGGGGTCGCAAGCAGTCTGCTAGGGGTCACAAGATGCAGGCTAGGGGCCGCAGCCGCGACCCATGGCGGCCCCTAAATGACATCCATGAATAAAGAGTGAAAAAGCACGATGAATCAGCACTGTTCCCCCCAGGGACCAAGGACAGTGCATACTCAAAGGAAAATCAAAGGTTGCAACCTGTTGAAACTGGAGAGGGAAGAGGTTCTATGGACAGGGGACAGAAGTTCGACGTCCACATCAGCAGGTGCCCCAGGATCATAGCCCCAGTTGTATCTGAGTTTATCTTTAATGTGTTTTGACCCATCCAAAGCACCACTGCGAGTTTATAACAAAAATATTCTGACATCACTCTCAAACCACCACTCATGCCGATGATGAAATGGGTGTCATCCAGATAAATAGAGAGTTCGTACCCAAAGTGTCAAACCCATAAAACAGAAGTGGGCTCAGAGAAAAACAGTGGGGAGTGCAACCCAGAGGGCTAAACCATCAAGTGCAGAGAGGAAGAGACATGGTTTGTACCCTATTACATAGGAAAGAGGAGCTCAATTGTGAAGACAGACTCTTTACTGCAGGAAGAGCAAAATGCTTCTTGTCCACGATCTAAGCCACCTGTACTCGCAAACGTGCAAACATCTGCTGAGTAACTGACCTTCTAAAAATATTGCGCAGAAGTTCGATCTACTTAGGTTTTCTTAACTAGCAGTGTAACGATTGCTCTTTTAAAATCTACAGGCACTTTTCCTGTTCCTGAGCACCAAATAAGAAGCTGGGGCATAGGTGGGGGAGCTACGTCTGCAGTTTTCTTCAAGTGCTTAATTGTAATTTTCTGGTGTTGAGGCAGATTCCAGCAGCTGATGGCTTTTAGCACATCGTAGATGGTAAACTGGTAAAAGCTCCAACGAGCCAAGGCATTCAATTCAATCAATTATCAAGGCCAAGGCATTCGATTCAATCAATTATCAAGGCCAAGGCATTCGATACTGCTGGAAGTGTCAGAGGGCTTCTCAAGACTGGCAAAGTCCGTATCCGACAGGCTAGTAGAGGCCTTGCTAATATTTGAATGAATATGCTCGCTTTTATTACCTACATGTAAATTCTGGGGAAGGGTGTGCCGCACAAGCCATTTATTTATTTGCCGTTTTAGCCACTAAGGCTCCCTGTCCTCGGCCAAGTACTTCTTTCTGCCCCTGTGCTCTGTTGTTTTTGATTCTACTTTGGGCCTCAACCGATGCATTGAATAACCAAGGAACAAAGGGCTTATTTAGAATTTGGCGCTGGGATACTCCGTCACAAACGTGAGGGCTATCCCTATTACAAGTGCACTATCTTCAATGGCACTTATAATACGGAGAACGGAGGATCCATCATGTTTGTGAGGGAGTATCCCCTCCGCCAAACTCGAAATCAGGTCCTAAGTGTGATTGCTGTCTAGTTGCCTCCTTAATAACGGGAGTGACCAAGTCTAAGGTTAATGTAATGCACTAAACATACTCCTCAGTGATTGTCTCAAGATCCAAAGGGGAGTTGCGATGGGGATAGAGAAGTGCCTTAGGCAGAAAACATTGATTAACCTTCTTCCAAGGATGACCCATGAGGTAGAGGTATGATCAAGAGTGTGACAGGAAGAGCAGCATGCTTGAACCAAGCAGTGGAAAACGAGCTGACCATTGCAAGCAAACACCAGGAGTAGAGTGAGGCCTGCCCAGTGGGGTGCAAATGTAGAGAGCTGATTGACACTCACAAAAGCAATTATGTCAGGGGAAGCAGTACTCTTTTATGCATTCTTACATGTCTTTGTGAGTCAGCCCTGCAATCTCTAACTCCCCATTAGTAAAAGTGCATGAAGGGCTCAGTCATTTCAGGGGCATAGCACAAGCCTATCAGGCCCTTCATTGCCCCCTCCCCCCCCCCAACCTTCCATGGTGCCACCATTTAGGTCAAGTTCAATTAATATCTTTGAGATATGAGAGACTCAGGGGCCCCTCCTCTCACTGCGGTGGGAGGGGGGCATCATTTTGTGTTATGCCACTGAGTCATTTCTATTTGTATCATTTATACATATCATTATATGTGTACTAATTGTATATGAATATTCCCATTCTATTTGAATTGTACATATTTTGGTCCTACAGGAGCACTGCTCTATATAGGTCACGATGCCCTTTTGAATAGGCCTCAAAATGTTTAGAGACACGAGCAGACGACTAGAATCAGTGGGAAGAGGGCAGTCTGCCCAAGGGTTAAAATCAGTACATTAAAGTCAGGAGGCTATCAGCTCCTCCTTGGCAAATTTACACAGCAGAGTAAGTACGCTTTTAATAGATATAGTGAGTACCGGAAGCACTGATTTCAGCACCACTTTCAGAAAATCAATACCCAGCCACCTGGACATGAGAAACTCCCCGCAGGCGATAGAGAAGCAGAACATTCATGACACGTCAGTGCCTCATAAGGCCTGGGAGCTGGGAGGGAAGCAGTCGCATGCCAGAGTCTGCCCGACATGAGGCTGACTCCTACCCAGGCGCACTGGCCTTTCAAAGGCACCAGCTGATCATGAATTCCAACCCCCCCCCCCCCCACCCCCCACCTCCGCTCTGTAGCGGGGACACTTTACCTTCCGGACCAGGGACAGCCGAGCCAGCCTCAGCCGAGCCCCCCACCTCCACCCCTCTGGAGAATATCCGTGATTCATCCTCGCTTCAGTGGAAGGGACAGAAGCCAATAACATCTTTAATAAGCATAATAAATCTCGCCTCTGGGGATTAATGAAGAGAAGGGATGCCGCCCACGCGCGAGGCCCACCCTCAGCTACGCCGCGAGCTGATTAGTGCTAGAAGCACAGGAAACTGGAGCAAATATCGCCTGGAAGGCCCCGGATATGAGGCACGAGTAACATTAATATAATAGTGTCCATTTATGTAACGATCACAGCATGTGAATTTATTAATTATGTTTTCCTAAAAGTGATAACTAGAGCATCGAGCGCATCCGAGCGCTGTACAATATCATTGGTGTATAACTAGTCCGCTATCGGATAACAGAGTCTGAAACGAAAGAACCGTATCAGTATATGCTGTTCAGGTAGACGTTCATTAAATTACTTTTCAAAAATAGTTTAAAATCAAAGGGCTTGATTTAGGAGTAGACGACGGAGTAGTGTCTGTCAGGATGACAGAGGACATTACCTCCGCCATCCCAACGGTGCTCCGTCCGCCAAACTTAGGGATGACTACCAGCCCAGCTATCATCGGCAGTTCCTTACAATGTAATTGTAATTTAATTTCTATAGCACTCACTACCCCTTTAGCGTCGAAGCACTTTTTGGCGAGCAGCACGCTACTCAGAACCCAAAAAGGATTAGTGGTGGATTAGTATAGGGAAATGTGTGTAAATTTGAGTGGTGGATATGTGAGTCTGTTAGTTGGATTGAATAGGATAAGGAGGGATAGAAGAGGGAAGAGTCTAGAAGGTGTCATTTGAGAGATCATAGTAGCAAGACCCCTGACGAGGTGTCAAAGCGTTTTCGGTGAGTAGCACACTGCTCAGGAACCCAAAGAGGATTAGTGGTAGGTTAGTATAGGGAAATGTGTTATTTTGAGCGGTGTTACTAAAACTTTGGTAGATGACGGCCGTCGGTTTTGACGGCTGTCCACCAAACTTTTTACATGTTTTGTTTTTCAGAAAGGTACTCACAAAGAGGAAGTTTCTTTCATAAAAACAAAAAATAATGACCCACACACACTGGGAGTATTCTCTTCAGGTGTGGGATCTGTATTGCTTTTTTCCTGTCCCTCACCGCCAGGTTTTCCCTGGCAGTGATGGACATGAAAAATAGAAATTGCGCTGTCCACCCTGAATGAGGCGGACAGTGTAACGTCCCTTGCTTCGAAACCTCTTATTCTTTTGGGCTGTCAGAGGAAGTATACCATTAACGGAGCCAACGGGTACACAGTGGAATACTTAAGGTCCACCCGTTTTTAAATGAGGCAGATGGACCAAGTGTGTGGCGAGCAGGGTACTTCATCACATTTCTGATGGAGTACCCTGGCTGCTAAACTTTCAATCGGGCCCTAAATTGAGACTGATTTGCATATAGCTGGGTCCAAAGTGAGGTGACATGGAGTGCAAAATAACGATGGATTGGGATGCAGCCCAAGTAATTACCAGTGGCTGAGATCAATTCAAGCATTCCATCCTTCACTTTCTTTTATACTTTAGTGTGTTGCCCTAAGTGGGGCAGGTATGCCCAGATGTGGGTCCCATGCACACTGTGTCACTGGATCCAAGCTGTACCTTGCTGATGAGCCCATAACTAGGACAAAACTGGTCCAGGGTTGCTTGTGTTCTGGTTCAGGGAGGACTCAGTTGGCAGTTCGGGCTGGACAGTTCTGACTGGCGCAGGATAAGGACTGATTTGCTTATAGCTGGGTCCAGACTGAGGTGACATGGTGTGCAAAATAACAATGGATTGGGATGCGGCCCCAAGTAATTACCAGTGCCTGAGATTAATTCAAGCATTTCATCCATCACTTTTTAGTATACTTGACATGCTATAATAGGCTGATTAAAATGCAAAGCATCTTGCTGTATGTTATTTTCTCCACTTTTTTTTTTACTACAACATGATCTCCAGAACACTTCTAAATTTGTCTCTAGCCAAACCTAAAACGGCTTAGAAACGCTGCTCCCAATTGCTCCCACTCATTTCAACCACCATTGCCTATAGACCCTATTCTTTGCAGTCACTCTCCAGATATCCTTCGGTCTTTCAACCCAGTTGGTGAAAACTATTCACCAACAGTCCCATTGATATTTTGTTTGCTACCAGGGCTGAATTCCAGTTCCATCAGAGAGATCTTTCCAATGTGGGATTACATATGTCTAATCTAGACCCTCAGTCCAGAGCAGAAGTGCTGTACCATCTCCTCTTTAAGCCCACTCATTTAATCAACATTTTTGTAAATGGATTTAGGATTATGTTCATAGCATGACTGCTGCAATGCCATCTTTCCAGCTATGTCACTCAGCCTTATCTAGCATCTATGGCGGGCCCAAAAGCTCAGATAAAAGTCACCCCTCCCACCGGTGAATGCCCAGGAATCAAGACATGTCTTATACCAACAGTCAAGTGCCAGATATGACATTGGCATTTCAGCACCCCATATTCCATCCACAACCTAGCTTCTTTTTGGCGTTTTCCCTCTTAGGGGCATTGCTCAATACCTAATTATTACCCCTGAAGAGCAACAGCGTTTACATCATCAAAATGGACCACAGGATCCATATTGTGCCCACCACTATGGAATGATTTACTGATACCAACACCATCATCCACACTGACCTCCTTCAGCCAGTCTACAATATACCATGCAAGAATACTAACTGAAGGAGGTGTAGTGGCTTAGCACTCATTTTTTCAAATACCATCACCCGTGGAGAGCTACCATCGCCACATTTTGACTGATCGAAGTGCCTTGTCATGAAATGCACAACCATCCCTCCTGCCTCATTCACAGCTGTGGCCATCTACCATCCTCCAAATCATCAATGAACTTTCCTGGCCGAGTTCAATTAACAGGTGTGACACCTTTGATCAACACCTAGAAATGTTTCTCTCCTAGGGAAACTATTTATCCTACATAAATTAATGGCAAGTTTCCAAACCTCTGTGGAGTTTTGAGCTAACTGTCTGTGAATTTATTATGCTCTGGCCATCATCTATGGCAATATTTTACAGTCCTCTTACATAGCAAGATCTTATCTGATAACCAAACATTTATCCTTCTGTCATCAGAGGATTGATCAAGTGTGACCCTAGCACTGAATGCCATCATGGTAGAGCGCAAAATTTGATGTTTTTCTGTTTTCTTTCTTGTTTGGGAAGTTAAGATTAATATCTTTTAAGCTAATTACTTATGTTAGGCTGTGCTGTTTCATGAACCCCGAACTCATCCGGCTCCTGGGGATAATTTCCAATGTCCAGAAACACAAATTCGAGCAGCCTTGAACCAAAACAGGAACCCAAAAAAAGTATTCCAAATACCAGTGCTTGAATCAAAAACAAGGACTTTATTTCAATTATTGAACTATTGATGAGAACATGCTAGTTACACTTTTAATTCAGATGTTAGTTAAACCTCAGGGTATTAGAATGAACAGAGTCTATCACTTGTTACCTTTTACATGTCAAATTTACATATCTAAACAACTATGTACCACCCTGCAACATTGTTAGACACTGAGAATGTGCAACTTATGTGTTACCAGCTGACAGATTCATTGATCCCTATCAACAGACATAAAACAACAATAAACAAGTACTCTGCTGCAACAAATTAAGAATTCCCTAAAGGAGGAACCATACCATTTGGGGTTTTGCTTTTAGTTTTCATTTTTAACACAACATGCAGAAAGTAAACAAAGGCATCCTATGACCTCCTGACACAGTGGCATAGCTTGACCATTGGCCGCCCGTGGCTGTCCCTGCGGCGGCCGCATGTAAGTGCAGGGAGGAGGACGCCGCCCCTAAAACTCGTGCCGGCCAGGGCTGACCGCGCCCCCCCCTTGCTACGCCACTGTCCCAACACTATATTTGAGTCTTCACAAATTATTGAATTTGCACTTCTGCACCTAATCTTACTGGACACAAATAATAATCTGTGCATCATTCCCTTCTAGTCCTGATGCAAATCTTGATGTGTCCATATCTTTGGACTTAAGCTCTGGTACATCGTCCATGTTTGTCCCAGCTACTGTGTATGCATGTTTGTTCCTTGACTTGAGTGTAGAACATAAGGGGGAAATACAACCTCAATGATGGGTAGGCCTGAGCAGAACCTTTTATTATATTCATGGAATTGGAGAAATGGCGACTCTGTTTTACTCTCCTGAGGAGGAGTTCTGGCAAAATTCCACCAATCACTGCATGGCGGAAAGATTTTTCCCGTTCAAGCAACGTGATGACAATGGAAACAACGCAAAACTCCAGCAAGTGAGCTGTTGAGTGAGATTTGGCATACCAGTTGCAAGGAAGCCTTCTGGTGCCAATTTCTAAGGCAAACGATCGCTGCAGCATTCATGGTCAGAGTGCTGCTTCTAAGTAGATTTTCTACTTGAGCAGCAGCAAATTCAACTCAAATGGCCGCGTGCTCTTGCGCACTGTATGGTACCATGCGCACTGATTTTTTCAGCATGGAACACGCTAAATCGCAGCACGTGCATTTTTTCAGCCCATTGGTGGAACACTGAGGAATCTCACAGAGTTTTTATGTAACTTATCAGAATACCGTGAAGTGGAATTCCGTGGCGGGAAATTCTGTGATCTCCACACAACCCTAATGATAAGTGATTCTGATGTGTTTTAGATTATGTGAACTTAAAAAAAACTACTTGTGGTAAGAACGTGTTGCCAAGAATGAATACAATCTGGATAATGTATGGGCTAGTGAAATGGAGAAGGCAAATTCAGTCAGTAATTGGGCCTTATGACATTTTTTGCTATGCCCTGGGCACAAATAATAAAAGCCTTATGTTACCAAAGGAGTGTGACTGCTAAGTGTCTGGAGGCTTTCATAAAGAAAGTTAATTTAAGGTAAAAACAAGCTTGTAGCTGGAAGCCATATCCATTGTTAATCCATGTCTTTCTCAGGTAGAAATGACACTATTTTTTGACCAGTGACACTTTTTTAAATTTCATTATCCATTATGTCTCTCATTTATGTTAATTCCGTTCTCTTTCACAGCACCTGCTAAATTTCTGTACTTGTTTAATGGCCAGGAATTGAAAACTGTGCCCATTTTTATGGTACATAGTATAATTGCTCTGTCAATTGGTCTTTCCTGTCCAGATTTTTAATGGATCTTTGATGTTCTTGGATACATATTTTTGTTTTTCCAATCATATTACCAATATATGCGTTGAAGCAGGGGAAGTATAAGATATCTATATCACATATGGCTATCGAAGTTCATGCAAGGTTTTATTATACAAGTCTGTTGGTCTGATGATTGAAATGTCTTGCTTTTATTTGTGCCTCATTTGCCCATTGATCAATGCAAACTGAAGAACCCACGGGTTTTGTTGTGTGAATATGTTTGAAAATGTTGGCTTCAATTGCAAGTTTGATGGTAAAAATCGCCAAATTCGCACATTCTGAAAAAACTGATTCAGTGAGGGATTGGTAAATACCCCATGTGCAAAATAACGTTTATTATGACTTATGTTTTGTGCCTTGTGGAATCAGTATTTACGTTATGAATGAAAACCGAAGATATCATGATCTAAATACTAAACATGTACTATTTACCGCATGTTCTAAATATCGTATGGGCAAAATGGCAGACAGTGCCCATTTTCAAGCATTGGCAGTGTGTGTAGTGCAACAAATAACACCTACAGTGCAGAAACAGCCAAAGCACCACAACGTAGGACCTCAGGACACCCCCAAAGTACACCAACACCACCTCCTTATGCGGGAGTGTGCAGGGAGTCCTTTGATGTGGCCAAAGTATGTGAAAACACGACAAACAGAATCCATTGCAGACCTCCAGCATCACTTTGTCATCACAAACATAAACCAGCCAAAAACTTCCATCATGGACTCCAACAGGATTAGGAAGTACAACCGTACAGATCTTGGGCAGGAGATCCCGGTGAACGAGGTGGGAAGATTCCATGACCCTGTGACGGGCCATCTCCAGTTAAAGACCACACCGAAAACAAGAACATAACTGTAGAAGGAAATAAAGGAGAAAATCAATGCTGTATCATGTGAATTTGAGGGTGGCAAAAAGAGGCTCCAAACCTTAAAGGGCCAGGGAATTAAGTTAGGCACTAAGCACAAGCACAACAACTTGATAACTGGGGAAGTTCTCCATGCATCAGAACAAAAATTAGGACCATCCTTAGCATGTCTGGAACAGAAAGCACTAGTGGAAGGGATCATGTCAGGGGAACCCACATAAGAGACAAGAGAGGAGCGATAGTGCGTGGTTGTGAATATGTACCTGTATTTTGAAAGTGAGTGCCCATCAGAGCATTGTGAAGTCACCCTAGTGAATGTGTGAATAATGAGTATTGCTCAGCAAACAAGTTCAAAAAACCTAGTGGCAGAGCGTACATCACAGTTAATAATAATGATGGCAGATCTAATAACATATCACTACTACGCAGTGGCAAACCTTACCAAGTGTGCACTGTAAAGCATCTTCAGTGCAACGCAGACATGTCAGTCTTCCCTGTTGTATTCATGGTCTGTCTGTGTGCTTGGTTATATAATTCCTCCTGGACATTATTGAGTTCCTGGACTGGTGTCGTCAGCCATGCATGTGGGGTTATCTGGCGTCACACACAGGGGAGGGGGACATGGGGGTGAGCAGTGAAATTGGGTTACCAAATACATGTTGCATTGCAAGTATATTTAGTTGTGAAAAAGATGACTTGGCTCAGAATCATTCGCAATGTGAAGAGTGCTGATGTAATATATTGTACATATTCACATGAATCCATCTATGTAATTCCATAGGGGCTAACAAATTTCAAAATGGCACTGCTGACATGTATTGCGTTTTGACAACAAAAACCACAGTGCATTGCGGTGCTGATTATTAAGAGTTGGTTTCTCTGCTATTCATCAGCCAATCAAGTACATTGAGGCCGCGGTGTAAGCATAGTGTGACCAATGTTGCTCCTCCGAAGGATCATGGCATTGTGGTTTGGCCCAAGACACATAGCACTGTAGTTCAGTGTGTGTAGGCCTGCATCACACACCATGTGCACATTGTTGTTTGCTACATTTTACCGTTATGGTACACATATTTCCATCTACATGGGGCCACCAGGGCTACTCAGTGCAGTGAATTGAACTGAGGATGATAGGCAATCCCACTATGGCAGAGAACTCTGCTTTGATGGCATTAGCTGTGTGGCTGTCCATTGGGGAATTGTATATGCTGCCTATTCACTCTCAAAAAGAACAATTGATGGACAGAATGCAGAACAATGTCATACATTCACCCCAGTACAGAGATATGGGCTTAAATCCATCATTTTTTAGCTCCCTATGCCATTCCAGTTTGAACCCAGACATATGCAAATCAGTCTTGACTCTGCGCCCAATGGGAACAGTCTAGCCCGAACTGTCAGGCCAGGTCCTCCCTGGACTGGAAACAAGCATCCTAGGACCAGTTCTGGGGTTTCACCTCTCATCAGCCAGGATAGCTTGACTCCAGTGGCATGGAGAGCACAGGACCCACGTCTGGGCATACCGGTCCCACTCGGGGTGACAAATGCAAAAAGAACAATTGATGGACAGAATGCAGAACAATGTCATACATTCACCCCAGTACAGAGATCTGGGCCTAAATCCATTGTTTTTTTGCTCTCCATGCCATTCCAGTTTGAAACCAGCCATATGCAAATCAGTCTTGACCCTGCGCCCAATGGGAACAGTCCAGCCCGAACTGCCAGGCCAGGTCCTCCCTGGACTGGAAACAAGCATCCTAGGACGTGTTTTGGGGTTTCACCTCTCTTATCAGCCAGGATAGCTTGACTCCAGTGGCATGGCCATCACTTCGATGAGTATTTTGCTGAAGGTTGTGTTAGAAATGCCATCTGACTAGCCTACTGTCTATGGTACGGTCAGGTGCAAAACATCTCAGCTGTGCCAGCATTTTCTGGAAGTGGGAATAATGAAAATGAAATGAAATATCAGCATTTGTAAAGCACTCAGCTACCTCCGGAGAGGTGTCCCGGCGCTGGGGGCTGGGAAGATTAAGCGAGCTATTGCCCAGAGTCACAAGGTGCTGGGCTAACCTGCCGCCGGTGCCGGGGATCGAACTGTGAGCCCCTGTGTTCCGGAGTCAGCCGCCCTGGCCGCTGCACCACACCTAACAGTGGATCCTATTTTGGTCTTCAAAGTATTCGCAGTGATGCAAGTATGTTTTGTTTGATGCCCATTTCAAGCTTGTATGTCCTCAGGATCACAGGTTAATTCACATTTAGGGCTTCTAGCCTTACTCAATTCGGGCTTGCATCTTGTGTTGCTGCATCGTTTGAGATTGTGGCTTTGTGGCTTGATTACCATCCTCATGCAGAATGGCTTCCTGTAAGCAAAAATGGATCTGGCATTTTATAATGTAGTGGCCTAGCAGTACTACATATATGGGTGTATGCCGTAGAGTGGAAGAGTGAGCTGCAGCGATCAACTTCACTTCTGCATGACTGATTATGTTGGTCTGGCTCTGAGTACAGTTGTGATTTCATTTTTTCAGCTCAAACAGTGCATGCATTGTTTTTTGTGCCTTGTTGTTGTTCTTAGTTTTTGGGTGTTCTGCTTTTTCTTTTTTCTGTACACCTTCATGAACTTTTACCACCTGCTTTTGGGTGGAGGTATTTTTAGGTGGCATTTTTCACTAGTTTTCAATGACCTCTCATTCTTGTAATTGGTCTTATTTATCCAAATGTTATTTTTGTCATATGGCACATAATGCATGTGATAATGAATATGATAAATAACTTTACCCAGCACTGCTGTAATTACCACTATCTCTAAATCATAATCAAGGCTTTTGTGTTTTAGGACTGTTTCTTTTCTGTTTGTTTGAACTCTCATGAGCCACCCAGAGTTTTGAGATTCAGGGGCTGATTACGAGTTTGTCGGTCCTCCTGTGAGACCACCACCTCTGCGCTCACAGGAGGACCCACAAGCCCGTGGTGCACCTGCCCACCGTATTCCGAGTTCCATGTCGTGCATGCTGCACAGTGGAGGAATATAGGTGCAAGTTTAGGGGGCCACAACATGTGCCCACCTGTATGCACCCTCATCCTATTAGGGCCCCTTTTACTTACATGTCTGCCACCCTTTTCATGGTGGGCTCACCACCATGAAATGGGTGGTAGAAACGCAACTCGGAATATGCTTGGCGGTGCCGACATTGGCACCGCCATCATATTCCTGCCCCTTCACACACCTCCACCGCAGCAGAATCCTGGATCCCGGCAGAGGTCCTGTGGCCACTACAGTCCGAATATGATGGGCGGACCCGCAGGGGTGGCGATGGTCGGACCGTCACAGCAATCATGGCGGTTCTAGGACCACCGTTCTCGTAATAAGCCCCTTAGTGATTTTTATTTTTACAGTGATGCTTTTTCAGGTATTTATTCAGAATAGAGTCCGGTATACAGATTTGCCAGTTTTATTTTATTTATCCTCTGTACGCTCATACATCCTGATGTGACTCTGAGAAAATTGTAATAAAACTCAGATTTTCTTTGGTTGATGCTCTTTCAGCGTTGTACTGTATGTAGTAGTGTTATAGAGCCACTCTGTAGTTATAGTTAGGATTCCTTGTATAGGAATTCCTGGCTAATAACTTTTCCTCCATTTGACAGATCAATATGAAACTTTGCAGACCTTTTGCTTTTACTACATTGGTGGACGATGCAAAGTTTTGCAGTGATTCATCGAGGGGGAACAAAGAAAGAAGGGTGTTCCAAAACGCATTTTTCCCCAAGGCATTTACAATTGATATTTGGGACTTTCTAGACAGACGTTTTGGCAGGATTACACACTATGTTGCACAGATGATCCTTTTGGGTACTACAGGTAAATAGGGTAAGTACTTTTTACGTTATAACATATTTTTAATTAGTGATAACTGTAGTCGAAAACATTTTGTGGAATTTCTTGGTATTTTGCAGAAGATCCACGGTTAATAATGATGACAAGTCATTATGTGATTGGTTAATGACTGCCTTTACACAAGTTAAAGGTGGCCATGTTGTTTTTAGGTACACTTTGCCTGTGTTCTGATTTTTCACCATTAGATGTAGATACGTATTAAGTTTAATATTTGTCCCCTACCTATTACCACTTTGTTAAAGTGCTGCTTCTGGAGTACTGTGGTACCAAAAAGAATTAAATAATAAATATGTTGGGGGGGCGTGGCTTAACTGGCCATCATGGCGGATGCAGCTTAGCTGAGCTCCGTCCACCCACGCAGTAATCCTGCCAAACATCCTGCAATATCCTGCCCGGAGAAGCCTCTGAACGCAGTGCCGATTGCCCCCCACACTTAGGGGACCGGAGATCCCTACATCGGGACGATTGGCCCGGGGGCAGCGGGGATTCCAGCGCCGGTCCCGGCGCCGCTTGCCGATCCGACCATTGCGGCCATCTTGGAGACTGGGAACCGGAGCTGCAGCGCGGCCCCCGCTTGCTGTGCGGCGAGCGGCGTCTGGGGTGAAGGTGCCCTGTGGCCCCCCCCTGTGAGCTGCATGCCGGTGTGACCTGAGTCGGCGAGTGGAGACCGCTACTCCGCCCCCTCTACCCAGCGGCCGCCATCTTCCTGGCGCGGGGCTGGAGGTGCGGCGGTGCCTGTCATGTGGCGCTGCTCGGGCCCTTGCCCAGTGATCCGCGGCGGGAGTGAGGCCCCGCCCGCTGTCGGCGAGATCGGACCCCGGAGAAGCTGGCCGTGTGAGGCCCTGGAGACCCGAGGCCGGGTGGCTACCACGGACCGCGGACGGTGAGCGATCCGGCGGCTACCTCCTCCCCCCTGCTGTCCCTGTGAGAGTTTTGCCGGGCCGCGCATCAGTCCTTGGGAGCACTAGCGCCTGTGAGCACCCTGGGAACAGCCTTTCATTGCCTGGGAGCCTATATCGCGGAGGCGGGCCCCGGACGGTCATCCTTGGGACCCCGGAGACCGCATGACTGACTGCACGGCCGGGTCCTGGCTGCCCGGGGGTCGCTGGGTGCTGCCACGAGTGGGTGGGGATCTGTGCAGCGGAGGACCCGCATCTGGCCGGGGTTCGTGGCCTTGCTGCTCCCCCCACGTGGGGCTCACATATTAACGGACGCTGAACGCTCGGCCTGACCCTCAGTTTGTGCCTGGTGCCTTGCCGGCCGCGGTGCCTCTACGGCCCCTGTCATCCTGGTCCCGCCTGGCGAGGCGGTTGTCAGCCCGGTTGGTGTGAGCTCCTCATCCCTTCGCCGGCTGCACGGCCCGTGGTCTTCCCCCCTGATGGGCAAAGGCGGCCCGGGCGGGGCTGGCCCTAAGCAAGGCACCATTGATCAGTTCACTACGGCTGCGGGAGGCACTGCGAGTGGGGATGGCGGAGGCTCGACCCCAGACAATGCGGCCCTCCTGGTGGCAATTAACAGTGCCCGTGATACGCTAGATGCGAAGATCGGCGCGGTGGGGTCCGGAGTCTCCTTTTGCGCCAGGATCTCAGGCGAGCAGTGGACCGGATCACCGAGGCCGAAACGCGGGTCTCGACGGTGGAAGATTCCGTGACCTCCCTCCAAAAGAAAGTGAACAAACTCACGGTCATCACGCAGGACCTGGCCTCTAGAGCGGAAGATGCGGAAGGCCGAGCTCGAAGGAACAACCTACGCTTCGTGGGCCTGCCCGAGGGCTGCGAAGGGGTCTCAACGACGAATTTTATCACTAAGTGGCTCATAGATGTGATGCCTAACGATCTGCTATCCTCGGCCTTTGTGGTGGAACGGGCGCACAGGGCCCTGGCGCAGAGGCCCCCCCCGGGCGCGACCCAAGACCCGTCATCGCCAGGATCATGAACTATGCCGACCGTGACGCCATACTGCGATTCGCCAGGTCACAGAAAGACAGTTTTGTACACGACTCCCGCTCTATCATGATATTCCCGGACTATACACGCCTGGTTCAACAGCAACGCCAATCCTTCATGGCTGCGAAGCGCAGACTTAGAGAACAGAACATACAATACATGCTGCTGTATCCAGCCAGGATGCGCGTCATATACAACTCAAAGTCGCATTTCTTCGACACCCCTGAAGCGGTCTTCACTTGGACAGATGAGCGCCCACAGCTTCGAGCGCGTTCCCCATCGGCAATAGACTCAGACTCCTCCCGTGGCTCACGGAGTCAGCGGCCACAACGCACCAAATCTCAGAAGCGGCAGGGGCCGGGATCGGACAGGGCGTCGGCGAGCCCTGGGCGGCCACCTTGACGGATCCAGATCATCCCACAGCCCACATGGCAATCTGTAAGACACTGACAATGTTTGGATCCACATTAGTAATGTAGTTCTCTGGGCGGGCGGGGAGCTTGACTATGGGCCGCTAAGCCAAAGACCTATTGCACCCCCAGGTTTCTTAGAGTTATAGGGTGGGGTGGGAACCATTGGTGCGATACTCGGGGCCCCCGTTGGGGGTCCGCTACTATCCGTACCGCGACAGATGCTCCTTGTTCCTGGTAGTATCGGGTGGGGGGTTTTCCCTTTGGGATTGCAGTTTTATGGGGGTTTTTTTTTTCCTCTTTCTTACGTTTTTGGTACATGCAGACGATGGGCTATTTTCCACATTTTCTTCTATGCAGATCTCCTTGCTTTATCCAACCCCTCCCAGGGACTAGATGGCGCCCGATGAAGTAGATCCCCTCGGAGACCTAATGGTAGTCTCATGGAATGTCCGGGGATAACTGAATAAAGTGAAACGAAGCGCAGTCCTACGACAGGCGAAGAGGTATGGGGCAGATATCCTGCTCTTACAAGAGACCCACTTATTGGGGACTAAAGTCCCATGCCTCGCCCGCTTCGGCTTTTATCACATTTACCATGCAGGGTTCACGAGAGGGTCCAGGGAGTGGCTGTCCTTATCCACCGCAGGGTTCAATTTCAGTATATATCACATAGAGCAGATCCCGGGGGCCGATTCCTCTTTGTCACGGGTACGATTTATGGGGAACAGACCACCATTGGTAGCATCTATGCCCCTCCACCACTAGGAGCTACTTTTGTTGAGAATCTTCTGGGGGTATGGGGAGCCATTCCAGCGGGTTTGACCCTGATGGGGGTGAC
The DNA here is from genome assembly GCA_963921515.1 of Calotriton arnoldi. NCBI lineage: Eukaryota > Metazoa > Chordata > Amphibia > Caudata > Salamandridae > Calotriton > Calotriton arnoldi. The sequence continues at coordinate 3,980,621 of CAWUFW010000335.1, forward strand.
TGGAACGACACCATGGGGCCGTTAGACCGACAGCGCAACTTAAATTCCCCTCAACCACCGGGCCCGACTAAACTGTACACACTGGCATCAACGCTGGACTGGGCCGACATATGGCGAGAATTCCACCCTACAGAGCGGGACTATACATACCTTTCGACAGTCCATGGGTCACAATCTAGATTAGACTACTTTTTTGTCCCCCGGGTGTTTCTCCATAGATTTTCACAGATACGACATCAGCCCCGCGGACTATCAGATCATTCCCCGGTAGCAATGCGATTTCATACATGCTCACGTAGACCTCCATTTCGCTGGAGAATGTCCCCTTGGCACCTCCGAAATCCAGCCTATCAAGGTATGCTTAATACTGCGATCACTACTTATTTGGCAGACAACGGTCCCTCGGCCCCTTCGAGTACTACTCTCTGGGAAGCCCTAAAACCGACCGTCCGAGGTCACGAAATTAGCTATCGCACACAAGAGAAACGTACCCACCGCGAGCAGCTTGATACCCCAGAGGCACGCCAGGCGACCCTGGCCTCCCAGCTTAGTTCCAATCCCAGTCCCATCATCCGCCGAAACCTGATCCTTGCACAACAAGAACTGCGTCAATACTTATTGAATGAAGCCAAGGAGATTTGGGAGGCGTCACAGCATCGGATATATCTGTGGGGCGATAAATCAAGTAAAATGCTCCATAGACTGTGTCAAGTAGATGGCGCCCCGGCTATTACACCTACCATTCGGGGATTGGACGGGTCCCTATACACGGCACCCGGGGAGGTGGCGGGGGAATTTGCAAGGCATTTCACATCCGTATACGCCCAGCAGGAGCAGATCTCTGCCGAGCTCATTGCGGAGTTCCTAGTGGACATTCCGCCTCGCCGGCTCCCCGACTCCGTCCGGGAGCGGCTGGAGACCCCAATTACACTTGAGGAACTGACCGGCGCCCTCAGTGCGTTGCAGCCGGGTCGTGCCCCGGGTCCCAATGGGTTCCCCATGGAATTCCTCCGATCCCATATGTCGCTTCTAGGGCCTCATTTATTGGCGACCATCACAGACGCTACAGACGCGGCAATTCTACCGCGGGACTGGCGACACGCGGAGATAGTGCTGTTCCTCAAGCCTGGCCGACCTCCGGAAGACCCATCTTCTTACCGCCCCATCTCCCTTATCAATTTTGAACCCAAATTACTAGGGAAGGTACTGGCCGACCGCCTCAGGGGTGTATCACGGACCTGGTCCACCCTGATCAGTCGGGCTTTATGCCACAGAGAGCCACTAGACACAATATCAGACGAGTCCATAACGCCATCGCTGCCGCCCCTACCCTTGGCCGACCCGCTGCTCTATTATTAGCTGATATCGACAAAGCATTTGATTCGCTGAGCTGGGTCTATCTTTTTCAACTGCTGGAGGCAATAAACTTTGGACCCCACTTCCTGACATATATACGCCTGTTATATACAGATTTGACAGCATCTGTTCGGATTGCGGGACACCGTTCTCGCCCCTTTCCGATTCAGAGGGGTACCCGTCAGGGCTGCCCACTGTCCCCATTGCTGTTTGCCTTAGCAGTCGAGCCGCTGGCGGCCTGGGTCAGAAGTGACCCGGTGCTCAGGGGGTTCGACTGGTCCCGGACACGGTCAGATCGTATAGCATTGTATGCTGACGACGTTCTCTTCTTCATGACGGACCCATGGTACTCAGGACCCCATATACTGCAAATTCTTAGGGTTTTTGGGGGCACCACGGGCCTCCACGCCAATCCTGCTAAATCCATCCTCTTTCCAGTGTGCGGACTCCAAGGCCGTGATACATGGGCCGCGCAGCTCTCCCGAGCCACAGATGGGTTCAAGTATTTGGGGATTTACATCTCCCCCAATCCCAAGATTTCATGGGCACATAATATCACCCCATTGTTGATCAGTCTCAAGAATGAAACAACGATATGGTCCGCTCTCCCTCTATCCCTCTATGGGCGCTCAGCCATCTTTAAGATGGTTTCCTTGCCTCGGATCCTATACCGCCTCCAAAATTATCCTTATCCTATCCCACGTGCTTGGTTTGCACAGATGAATGCAATACAAAACAATTTCCTCTGGGGTGGGGGGGCCGTTCGCGTAGCACTCCGTACATGTACACAATCTACAAATTGTGGGGGGATAGCGGCAGCGGATATCTACTCATACTATGCCGCGTCTCACAATCTTGTAATTAACGAATGGTGGTATAATTCTCCTACCGATCCAGCATATGCTATTGAGCACGCTGCAATGGAACAAACCCCGCTGCTCCACTTGCTCTATAGCTCCACACGGCTCGACCATTTACCGCCGGCTGGTAAGGTAGCCATACAGCTATGGAGGGCTAAGACCAGACAAATGGGATGGAAAGGGAAACTTACCCATCAAACCCCCTGTGGCACGGTACATACCTCAGAACTGCTACCGCATTGAGTGGGTTTCGGGGTGGGACCTGGTGGGAATTTCGACCCTAGGGGACGTAATGAGGGGCACTGTCCTAAAATCATTTCAACAATTACAAACAGACTTTGACCTTCATAAGTCACAATTTTTAAATTTCTACAGCTCCGACATGCGCTCTCCCCCAGATCCGTAATATAGAGGTACTCCCCGAATTCCAGCCATTGGAAGGCCGCCTGCTTATGGGGGACCTTGGACTACACAAAATCAGACAAATATACCAAACACTGACGACCCACACTCCCACCACTCTCGACAAAACCCGACTAGCCTGGCAGGCAGACATTCCTGACTTAACGGACGATGACTGGACGGAAGCAATAACCAGCCCGAGGGGCGCGGCGGTTTCCGCACGCTACAGGCTCATCCAGTTTAAATACTTACATAGAGTGTATTACACTAGGGTACGACTGTGGCGAATGGGGGTCATCCAGTCCCCGGTATGTTTGCGGTGTGACAGAGAGGATGGGTCTTTCCCTACATACGGTATGGGCCTGCACGGCCCTACAGCCCTTTTGGAATAGGGTTAGGTCATGTCTCAGTGAGGTGCTGGGGTGGGTGCTCCCACTTGATCCACGGCTATTCCTATTGCACTCCTCTGACGACATCGGGGGAACCGCTATAAACAACATCTGCTGTTCCTCGGCCTCACTATTGCCAAGCGGGACATCGCGCAGGGGTGGAAGGCGTCATATCCCCCGACTATAGGCAAATGGAAAAGCGCCATAGACACATGTATGGGTGCCGAGATTGCAGTGTTTGAGGCCCGGGGTTGCCCCAGGAAACATCGCAAGATTTGGTCACGATGGGCGACATATCGCGGTATTGACCTACCCCTCTACCGGAGGAGGACCTGTAGATGGGATCCTCTGCTCCCTGCCAAATATCACCCCTGCTATATCATGGGATTGTCTTATTGTTTTGTTGTAAAGTATATCTAGACTCTGCTGCATTATGTACGATATCACGGAGATGGACCACTGTCTGCATACTGTTTGAAGTTTTGTTTTGCCTGCATGTTTGGCGGGTAATGTTTATCATCATGAAAATGGTTATCGATGCGAAACGTATCCCTCTGTTCACGCACGCTATGATAGGGCGAACGCCCGATATACTGCAAAATAACCAAATAAAATTTGTTATTAAAAAAAAAAAAAAAAAATATGTTGAAAAAAGAAAAATACACTGTAGTACCCTATATGTGACAAATATAGTAGATCTTCAGTAAAAAGTCTACGGAGGAGCACGGTAACACCTACAAATTACAGGCTACTTAAAAACTTTTATTTTTAAATGCGCAGTCCTCCATAAGCTGCTGTAAAAATATATACAAAATTATAAATATGTTTCTCCACCTATTAACACTTTAATAAAGTGGTAATAGGTCGGGAATAACAATAAAAACTATTGCTTACCTAGATCTCCGACTATAACCCAGAACGCAGAGAAATGCAGAACGTAGACAAAATGTGCTGAAAATTATATGGCTGCCTTTTACCTTTGGTAAACACAGTCATTAGCCAATCACGTACTGCCTTATCATCAGTGGCGGCTCGCAGAGGGAGTGCTGCGGGGCGGTGGGGCGGGGGAGGCGCAGGGTGGTGGGGTAGTGGACTCGGACATACAACAGAACGGACTAAAGTAAGTAAATAAATAAATAAAACTATTTACCTTGCGCACGCTGCATCGCCGAGTTGGCCCATCCACCCTTACCCTTCCCCATCACTCCACTCCACTCTACCCCACTCCACATTCTAATGTATGCCCTGCACTGTATCTCACTTCACTTTATGCCAGTACACTCAACAACACTCTGCTCTATGCCACTCCATTGTATGCCTGTCTACGCTACCCTATTTCAATGTATGCCACTCCACTCTAACACACTCCAGTGTATGCCACTGCACCGCACACCACTCCACCATACACTATTCCACTGTATGTTTCTCTGCTGTACAAAGCTCGAGTCTACGCCACTCCCATGTACACTATTACACTAAACTCAGTAGCCACACTATATTAAATATAATTTGCCACTGTACCATGCACCGTGTTCTCACAAAAGATATGATTTGCATTGTTATAATTATTATTGTAAATAATATTATTTTAGGTGATATAACTGATGTAATATAAAATAGTATAAGCAGTGCTTGGAGAAGGCGTGAGTTATCATTAATATAGTGTGGCTTCCGAGTTGAATACAGTCTGTGTGGAGGTACGCGAGTTATAATAATTTGAAGATGTTGCATAAATTATAAATTAAAGGTATACATTTAGAAATGTAAATTTTCTTGTACTTTAACTTTTCTTTGTAGCTAATGAAGAATTAAAGTTATATAAATGTAAAAGTGGTGCGTTAATCATGAATATAAAGTATATCTACAACTGAAGAATTTCTAATGTTTGTGCATTTTAAATTTGGGTTTGTATTGAAAGAATAAATACAATTTTCCTAACAGTAACAAAGGTTTAACCTTTGTATATATATATAGATATATATATACATACATATATATAGATATAACCACCACTGCCTCTATGCATCTGCTGTATATACCATGCATAGATGTATAGTCCTGTTTCTATGGCAGTGTCTTATACTCTTACAGTGGTGTGTTTTGTCACTAACTTGATGCATGATCAAGGCCAGGAGGGCTGAAATGAGTTGCATCTTTGCTGGTGTCTGTGAGGGGTTAAACACCCTTGAAACTTATCCATGAGTGTGTGTGAATTTGTTTATTGGTGACGGTGATTATATATATATATATATATATATCAGCATCGGATGTAAGTCTTTTGTGTGACATGCAAGCCCTACAAAGTGATGAACTCACACTTGGAGAACCAGCGGCTACGCAACAAATCCTGGCAGATCAACTAATAAAAGTCAATGCTACCATAAACACAGGCTTTAAACCGAAATCTACATTTATACCGACTCTACCAAGGGATTCAATTGACTCTTTCAATGAGACAATAACGGCAGAAGTAAAGAAATTAAATTATAAAATTCAAGCAGCAACTAAATACCAAAGTGCGCGCCAACACCAATATCACCAACTAATAAAAAAGCTTCAAGACAATGATACATTAGTTATAAGAAACTCTGACAAAGGAGGCAATGTGGTGATATGGCCCAAAAACAATACTTGGAGGAAGCCCTGCTACAATTGAATGACCGGGAGTGCTACAAATTAAGCAACAAACAAATAACAATATCGGTACAAAATGAGCTGTTCAACAAACTCCTTGCCTGGTGGAGCGCCGGTTTACTGAATCAAGATGAATATAGATTTTTAAAAAATGATTATCCGATCATGCCTGTGACTTATTTTATCCCAAAAGTACACAAGGACATTTCAAAACCGCCAGGAAGACCAATAATATCGGCGAAACAAAGTTTGTTGGAGAACGTATCAATATATATTGATTTCTTCCTACAAGAACACGTGAGAGCCCTACCATCTTTTGTACAGGATACATCTGACTTTTTGAAACAAATACATGATTGTCAATGGCATGAAGATTACCTACTAATGACTTTGGATGTATCTAATTTGTATACCAGCATACATCACAAAGATGGTATCAGGGCACTGGAACACTTTTTAGGCAAGAGGGCTATCCAGTTTTACCAACATAACAAAATGATTATCAGCCTAACCAAATTCTGCCTAAACAACAATCTCTTCCTATTCCAAACCCAAGTCTACCAACAGATAAGAGGGGTAGCGATGGGGGCAAGCTTTTCTCCAAGCTACGCTTGCCTCCATATGGGATGGTGGGAGGAGATGATTGTAAATTCCACATACACGAACATTCTTGCAAATCATGTGATAAAGTGGGTAAGATATATTGATGATCTTTTCCTGATCTGGCGAGGGAGCAGACAGAGTGCAGTAGATTTCATTACAAGCATTAACCATAATGATATAAATTTGCAGTTTACCTATAACATCAGTGACAGTTCAGTGTACTTTTTAGATGTGGAGGTGTTCATTGCCAACAGTCATCTAGAAACTAAATTGTATCGCAAACCAACTGCAGGTAACACCCTACTTCATGCCACCAGTTTCCACCCCAAGCATACCATACATAGTATCCCCTATGGGGAAGTGCTTCGGGTGCGTAGAATCTGTAGAAGGGAGATTGACTTAATTGAAGCCCAGGAAGAATGCAAATTGTGATTTCTAGCCAGGGGCTATTCGGCACACACGGTTAACCAAGCAATAAGAAAAACCAGGGACTTATGTAGAGATGATCTATTATTTAAATCCCCAAAGAGCACGAACAAGTGTAGGAACAACTCAATGCCGGATTTCAGCCAGCCAAGACTAATTCTCACTTACAACAAACAGAGAGAAAATCTATGTCGAGTGATCAGGAAAAACTGGCACTTAGTGCGGAGTGACCCTGTAGTTGGGGAGTTACTGCCGATTAGACCGACTATAACATTCAGAAAGGCTCTGTCAACAAGTGATTTTCTGGTGAGCAGTAGTCCCGAAATCAGTACAAGTTCTGGTTGGTTGGCAGCACAAAAGGGCTTCGTGAGATGCTCTGTATGCAGAGCTTGTAAGTTTGGTATTAGTAAGACATCTTATACCACACCCTTTAAACCCAATCCCACCAAGATCCAAAAGCTCCTCTCATGCAAAACGGAGTTTGCCATCTATGTGCTGGAGTGCTCTTGTGGACTGCGCTACGTGGGCAGTTCGAAACTGCAAGTCCACAAGAGAATACTCCAGCACCTAAGAGCTATAACAAATTTGGATCCTAGTTACCCGGTGGCCCGTCACTTTAAGGAAGTACATAACAATGAGCTACAGCATCTGAAATACTATGTTGTGGACTCGGTACCTCCACTTAGACGGGGTGGGAATAGGGAGGCAACAATCAGGAAACTGGAAACCAGGTACATCTTGGAATTTGACAGGAAAAGCCCACTAGGTCTTAACACAACCGAGGACCTATATACATGGCTATAACAGTTTCCAGTCCCAAAACTAGATGCAATTTACTCAGTAGATATTGATTAGAGAAATTAAATGCAATTAAGCATATATCTAATAATAAGTCTGCACCTCGAAATCCCTGTAAACAACTTTCCTTTTTAACATTAGCTTTTTAAGATTTCTGAAAAAATCCTTTTTGACACTTAGGCACTTTATGAGTATAATATTGCACTGGAGAATATGAATAAGACAGCACTTTAACACCAACGGCACATATGAAGCATATGCACTTTATTTATGGTTTTTAGCAGCATGAACCGCCACACTTAGGCGGGACAAAGGTGGTACATTGAATGATTCTTGGCAATTGGAGAAATAAGACATAGCATATGAACTTGAATAATAGAACATTAGTAGGCTTGTATTAAATGGCTACTATGATTCAACGGTTCTTTTAGTGCTTTTTAATGTCTTTTTTATGTCTTTTTATGTCTTTTTATGCCTTTTAAGATAAGATGTTCTTAAAAATATATGTATGGATTATTTATTGTATTTATACAGTCATTTTTATCCATGCTGGTAAAAAGGCATTCAAATTGCTGTTTTAAAATCTGAATCAAATGTACAAATAAGTTTTGCTGACATACACAAAGAGGGAGACAGAACGATAGTCTGTCTTCCATGTTGTATTAGAACTGGGCACTTTAAATAAGGGGAGGACTTGTAGACGTGTCATGTGATCAAGGCCGGCAAAGGCCGAAATGCGTCATGGCGGCATTGCGCACAAACTAAATAAAAGAAAAATACTGCACCAAGAAATTGGAGTCCGTTTCCTGCTTTCAGGTTCCAGCAGCTGGGGAATCTCTAACAACGAGGAATTGTTATATATATATATATATATATATATATATATATATATATATATATATATATATATATATATTAAAAGCCACACAAATAAATCTTCCTATGGCCGGGACCCAGAATCGGCACTGGTGCGCGTCAGGGTAGAGGAGCCCCTCGTAATTGCAGTCCCTTCTGGTTTTGCTAACAGCAACACTCAGGACACGCACTCGCTCTCCACATCAGAAAAAGAAAGGTCGTCAATCCAATGTTGTGTCCATGAATATTTTAATCCAAATGCTGAACATTTCTCTCAGAGGAATATACAGAGAATACACAGTGGGACGTTTTCAATATATTTATTGAACCAACGTTATTCTTGTATAGAATACATGTGCTGCGATAATCAGTAGACAGAAGCAGATGGAAGTGATTACGAGCACCAAAAGAGTAAACAGCAGGTATAGTGCCACCATGGTGCTAAGACAGTGTATGTATGCAGGCAAATTAAACAAGGTAGTAATCATGCAGACTCCTACTATGCAATCCCCACGCTGTGTATGTCTAGGGTGTGTGTAGGTGTAGAGCCAAGAATCCCCCCTCGGGATGATCCAACCCCATTACCCGGCAGGAGAGAATGCAGGACCCCATACTGATCACAAACTGGACACCCTTCATGGAGATGTCACACTGCTGTATGGTGAAGTTTCAGCCCGCAGAGTCCCTTGGTGTCAGCTGAAGTGCATCCTCTACTAATCCTCTATAATAAAAAGCATCCTTCGATGTACGTATAGATTAGCAATGTTATGGATATGTAGATAGCCATTTCGCCCCATGTATGAAGATAGAACAACATTTGTACATCGTGCATAAAGGCCTTGTACTTGATGTTCGAGGCATTGTGATGATATTGTGCGAAGCCAGATGTGTAAACCGAAGTAGTTTCAGAGAAACTAATCCAAAATTGTCACACACGCGAATATGTGCAAGAGCTCACAGAATGGTATTGTGCAGAAAAGAGGATAGTGTAAGAAAATGTGCAGCTTTGTTACATGGGCCTAACTCGGGCACATAACACCCACTCCTCATACTAAGGATCGATATAAAAAGGCTATTTGAAAAAGGCAGCAGGTCATATGTAAATTCAAACTAAAAAGTCTAACAAACATTTTTAAAACCATCTAAAAGCAAGCTTCATTTAAAAAAATTCATAAAAGCCATTAACAGTCAGTATACTGTTTGAAATCCCAAGCACTCAGAAAGCCATGGTGCCTAGAAAAAGCTGAGAAAAAAATATTGTTTTAATTAGTTATGTTTAAAAACAGGCCAAACAGTTCCCGCCATACGGAAAAGCCAATTGTTTATGTGTTCCGAGTGGTAGTCGCAACATTGCTGTCGCTGTGTCAGCTCGACGATTCCTCGGGAACGGTTCGATGCCAAAAGGGGTCCACCTCTCGACAGTCCCAACCCTGAATGCTGTAATAGCACAGGCGAATGGGATGATCAAGCGGGGGGAGGAAAGGAAGGGGTCAGCAGGGAGGGAGACCTGAAAGGCAAAACACTCAATGATCCGCGAACATATAGATATACTGTGTTTCTTATCTAGGCCAGTGAGCAACCCATACCTGTAAAACAAATAATAACATTCCTTCCATTAGGGATAAGCATGGAACCAACAGTTTTGTATCTTAGCTCAGCAATGGTGGGTGTTGCGCTATGAAAAAGGATAGAGGTACAAAAAGGAACATAAATTCTGGAACCCACACAAACGCGCAGCCGTAACACGCTTTGCGCCAAAGGTCCATACATACCAGTACACACACTAGGCTCCACGTCACAGGGGAAGAGCAGAAGGCCGCCTCTTGAACCCCCTGTTGAAGATAAACCAAACAATAATGCTCAAAATACGTCTTTTGATCCTGGAATAATTTTGGCAGTCATGTGCATATGCGCCACCACCTCCTTCATAGCAAGCCTACATACCTAAAACAGTGGTAGAACTCATAGCTGGATGTAATGTCACACCCCCATTGATACGAAAGTTATCAGTGCTTAGGCTGTAGAAAGAACCCAGCTAGCACTAAGGCTGAGTCTCAAAGTCTAACGGACTTGATTTGCCACCAAAAGTCAAAATAGCACTTGTATCCAGAAGAGTACTGGTGCTGGGAAGCTCCCGAGCAAAGTGGTGCAAGTGCACCCTTTCCCTACGTGAATTGAGGCAGGAAACCGTAGCGCGGAAGGCGCAGCTCGAATAGAGAATAACCAGCAGCTTTGTCTTCACCCGAGGCTGCCTTTAACCGGTCTTCCACATCCGGTTGTTTTCTCACGAGATCTGGGCAATCGCGGTTCCTACCGCTAAGCCCCCTGGGACTTGTGGTTCCAGAGTCCCAGCGCAGAACGCTGACCGCGTCACTGCCCCGGGACACCGCAGGATCGTGCACCGGCGTCGAGCCCCTGCTCTGGGCCCACCACCTTGATAGCCAGGACCACGCCGCTCCGCAGCGGACGAACAGAGGCAAGTCCCCCCGGCCTACAGGTACGTCTGCGAACCGGCCAGGAATGGCATGGGACGTGTTGAGGTGTGTGACAGCACATCCTTCCTCTGAGGGCCTCCTTCTGGGGCCGGGCTTTCCAGGATTGCTTTTATGAAACGCAGACGTAAGATGGGGCGCATGCACGTTGGAAGCGGGCTCCCACGAATTCACCTCAGGTCCATAGTTCTTCCAGGTGATGAGATACCATAACGAATTCTGCCTCCTCTTGGAATCCAGTATTTTCTTTATTTCGTATTCGGGTTCATCGTTTACCCAGATGGGTACTGGCTGTTTCTTCACTGGTTTTGCCGAAGGTTTCAACAATGAGACATGGAATACTGGATGGATCCTCATATTTGCTGGTAAGGCCAACTTTACCGCCACAGGGTTGAGACATCTCACGATTCGGTAAGGACCAATGAACCGTGGGTTGAAGACGCTATACTTCCTAAAACGTATATGTCTGGTCGACAACCACACGAAGTCCCCTTTTCTATACTCCGGACCAGGGGGTCGGTGTTTATCGGCGTACTTCTTGTATTGTCTTTTGGTCTTCAGTAAGTTATTCCGTGCTTCCCTGAGGGTGTCTTGTATCTCCCTGGTGTGCTTCTTCAGGTCAGGGAGTTTTTCTGTGGGGACTGGTTGAACCAATGGAAGAAACCTAGGATGGAATCCAAAGGTACAGAAAAACGGAGCCATCTTGATTGAACTGTGTTGAGCGCTATTGTAAGCCACCTCTTCCAACCACAAAAGATCCACCCATTTGTCGGTCGATTGATCCACATAGCAGCGTAGATACTGCTTTAGGGTTTGATTCAGGCGTTCTGTCTGTCCATCAGTTTGTGGGTGGAAGGCGATGGATGTGTTGGCAGAAATGCGAAGGGTTGCACACCAAGTCTTCCAGAACTGGCTGGTGAATTGTGGTGCTCTGTCCGACACTATTACAGAGGGCAGACCATGCAAGCGGACCACGTGTGTGAGTAGCAACTTGGCCAGTTGAGCTGAAGAAGGAAGGGCAGGACAAGCAATGAAGTGACCCAACTTGGTGAGGCTATCCACAACTACCAATATCGTAGTACACCCTTGGTCTTTCGGCAAGCATACTACAAAATCCAGAGATATATGTTCCCACGGTTTCTCTGGGGTTGGTAAAGGATGAAGCAAGTCTTGTGGTTTTCTGTGATCCAATTTGGCTTGGCTACACGTCACACATTGTTTGACTTGTGTGTGAACGTCTTGACGAACCGTGGGCCACCAGAACTGCCGTAGCACCTTTTCCAAGGTTTTGTCTACTCCTGTATGCCTAGCACAGGGGTTCACATGACACCACTGGAAAACAGATTTTCGCAGTGCAACACAAGGCACTAACAACTGCCGTCCTCTCATAGTGAGCCCGTTCTTCAGGTGCCAGTCAGGATTCTTTTCTAACCATCTCTTCCAGGTGGATTTCTTCATGGTTTGTTGTATCTTCTCCAGAAATTGATCGGTTTGTAGAAGACAGATAACTTTACTTGAAGGAATGATGGCTTTTACTTCTTGTTTGTTTGTTTCAGGAGCATTATCCTGAAGGGAAAGGGCATCTGCTTTCCGGTTGTCTTCCCCAGGGCGGTAAGTGACAACAAAATCAAACTCCGCAAAGAACAGCATCCATCTCAACTGCCTTGGGGTGATTAGTCGTGCTGACTTCATAAACTGCAGATTTCTGTGATCAGTGTAGACGGTGATAGTATGTCTCGCTCCCATCAGGTAATGCCTCCATTCTCCGAAGGCCTCTTTGATTGCCAGTAGCTCCTTCTCGGCGATAGTGTAATGGGACTCCGCTATGTTCAGCTTTCGTGACATATAGGCCACCGGATGGAGCTGACCGTTATCTTTGTTTCTTTGTGACAAGATCGCTCCTATGCCACATCAGAGGCATCCGCCTCTACTACATAGGGTATGTTATTGTCAGGGTGCGCTAGAATGGTTGCGGAGTTGAAAGCCGCCTTCAAAACCATAAATGCGTGCTGCGCTTCGTCTGACCACTGGAAAGGCACATTCTTCCTTAGGAGTTTCGTGAGAGGTGCCACCACATGTGAGAACTGGTTGATGAAGCGTCTGTAGAAGTTTGCAAAACCCAGGAAGCATTGCATCTCTTTCACATCTTGGGGGGGTGGCCAATCCATTACTGCCTGTATCTTACGTGTTGCCATTTCCTGACCTTCAGCTGAAAGCATGACACCCAGAAATTCCACCTTTTTCACATGGAACTCGCACGTGCTTAGTTTGCAATACAAATGGTTTTCATGGAGCGTTAGGAGGATGGCTCGATTATGTGATGTGTGATCTTCTTCTTTGTTGGAATACACCAGAATGTCATCGATGTACACTATGGCGGTGATGTCTAAGAATTCCCGGAGTACATCATTTAGAAAAAACTGAAACGCCGCTGGTGCGTTGCACAATCCAAACGGCATAACCCGGTACTCGAAAAGTCCGTATCGAGTGCAGAAGGCCGTTTTCCATTCGTCCCCTTTTTGCATTCTCACGAGATGGTAGGCGCCCTTGAGGTCCAGTCTGGTGTAGAGGACTGCTTGTCGCACCTGATCTAATAGAACCAGTATGAGAGGCAACGGATACCGATTCTTTATAGTGACATTGTTTAAAGCTCTGAAGTCCACACAAGCCCTTAATTCACGGTTTTCTTTAGGGATGAAGAACAAGGGCGAGGCTGCAGGGGATTTAGAGGGTCTTATGAACCCATTCTTCTGATAGGTATCTAGATACTGCCGCAGATGTTCGTTCTCAGGTTCTGTGAGGGCATATATCCGTCCACAAGGTATCCCTGCTCCAGGTATTAAATCGATTTGACAATCGTAAACTCGATGGGGAGGTAAAATGTTCGCTTGTTCTTCGTTGAAGACGTCCTGCAGATCGTGATATTGTATAGGCAATTCTACCTCCTTCTCTTCGGCTGTGGCGATTACGTGTTGCCTTGATAGTTCTCTTGCCGGATTAACTTGTGTTTGTTTGCAGTGTTCCAGGCAATAATGAGACGTGAACTCCAGTACCTCCTTCTTCCAATTGATAACAGGGTTGTGTTTACGGAACAAGGAAGACCCAAGATAATACCATACTTTGGGGCTTGGATAATGTTGAACGACATTACTTCCCAATGACTGCTCCCACAGGAAACTGCGAGTTCCTTGGTGTTGTAACAGATGGGCCCGGAAACCAATTGTCATCCGTCCACTGCCACCACTGTTTCTGGTTCATTCTTTGTAAGGAGTTCTACCTGCAGTTTACGAGCCAACTCCTCATCCATAAAGAGACCCGTAGCACCTGAATCCAACATGGCCTTGAGGGTGTGTCCTTGATTGTTTATGCTTATTCGTAGGGTTACATAGAAGTGCACAGAAGGATCTCCTACTTCTCTTTGAACGGAAGGAACTATGTTTATGCCCAAGAACCTTCCTTCCTGTCTTCTTCGGCTCTGAAGTTTTCCGCCTTTTTTACCTCAAGGATGGCACTGGCTTGTACCTCTCTAGCTCTACCCTTTGGCTTAGCTAAGCAATCCTTCACGTAATGGCCTTTCCGACCACATTAAAGACATAAGCCATTTTTATGGCCATTTTTCATCAGCTGTGAAAGAGGCTCGTACAGAACCTATTTCCATGGGTTCAGAGGGGCTACCGCCGCCTCCTGTGGCCGTTCTGTTCCTCTCAAATCTCGGAGTGGGTCTGCCCCCTCGCTTCTTTTCATTCTGACGTTCAGCCAACCTATGATCTAACCTCAGGGTTACGTTGATGAGCTCCATACACGAGGTGGGTTGGGGTTCAACAGGAGCCAACACATCCTTTAATTCGTCTTTTAATCCTTGATGGAACAGGGCTGCTTGTTTAGCCTCAGGCCAGTCAGTTTCCGCTACTAAACGCTGTAAGGTATTGATGTATACCAATAGCTCCTTGTTCCCTTGTTTTAGTTCCAGTAACTCACGATCAGCAGTGAAAGCCGCAGCTCTGCGATCAAACACTCGTTCGAACTCTGTTCGGAATGCCTCCCAATCATACAGTAACGGGTCATCGCGCCTTACCAAAGGGACAGCCCATTGAGCGGCGTCACAGGCTAAATAGGAGATGGTAAAAGCTACTCTGGACTGGTTGGTGGGTAAGGCTTTAGGTTTACAAGTGAAATGAAGTAAGACCTGTGTAAGAAAGACCTGGACCTTATGGGTCTCGCCTGTAAACCTCTCTGGTGCGGCTAGCGGAATTGAGACAGGCATCTCTACACTAAATGGCGTAGCCGGGTGGGAGAACACCCCCCCCCCCCAGGGAACCTTCCAGCCCCTACATCAAAGGGATTTCGCTGCATTACCTCGATCTTTTGTCTTAAGGCCTCGGTTTCGGCCCGAGAGACGGCTAACTCCTGCTGTACCATTGCCAGGACTCCTATGACGTCCTCTAACGTGGCCATGTTTTGTATCGACCCGCCAAGGAGGAATTAGATACATGGGCTGGTTATTCTGTCAGCTCAACTATTCCTCGGTAATGGTTCGATGCCAAAAGGGGTCCACCTCTCGACAGTCCCAACCCTGAATGCTGTAATAGCACAGGCGAATGGGATGATCAAGCGGGGGAAGGAAAGGAAGGGGTCAGCAGGGAGGGAGACCTGAAAGGCAAAACACTCAATGATCAGCGAACATATAGATATACTGTGTTTCTTAACTAGGCCAGTGAGCAACCCATACCTGTAAAACAAATAATAACATTCCTTCCATTAGGGATAAGCATGGAACCAACAGTTCTGTATCTTAGCTCAGCAATGGTGGGTATTGCGCTATGAAAAAGGATAGAGGTACACAAAGGAACATAAATTCTGGAACCCACACAAACGCGCAGCCGTAACACGCTTTGCTATGCGCCAAAGGTCCATACACACCAGTACACACACAAGGTTCCACGTCACAGGGGAAGAGCAGAAGGCCGCCTCTTGAACCCCCTGTTAAAGATAAACCAAACAATAATGCTCAAAATACGTCTTTTGATCCTGGAGTAATTTTGGCAGTCATGTGCATATGCGCCACCACCTCCTTCATAGCAAGCCTATATACCTAAAACAGAGGTAGAACTCATAGCTGGATGTAATGTCACACCCCCATTGATATGAAAGTTATCAGTGCTTAGGCTGGAGAAAGAACCCAGCTAGCACTAAGGCTAAGTCTCAAAGTCTAACGGACTTGATTTGCCCCCAAAAGTCAAAATAGCACTTGTATCCAGAAGAGTATTGGTGCCGGGAAGCTCCCGAGCAAAGTGGTGCAAGTGCACCCTTACCCTACGTGAATTGAGGCAGGAATCCGCAGCGCGGAAGGCGCAGCTCGAATAGAGAATAACCAGCAGCTTCGTCTTCACCCGAGGCTGCCTTTAACCGGTCTTCCACATCCGGTTGTTTTCTCACGAGAGCTGGGCAATCGCAGTTCCTACCGCTAAGCCCCCTGGGACTTATGGTTCCGGAGTCCCAGCGCAGAACGCTGACCGTGTCACTGCCCTGGGACACCGCAGGATCGCGCACCGATGTCGAGCCCTCGCTCTGGGCCCACCACCGCTATAGCCAGGACCACGCCGCACCTCAGCGTACGAACAGAGGCAATTCCCCCTGGCCTACAGGTACGTCTGCGAACTGGCCAGGAACGGAACGGGGCGTGCCGAGGTGTGTGACACGCTGGCAACCACGGACGACATCCCTAAAGGTGCACTTTGAAGCAGGTTTATGGAGCAAAGATGGTTCCATCCAGTTCCCACAGCAGCTGCCAGGGAAGGGACTACATCCTGTAAGCATTCCGCAGAGCCGATTTCCAGTTCACTAGGAGCCAAAGCATCCCAGGGTGGCTAGAAGAATGCAATCATCAGCAATGGAATACGCTGGGGACAACTATACCCATGAGCATTTAAAGGGTCCATTAGTGCCTCCATGTTCAATGGTACAAACAATAGTGATCTGAGACATAAATCCAATACGCATTGATGGCTGCAAAGCAGGCAGCAGAATACAGGATGTATGCAGTGAAACCAAACAGGTTGTTAACAAACCCGGAAGGGACTGCAATATATATAAATATATATATATGCGTTTCACCGAATCCGCCTGATTCCACTGCCGCACCACTTAACACAGTGGGTTCCGTGATACGTGAAGGCGGTGTTTCACACTATCTTCATTTATCCTTGAAAGAATCGAGCACTCGTGGGAAATCGTTGCAATATTCTTTAATAAGCCACTTGATGAAAGTAACTAAGACAAACGCGTTTCAGCTTACAAGCCTTTGCCAATGTCGGTTGAACCAGAATTCATAACACATTTAACCTATACCCGCCATTTCGATTGGTTGGCAATGTATATCGGCAAAATAGAAAAATGATGATTCCTTCACTAGCAGTGAAAACACAGCGGCCATCTTTGCACAGTTTACAGGTTGTATATTTCATGTATCAACACAGTTCAAAGAAGAGGGGGACTGGGAGCAAATGCAAAACAGGTCCTGTACCTATGCTCCTAGAACAATCATGTCAAACAAAGTGGTATCAGTTCCTAAGATAGAAAAGAAAAACAGAAAAAAGGGAAATTCTAACACCTATTATGGTAGTGAATAAAACATAATTGTCTCCAAGAATAGGTTGAGTATGCTTGAAGTGGGAGTGGACCTCCTGTGAGATGTTGTGCCCTCACACACCTTTAAAGATGTACAGCATCATCATTGGGCATTGCTCCTCGTGAGGGTGGCGCTGCAGTCCTTCACGGGCCCTTCAAGAGGGCTCTTTTATGGAGATCTTTTTAGGAGATGCCGCAGTTGTGCATTAGATTCCGGTCCAGGGAAGACATGGCTTGGCAGTTCGGTCTGGACTGTTACCATGAGGCACAGGGTCAAGACTGATTTGCATATGGCTATGTCTGAACTGGGGTGGCGTGGTGAAGCAAAATAACGATGAATTAAACCCAGATCTGTGACTGGGGGTGAATGTTTGCCAATGTGCAGCATTCCGTCCATCATCTTGTGTGTTTTGCATTTCGCCCTAAGTGGGAAGGGTATGCCCAGACGTGGGTCCCGTGCTCACTACTCCACTGGAGTCAAGCTATCCTGGCTGATGAAGGCTGATAGCCTGAAACCGGTCCTAGGATGCTTGATTCCGGTCCAGGGAAGACATGGCTTGGCAGTTCGGTCTGGACTGTTCCCATGAGGCACAGGGTCAAGACTGATTTGCCTATGGCTATGTCTGAACTGAGGGTGGCGTGGTGAAGCAAAATAACGATGGATTAAACCCAGATCTGTGACTGGGGGTGAATGTTTGCCAATGTGCAGCATTCCGTCCATCATCTTGTGTGTTTTGCATTTCGCCCTATGTGGGAAGGGTATGCCCAGACGTGGGTCCCGTGCTCACTACGCCACTGGAGTCAAGCTATCCTGGCTGATGAAGTCTGATAGCCTGAAACCGGTCCTAGGATGCTTGATTCCGGTCCAGGGAAGACATGGCTTGGCAGTTCGGTCTGGACTGTTCCCATGAGGCACAGGGACAAGACTGATTTGCCTATGGCTATGTCTGAACTGGGGTGGCGTGGTGAAGCAAAATAACGATGGATTAAACCCAGATCTGTGACTGGGGGTGAATGTTTGCCAATGTGCAGCATTCCGTCCATCATCTTGTGTGTTTTGCATACCTATAATTAGACCAGTCTGCAAGAATTTCCAATTTCATTTTAGAATGTTGTAAAAATGTACTGAATTGGCAGAGTAGCCTGCAATTAGTCTCATCACATTCCCCTCCTGACCTTTCCTGTTCATAGCTTATTAAAGAATATTGCAACGATTTCCCGCGAGTGTGCGATTCTTTCAAGGATATGTATATATATCGGTGTATATATATATATTTATATAAAACCATAGTCAGCAATAAAGCAATAAACAAATCATAAGTGATGTCACAGAACAGGTCATGAGTGATGTCATATGCACTGCATGGCGAGGGCACATGTTTTAGTTAGCTCTGCTAACTATAACTGGTGGCCTTCCGTCTTTATTTTAGTTCAAAATGGTAATGTTGTCACCGATTCACCTAACTATACTGTTACTTTGATATTTTTCAGTAAATATCTAAGATTTATTAATTTAAAAAAAATAAAAACACATCTTTTTTATCACACCTGACTGTAGCGCAACTTTAACCTTAGTTTTTTTCAGTGAATTTCTAGTAGTTTTTTAATGTAGAGTAATATTTAATTATGATATATAAATTCAAGCCCCACTGCGAAGGGCCAAAAGAAAATTGGCTGCAGTGCCTGGCATGCTCCCAGGTGTTGTGGCCAACCACGCCACAGGCAGCCAGCACCGCACTGCACACGACCTTCTGCCATGCGCAGCAGAGGGTTGGCCACATGACCTGGTCCTGGGGACCCCATCCCCCAGGTTCTTTTTTTTAAAGGGGAGGGGGCCGCGTGGCCCCCTCCTGAGCATATTAGGCCTTGGGGACGCCATCCAGGGCCACTCCATTAAATAAAGGGGATGGAGCCGCACATGACCCCCCTCCCCAGGCTGATTTTGGCCCCGGGCACCCCCTCCTCCGGGACATGGTACAATTCTCAGGGGGAGAGGGCACGCTCCTAATTCTGCTTGCTCCGAGTGGAGCAACATTTTGATATGTTTTCCTGCCCGCCGCAGTGTGGGCAGGGAAACAGATCAAATTTCCATTCCCAGAGGGCTGGAGTATTTTCAAAGCTCCCACCCACTGGGAGCGGACTTGGTATTTTCTCTTTAGTGGCAGGAGATTCAAAAATGCTCCCGCCACCTGAGACCAAACACAGGTTACCCTGCCCATGGCACTGCAGACAGGGAAACGACTATGTCCCAAGGGTGGGCTTCGCGGAGCATAACTAATGAGCCGGCCCGGAGCAATGGGGTCCCAAGGTCCATTAATGGTTGGAGGGGGCCACGAGGACTTCCTCCCTTAAAGTAATTGGCCCCAGGGATTGGCTTCCTGGGCCATTAAGGGTTTGGAGAAGGGGGGCCCCCTTCCCCATATAAATTATTTTCAGGTACGGTGGTGGGCTCCCAGGGGCCTCTGCAGGTTCGGCAGGGGTGCCATGCAGACCCCCTCGCTTTTATGCACACAGCCCCGGGGTGGGCTCCCTGGGGCATAAGGTTATTAAATGCAATAAGAGTCTCGCTGGTTCACTGCATTTTTTGTCAATTTTGTTTTATCCTGGAGTCCTGTAATGGCTGCCAGCAACATTTTACTCATGTTGCTTGCAGCCAATTAAAGTGTTCACTCAGTGAGATGGCCCAAGAGAAATAACGCTCCCTGGGCCAATCAGAACTCTTTATTTTTAAATTGGCGCTCCTACAAGAGTAACTCTCGTGGACACAACCATTATCATATACAATTACTTTTGTCCCTTAATTTCTCAAAAACGGTTGAATGGATTTATACCAAATCACAAAAAGCACAATCTGCTATCCAAGATCTATCTTCCTGCCAAATTTGGTGTAATTCCATTCAGCAGTTTTTGCTGTAGCCTTTTTTAAAGAAGTCTATGGAAAATACATGGGGATTTTACATTTTGGGATCCATCCATTTGTTTTGCACCCCGCTTGATAGATCACCTCGAAAGTTTCCAGGAAACAGCTGAGGGGGATGAAATTTTTTGAAAAAGTTTTGTGAAGATTCATCAAACAGGGCCAAAGTTATTAGTAAGCAAAAAAACGTGCTTTCTATGGAAAAGCAGTTGTAACTATAACTACTTAGTGGCAACCACCGTTAGGTGATATATATATATATATATATATATATATATATATATATTCACACACACACACATATATATATTTTTTTTTTTGGCGCTGTTTCTTGAATTGAGTGACATTGAGGAAGGCGTGCAGCCAAAACGCGTCTGTCCGAGTATAATTCGTGTGGCAAATAAAATTTATTAATTTACTTCGCCAGTGTGCACCTCGATCTGTGACCGCAGAGGGAAGGTCACCTTTGGGATATATATATATATATATATATATATATATATATTCACTGAAAAAACCATAGGTTTTAGGGACAGTTATAGTTAGTTGGACATTTCACTCGTACAAAACCATAGAAATTCCCCCGTTATAGTTAGTTCAGCTAACTATAACTCGCGCCCCATAATGCACTGCTGATGACGTCACATATTACATCACTCATGACATGGTCAGTGACATCACTGATGACATCACTGATGACATCTCAAATGAAATCACTGATGACATCATCCAGTGACTGTGTGTTTCTGTAAAGTTTAAATATGTTTAATATATATAGGGAAAGGCGTATTGAAGAATGAGTGGGTGTTTAAGTGTCTGAATGGATGATTTAGTACGTGCGTGACTGACTCTACAAGTGAGTGATTAAACGTATCTTACTGAATGCATGGGTTAGTGACTAAACTGTGTGAATGTCTGTATCCGTCTGTTTGTTGGTGTGTAAGTGGATGCATGGATTTGCGAATAGCTACATGAGTGTCTATATGGGTTATTGATTGGTTCTCTGAGTATCTGTATGGCTGCCTGAGTGTTTGTGTGGGTGGGGTGTGTGTGACTCTGTACATAGATGTGTGAGTGGGTGATTCACTGGGTGCATGATTTCAAGAGTGCATCTGTGATGGACTGCTTGGGTGGGTGAGTGTGTGTATGGGTGTGTTAGTGAGTGAATGTATATCTCAGTGGTACATGTGCGAGTAACTACATATGTAAAAGGCAGTATATATGTGTGTTAGAGTATTTAAATGGCTATAAGTGAGAGTGTGTGATTGTGAGAGTGGCTGTATGGATGCGTGTGTGCTTGTATCAGTTATTGTATAAGAGCGTAAGAATGTGCTAGTATTTGTATGAGTAAGTGAGCTGGTGTGTGTATAACTGTATAGGTGAGTAAATGGGTGTGTGATTAATTTTTGCATGACTGACTAGGTGTGTGAGTACCTCTATGGATGAGTGGCGGTGTGTGAGTGTTTATATAGGTGTATGAGTGCATATGATAGTCCTGTACTGAGTGACTGTAAGTATGAGTGACTGTACGGGTGAGTGAGTAGATGTGTGTGTGTAGACCTAAGAATCAGTGAGTGGGTATGTAGTTATTGGTATTGGAGTGTGTATGGTTTTGAGAATGGCAGTCTGTAATTTAGAGTGGGTGTATCAAAAGCTATATTAGGGTGTGAGAAGATGCATGAAATTATCACATGGATGATGTCATCAGTGATGTCATTTGAGATGTCATCAGTGATGTCATCAGTGATGTCACTGACCATGTCATGAGTGATGTAATATGTGACGTCATCAGCAGTGCATTGCGGGCGCGAGTTATAGTTAGCTGAACTAACTATAACGGGGGAATTTCTATGGTTTTGTACGAGTGAAATGTCCAACTAACTATAACTGTCCCTAAAACCTATGGTTTTTTCAGTGAATTTCAAAGGTTTTTTAAATGCTAATTTCTAACTATAACGTGTCTGAAACCTATGGTTTTTTCAGTGAATTTCAAAGGTTTTTAAATGCTAATTTCTAACTATAACGTGCCTGAAACCTATGATTTTTAAGTGAATTTCAAAGGTTTTTTAAATGCTAGTTTCTAACTATGCCTACAGAGGTAGGACATGTGAAGAAAGAAGAAAAAACGCGCAGAAAGAAGCAAAAGAAATGCAGAAAGAAGCAACAGAAGTCCACAAAGACGAAGAAAAGTGCAGGAAGAAGCAAAAGATGTGCAGAAAGAACCAACAGAGGAGCAGAAAGAGGCCATGTTGCAAAATCATCCTGTGCCCACAACTTTTCAGACGGGTACTGGTGGTAACTGACTCTGACTAACCAGAGTCAGTGCTATGCTAAAAGACACTTAGAATACAGTGAAAACACCTACATACACTAGGGAACACTATGCGTTGGGGTACCCCTGTGATTAGCATGACCTCCTCTGTAAGTCCCTAGTACATAATAGGGCAGGGGGATTAAAACTACCTCTTAAAACGCGTGTGCAAACGCGCCCCGTGGCGCGTTTTAAGTTGCGGGATTAAGTCCCCTTGAATCCTGAGGGTCCCTGGGGCCCAACTAGCCCCCAGGTACCTACAGTTAGGACCACAGAGCTGAGTTGCAGAGAGGCGTTCCGAGGCCACGCACCTTTTTCACCTCTCTGCAACGCAACTCTGTTGTGCTTACTGAAGGTACCTGGTGGGCTAGTTGGCCCCAGGGTCCCTCAGGATTCAAGGGGCGTGTTTGCGCACATGTCACCTGAGGCCCCGCCCCCTCCCTTCACCACTGTGCAAACGCGCCCCGTGGCGCGTTTTAAGTTGAGGGATTAGGTCACCTTGAATCCTGAGGGTCCCTGGGGCCCAACTAGCCCACCAAGTACTTCCAGTAAGCACCACAGGCCTGCGTTGCAACGCCTGTAACAAATTGTGTAGTTGTGTTTAGGTAGTGAAGGGGGTCGTGCTGGGGGTAGTGTTTTAGGGTTTAGGGTAGTGCAGTGGTGTTTGTGTAGTGTAGGGGGTCATGCTGGGGGTAGTATTTAGGGTTTAGGGTAGTGCAGTGGTGTTTGGATAGTGTAGGGAGTCGTGCTGGGGGAGTGTTTTAGGGTTTAGGGTATTACAGTGGTGTTTGGGTAGTGTAGGGGGTTGTGCTGGGGGTAGTGTTTTAGGGTTTAGGGTAGTGCAGTGGTGTTTGGGTAGTGTAGGGGGTCGTGCTGGGGGTAGTGGTTTAGGGTTTAGGGTAGTGCAGTGGTGTTTGGGTAGTGTAGGGGGTACTGCTGGGGGTAGTGTTTTAGGGTTTAGGGTAGTGCAATGGTGTTTGGGTAGTGTAGGGGGTACTGCTGGGGGTAGTGTTTTAGGGTTTAGGGTAGTGCAGTGGTGTTTGGGTAGTGTAGGGGTTCGTGCTGGGGGTATTGTTTTAGGGTTTAGGGTAGTGCAGTGGTGTTTGTGTAGTGTAGGGGGTAGTGTTTTAGGGTTTAGGGTAGTGCAGTGGTGTTTGTGTAGTGTAGGGGGTCGTGCTGGGGGTAGTGTTTTAGGGTTTAGGGTAGTGCAGTGGTCTTTGTGTAGTGTAGGAGGTCGTGTTTTAGGGTTTAGGGTAGTGCAGTGGTGTTCGGGCAGTGTAGGGGGTCGTGCTGGGGGTGGTGTTTCAGGGTTTAGGGCAGTGCAGTGGTGTTCGGGCAGTGTAGGGGGTCTTGCTGGGGGTGGTGTTTCAGGGTTTAGGGCAGTGCAGTGGTGTTTGGGTCAGTGTAGGGGGTCATGCTGGGGGGAGTGTTTTAGGGTTTAGGGCAGTGCAGTGGTGTTTGGGCAGTGTAGGGGGTCATGCTGGGGCTGGTGTTTCAGGGTTTAGGGCAGTGCAGTGGTGTTCGGGCAGTGTAGGGGGTCATGCATGGGGTGGTGTTTCAGGGTTTAGGGCAGTGCAGTGGTGTTCGGGCAGTGTAGGGGGTCGTGCTGGGGCTGGTGTTTCAGGGTTTAGGGCAGTGCAGTGGTGTTCGGGCAGTGTAGGGGGTCTTGCTGGGGGTGGTGTTTCAGGGTTTAGGGCAGTGCAGTGGTGTTCGGGCAGTGTAGGGGGTCTTGCTGGGGGTGATGTTTCAGGGTTTAGGGCAGTGCAGTGGTGTTCGGGCAGTGTAGGGGGTCTTGCTGGGGGTAGTTTTTCAGGGTTTAGGGCAGTGCAGTGGTGTTCGTGCAGTGTAGGGGGTCGTGCTGGGGATGGTGTTTCATGGTTTAGGGCAGTGCAGTAGTGTTCAGGCAGTGTAGGGGGTCGTGCTGGGGCTGGTGTTTCAGGGTTTAGGGCAGTGCAGGCAGTGGTGCTCGGGCAGTGTAGGGGGTCGTGCTGGGGGTGGTGTTTCTGGGTTTAGGGTAGTGCAGTTGTGTTCGGGCAGTGTAGGGGTTCGTGCTGGGGCTGGTGTTTCAGGGTTTAGGGCAGTGCAGTGGTGTTCGGGCAGTGTAGGGGGTCATGCTGGGGCTGGTGTTTCAGTGTTTTGGGCAGAGCAGTGGTGTTCGGGCAGTGTAGGGGGTCGTGCTGGGGGTGGTGTTTCAGGGTTTAGGGCAGTGCAGTGGTGTTCGAGTAGTGTAGGGGGTCGTGCTGGGGGTGGTGTTTCAGGGTTTAGGGCAGTGGTGTTCGGGCAGTGTAGGGGGTCTTGCTGGGGGTGATGTTTCAGGGTTTAGGGCAGTGCAGTGGTGTTCGGGCAGTGTAGGGGGTCTTGCTGGGGGCAGTGTTTCAGGGTTTAGGGCAGAGCAATGGTGTTCAGGCAGTGTAGGGGGTTGTGTTGGAGGTGGTGTTTCAGGCTTTAGGGCAGTGCAGTGGTATTCGGGCAGTGTAGGGGGTCTTGCTGGGGGTGGTGTTTCAGGGTTTAGGGCAGTGGTGTTCAGGCAGTGTAGGGGGTCGTGCTGGGGGTGGTGTTTCAGGGTTTAGGGCAGTGCAATGGTGTTCGGGCAGTGTAGGGGGTCGTGCAGGGGCTGGTGTTTCAGGGTTTAGGGCAGTGCAGTGGTGTTCGGGCAGTGTAGGGGGTCGTGCTGGGGGTGGTGTTTCAGGGTTTAGGGCAGTGCAGTGGTGTTTGGGCAGTGTAGGGGGTCGTGCTGGGGGTGGTGTTTCTGGGTTTAGGGCAGTGTAGTGGTGTTCGGGCAGTGTAGGGGGTCGTGCAGGGGGTGGTGAGTCAGGGTTTAGGGCAGTGCAGTGGTGTTCGGGCAGTGTAGGGGGTCATGCTGGGGGTAGAGTTTTAGGGTTTAGGGCAGTGCAGTGGTGTTCGGGCAGTATAGGGGGTCGTGCAGGGGGTGGTGTTTCAGGGTTTAGGGCAGTGCAGTGGTGCTCGGGCAGTGTAGGGGTCGTGCTGGGGGTGGTGTTTCAGGGTTTAGGGCAGTGCAGTGGTGTTCGGGCAGTGTAGGGTGTCGTGCTGGGGGTGGTGTTTCAGGGTTTTGGGCAGTGCAGTGGTGTTCGGGCAGTGTAGGTGGTCTTGCTGGGGCTGGTGTTTCCGGGTTTAGTGCAGTGGTGTTCGGGCAGTGTAGGGGGTCTTGCTGGGGGTGGTGTTTCAGTGTTTAGGGCAGTGCAATGGTGTTCGCGCAGTGTAGGGGGTTTTGCTGGGGCTGATGTTTCAGCGTTTAGGGCAGCGCAGTGGTGTTCGGGCAGTGTAGGGGGTCTTGCTGGGGGTGGTGTTTCAGGGTTTAGGGCAGTGCAGTGGTGTTCGGGCAGTGTAGGGGGTCTTGCTGGGGCTGGTGTTTCAGGGTTTAGGGCAGTGCAGTGGTGTTCGGGCAGTGTAGGGGGTCTTGCTGGGGCTGGTGTTTCAGGGTTTAGGGTAGTGCAGTGGTGTTCGGGCAGTGTAGGGGGTCGTGCTGGGGCTGGTGTTTGAGGGTTTAGGGCAGTGCAGTGGTGTTCGGGCAGTGTAGGGGGTCGTGCTGGGGCTGGTGTTTCAGGGTTTAGGGCAGTGCAGTGGTTTTCAGGCAGTGTAGGCGGTCGTGCTGGGGGTGGTGTTTCAGGGTTTAGGGCAGTGCAGTGGTGTTCGGGCAGTGTAGGGGGTCGTGCTGGGGGTGGTGTTTCAGGGTTTAGGGCAGTGCAGTGGTGTTCGGGCAGTGTAGGGGGTCGTGCTGGGGCTGGTGTTTCAGGGTTTTGGGCAGAGCAGTGGTGTTCGGGCAGTGTAGGGGGTCTTGCTGGGGGTGGTGTTTAAGGGTTTAGGGCACTGCAGTGTTGTTCGTGCAGTGTAGGGGGTCTTGCTGGGGGTGGTGTTTCAGGGTTTAGGGCAGTGGTGTTCGGGCAGTGTAGGGGGTCTTGCTGGGGGTGATGTTTCAGGGTTTAGGGCAGTGCAGTGGTGTTCGGGCAGTGTAGGGGGTCTTGCTGGGGGTAGTGTTTCAGGGTTTAGGGCAGTGCAGTAGTGTTCGTGCAGTGTAGGGGGTCATGCTGGGGGCGGTGTTTCAGGGTTTAGGGCAGTGCAGTAGTGTTCGGGCAGTGTAGGGGGTCGTGCAGGGGGTGGTGTTTCAGGGTTTAGGGCAGTGCAATGGTGTTCGGGCAGTGTAGGGGGTCGTGCTGGGGGTGGTGTTTCAGGGTTTAGGGCAGTGCAGTGGTGTTCGGGCAGTGTAGGGGGTCGTGCTGGGGCTGGTGTTTCAGGGTTTAGGGCAGTGCAGTGGTGTTCGGGCAGTGTAGGGGGTCTTGCTGGGGGTAGTGTTTCAGGGTTTAGGGCAGTGCAGGGGTGTTCGTGCAGTGTAGGGGGTCGTGCTGGGGATGGTGTTTCAGGGTTTAGGCCAGTGCAGTAGTGTTCGGGCAGAGTAGGGGGTCGTGCAGGGGGAATGGTGTTTCAGGGTTTAGGGCAGTGCAGTGGTGTTCGGGCAGTGTAGTGGGTCATGCAGGGGGTGGTGTTTCAGGGTTTAGGGCAGTGCAGTGGTGTTCGGGCAATGTAGGGGGTCGTGCTGGGGCTGGTGTTTCAGGGTTTAGGGCAGTGCAGTGGTGTTCGGGCAGTGTAGGGGGTCTTGCTGGGGGTGGTGTTTCAGGGTTTAGGGCAGTGGTGTTCGGGCAGTGTAGGGGGTCTTGCTGGGGGTGATGTTTCAGGGTTTAAGGCAGTGCAGTGGTGTTCGGGCAGTGTAGGGTGTCGTGCTGGGGGTGGTGTTTCAGGGTTTAGGGCAGTGCAGTGGTGTTCGGGCAGTGTAGGGGGTCGTGCACGGGGTGGTGTTTCAGGGTTTAGGGCAGTGCAGTGGTGTTCGGGCAGTGTAGGGGGTTGTGCTGGGGCTGGTGTTTCAGGGTTTAGGGCAGTGCAATGGTGTTCTGGCAGTGTAGGGGGTCGTGCTGGGGCTAGTGTTTCACGGTTTAGGGCAGTGCAGTGGTGTTCGGGCAGTGTAGGGGGTCATGCTGGGGCTGGTGTTTCAGGGTTTAGGGCAGTGCAGTGGTGTTCGTGCAGTGTAGGTGGTCGTGCTGGGGCTGGTGTTTCAGGGTTTAGGGCAGTGCAGTGGTGTTCGGGCAGTGTAGGGGGTCATGCTGGGGCTGGTGTTTCAGGGTTTAGGGCAGTGCAGTGGTGCTCAGGCAGTGTAGGGGGTCGTGCTGGGGGTGGTGTTTATGGGTTTAGGGTAGTGCAGTGGTGTTCGGGCAGTGTAGGGGGTCGTGCTGGGGCTGGTGTTTCAGGGTTTAGGGCAGTGCAGTGGTGTTCGGGCAGTGTAGGGGGTCATGCTGGGGCTGGTGTTTCAGGGTTTAGGGCAGTGCAGTGGTGTTCGGGCAGTGTAGGGGGTCGTGCTGGGGGTGGTGTTTCAGGGTTTAGGGCAGTGCAGTGGTGTTCGGGCAGTGTAGGGGGTCGTGCTGGGGGTGGTGTTTCAGGGTTTAGGGCAGTGCAGTGTTCGGGCAGTGTAGGGGGTCTTGCTGGGGGTGGTGTTTCAGGGTTTAGGGCAGTGCAGTGGTGTTCGGGCAGTGTAGGGGGTCGTGCTGGGGGCAGTGTTTCAGGGTTTAGGGCAGAGCAGTGGTGTTCGGGCAGTGTAGGGGGTTGTGTTGGAGGTGGTGTTTCAGGGTTTAGGGCAGTGCAGTGGTGTTCGGGCAGTGTAGGGGGTCTTGCTGGGGGTGGTGTTTCAGGGTTTAGGGCAGTGCAGTGGTGTTCGGGCAGTGTAGGGGGTCTTGCTGGGGCTGGTGTTTCAGGGTTTAGGGCAGTGCAGTGGTGTTCGGGCAGTGTAGGGGGTCTTGCTGGGGCTGGTGTTTCAGGGTTTAGGGCAGTGCAGTGGTGTTCGGGCAGTGTAGGGGGTCGTGCTGGGGATGGTGTTTCATGGTTTAGGGCAGTGCAGTAGTGTTCAGGCAGTGTAGGGGGTCGTGCTGGGGCTGGTGTTTCAGGGTTTAGGGCAGTGCAGGCAGTGGTGCTCGGGCAGTGTAGGGGGTCGTGCTGGGGGTGGTGTTTCTGGGTTTAGGGTAGTGCAGTGGTGTTCGGGCAGTGTAGGGGTTCGTGCTGGGGCTGGTGTTTCAGGGTTTAGGGCAGTGCAGTGGTGTTCGGGCAGTGTAGGGGGTCATGCTGGGGCTGGTGTTTCAGTGTTTTGGGCAGAGCAGTGGTGTTCGGGCAGTGTAGGGGGTCGTGCTGGGGGTGGTGTTTCAGGGTTTAGGGCAGTGCAGTGGTGTTCGGGCAGTGTAGGGGGTCGTGCTGGGGGTGGTGTTTCAGGGTTTAGGGCAGTGGTGTTCGGGCAGTGTAGGGGGTCTTGCTGGGGGTGATGTTTCAGGGTTTAGGGCAGTGCAGTGGTGTTCGGGCAGTGTAGGGGGTCTTGCTGGGGGTGGTGTTTCAGGGTTTAGGGCAGTGCAGTGGTGTTCGGGCAGTGTAGGGGGTCTTGCTGGGGGTGGTGTTTCAGGGTTTAGGGCAGTGCAGTGGTGTTCGGGCAGTGTAGGGGGTCGTGCTGGGGGTGGTGTTTCAGGGTTTAGGGCAGTGCAGTGGTGTTCGGGCAGTGTAGGGGGTCGTGCAGGGGTGGTGTTTCAGGGTTTAGGGCAGTGCAGTGGTGTTCGGGCAGTGTAGGGGGTCGTGCTGGGGCTGGTGTTTCAGGGTTTAGGGCAGTGCAGTGGTGTTCGGGCAGTGTAGGGGGTCGTGCTGGGGCTGGTGTTTCAGGGTTTAGGGCAGTGCAGTGGTGTTCGGGCAGTGTAGGGGGTCGTGCTGGGGGTGGTGTTTCAGGGTTTAGGGCAGTGCAGTGGTGTTCGGGCAGTGTAGGGGGTCGTGCTGGGGCTGGTGTTTCAGGGTTTAGGGCAGTGCAGTGGTGTTCGGGCAGTGTAGGGGGTCGTGCTGGGGCTGGTGTTTCAGGGTTTAGGGCAGTGCAGTGGTGTTCGGGCAGTGTAGGGGGTCGTGCTGGGGGTGGTGTTTCATGGGTTTAGGGCAGTGCAGTGGTGTTCGGGCAGTGTAGGGGGTCGTGCTGGGGCTGGTGTTTCAGGGTTTAGGGCAGTGCAGTGGTGTTCGGGCAGTGTAGGGGGTCGTGCTGGGGCTGGTGTTTCAGGGTTTAGGGCAGTGCAGTGGTGTTCGGGCAGTGTAGGGGGTCTTGCTGGGGCTGGTGTTTCAGGGTTTAGGGCAGTGCAGTGGTGTTCAGGCAGTGTAGGGGGTCGTGCTGGGGGTGGTGTTTCAGGGTTTAGGGCAGTGCAGTGGTGTTCGGGCAGTGTAGGGGGTCTTGCTGGGGGTGGTGTTTCAGGGTTTAGGGCAGTGCAGTGGTGTTCGGGCAGTGTAGGGGGTCTTGCTGGGGCTGGTGTTTCAGGGTTTAGGGCAGTGCAGTGGTGTTCGGGCAGTGTAGGGGGTCTTGCTGGGGCTGGTGTTTCAGGGTTTAGGGCAGTGCAGTGGTGTTCGGGCAGTGTAGGGGGTCGTGCTGGGGATGGTGTTTCAGGGTTTAGGGCAGTGCAGTGGTGTTCAGGCAGTGTAGGGGGTCGTGCTGGGGGTGGTGTTTCAGGGTTTAGGGCAGTGCAGGCGTGGTGTTCGGGCAGTGTAGGGGGTCGTGCTGGGGGTGGTGTTTCAGGGTTTAGGGCAGTGCAGTGGTGTTCGGGCAGTGTAGGGGGTCGTGCTGGGGCTGGTGTTTCAGGGTTTAGGGCAGTGCAGTGGTGTTCGGGCAGTGTAGGGGGTCATGCTGGGGCTGGTGTTTCAGGGTTTAGGGCAGTGCAGTGGTGTTCGGGCAGTGTAGGGGGTCGTGCTGGGGGTGGTGTTTCAGGGTTTAGGGCAGTGCAGTGGTGTTCGGGCAGTGTAGGGGGTCGTGCTGGGGGTGGTGTTTCAGGGTTTAGGGCAGTGCAGTGGTGTTCGGGCAGTGTAGGGGGTCTTGCTGGGGGTGGTGTTTCAGGGTTTAGGGCAGTGCAGTGGTGTTCGGGCAGTGTAGGGGGTCTTGCTGGTGGCAGTGTTTCAGGGTTTAGGGCAGTGCAGTGGTGTTCGGGCAGTGTAGGGGGTCGTGCTGGGGTGGTGTTTCAGGGTTTAGGGCAGTGCAGTGGTGTTCGGGCAGTGTAGGGGGTCTTGCTGGGGGTGGTGTTTCAGGGTTTAGGGCAGTGCAGTGGTGTTCGGGCAGTGTAGGGGGTCGTGCTGGGGGTGGTGTTTCAGGGTTTAGGGCAGTGCAGTGGTGTTCGGGCAGTGTAGGGGGTCGTGCTGGGGCTGGTGTTTCAGGGTTTAGGGCAGTGCAGTGGTGTTCGGGCAGTGTAGGGGGTCTTGCTGGGGGTGGTGTTTCAGGGTTTAGGGCAGTGCAGTGGTGTTCGGGCAGTGTAGGGGGTCGTGCTGGGGCTGGTGTTTCAGGGTTTAGGGCAGTGCAGTGGTGTTCGGGCAGTGTAGGGGGTCGTGCTGGGGCTGGTGTTTCAGGGTTTTGGGCAGTGCAGGCAGTGGTGCTCGGGCAGTGTAGGGGGTCGTGCTGGGGGTGGTGTTTCTGGGTTTAGGGTAGTGCAGTGGTGTTCGGGCAGTGTAGGGGTTCGTGCTGGGGCTGGTGTTTCAGGGTTTAGGGCAGTGCAGTGGTGTTCGGGCAGTGTAGGGGGTCATGCTGGGGCTGGTGTTTCAGTGTTTTGGGCAGAGCAGTGGTGTTCGGGCAGTGTAGGGGGTCGTGCTGGGGGTGGTGTTTCAGGGTTTAGGGCAGTGCAGTGGTGTTCGAGCAGTGTAGGGGGTCGTGCTGGGGGTGGTGTTTCAGGGTTTAGGGCAGTGGTGTTCGGGCAGTGTAGGGGGTCTTGCTGGGGGTGATGTTTCAGGGTTTAGGGCAGTGCAGTGGTGTTCGGGCAGTGTAGGGGGTCTTGCTGGGGGCAGTGTTTCAGGGTTTAGGGCAGAGCAATGGTGTTCAGGCAGTGTAGGGGGTTGTGTTGGAGGTGGTGTTTCAGGCTTTAGGGCAGTGCAGTGGTATTCGGGCAGTGTAGGGGGTCTTGCTGGGGGTGGTGTTTCAGGGTTTAGGGCAGTGGTGTTCAGGCAGTGTAGGGGGTCGTGCTGGGGGTGGTGTTTCAGGGTTTAGGGCAGTGCAGTGGTGTTCGGGCAGTGTAGGGGGTCGTGCAGGGGCTGGTGTTTCAGGGTTTAGGGCAGTGCAGTGGTGTTCGGGCAGTGTAGGGGGTCGTGCTGGGGGTGGTGTTTCAGGGTTTAGGGCAGTGCAGTGGTGTTTGGGCAGTGTAGGGGGTCGTGCTGGGGGTGGTGTTTCTGGGTTTAGGGCAGTGTAGTGGTGTTCGGGCAGTGTAGGGGGTCGTGCAGGGGGTGGTGAGTCAGGGTTTAGGGCAGTGCAGTGGTGTTCGGGCAGTGTAGGGGGTCATGCTGGGGGTAGAGTTTTAGGGTTTAGGGCAGTGCAGTGGTGTTCGGGCAGTGTAGGGGGTCGTGCAGGGGGTGGTGTTTCAGGGTTTAGGGCAGTGCAGTGGTGCTCGGGCAGTGTAGGGGTCGTGCTGGGGGTGGTGTTTCAGGGTTTAGGGCAGTGCAGTGGTGTTCGGGCAGTGTAGGGTGTCGTGCTGGGGGTGGTGTTTCAGGGTTTTGGGCAGTGCAGTGGTGTTCGGGCAGTGTAGGTGGTCTTGCTGGGGCTGGTGTTTCCGGGTTTAGTGCAGTGGTGTTCGGGCAGTGTAGGGGGTCTTGCTGGGGGTGGTGTTTCAGGGTTTAGGGCAGTGCAATGGTGTTCGCGCAGTGTAGGGGGTCTTGCTGGGGCTGATGTTTCAGCGTTTAGGGCAGCGCAGTGGTGTTCGGGCAGTGTAGGGGGTCTTGCTGGGGGTGGTGTTTCAGGGTTTAGGGCAGTGCAGTGGTGTTCGGGCAGTGTAGGGGGTCTTGCTGGGGCTGGTGTTTCAGGGTTTAGGGCAGTGCAGTGGTGTTCGGGCAGTGTAGGGGGTCTTGCTGGGGCTGGTGTTTCAGGGTTTAGGGTAGTGCAGTGGTGTTCGGGCAGTGTAGGGGGTCGTGCTGGGGCTGGTGTTTGAGGGTTTAGGGCAGTGCAGTGGTGTTCGGGCAGTGTAGGGGGTCGTGCTGGGGCTGGTGTTTCAGGGTTTAGGGCAGTGCAGTGGTTTTCAGGCAGTGTAGGCGGTCGTGCTGGGGGTGGTGTTTCAGGGTTTAGGGCAGTGCAGTGGTGTTCGGGCAGTGTAGGGGGTCGTGCTGGGGGTGGTGTTTCAGGGTTTAGGGCAGTGCAGTGGTGTTCGGGCAGTGTAGGGGGTCGTGCTGGGGCTGGTGTTTCAGGGTTTTGGGCAGAGCAGTGGTGTTCGGGCAGTGTAGGGGGTCTTGCTGGGGGTGGTGTTTTAGGGTTTAGGGCACTGCAGTGTTGTTCGGGCAGTGTAGGGGGTCTTGCTGGGGGTGGTGTTTCAGGGTTTAGGGCAGTGCAGTGGTGTTCGGGCAGTGTAGGGGGTCTTGCTGGGGGTGGTGTTTCAGGGTTTAGGGCAGTGCAGTGGTGTTCGGGCAGTGTAGGGGGTCGTGCTGGGGGTGGTGTTTCAGGGTTTAGGGCAGTGCAGTAGTGTTCGGGCAGTGTAGGGGGTCATGCTGGGGGTGGTGTTTCAGGGTTTAGGGCAGTGCAGTAGTGTTCGGGCAGTGTAGGGGGTCGTGCAGGGGGTGGTGTTTCAGGGTTTAGGGCAGTGCAATGGTGTTCGGGCAGTGTAGGGGGTCGTGCTGGGGGTGGTGTTTCAGGGTTTAGGGCAGTGCAGTGGTGTTCGGGCAGTGTAGGGGGTCGTGCTGGGGCTGGTGTTTCAGGGTTTAGGGCAGTGCAGTGGTGTTCGGGCAGTGTAGGGGTCTTGCTGGGGGTAGTGTTTCAGGGTTTAGGGCAGTGCAGGGGTGTTCGTGCAGTGTAGGGGGTCGTGCTGGGGATGGTGTTTCAGGGTTTAGGCCAGTGCAGTAGTGTTCGGGCAGAGTAGGGGGTCGTGCAGGGGGAATGGTGTTTCAGGGTTTAGGGCAGTGCAGTGGTGTTCGGGCAGTGTAGTGGGTCATGCAGGGGGTGGTGTTTCAGGGTTTAGGGCAGTGCAGTGGTGTTCGGGCAATGTAGGGGGTCGTGCTGGGGCTGGTGTTTCAGGGTTTAGGGCAGTGCAGTGGTGTTCGGGCAGTGTAGGGGGTCTTGCTGGGGGTGGTGTTTCAGGGTTTAGGGCAGTGGTGTTCGGGCAGTGTAGGGGGTCTTGCTGGGGGTGATGTTTCAGGGTTTAAGGCAGTGCAGTGGTGTTCGGGCAGTGTAGGGTGTCGTGCTGGGGGTGGTGTTTCAGGGTTTAGGGCAGTGCAGTGGTGTTCGGGCAGTGTAGGGGGTCGTGCACGGGGTGGTGTTTCAGGGTTTAGGGCAGTGCAGTGGTGTTCGGGCAGTGTAGGGGGTTGTGCTGGGGCTGGTGTTTCAGGGTTTAGGGCAGTGCAATGGTGTTCTGGCAGTGTAGGGGGTCGTGCTGGGGCTAGTGTTTCACGGTTTAGGGCAGTGCAGTGGTGTTCGGGCAGTGTAGGGGGTCATGCTGGGGCTGGTGTTTCAGGGTTTAGGGCAGTGCAGTGGTGTTCGTGCAGTGTAGGTGGTCGTGCTGGGGCTGGTGTTTCAGGGTTTAGGGCAGTGCAGTGGTGTTCGGGCAGTGTAGGGGGTCATGCTGGGGCTGGTGTTTCAGGGTTTAGGGCAGTGCAGTGGTGCTCAGGCAGTGTAGGGGGTCGTGCTGGGGGTGGTGTTTATGGGTTTAGGGTAGTGCAGTGGTGTTCGGGCAGTGTAGGGGGTCGTGCTGGGGCTGGTGTTTCAGGGTTTAGGGCAGTGCAGTGGTATTCGGGCAGTGTAGGGGGTCGTGCTGGGGCTGGTGTTTTAGGGTTTAGGGCAGTGCAGTGGTGTTCGGGCAGTGTAGGGGGTCTTGCTGGGGGTAGTTTTCAGGGTTTAGGGCAGTGCAGTGGTGTTCGTGCAGTGTAGGGGGTCGTGCTGGGGATGGTGTTTCATGGTTTAGGGCAGTGCAGTAGTGTTCAGGCAGTGTAGGGGGTCGTGCTGGGGCTGGTGTTTCAGGGTTTAGGGCAGTGCAGGCAGTGGTGCTCGGGCAGTGTAGGGGGTCGTGCTGGGGGTGGTGTTTCTGGGTTTAGGGTAGTGCAGTGGTGTTCGGGCAGTGTAGGGGTTCGTGCTGGGGCTGGTGTTTCAGGGTTTAGGGCAGTGCAGTGGTGTTCGGGCAGTGTAGGGGGTCATGCTGGGGCTGGTGTTTCAGTGTTTTGGGCAGAGCAGTGGTGTTCGGGCAGTGTAGGGGGTCGTGCTGGGGGTGGTGTTTCAGGGTTTAGGGCAGTGCAGTGGTGTTCGAGCAGTGTAGGGGGTCGTGCTGGGGGTGGTGTTTCAGGGTTTAGGGCAGTGGTGTTCGGGCAGTGTAGGGGGTCTTGCTGGGGGTGATGTTTCAGGGTTTAGGGCAGTGCAGTGGTGTTCGGGCAGTGTAGGGGGTCTTGCTGGGGGCAGTGTTTCAGGGTTTAGGGCAGAGCAATGGTGTTCAGGCAGTGTAGGGGGTTGTGTTGGAGGTGGTGTTTCAGGGTTTAGGGCAGTGCAGTGGTATTCGGGCAGTGTAGGGGGTCTTGCTGGGGGTGGTGTTTCAGGGTTTAGGGCAGTGCAGTGGTGTTCGGGCAGTGTAGGGGGTCGTGCTGGGGGTGGTGTTTCAGGGTTTAGGGCAGTGCAGTGGTGTTCGGGCAGTGTAGGGGGTCTTGCTGGGGCTGGTGTTTCAGGGTTTAGGGCAGTGCAGTGGTGTTCGGGCAGTGTAGGGGGTCGTGCTGGGGATGGTGTTTCATGGTTTAGGGCAGTGCAGTAGTGTTCAGGCAGTGTAGGGGGTCGTGCTGGGGCTGGTGTTTCAGGGTTTAGGGCAGTGCAGGCAGTGGTGCTCGGGCAGTGTAGGGGGTCGTGCTGGGGGTGGTGTTTCTGGGTTTAGGGTAGTGCAGTGGTGTTCGGGCAGTGTAGGGGTTCGTGCTGGGGCTGGTGTTTCAGGGTTTAGGGCAGTGCAGTGGTGTTCGGGCAGTGTAGGGGGTCATGCTGGGGCTGGTGTTTCAGTGTTTTGGGCAGAGCAGTGGTGTTCGGGCAGTGTAGGGGGTCGTGCTGGGGGTGGTGTTTCAGGGTTTAGGGCAGTGCAGTGGTGTTCGAGCAGTGTAGGGGTCGTGCTGGGGGTGGTGTTTCAGGGTTTAGGGCAGTGGTGTTCGGGCAGTGTAGGGGGTCTTGCTGGGGGTGATGTTTCAGGGTTTAGGGCAGTGCAGTGGTGTTCGGGCAGTGTAGGGGGTCTTGCTGGGGGCAGTGTTTCAGGGTTTAGGGCAGAGCAATGGTGTTCAGGCAGTGTAGGGGGTTGTGTTGGAGGTGGTGTTTCAGGCTTTAGGGCAGTGCAGTGGTATTCGGGCAGTGTAGGGGGTCTTGCTGGGGGTGGTGTTTCAGGGTTTAGGGCGAGTGGTGTTCAGGCAGTGTAGGGGGTCATGCTGGGGGTGGTGTTTCAGGGTTTAGGGCAGTGCAGTGGTGTTCGGGCAGTGTAGGGGGTCGTGCAGGGGCTGGTGTTTCAGGGTTTAGGGCAGTGCAGTGGTGTTCGGGCAGTGTAGGGGGTCGTGCTGGGGGTGGTGTTTCAGGGTTTAGGGCAGTGCAGTGGTGTTTGGGCAGTGTAGGGGGTCATGCTGGGGGTGGTGTTTCTGGGTTTAGGGCAGTGTAGTGGTGTTCGGGCAGTGTAGGGGGTCGTGCAGGGGGTGGTGAGTCAGGGTTTAGGGCAGTGCAGTGGTGTTCGGGCAGTGTAGGGGGTCATGCTGGGGGTAGAGTTTTAGGGTTTAGGGCAGTGCAGTGGTGTTCGGGCAGTGTAGGGGGTCGTGCAGGGGGTGGTGTTTCAGGGTTTAGGGCAGTGCAGTGGTGTTCGGGCAATGTAGGGGGTCGTGCTGGGGCTGGTGTTTCAGGGTTTAGGGCAGTGCAGTGGTGTTCGGGCAGTGTAGGGGGTCGTGCTGGGGGTGGTGTTTCAGGGTTTAGGGCAGTGCAGTGGTGTTCGGGCAGTGTAGGGGGTCGTGCTGGGGCTGGTGTTTCAGGGTTTAGGGCAGTGCAGTGGTGTTCGGGCAGTGTAGGGGGTCGTGCTGGGGGTGGTGTTTCAGGGTTTAGGGCAGTGCAATGGTGTTCGGGCAGTGTAGGGGGTCTTGCTGGGGGTGGTGTTTCAGGGTTTAGGGCAGTGCAGTGGTGTTCGGGCAGTGTAGGGGGTCGTGCTGGGGCTGGTGTTTCAGGGTTTAGGGCAGTGCAGTGGTGTTCGGGCAGTGTAGGGGGTCTTGCTGGGGGTGGTGTTTCAGGGTTTAGGGCAGTGCAGTGGTGTTCGGGCAGTGTAGGGGGTCGTGCTGGGGATGGTGTTTCAGGGTTTAGGGCAGTGCAGTCGTGTTCGGGCAGTGTAGGGGGTCGTGCTGGGGATGGTGTTTCAGGGTTTAGGGCAGTGCAGTGGTGTTCGGGCAGTGTAGGGGGTCGTGCTGGGGGTGGTGTTTCAGGGTTTAGGGCAGTGCAGTGGTGTTCAGGCAGTGTAGGGGGTCGTGCTGGGGCTGGTGTTTCAGGGTTTAGGGCAGTGCAGTGGTGTTCGGGCAGTGTAGGGGGTCTTGCTGGGGGTGGTGTTTCAGGGTTTAGGGCAGTGGTGTTCGGGCAGTGTAGGGGGTCTTGCTGGGGGTGATGTTTCAGGGTTTAAGGCAGTGCAGTGGTGTTCGGGCAGTGTAGGGTGTCGTGCTGGGGGTGGTGTTTCAGGGTTTAGGGCAGTGCAGTGGTGTTCGGGCAGTGTAGGGGGTCGTGCAGGGGGTGGTGTTTCAGGGTTTAGGGCAGTGCAGTGGTGTTCGGGCAGTGTAGGGGGTCGTGCTGGGGCTGGTGTTTCAGGGTTTAGGGCAGTGCAATGGTGTTCGGGCAGTGTAGGGGGTCGTGCTGGGGCTAGTGTTTCAGGGTTTAGGGCAGTGCAGTGGTGTTCGGGCAGTGTAGGGGGTCATGCTGGGGCTGGTGTTTCAGGGTTTAGGGCAGTGCAGTGGTGTTCGTGCAGTGTAGGTGGTCGTGCTGGGGCTGGTGTTTCAGGGTTTAGGGCAGTGCAGTGGTGTTCGGGCAGTGTAGGGGGTCATGCTGGGGCTGGTGTTTCAGGGTTTAGGGCAGTGCAGTGGTGCTCAGGCAGTGTAGGGGGTCATGCTGGGGGTGGTGTTTATGGGTTTAGGGTAGTGCAGTGGTGTTCGGGCAGTGTAGGGGGTCGTGCTGGGGCTGGTGTTTCAGGGTTTAGGGCAGTGCAGTGGTGTTCGGGCAGTGTAGGGGGTCGTGCTGGGGCTGGTGTTTCAGGGTTTAGGGCAGTGCAGTGGTGTTCGGGCAGTGTAGGGGTCTTGCTGGGGGTAGTTTTTCAGGGTTTAGGGCAGTGCAGTGGTGTTCGTGCAGTGTAGGGGGTCGTGCTGGGGATGGTGTTTCATGGTTTAGGGCAGTGCAGTAGTGTTCAGGCAGTGTAGGGGGTCGTGCTGGGGCTGGTGTTTCAGGGTTTAGGGCAGTGCAGGCAGTGGTGCTCGGGCAGTGTAGGGGGTCGTGCTGGGGGTGGTGTTTCTGGGTTTAGGGTAGTGCAGTGGTGTTCGGGCAGTGTAGGGGTTCGTGCTGGGGCTGGTGTTTCAGGGTTTAGGGCAGTGCAGTGGTGTTCGGGCAGTGTAGGGGGTCATGCTGGGGCTGGTGTTTCAGTGTTTTGGGCAGAGCAGTGGTGTTCGGGCAGTGTAGGGGGTCGTGCTGGGGGTGGTGTTTCAGGGTTTAGGGCAGTGCAGTGGTGTTCGAGCAGTGTAGGGGGTCGTGCTGGGGGTGGTGTTTCAGGGTTTAGGGCAGTGGTGTTCGGGCAGTGTAGGGGGTCTTGCTGGGGGTGATGTTTCAGGGTTTAGGGCAGTGCAGTGGTGTTCGGGCAGTGTAGGGGGTCTTGCTGGGGGCAGTGTTTCAGGGTTTAGGGCAGAGCAATGGTGTTCAGGCAGTGTAGGGGGTTGTGTTGGAGGTGGTGTTTCAGGGTTTAGGGCAGTGCAGTGGTGTTCGGGCAGTGTAGGGGGTCTTGCTGGGGGTGGTGTTTCAGGGTTTAGGGCAGTACAGTGGTGTTCGGGCAGTGTAGGGGGTCTTGCTGGGGCTGGTGTTTCAGGGTTTAGGGCAGTGCAGTGGTGTTCGGGCAGTGTAGGGGGTCGTGCTGGGGCTGGTGTTTCAGGGTTTAGGGCAGTGCAGTGGTGTTCGGGCAGTGTAGGGGGTCGTGCTGGGGATGGTGTTTCAGGGTTTAGGGCAGTGCAGTGGTGTTCGGGCAGTGTAGGGGGTCGTGCTGGGGCTGGTGTTTCAGGGTTTAGGGCAGTGCAGTGGTGTTCGGGCAGTGTAGGGGGTCGTGCTGGGGGTGGTGTTTCAGGGTTTAGGGCAGTGCAGTGGTGTTCGGGCAGTGTAGGGGGTCGTGCTGGGGGTGGTGTTTCAGGGTTTAGGGCAGTGCAGTGGTGTTCGGGCAGTGTAGGGGGTCGTGCTGGGGCTGGTGTTTCAGGGTTTAGGGCAGTGCAGTGGTGTTCGGGCAGTGTAGGGGGTCGTGCTGGGGGTGGTGTTTCAGGGTTTAGGGCAGTGCAGTGGTGTTCGGGCAGTGTAGGGGGTCGTGCTGGGGGTGGTGTTTCAGGGTTTAGGGCAGTGCAGTGGTGTTCGGGCAGTGTAGGGGGTCTTGCTGGGGGTGGTGTTTCAGGGTTTAGGGCAGTGCAGTGGTGTTCGGGCAGTGTAGGGGGTCTTGCTGGGGGTAGTGTTTCAGGGTTTAGGGCAGTGCAGTGGTGTTCGGGCAGTGTAGGGGGTCGTGCTGGGGTGGTGTTTCAGGGTTTAGGGCAGTGCAGTGGTGTTCGGGCAGTGTAGGGGGTCTTGCTGGGGCTGGTGTTTCAGGGTTTAGGGCAGTGCAGTGGTGTTCGGGCAGTGTAGGGGGTCGTGCTGGGGGTGGTGTTTCAGGGTTTAGGGCAGTGCAGTGGTGTTCGGGCAGTGTAGGGGGTCGTGCTGGGGCTGGTGTTTCAGGGTTTAGGGCAGTGCAGTGGTGTTCGGGCAGTGTAGGGGGTCGTGCTGGGGGTGGTGTTTCAGGGTTTAGGGCAGTGCAGTGGTGTTCGGGCAGTGTAGGGGGTCATGCTGGGGGTGGTGTTTCAGGGTTTAGGGCAGTGCAGTGGTGTTCGGGCAGTGTAGGGGGTCGTGCTGGGGGTGGTGTTTCAGGGTTTAGGGCAGTGCAGTGGTGTTCGGGCAGTGTAGGGGGTCGTGCTGGGGGTGGTGTTTCAGGGTTTAGGGCAGTGCAGTGGTGTTCGGGCAGTGTAGGGGGTCGTGCTGGGGGTGGTGTTTCAGGGTTTAGGGCAGTGCAGTGGTGTTCGGGCAGTGTAGGGGGTCGTGCTGGGGGTGGTGTTTCAGGGTTTAGGGCAGTGCAGTGGTGTTCGGGCAGTGTAGGGGGTCGTGCTGGGGGTGGTGTTTCAGGGTTTAGGGCAGTGCAGTGGTGTTTGGGCAGTGTAGGGGGTCGTGCTGGGGGTGGTGTTTCAGGGTTTAGGGCAGTGCAGTGGTGTTCGGGCAGTGTAGGGGGTCGTGCAGGGAGGTGGTTAGTCAGGGTTTAGGGCAGTGCAGTGGTGTTCGGGCAGTGTAGGGGGTCATGCTGGGGGTGGTGTTTTAGGGTTTAGGGCAGTGCAGTGGTGTTCGGGCAGTGTAGGGGGTCGTGCAGGGGGTGGTGTTTCAGGGTTTAGGGTAGTGCAGTGGTGTTCGGGCAGTGTAGGGGGTCGTGCTGGGGCTGGTGTTTCAGGGTTTAGGGCAGTGCAGTGGTGTTCGGGCAGTGTAGGGGGTCGTGCTGGGGCTGGTGTTTCAGGGTTTAGGGCAGTGCAGTGGTGTTCGGGCAGTGTAGGGGGTCTTGCTGGGGGTGGTGTTTCAGGGTTTAGGGCAGTGGTGGTGTTCGGGCAGTGTAGGGGGTCTTGCTGGGGGTGATGTTTCAGGGTTTAGGGCAGTGCAGTGGTGTTCGGGCAGTGTAGGGGGTCTTGCTGGGGGTGGTGTTTCAGGGTTTAGGGCAGTGCAGGGGTGTTCGTGCAGTGTAGGGGGTTGTGCTGGGGATGGTGTTTCAGGGTTTAGGCAAGTGCAGTAGTGTTCGGGCAGAGTAGGGGGTCGTGCAGGGGGAATGGTGTTTCAGGGTTTAGGGCAGTGCAGTGGTGTTCGGGCAGTGTAGTGGGTCATGCAGGGGGTGGTGTTTCAGGGTTTAGGGCAGTGCAGTGGTGTTCGGGCAATGTAGGGGGTGGTGCTGGGGCTGGTGTTTCAGGGTTTAGGGCAGTGCAGTGGTGTTCGGGCAGTGTAGGGGGTCTTGCTGGGGGTGGTGTTTCAGGGTTTAGGGCAGTGAGTGGTTCGGGCAGTGTAGGGGGTCTTGCTGGGGGTGATGTTTCAGGGTTTAGGGCAGTGCAGTGGTGTTCGGGCAGTGTAGGGTGTCGTGCTGGGGGTGGTGTTTCAGGGTTTAGGGCAGTGCAGTGGTGTTCGGGCAGTGTAGGGGGTCGTGCTGGGGCTAGTGTTTCACGGTTTAGGGCAGTGCAGTGGTGTTCGGGCAGTGTAGGGGGTCATGCTGGGGCTGGTGTTTCAGGGTTTAGGGCAGTGCAGTGGTGTTCGGACAGTGTAGGTGGTCGTGCTGGGGCTGGTGTTTCAGGGTTTAGGGCAGTGCAGTGGTGTTCGGGCAGTGTAGGGGGTCATGCTGGGGCTGGTGTTTCAGGGTTTAGGGCAGTGCAGTGGTGCTCAGGCAGTGTAGGGGGTCGTGCTGGGGGTGGTGTTTATGGGTTTAGGGTAGTGCAGTGGTGTTCGGGCAGTGTAGGGGGTCGTGCTGGGGCTGGTGTTTCAGGGTTTTGGGCAGAGCAGTGGTGTTCGGGCAGTATAGGGGGTTGTGCTGGGGTTGGTGTTTCAGGGTTTAGGGCAGTGCAGTGGTGTTCGGGCAGTGTAGGGGGTCGTGCTGGGGGTGGTGTTTCAGGGTTTAGGGCAGTGGTGTTCGGGCAGTGTAGGGGGTCTTGCTGGGGGTGATGTTTCAGGGTTTAGGGCAGTGAAGTGGTGTTTGGGCAGTGTAGGGGGTCTTGCTGGGGATAGTGTTTCAGGGTTTAGGGCAGTGCAGTGGTGTTTGGGCAGTGTAGGGGGTCGTGCTGGGGGTGGTGTTTCAGGGTTTAGGGCAGTGCAGTGGTGTTCGGGCAGTGTAGGGGGTCGTGAAGGGGGTGGTGTTTCAGGGTTTAGGGCAGTGCAGTGGTGTTCGGGCAGAGTAGGGGGTCGTGCAGGGGGAATGGTGTTTCAGGGTTTAGGGCAGTGCAGTGGTGTTCGGGCAGTGTAGTGGGTCATGCAGGGGGTGGTGTTTCAGGGTTTAGGGCAGTGCAGTGGTGTTCGGGCAAAGTAGGGGGTGGTGCTGGGGCTGGTGTTTCAGGGTTTAGGGCAGTGCACTGGTGTTCGGGCAGTGTAGGGGGTCTTGCTGGGGGTGGTGTTTCAGGGTTTAGGGCAGTGCAGTGGTGTCGGGCAGTGTAGGGGGTCTTGCTGGGGGTGATGTTTCAGGGTTTAGGGCAGTGCAGTGGTGTTCGGGCAGTGTAGGGTGTCGTGCTGGGGGTGGTGTTTCAGGGTTTAGGGCAGTGCAGTGGTGTTCGGGCAGTGTAGGGGGTCGTGCTGGGGCTGGTGTTTCACGGTTTAGGGCAGTGCAGTGGTGTTCGGGCAGTGTAGGGGGTCATGCTGGGGCTGGTGTTTCAGGGTTTAGGGCAGTGCAGTGGTGTTCGTACAGTGTAGGTGGTCGTGCTGGGGCTGCTGTTTCAGGGTTTAGGGCAGTGCAGTGGTGTTCGGGCAGTGTAGGGGGTCATGCTGGGGCTGGTGTTTCAGGGTTTAGGGCAGTGCAGTGGTGCTCAGGCAGTGTAGGGGGTCGTGCTGGGGGTGGTGTTTCATGGGTTTAGGGTAGTGCAGTGGTGTTCGGGCAGTGTAGGGGGTCGTGCTGGGGCTTGTGTTTCAGGGTTTTGGGCAGAGCAGTGGTGTTCGGGCAGTATA
Organism: Calotriton arnoldi; assembly: GCA_963921515.1. Classification (NCBI taxonomy): domain Eukaryota; kingdom Metazoa; phylum Chordata; class Amphibia; order Caudata; family Salamandridae; genus Calotriton; species Calotriton arnoldi. The sequence goes on from CAWUFW010000335.1 coordinate 4,023,224, forward strand.
GGGGGTTGTGCTGGGGTGGTGTTTCAGGGTTTAGGGCAGTGCAGTGGTGTTCGGGCAGTGTAGGGGGTCGTGCTGGGGGTGGTGTTTCAGGGTTTAGGGCAGTGTGTGTTCGGGCAGTGTAGGGGTCTTGCTGGGGGTGATGTTTCAGGGTTTAGGGCAGTGCAGTGGTGTTCGGGCAGTGTAGGGGGTCTTGCTGGGGATAGTGTTTCAGGGTTTAGGGCAGTGCAGTGGTGTTCGGGCAGTGTAGGGGCCGTGCTGGGGGTGGTGTTTCAGGGTTTAGGGCAGTGCAGTGGTGTTCGGGCAGTGTAGGGGGTCGTGCAGGGGTGGTGTTTCAGGGTTTAGGGCAGTGCAGTGGTGTTCGGGCAGTGTAGGGGGTTGTGCTGGGGGTGGTGTTTCAGGGTTTAGGGCAGTGCAGTGGTGTTCGAACAGTGTAGGGGGTCGTGCAGGGGCTGGTGTTTCAGGGTTTAGGGCAGTGCAGTGGTGTTCGGGCAGTGTAGGGGGTCGTTCTGGGGGTAGTGTTTTAGGGTTTAGGGTAGTGCAGTGGTGCTTGTGTAGTGTAGGGGGTCGTGCTGGGGGTAGTGTTGTAGGGTTTAGGGTAGTGCAGTGGTGTTCGGGCAGTGTAGGGGGTCTTGCTGGGGGTGGTGTTTCAGGGTTTAGGGCAGTGGTGTTCGGGCAGTGTAGGGGGTCTTGCTGGGGGTGATGTTTCAGGGTTTAGGGCAGTGCAGTGGTGCTCGGGCAGTGTAGGGGGTCTTGCTGGGGGTAGTGTTTCAGGGTTTAGGGCAGTGCAGGGGTGTTCGTGCAGTGTAGGGGGTCGTGCTGGGGATGGTGTTTCAGAGTTTAGGGCAGTGCAGTAGTGTTCGGGCAGTGTAGGGGGTCGTGCAGGGGGAATGGTGTTTCAGGGTTTAGGGCAGTGCAGTGGTGTTCGGGCAGTGTAGGGTGTCGTGCTGGGGGTGGTGTTTCAGGGTTTAGGGCAGTGCAGTGGTGTTCGGGCAGTGTAGGGGTCATGCATGGGGTGGTGTTTCAGGGTTTAGGGCAGTGCAGTAGTGTTCGGGCAGTGTAGGGGGTTGTGCTGGGGCTGGTGTTTCAGGGTTTAGGGCAGTGCAATGGTGTTCTGGCAGTGTAGGGGGTCGTGCTGGGGCTAGTGTTTCACGGTTTAGGGCAGTGCAGTGGTGTTCGGGCAGTGTAGGGGGTCATGCTGGGGCTGGTGTTTCAGGGTTTAGGGCAGTGCAGTGGTGTTCGTGCAGTGTAGGTGGTCGTGCTGGGGCTGGTGTTTCAGGGTTTAGGGCAGTGCAGTGGTGTTCGGGCAGTGTAGGGGGTCATGCTGGGGCTGGTGTTTCAGGGTTTAGGGCAGTGCAGTGGTGCTCAGGCAGTGTAGGGGGTCGTGCTGGGGGTGGTGTTTCTGGGTTTAGGGTAGTGCAGTGGTGTTCGGGCAGTGTAGGGGGTCGTGCTGGGGCTGGTGTTTCAGGGTTTAGGGCAGTGCAGTGGTGTTCGGGCAGTGTAGGGGGTCGTGCTGGGGCTGGTGTTTCAGGGTTTTGGGCAGAGCAGTGGTGTTCGTGCAGTGTAGGGGGTCGTGCTGGGGGTGGTGTTTCAGGGTTTAGGGCAGTGCAGTGGTGTTCGGGCAGTGTAGGGGGTCGTGCTGGGGGTGGTGTTTCAGGGTTTAGGGCAGTGGTGTTCGGGCAGTGTAGGGGGTCTTGCTGGGGGTGGTGTTTCAGGGTTTAGGGCAGTGCAGTGGTGTTCGGGCAGTATAGGGGGTCGTGAAGGGGGTGGTGTTTCAGGGTTTAGGGCAGTGCAGTGGTGATCGGGCAGTGTAGGGGGTCGTGCTGGGGGTGGTGTTTCAGGGTTTAGGGCAGTGCAGTGGTGTTCGAACAGTGTAGGGGGTCGTGCAGGGGCTGGTGTTTCAAGGTTTAGGGCAGTGCAGTGGTGTTCGGGCAGTGTAGGGGGTCGTTCTGGGGGTAGTGTTTTAGGGTTTAGGGTAGTGCAGTGGTGCTTGTGTAGTGTAGGGGGTCATGCTGGGGGTAGTGTTTTAGGGTTTAGGGTAGTGCAGTGGTGTTTGTGTAGTGTAGGGGGTCATGTTTTAGGGTAGTGCAGTGGTGTTTGGGTAGTGTAGGGGGTCGTGCTGGGGGTATTGTTTTAGGATTTAGGTTAGTGCAGTGGTGTTTGGGTAGTGTAGGGGATCGTGCTGGGGGTTGTGTTTTAGGGTTTAGGGTAGTGCAGTGGTGTTTGTGTAGTGTAGGGGGTCATGCTGGGGGTAGTGTTTTAGGGTTTAGGATAGTGCAGTGGTGCTTGTGTAGTGTAGGGAGTCGTGCTGGGGTAGTGTTTTAGGGTTTAGAGTAGTGCAGTAGTGTTTTTGTAGTGTAGGGGGTCATGTTTTAAGATGCAACGCTCCAATACCTGACCAGTCTGCACTACATAAAACTGCAAAAAAACTAAAAATAAAAAGTGTTTTGCACACTTTTGTCATTGGGCTATATGTGGGCTACATCTGGGTAATATTTGTGCTACATTTGGGCTCTTTTTTCTCTGGTGGCCATCTTGGAAGACTTCTTTGTTATGAAGTTTCCTAATTTCCTCATTTACTGCAGTCTCCTCAGTAGGAAATGCTTTCAGTTTTTTACTTTGATTCCATCAAGAAGGCATTCAGATGTGTCTCACATTTGCCATAAATTCAGAATGTTAGCACTCTAGTTGCTCATTAGATCACTGTACTAAAGCTACTGCTCACCAGGGAGTTAAGTGGAAGTCTGCTGCTGGTATTGAAAGTGATTGTTTCAGTCTGCATGTCAGAATTTTCTAATGAAATAGAAGAGGATTTGAGATCTCACTTAAAACATGCCCTCATTTTTCTCTCTGCAGCACTAACCATAATTTCTATTTAAAAAAGAACCCCTCATTTTGTTCCTTTTTAAATTAAATGTTTTAAGTATTAACGGTTTATTCCAATCAAGATGGCTTCCGGTGTGCCATACTTTTGTCATAAGTAAGGCTGTTAGCGCTCTAGTTGTTCTTTAGAACACTCTGGGAAGCTGCAGTAGAATACAAAGGCATCAACTGGCAGGCTGCTCCTGTTGAAATATAACAGGAAGATATTTGAGATCACACTTGAAACATGTCCTAATTTTTCTTTCTACAGCACTACCCATAATTTTTATGACAAAATTAACCCCATCATTTTGTTCCTTTTTAAATTAAATGTTTTAAGTGTTACCAGTTTATTCCAATCAAGATGGCTTCAGGTGTGCCATACTTTTGTCATAAGTAAGGCTGTTAGCACTCTAGTTGTTCTTTAGAACACTCTGGGAAGCTGCAGTAGAACACAAAGGCATCAACTGACAGGCTGCTCCTGTTGAAATATAACAGGAAGATATTTGAGATCTCACTTGAAACATGTCCTAATTTTTCTTTCTATAGCACTAACCATAATTTCTATGACAAAATGAACCCCATCATTTTGTTCCTTTTTAAATTAAATGTTTTAAGTGTTACCAGTTTATTCCAATCAAGATGGCTTCAGGTGTGCCATACTTTTGTCATAAGTAAGGCTGTTAGCACTCTAGTTGTTCTTTAGAACACTCTGGGAAGCTGCAGTAGAACACAAAGGAATCAACTGACAGTCTCTGCCCTTGTTGGATGTACATGTTTTACTGAGAATGTCAGACTTCATTCTCACATGACTGAGAAAGATAATGTGAATTTACAGAAAATATGCTCTCATTTTAGCTTCTGGAGCACCTTCCAAAACTGTATGGGACAAGCATGTGAAAATAGTTTTCTCTCAAACATGATTCATGATATCCCAGCAGAAGGTTTTTCACAGGGTAAAATCACCTTAGAACACACCACAATTCCTGAAATTAGTATGGTACCATCACCAAATGAATTCTAATGTAACTAAAGTCTGTTATCACCCTTAATAGTTCTCCTTTTGGTAACCCTCAAAATCTTTGATTCACTACAAGGCATTTCAATGGGGTACTATCATGTATATTGGTCTCAAGATGGCTGCCAGCAATTCCAGGATGAAGTGCTGACAGCCAATCAGATCTCACGATGACATGTGTGGTTAGGCTCCGCCCAGATATATATGTGTATTTACTTTTGATTTTCTCAGCAACTACTGAACGGATTTACACCATTTAACAAAAGGGTTCTTTCTGAACCAAGAACTACCTCTTTGCCAAATTTGGTGTAATTCCGTTCAGCAGTTCGAGCTGTAGCCTTGCATAAAGTTTCCTATGGGAAATTGATTTTTGACTCTTATTGTTTTAATTTCTCCGCAACTACTGAACGGATTTACACCATTTAACAAAAAGGGTTCTTTCTGAACCAAGAACTACCTCTTTGCCAAATTTGGTGTAATTCCGTTCAGCAGTTCAGAGCTGTAGCCGTGTCTAAAGTTTCCTATGGGAAAATGAATGGGGAAAACACGTTTTGGGACCCCCCTTTTTTCTCGGCCCCCGCTTGATGAATCACCCCGAGACTTTCAGGCAAGGAGCGGACCGGAGCGGGCCATAAAGTTTGAAAATTTCGCGAAGATTCGTCAACCGGCAAGAGAGTTATTTCAAATAGAATGTCGCGGATTTCCTATGGAAAATAGGTCCTAACTATAACTATCTACTGGCGACCGCCAGTAGATAATATATATATATATATATATATATTTCAACAAACCTCCAAGCTTTTAGAGATGCCCTCCGCAAAGGATTGTTCAGCAGAACCTTTTATTCCGGAAGCGATTACATACACCCAATCAGTTTAAATCCCTGACGCGTTTCGGTGCTGCAGGCACCTTAATCATAGGGCGGGCAAGTCGGAAACACAGTACTGGACTGCCACATCTTTTACCCTTTAGCACTTGCTCTCCGTTGAACAGCATGCTGGGAGTAGAAGTCCCGATTCTTCCCCTTTGGTGGGGTCCGTTTTCCGACAAAGATTTCACATGCCAATATTCAAATAATTTTTCACAGCCCTCCAGTGGGCCTCAGGTCCAAGTAATCGCTCCCCCAATTATGGAATCCTTCGCGCTGGAAGACGACTGCAAACTGTTTACAGTCTCACAGACCTCCTTCGGTAACAACAGCGGTGCAACCTCCCACGGCTGGAGCAGCCGTGCATTAGTATTTCAACAAACCTCCAAGCTTTTAGAGATGCACTCCGCAAAGGATTGTTCAGCAGAACCTTTTATTCCGGAAGCGATTACATACACCCAATCAGTTGAAATCCCTGAGGCGTTTCGGTGCCGCAGGCACCTTAATCATAGGGCGGGCAAGTCGGAAACACAGTACTGGACTGCCACATCTTTTACCCTTTAGCACTTGCTCTCCGGTGAACAGCATGCTGGGAGTAGAAGTCCCGATTCTTCCCCTTTGGTGGGGTCCGTTTTCCAACAAAGATTTCACATGCCAATATTCAAATAATTTTTCACAGCCCTCCAGTGGGCCTCAGGTCCAAGTAATCGCTCCCCCAATTATGGAATCCTTTGCGCTGGAAGACAACTGCAAACAGCCTGGGCTCTTTTGGACATTCACTATCTGTGGCAGTGCAGAATCATGAGAACCTTGGGAGCACGCAAATTGAACAGCGCAGAGCGCAGGTACTAAACCCAAAAAAGTATTTTACAAACGAAATGCACTGCACTCTCAACTGACGTTATTTTTCCCTTTTGGTGCACTATGGGTAACAAAGGATTTTGGACTTCAGTGTTCAGAGGTACTTTACCTTTAAACTTTGACCACTTGGCAATACTACCCATCCCCCAATGATTAAGGCTAATCAGCCGAAACGCGTCTGGAAGTGATTGAAATCTGCCGCCCTGTGTCAAATAAAGAGCCCTGTTTTCTCGGATGTCGAGCCTTGGCAATTCATTTGTGCTGTTGTGTCAGAAGCAGGTTGCTCCGTTCCTGCATCGCCGAGGCCGCCCTGTCAGGGTCGGTGGCCCCTTAGCACGGAGAAAGCTTGTGTGGATATATATATATATATATATAATTATCACGTTCCCAAATCGTTCGCACTCCGACGACAAACAAAGGGTACGGACTCCACTTCTGTGGAAAACTTCTGTTTTATTTCAAAACCGCTCCAGCTGTCATGACGTGTTTCGGTCACTGCCGTGACCTTGATCACATAAGGTAGCACCATTAGTGCAGAGTTTAAAACCATAATACTTCCGATCACATGGTGTATGACATCAGTCAACATGAAAAACATACTATATACACATCATTTTTTAAGCAAATTTCATCAGGTGTTGTTTGTGCTGAAAAACTGTGCAATACTATATATTGTTTTAGCTGTTTAAAACAAGTATGCAGATATTTACAATTATATGGATTTTTTTCACTTTTATGGATTTTTTTCATGGATTTTTTTCACTCTTTTGAGTCGAGCAGGCATATGTTAAAATCTAACCTCATTGACCAAATAGACCTAAAATATACATATTCAAGCCTCAATCAAACAGACAATGCGATCATGGTATGGAAGAGACCAGAAATTGTTTAAAAACTCTAAAAATAAGTCTAAAAACAATTTGGAACGTATGATGTGTCCCAGAAACATGGGGACTCCTAGTCAATGTCTGCATAATGCTTTTTGATACAGTGTCACCCAATGTTAATTCCATCCCCAATCCTTAATCATATTGTCATATATTTGGTTTATTTTTTCTTCTTACATTATGCCACTCATCTATGTTGTTTCTCACTGCTTAAATGCTTTTCGCAACTCATTGCTTATTCCATATCTACATGTTGTTTTCTTAAAAACACATTACAACCTAAGCGTATATAAAGTGTTGGTGTATAAAATCAACCATAAAGTGCTCAGTGCATAAATAAATATATCAAAAACTTATCTATCATCAGATTTCTGACTGAAAACTCATATATCCATCTAAACTCAGTGGATAAAAGTCATATGAGATATATATAAGGCAGCTCTATTATCTGTCTGTCAAAGAATTATTGAATATTGGACTAGGGACTAATCATATCAGATCTTAAATTTAGCGCTGAAATGGTACATGAAATCTGTACAAGAAAATGTGAGCGGGCAGGTCTTCTTAATAACAGCTATTCTGATGTGCAGAATTATAGATTAAAGATTTAAAGATTTGGAGATGCATAGGCGATGAAGTATGTCAATTTCTCCATTAGTCTTTCTTTTTGTGCAAATATGCATGAATAAATAAATAAATGCAACTATGCACACAATCAGAAATTAGGTGTCACTTCAAGAACATAGAGGGATATCAATAATAATAACAGTATCAACAATAAAACACGCTCTCAAATAAAACATGCCTTAAAATTGTCCAAATATACTGTAAAATCCCACCCAATATTTTAAAATAATTCACAATAAGTTTGTAAAAGTGAGGGATGTAACATGAATCGGCCTCATATTCATACTTGTTGCATTACGACTCAATGACATTGCCCTCACTATTAAGGATTTTAACAGATTTTTACAGTACAAGTTAGTGAGAAATCATAAACAATTATACATTTCATCACTGTTGTTCAGACCATTAGGGGCCTTGGAATCTAATTCTATAATCATACGTGATATATATATATCCATCCATCAAGTTTGCTCCTTGTGAAAAAAGCCACCCAGGTGAGTTGCGCCCCTCACGGTAAATGCAGCAGGAAGGGCGGCACGCGTTACCCAAAGTTCTTGCCAAATGAGTTTCAGGCTACACGCCCTTTCTCAATGGCAGGCAAAAGAGTTCACACAAAGATGTCACATTGCTGTGAAGGATTGTGGCACAGTAACCCACCAACTGTGGTTTTAATATGAGCAATTTTATTTGAGTAGCACACGGAGCCCACTGGGGTAATACATATAGACACTACAAGTACCATGATGCCCGGAGGCCTGTAGGCGGGGCTTATTGAAAATAAAAATGGTGTCTGCAACATCTTTGTGTGAACTCTTTTGCCTGCCATTGAGAAAGGGCGTGTAGCTTGAAACGTGTTTGGCAAGAACTTTGAGTAACGCGTGCCGCCCTTCCGGCTGCATTTACCGTGAGGGGCGCAACTCACCTGGGTTGCTTTTTTCACAAGGAGCAAACTTGATGGATGGATATATATATATATATATATATATATATATATATATATATATATATATATATATATATATATATATACACTTACATTGTCTGAAAGAACCGAGCTACCTATATTTGCACCCCGCCTTGCACTGCAAATGACCTCACATATTAGATTACTGATGACATCTCAAATTAGTGACATCCAGCAAGCAATTGTCTGCCAAATTTTAAACTCTCCTTAAATTCTTACAGAAAGGTGTCAGTCACAGCGTTGGATATCTCAGGTAGGGTTTTTTCTAGGCTTTGTTGGAACTAACGGAATTTAACTCAGTGGAATTCTGCCAAGTTACAAAAAAACTATGCGAGATTCCGTTGAATTCTGCAAATGGGCAGAAATAGGCACGTTGCACGGCTTGTGCTGTGATTTAGTGCTGGGAGCTAGTTCCACACTGAAAAATCTGTCCGAACAGCACCACACAGCACGCCAGATGGCACAGCTTCTTGAGTTGATTTTGCTGCTGCTCAAGTAGATTTTCTACTCCAGCGTCAGCTTTCTGACTGTGAATGATCGTGACCTTCTACGGCTGCCTGCTTGGTGCCCTCCAAGTTACTGAAAATCATGCTAGGTGATGCCAAATATCGCTCACCAACTTGCTGTTTGCAAGCCATGCATGAGAAAAAAACTCTGCAACGCGACAGTTGGCGGAATTTGGCCAGAACTCTGTATTACAAGTGTAATGCAGAGTAGCCAAAACTCCACTAACTCCGTCGGCGGAGCAGAATATATTTCCCACCAATATGTTTTTCATCCATGGCCATGACTTTTACCATTGGCAGAAAAACAAAGACATCTTCTAGATCGATCTCTTACCCATATTTTCCTGACCAAAATAACCTATGTGTAGTCAAGTGCTTGAATATGATGCACACTCCAGTCGGTACAGACCATATAAAGCCAACTAACTTTTGATCTTATTCACAAACCCATTTGCTCCGGTGATAACAGCCACTTTGTCAAGGTGGGTTAAATGGATCGTGTCAGAAGCAGTTCTAGAAACCTCCATTTCGTAATGAACTGTAGTAGAGGAGTAGTGACTGAGAAATCCATTATGGCTGATATTCAGCTGGAAGGTATCTTGAAATGCTCAGATTGGTCTTCTGAGTCTGACGTCAAGCATTTTTACTTCAAGTCTGTTTCAAACATAGCAAACCTAGTTATAAGTAACCTTTAAACAGGCATAATCCTTGCTTCCAGTCCTGACATAGAATGTAAACTATCCTAGTTTTCACGTCGGAAAGATTTCAATTCTATTGAGGACACAGAGGCAAGGATTATCCCTTCCGTGAGTTTGGCGCTGGGTAAGCTTGCTTCGGGCACATACCCACCCATGATTTAGAGTTACAGATGGCATAAATTTCATTAGAAGGAACTTGAGTATGTAATATTTTATTTAATGCTTTGGTGTTGATCTTGTCAAGTTGGCCTATCAGATGGTAATAAACGCATTTTGTAGCAGGACTGGATAACAAGCAAAAGTTAATTGTTTGTCACTTCTCTTGACTGCTGAGCAGCTAGAAGTTGGATGGGCGAAGGTTATCTCCATGTAAATCTACATACACTGCTTGGCTGTTGCTCTCTGATGTTTTCAGATTCATGGATTATGTAGCTTTGTTCAAATACTTTATTATTATCACTATTTAAATGGCAGCTGAGTATGCAAATTGAAGAAAAGAAGGCTTAATCCTCCGCTCTGATCCTGACATAAAATTAAATGACAGACTGCTGCTGGTATTGAAAGCACGTTGCTTCAGTCTGCATGTCAGAATGTTTTACTGACATGGAGGAGAAAGATATTTGAGAACTCACAGAAAAGGATGTGTTCTCATTTTAGCTTTCCAGAGTACTAACCATAATTTCTATGACATGAGCCCTCTCATTTGTTCATTTCTAAAGGAAATGCATTACGTTTTACAGCTTATATTCCATCAAGATGGCTTCATATGTGCCTTGGTTATGTCATAAATGTAGACTATCTGAAAGAGACTATTAGTTACAGATTTCTTACCTTAGAATTACCCCCAGGCGTCAGACTGGATCCAGAGAATTTTTCTTCAGCAGTACCCCTGCATGTCGGTAGGTGGCGTTGATCGACTCCGCGTCCGTCATCGGCGTCGTGGTCGCCGGGATGACGTTGTGGTGCCTACTTAGACGCCGCCCCTGTGCGCTGACATCAGTTCTTTCTTTTTCCGCGCCAGCCTAGCATAGATCCGGAGAGAGCTTGACACTTAGTCATTTTTTGATGAAACTTTTTTTCGATGTTTGTCAACCTCTTTTTTCGAGTCCTCGACTCCTGGTGCGCGAGGGATTTCCCATCGTCGGACCACCTTCAAGCCTTGTGACTCCTGTCACAAGCTGATGTCCGTGACGGACCCGCACCTCGTGTGCCTCTGGTGCCTGGAGCGCGACCACGACCCAAAGTCATGCTCCGACTGTCGGGCCATGAATCCGAAGTCTTTGCAGGAGCAGTCCCAAAAACTTTTGGAGGCCCGACAGTCGGCTCTGCGTCGCTCCCGGTCACGCTCGAGGGTAAGGTCTCGAGACGGGTCGCGGAGTCACCACACCTCGTCCAAGTCTTCGCACTCTTCGGGTAAGTCGAAGCACAAGAAGAAGGCGAAGAAACACCGCCACTCTTCGCCTTCTCCCTGTCGGTCGGCTGACGAGACGTGGACCCAGAGCGCGGTCGCTCTAAGGCTCCATCTCCGGTGCCTGATTCAGGGACGACTCCGTGCCTCCCTCCTTTTCTGGGAGCCGGGGTGTCCCCTGGCCAGCTTCATATGTTCTACGAAGCCCTCCACCATATCTTTGGGCAGCCCGACTCCGTTGGCGCGCCTTCGGGCCCCACAGAGTTGGTTGGGGGCCGTGGGCCTTTGATGCTGGCGGCTCTGGCCCTGGCGCCGGAGGGCCCCCGTGGATCCAGGCCTGGATCCGGATCGACACCGGTCGACCTTACTCGACCTTCCCCAGCACCGATACAGGCGACGACGCCCCTGCGCCGGGCGTGCCCCCAGCCGACGCCGTCCCCGTCCTTATCCCTGAGATTGAACCAGAGCCGGACTGACGTTGGCTGACGTTGAATCTGATGCCGGAGGGTACTTTTGTTCCCTTGTTCATACCAGGTGTTCCCTATCACCCTGAGGATGGTGATGAGGACTGGACCCTTTGACAGACCAGCTGGTCGACCCGGACTGGAGAGAGGAATTGGGTGACGCCAGTGGTCTGGACACCTCCCCAGACCTTGGCATGCTTTCTCCCCCTACTGTGGCTACAGAGGAGCGAGCGTCCTGTGCAGTGGTGGTGGGTAGGGCAGCCGAGGCCTTGGGCCTGCAGCTCCCTACAGTGGCAGTCAGGACTAACCTCCTGACAGAGGTGCTTCAACCGGCAGAAACTTCCTCTGAACCCCTCTTGCCCTACAATGAAGCCCTCACGAACGTCCTTCTGGGCACTTGGTCCAAGCCCAGCACAGAGGCTCCCGTGGAACGGACAATTGCCCCTGCCCGGCTCCAGGCGATCCCATTTTCCTCACCCAACACCCTTCCCTGAGAGCTTGGTGGTCCAAGTTTCTTCTTCCAAGGGCGCATTCCCTTCTGCACCCCCGGACAGGGAATCCAGGAGGCTGGACCATCTTGGGAAGCGCATATTCTCTTCCTCCAGCTTGGCACTGCGGTCCGTGAATACCGCATGCCGCTTGGGCCGTTACACCCATACAGCCTGGGATACGGTTGCGCAGGTGCTTCCTCATTGCCCGGAGGAGGCCCAGGCCATTCTCTCCCAGGCAGTGGCGGATGGGAAGACGCAGCCAAATTCACAATCAGATGTTGACTGGATACCACCGACTCACTAGGCAGAACGATTGCCACTTTGGTAGCCCTTCGGCGCTCTGCCTGGTTGAGGACGTCTGGTTTTTCGTGGGGTGTTCAAGCAAACTTGCTGGACTTGCCCTTCGATGGAGCGCTTCAAGGATTCTCAGGCTACGGCCAGATCCTTTGGCCTCGCAGTGTCCTCTCGTCCACCACAGTCTGCCTGTCGCCCCTTTCCTGGCTACGGAAGGGGCACCCCACCATGTCCGGCCCAGTCCAGTCACCAGCCTACGCAAGCTTCCCAGCCTCTGCGTGGCCGCGGATGTGGGACCCAGCGACGCAGGTCTGGGAACCAGCGGACGGGCCAGGCCACCCTCTACCCCCCTGCAGCAGCCTCCAAACCCTCCTAGTCTGACTTTTCAGGCCCATCAGCAGCCAGTGGGTGGCAGGATTCGCCATCACCTCCCCCACTGGCAATCTATCATGTCAGACAGGTGGGTTTTGCAGATAGTCCGAAGGGGCTACTCCCTCCCCTTCAAGGCTACCCCTCCTTCCATGCCACCGTCTTTCGATCGCATGTCGGAGTATCATTTGGCGCTTCTCCACCAGGAAGTCTCAGCTCTCTTGGCCAAGGGAGCTATCGAGAGGGTCCTGCACCAGAAGTAGGTCGTGGTCGCTATTCCCGCTACTTTCTGGTGCCCAAGAAGGACAAAGGCCTGCATCCTATCCTGGACCTCAGGGCCCTCAACCGCTTCCTTCGGAAGGAGAAGTTCAAAATTCTAACCGTGGCTCAGGTTCTATCTGCTTTCGACCCTGGAGTCTGGATGGTGGCGTTGGATTTGCCGAACGCCTATTTTCACATTCCTCTCCTGCCAGCCCACAGACTTTACCTATGGTTCACGGTAAGCCACGAGCATTTTGCTCCCCTTTGGCTTTACCAGTGCCCCTCGGGTGTTCATGAAAGTGTTGGCGGTGGTCGCTGCTCATCTGCGCAGATCAGGGGTTCCCGTCTTCCCCTATCTCGACGACTGGCTGTTAAAGGCGGGCTCACCCCAGGCTGTCGTCTCCCACCTCCGGACTACGGCGGACCTCCTGCAATCACTGGGGTTCACTATCAACATGCTGAATTCACACCTGACTCCCTCTCAGTTGCTTCCTTTCATCAGAGCTGTTCTGGACACAGTGCAGTTTCGGGCTTATCCTCCTGAACAGCGAATCTGGGATATTCTGGCTATGATACTGATGTTTCAGCCTCTATCCAGGTTTTCGGTGAGAACAACTCTGAGGCTGCTGGGCCTCATGGCCTCCTGCATCCTGCTGGTGGATCATGCCAGGTGGCGTATGCGGGCTCTGCAGTGGGACCTGAAGTAACAGTGGGCGCAGCACCAGGGGAATCTTTCCGACTACGTCCAGATCTCTGGGAGAACTGCGCAACAACTGCAGTGGTGGCTAACGAACCAGGATTGGGTCAGAGGCAGATACCTCTCTCTTCCCCAACCAGACCTCATGATGGTGACCGATGCATCACTCCTGGGATGGGGCGGCCACCTGGAAGTGGCGGAAATCAGAGGAGTCTGGTCTCCGTCAGAGTTCGAGCTCCAATCAACCTGTTGGAGCTCGGGCGATCCGCTTGGCACTGAAGGCACTCCTTCCCTCCCTCAAGGGAAGGCAGTGCAGGTGTTCACAGACAACACCACCACCATGTGGACCCTTTGTCAAGAGGCTCTTCACCTTTGGACATGGCTGGAACATCAGGGCATTTCCCTGGTGGCTCAACACCTGGCAGTTCTCTGAACGCCAGGGCGGACAAACTCAGCCATCGGTACCTGGTGGATCACAAATGGCATCTTCACTCGGAGGTGGTGCAAGGTCTCTTTCAGCAGTGGGGAGAGCCTTGGTTAGATCTGTTTGCCACCAAAGAGAACGCGCAATGTCAGCAGTTTTGCGCGTTGGAGTTTCCAAGGCGGCACTCGCTCGGCGATGCTTTTTGTCGTGAGTGGAGTTGCGGCCTCCTATATGCCTTTCCGCCTGTACCAGTTCTGCCCCGAGCGTGGAAGAAGATCAAGCGCGACCGGGCCCAAGTCATTCTTGTGGCGCACGACTGGGCACGAAGAGTCTGGTACCCCGAGCTCCTGAGCATGGCTATCGATTCTCTGATCAGACTGTTCCTTCGGGAGTATCTTCTGTCGCAGCAGCAGGGGACGGTCCTCCACCCGAACCTGTCCAGCCTCCACCTCCTTGCGTGGATATTGAGCGACGACAGTTGACATCTTTTGACCTTCCTCCCGAAGTCTGTAATGTCATCTTGCAGCCAGGCATCCCTCCACTAAGACGGTGTATGCCTGTCGATGGAACAAGTTTGTGGCTTGGTGGGCAACAAAGGCTGTGGATCCCCTTTCTGCCCCTCTTTCTGATGTTCTTTTGTTCCTTCTCTCTTTGGCCCAGCAGGGCTCTGCTCTGGGCACTCTTAAAGCCTACCTGGCAGCCATCTCTGCTTTTCTTCGGCTACCAGATCAGCTCTCCTTGTTCAAGTCCCCTATTGTAAGTCGGCTCTTTAAAGGCATTATTCATCTCTTTCCTCCCTCTCCTTTCATAATGCCTCAATGGGACTTGAACCTTGTTTTGACTTATCTTATGTGCGCTCCCTTTGAGCCCCTTCACAACTGCCCTCTTAGGCTTCTTACCTTGAAAACTGCTCTTCTTGTTCCCATCACCTCTGCTCGCGAGTGAGTGAGCTTCAAGCTCTTTCTTCTGAGCCCTCTTTCTTCTTGGTGCATCCGGACAAAGTGGTGCTTCAAACGAGACCCTTGTTCCTACCTAAAATTGTCACTCCTTTTCACATCAGACAGACTATCACTCTGCCCACCTTTTTCCAAACGTGAGCTGTCTTTCTACCTTGACCGCACGAAGGATTTCCGGGTGGACAATCAATTCTTTGTTGGCTATGTGGGTGGCAAGAAAGGTCGGGCTGTTCAAAAGCGTACCATTTCTAGATGGGTCATCCTTTGTATAAAGATTTGTTACGCTTTAGCTAAAAAAGAAACTCCAGTGGGGCTGCGAGCTCATTCTACTAGAGCTACGGCAGCAACTACTGCTTTGTCATGTGGAGTCCCACTCATTAACATATGCCAGGCGGCCACGTGGACTTCTATGCACACGTTCACCAGACATTACTGTCTGGATAGTCAAGTCCGGAGGGATGGCTACTTTGCACGTTCTGTCCTCCAGGACTTTCTTGTGTGAACTTGGTTCGTGGACCCTCCTCCGGGGTTGGTATTGCTGGGGTATCTATCCTAAGGTAAGGAATCTATAACTAATAGTCTCTTTCAGATGAACAAGTTACTTACCTTTGGTAACGATGTATCTGTAAGAGACATATATTAGTAATAAATTCCTTACCGCACTGCCCATCCTCACCGCTCTGCGAACTGACTTCTAGGGATAGGGACTCCCTTGCAGGGCCCTAGTGTGGCGCACCAGTGGTCAGTGTCTTTCATGGCTCTGCGCTTCTGCCGTGTAAAGTCATGTCAGAACTGACGTCGGCGCACAGGGGCGGCGTCTAAGTAGGCACCGCGACGTAATCCCGGTGACCACAACGCCGACAACGGACGCAGAGTCGATTGACGCCACCTACCGACGCGAAGGGGTACTGCTGAAGAAAAATTCTTCGGATGCAGTCTGACGCCTGGGGGTAATTCTAAGGTAAGGAATCTATGAGTAATATATGTCTCTTACAGATACATCGTTACCGGAGTGGTGTGGTGTGGTGAAGTCACAGTGAAACACTGGGAATCAACTGAAAGAGAAAAACGAAAGAGAGGGAGGTAGAGAGAGGTAGAGATATAGAGAGTTGAAGAGATAAGCGATGGGTCAATGATGTACATGCTGTGACTTTTTTTCTTTTCCCCCTCTGACTGTCTCTGATATCTACATTTTCCAACTTAACAGAGTGTCTAGCTCTTTGAAGAGCATTGAGCATTCACTATTGCAATACATATTTGCTTCTCTGTGGGTAAAAGAGCTCTGCTGGCTGATGCATCTGCTACCAGGGAGCTGCCAGGAAGCAGACTAAAGTTGTAAGTTTGAATCCTGATGGGACCACTTCAGACTTCAAAGGCTACTGCATTGCCGAATAATAACATCTCTCATTTGATGTGCAACTAGAGAGCAAGTCTGTGAAAGCGAACTCTATAGAAAAAAAAACAATGTGTTATTAGTAAGCAGAACTCATGACCCGAAAATATCTGAACAAATTTAAATTTAGCCTAGGTTTGGACAATACATTGCCCTTGTTATTTTCCCCATTTAGAATTCACCACAGACTCTTAGCCCTAAACCAATGCTAGGTAGAAAGTCACCAGTACTACACCCAATAGGACAATTGTTTTGTGAAAGTATTATGGACAAGATAGTTACGTCAGACAGTATTCCTGTATGTGATATTCTGACATACATCCATCGGAGTGGTGCCAAAGCTGGACGATCATGGTTACATAGCTGTGCCAAGAGGGCAATGGTTAAACATGTTTTGTGATCAAAAGGCATCAGTAGACTTGCATAAAAAACAACATAAGAAAGTCATAAAAATAATACATGGTGAAGAGAGAGGGATGGAGGGAAGTAAAATGGTTAGATCTAAGATGGTCTAAAGTGCAATTGAAGTCTTCATTAATGCCAGGCAGTTGCAGAAGATATGAATGAGAGGGTGCAGCGCCAATCCTCTGAGAGAGTGGAGCATTTGATTTCTTTTGTTAATTGTTCCTCAGAAGTTATAGACAATTGTATGCATTGATCGTTCATTAGGAGGTTTGTATGTCAGAATACCATGTGGGTGGCAGGAGATTGCGCACGCTAAACAGTAAACTGTGTAAGTCAGTAAGTCCGTTTTTTATATAGCGCAGCTACTCACCCTTACGGGTCTCAAGGCGCTGGGGGCCGGAGTGGAAATTAAGTGAGCTATTGCCCAGAGTCACATGGTGCTGAGCTGAGCTGCCGCCTGAGCCGGGGATCGAACCGTGAACCCTGTGCTCCAAAGTCAGCTGCCCTGGCCGCTGCACCACACCTCTCCACTTTATTGTCCGCATTTTAAACTTATAGAGTTATTTGCACAATTGGATCTTCGGCACTGAATTTTATAAATCTGATTTTAACTTGAAATACCTGGAATTTTCATGGGCTGTTACAAGTGGGCTTCCTGCTCGACCCCCGCGGCACCCGGATGTTAAACCGGACCGCATTGCACAGGGGTTGACGCTCTAGCTTTTCTTCTCTCCTCCTCTACTATTTAAATCGCGCTGGAGCGACCGCGCAGCGTGTGGGTGGCAGGAGATTGCGCACGCTAAACAGTAAACTGTGTGAGATTATTGACCGCATTTTAAATTTATAGCGTTATTTGCACAATTGGATCTTCCGCACTGAATTTTATAAATCTGATTTTAACTTGAAATACCTGGAATTTTCATGGGCTTTTACAAGTGGGCTTCCTGCTCGACCCCCTCGGCACCCGGATGTTAAATGGGACCGCATTGCACAGGGGTTGACGCTCTAGCTTTTCTTCTCTCCTCCTCTACTATTTAAATCGCGCTGGAGCGTCCGCGCAGCGGGCGCGCCGCTGGCGCGCCGAACGCGTGCCAAAGGAAAGCCTGTCTGCGCCCGGAGCGCGACCAGCGCCAGAACCCCTGGTCGAATAACGTCCCAAACATACGGTAGGGAACAATTGCTTGATTTGGGAAGAGGTACATGCAACCCACATAATATATCTCCGCAAAATCCACAAAGGAAAGAGGCCCTTTGCTCTAACTGCCCCTTTTGGATCCACCCTGACCCCTATAACTATTCTAGGCTCACTAATAGGACAGGGAAAGGGTTAGAAACTAGAAAGCCTGTGGTTCATAGAGACAGAGAAAGGGGGCGTAGGGACAATAACATAAATGGGCCTACTAGAGTTCTAAAGGCAACACAAAAGGCGTATGTTGAGTGTCTTCTGCTAAATACCCGTTCTGTGGTAAAACATAAATACCAACTGGAAGATCTAATTCAATTTTCCACCCCAGATATAGTCTTTGTGACTGAAACTTGGACAGACAGTACATCATGTCCTGACTGGAATATTGCTTTACCAACAGGCTACGCTGTCCTCTCACAAGATAGGGAGAAAGGTAAAGGGGGGGGGGCAGGGCATAGCAATTATTTATCGAGAGTATTTAAATGTACGGGTAGAAGTCATCTCTACTCTACCTGTGGAAGCAATGCACTTTTGTGTAAAGCTAAACAATCTCACGACCTTTCAGGGGATACTAATATACCACCCACCCGGGCCCAAAGCGACATTCTCCCAATCACTTTTGACGCTTATGGAGTCATATACTGATCCTCACTCCCTTACAATCCTGGGTGATTTTAATTATCATCTAGAACTAAAAACGACTCGGACACAATTAGATTGCTAGATAATCTTGAGGCTTTTAACTTAAATCAACTCATAACTGAATCCACCCACCAGGCGGGACACACGTGAGATGGCATTTTTACTAACAATACTGATATTAATCTAACTAAGATAGTAGCCCTGCCGTGGACAGATCATAAGGCTGTTCATTTCAACATTAAAGTTACTCAGCCATACCATCATACACAGACTAAGCCATCCAAGGTACAAATTAGGCGCTGGAATAAAGTTAAAGGCAGTGACCTAGAGTCGGCCCTTGATCACTTCCCTGCCCCGTTACAAAAGGACAATAATGAAGCAGCCATGCAGTTCAACGGCTGGCTATTGGCAGCGGCTGAGTGTGTTGCACCTAAAAAATTGGTGACGGTAAGAGAGCTAAGATATCGTCACCTTGGTACACCCCAGAGCTTAAGTGCCTAAAAGTAAATTGTAGAAGAGCTGAGCGTTTCTGGAGACAAGATTATAGTAATCAAATGAAATCAATGTATAACCTTGCTATCCAACAATATAAGGAGGCAATTATTGCCGCAAAAAGCTCTTTTACAACGAAAATAAAGGAGGCAGGAAACTCTACCAAGGAACTATTTAAATCCGTTAATCTGCTGGCCAAACCGCAACAAGAAAATGCGTTTAAACCTGATCAAGCTATGTGTAACATACTCGCCTCTATTTTTCCAGGATAAGGTGCAAGGAATTTACAACGGCCTCCTGAGCTCTCCAGGGTCTCAGGATAAAAAAGAGCAACCGATATGTCCAATTCAGTGTAGACTATCCTGTTTCCAGACAGTTTCAAATGATGAAGTACAAAAACTTCTTCTCTCAATAAAATCTGGCTCACCTACAGATCCCTGTCCCCCTACTATTATGCATTTGGCTGCCCAGAAGATCTGTAACAATCTTACACCTCTTATTAACCAAGTTCTGGAATCAGGCCACTATCCAGAAACTTGGAAAAAAGTATCTATTAGACCTCTTTTAAAAAAAAAAAACCTGGACCCAACCGACCCAGAAAATTATTGTCCCATTGCTGGCCTACCAATAGTGGCAAAAAATTTGGAAAAATCACTAAACACAGTGCTGACTGACTATTTAGACGCAAATAACCTATTGGATACAACACAGCATGGCTTTCGGTCATGCCATTCCACCGAATCAGCCCTGATCACCGCAACTAAAGAGATCCGCAGGGTGGTGGATGAGGGGGGGAGGGCGGTCCTCGTGCTCCTAGATCTGTCGGCCGCCTTTGACACCGTAAATCATGCGGTGTTAGTTCGGCGGCTGAGGGATGTGGGAGTGGAGGCTTCCGCCCTGGCCCTCTTATCCTCCTTCTTGGAGGCAAGGGAGCAGAGGCTGTTTTGAGATGGACTGCAATCGGATAGTTTCCAACTTCCATGCGGTGTCCCGCAGGGATCAGCCCTATCCCCGACAATGTTCAACATCTACGTCACCCCGTTGGCTAGACTTATCAGGAGGCATGGTTTTGCCCTGGTCTCTTATGCTGATGATTCTCAACTTGTCATCTCTATCACTAATCAGCCTGAGAACACAGCTACCAGGTTTCATGTTTGTCTCACCGAGATCATGACTTGGATGAACCATAGCTTCCTGAAAATTAACACCGACAAAACGGAGGTGATGGAGTTTGGTCCGGGCCGCCTTTTATGGAATAAGTCCTGGTGGCCAACCGAGGCTGGTGAATGCCCATGCCCTGTCCCCAAGGTCAAGAACCTTGGGGTCATCTTTGATGATCAATTGAATTTCTCTGCCCAGGTAAATAGTCTCCCCTCCTCCTGTTTTTTTCTACTAAAAACTTTCAGAATTTTTTTTCCATTCATTTCACAAGAGCTGCAAAAGACGATGATGGTAGCACTTTTCCTGTCCAAGTTGGACTATTGCAATGCCCTATTCTTGGGCATTCGCAAGTCCCAGATGAGAACAGTCAACTTCAGCTGGAATTAAATCGCTACATTGGCTTCCTGTCCAGCAGCGGGTGGAATTTAAGTCTCTGTACCTTGTGCATAAGGCACTTTACGGTGGCGGTGCTGAGGACATTAAAAGACTGTTCCCACCCTACATCCCCCCACGCGCTCTTAGATCTGCTAGTCTGGGTCTTATAAGGACCACTAAGACAAGACGGGCAAGATGGGGAGGCAGGGCGATATCACAGCGTGCTGCAAAGCTATGGAATAAAATGCCTACGGCCATGAAACTTCAACCCAATTTGCAGCTCTTTAGGAAGGGATTAAAAACATGGCTGTTTACTTCCGCATAAGTCCCCGGTTAACACAGTGCACTGATCTTGTCCACATACTCTAGCGCCAAGACGCCACGGCAATCGAGCGCTATATAAACATATAAACATAAACATAGAAATATCATCTGCCCTAAATATGTGTGCTACATCATTTACAAAAATATCTTCCCATTGTTTATAAACTCCAATGGGTCATCATTTTTGTGAACGATATTCTGGACACAATATCTATTGGAGGCGATATTCTGGCAAAGGTATTCTGGTACAATACCCATTAGGAGTTATGGACTTTCAAAGATTGCGTTTGTTGGTTTCTTGTTGTGAGTTACAGATTGTCCAAGGAAGTTTGTCTTCTCCTGCCGACTTCCACCTACCATCCAACTGAATGAAGCAGGTTTCTCTAACAGGTATTTTTCTCTCCTCCCGTTATCCCTAACCCCACGCCTCCACATGCACATGCTCTGAAGACAACCCATTATAGGCACCCATGTTGTAGAAAGCGAGATAGCCAATGCGCATGTGCAAGAGCCTGACTGAAGTACTTTCTTTCTAGGGCATTGACTACCTGTGCTATTTCAGTGCCAGGTACTCAATCCTGTTAATCACTATTTAAATTTCATTCCTTAGTCCTTGTCAGGCAATTGTGCGAGACTCTACCCTGTTTTAGTTAGTGAAATCAAGGCAACCCCTATCAGGAACTTCACCCTGTACCTTCATTAAAAGTGAACCTGACAGTTGATTTAATTTGACCCGCCGTTATCAAAACACAATTTTGCAAAGCCAATAGGGGTGGCTTTAATATACTAATACATGCAAACACATGCATGCATTAAAGCACGTTTGTTCATGCCTGTATTTCATGTGTTAGCTAAGCCTGGGCAGAGTTCGGGTAGCGGCGCTACGTGAAATCCCGCGAAGTTGTAAAAACACTCCACGAGCTACACGTAGTTCCGCGAGCATGCGGAGTTGGTTGCCCCACCCGTTCGCGATGCATTTTTGCCATTCAGGAACGCATATTGTGTGTTCGGGAACGCGTATTGTGTGCTCGGGGGGAAATATCGTGCAAACTTCACCTCGCGGCCATCTTGTTTTTCATATTTGCTATGGTTCTGGGTGTGTTTTTCTATCCTCCCTATATCTTTTCAATCCTTTATTTCTAAAACCTTTTTCTGATCTTTTTTATCTATTATCTATCCCTCTCTATTCCTGAGTGTATATTTTGCATTTTTTTCTACTTTTTGTGTGTTTTTAGTGCGTTTTTGACTGTTTTTCTATTGTTTGCTTTTTATTTTTTTACTTCCTTTCTTTACTTCCTATATTTTCTTTTCCGCCCCCGCCCCCTCCCTTAACCATGGCTAAGAACTTGAAGAAGAGTAGTAAGCAGGGAAAAAGGAGGAGCGAGAGCCGCGGCCGCCTTCCTTGCAGAAGGCGTCACCCGGAAGGGGTGCAGCCCCGGGCCTTATTTTCTGAGGTGGAGGTGGCCGCACAAGTTCTTTTTGTCCAGCGCCACCTCCCCTTAACCCTGGCAGCAGGCGGCAGGCCTGGGTCCGGGTACTGGCTCCGGGAGCATCACCGGCAGTGTGCGAGGGTGCACTGGGCAGTGTTTGCTGCTCTGGGGTCCGGCGCACCCATAACCAAATGACGCACTGGTGATCCGACATCCTGGACCGGGAGCAGGACCTGCTGGACCTGCTAGGTGTTGAGGTCCCAGGGCTTGGTGAGTAGCTGATTATATTACTATTGTGTTCTTCTGTTCTGTGTTATTGCGAATATTATTTTTTTCCCAAATAGCAAGAATGCTGCTGCTGCTTACATGCAGGTAACTTACGTTTAAAAATCTTATATTATGTGATTGTTATTCTTCTAGACAGGTGCTCGGCGCTACTAATTGTACTTGTTTGCAACTTTGTGCTCGCTTGTGCTGGTTATGTAAGAGAGGTTAGAGAATTTAAGTTAGGTAATGCAGATAGGAAAGACTCCAGTCCTTTCCTTTGTCCTGTCAGGCTGTCCTGTCACTAAGATAGTGGTAGTAGTTAGTTAGTTAGTTACTTAGTATTATTTGGTAATTTAGCGGCCTGCGTGACGCGTCCTCTCATGTGACTTCAGTCCTAATAGAACCTTTTCTAGTTCGTATAGTGAGTGAATAGCAACCAACCAATTTGGTGTATGCAATATGCATGCGTCCATCTATGCATTTCAGAAGACTAAATACAGACTTAGTGAATTGGCCCATCAAAGGGGTTTGAGACTGAGAGATGATTTCGAATGAGATCGAAACTTAGAAGCAAATATAATTTTTTTGCAATTCACTCCAAAGTCTTTGGAATAGGCGGAGCTAGGTAGGTTTAGGATTCAGGAATCGGAATGGAACTGTGGAATAATAAAGATAGGACGGTCTGCGACCGCGATACTTGTCTACTACTAGTCGATCTGATTTAGGATATGTCAATGTTATTGCAATTGCCGTTTCCTGTCTAAAAATCTTTTTGGAGCGATTATTTAATATTTATTTATTTAACACCAATCATTTTCTGTCTCTTTAATTATGTCTTACATGATCAGCATCCAGGGGCAACAAGAAGAAGACTGGGTCTGCTGTGGTGGGTGCGGGAGCCGGAGGGGCCTCCCAGGGGCAGGAAGCGGCCTCAGACGCAGATGGCTCTGCTGGCCCCAGTAAGTCCTCCTGGTGTTATATTAATATATATTTCCCTAACTTTTACCGCTCTATTATTTCCGTTTCCTAATTTAAATTTTTCCCAAATCCTCTTAGATCTATCTGTTTCTAAATTCTTGTTATTGCTCTATTACCTACTAACATTGTTATTTGTATTTCTAGTGTCTGTTTTTATTTTTTTACATCAAATAAAACTGCCTCTGACTCTGTATTAGTCTGTCTGTAGCTTGCGTTCTTCTGGTTTTCCACTCAGCTTTCTCTCTCCCTTATATATTTTGTGGATGGCCAAGTGGTGGTACTGTAAGACTCAGAGAACTCATTGGTCCTACTACTAGTACTAGTAGTAGTAAGGGCTCCTTACTACTACTAGTACTAGTAGTACTAATCTGCTGTGCAGATTGCATGCCCAAGTAAGGTATTCTACGTAACTTAATTCTACGCATGTTTGTTGAGATGCGAAGGCTTTCTTTTACTGTCTCATGCTCAATCAGTAAATGATGGTCACTCACGTTGGACACCCCAAAGTGGTGTATTTTACTTTTTCTCGTCTAGGCCTAGTAATTTTTTTTATTAGCAGCAGTTGATGGTGAACACTGAACAACTGATTACTGTACACCATGGCTGGAAGGAAGTATGAGGAGGAGGACGGCACCATTATTTTCCAACCAAGAGAGACCTCATGTCCGATTGTCCGCCCCGTTGGCCACTCTTTTTCTTCTTTTAAAAAAATCAGATGCGCCAATAGCTCTAGCCACTGAGTCCAGTCCTTTGGGTTGTCCTCTTCTTGAGAGGCTTTTCAAAATTGCCACCAACAAAATGCCCAAGCGGATATTTTGTTATTTTTGAAAGGACATACTGTCTACTCTACTACTCTAGTACCCGAATTGTAGATAGTGATGTGTGTGGTGTATGTATTATTATGTATTTTCAATCTTGCTAATGAAAAAAATAAATAGGAGAGGCGTATATGGCATCTAAAAAAATGTGAAATGTTTTGTCCAGGTGTACCGATCACCAGTGCCGGAGCCAGCGGTGAGGGCCACGCCACTCCAGAGGGAGCGGATGCTGCAGCTGTAGGGGGTGAGCCAGCAGCAGTGGCGGGCGGTGGTAAGTCATAATATTCCTTACTTATTGAGAATGATTAATACACTCGCTGCAAGAGTGTACACTCAGTACACTTACTGCTGCTGAGACTAAGTTGTTGTGAACAGTTGAAAGAAGACACCCTTTACTTCACATTAGCATTAGCAGGAGTTGAGTAACTAATGGCCTATTCTATTCTATCTTCAACTCAGCAGAGAAAGTTTTAAGATGAAGACAAAGAGTCAGACGACATGTAATATATGACTGGCAGAGAAGGATGCATGGGTGAAGGAAGGGGCCCTGGGATGCATATAGGTGGCTGATATGATGCATGGGTGGTTGAAGGATGGGTGAAAGGTGAAAGAAAGCAGAAAGGATGCCTGCCTGGGTGGGTGAAACTGTATGGGTGAAAGGAATCCTCCGAGGGGTTTGATGGGTCAAAGGCAAGCAAGGACGCATGGGTGGTGGTTAAATGACAAATGTATGTTGTTGGTGAAAGGTTTGTTGAGATTGAGAATGATAGCCATGTTTGGATGGATGGATGCCTGGATGGTATCATAGTAGGTGAAGAGTCAGACTGGATGATGAGAATGTAAAGAAAATTAAACCGTGCCAGAGTACCAAAGCCAAGGGTGAAGAATAAAATAATGCTAGAAGAGCAATGCAATGATAAATGAAAAACCCTGGGAAGAATAAAACAAGGACTGTTTTTTCAAAGGTTTTTGATTCAAAGGTTTGAGGTTGTATTTCAGAATGGGATACTCCCTTGATTCACAGTAGCTTGCAAGCACAACATATATATTGTGTATGACTATGTATATGTACCCACCCATCATCAATCGTCTCCCTCCGACTCTGAGGTCCACTCCCACTCCCTATCCATGTCATTTCGACCATGTCAGCCATGGGTGGCCTATCCGCTGCATGGTTAACTTACACTCAAACAATTGTAGTATGTCATGTCTAAGATCATCATGTGACGTGACGTTGTGCCATATATCATCATCATTCATATTAAGCATATCATGTGCCTTGTTGTAGTAGTTAGGGTGAAAGTGAAATTAAGCATTTGCCATTGATTTAATAGAGTATGGCCGTAATGGAAAAATAGATAATTGTGTAGTACAGCTTCCCCACCTGCAGACAGTAGTAAAGTAAAATGAGTCTGCAACATGAGTATGTCTGTCTAGGGCACAAGCTAACTGAGCTGGCATGCCTTCAAGATCAATTGAGCTAAACAAGATAGAGAAGAAGAATACTTGTCTACTCCATAGTGCCTAATGCCTGAAAGTCTAATCATCATCACATCCAAATCTTGGGGGCAGAGTAAATGAGGATGCCACAAATGTTATGTACTACTAGTGCTACTGTGCCACTATAATTTTATGTGTATAATCTTTTGTGTTTCTGTTTTGCTAAGAGTATTGGTTACAAATTGTTTTTTTTCATTCTTGATATAGCTACTCCTTCCCAACCCAACAGGCAGGAGTTAGCAGCAAGGACACGGCAACGGAAGCTGGAGGCCATCCGGGCCGAATATCGCCGGCTGGTTGTCCTGGCGGAGGAGGAGGCGGCAGCTGCAGCTTCCTCCAATGCCCCGGGCCCCAGCCAGGCCCCCCCATGCCTCCAGTGGTACGGCGCCGTGTTCTGGCAGCCGCCCGCCACAATTCATCCTCAACCACTGCGGCCCACCCCTGTTGTTCCTGCGGGAACTTTCGGCACTGCATGTTGCTCCGGATGGCATGCCTAGAGGCCAGGCTGGAGGAGGTCCTGGAGCACACTAGCTGGCACGCCTGCCGCTAGACCTCAGTCTTCTTGACCCTTGCCCCTTTTTAAATCTTTTTTTTGGTGGGTGGGATGTTGGGAGTTGGGGAAAATGTGGGTGTTCTTTTTTTATGGACATTTGGACTTGGAGTGGACAATCATGGACATTTACTGGACATTGGGTGGGGTTAGGGAGAGGGGTGGGTCAGGTGTTGTGGGTTTCTTCCAGTTTATTTGTTAGGGTGATAAATTATTTATAGTTTTACCATACATATGATGTAAATCTTATCTGGGGGCGGGGGGTTACTCTTTTACTTCGCTATGTTTCCTCCTTTGCTGCAGGGCAGCAGCCAGTTTTTGAAATCTGCCAATAGTGTAACACACCAACAGATAGATGCGGTACCCTCACTTGTCCTACTACTATCAGTCTCTCCTCCTAGTCTACGCAGTCTGCAACTAAAACCCCTATGTACTCGGAAGGATGTGGATGTGTGAATTTATTAATTTCCATAGTATATACATTATTGCCTCCCCCACACTTCTTCTCTTACCTGTGATTGATGTTTAGGCAAAGCGATGACTGCATGGTGATGGTTTGGTTTCCCAAGGTGCCATGGTGGGTGGTGGTAGCAGTAGTAGACAGTAGCATTTGCAAAATAGAAAATGAGACAGTCAGTCACCTGAGGGAGACTAGGGAACGAGTAGTAGAAGTACAGTACACAAGAAGAAGACTGCCAAACAAGAAACCATGATGATGTTAAGCAATGCTAAAGTAAAATAAAACATAATGGTGGTGGGGGAACCTAGTACAAGTTACAAACTGAAGTTGACTCGACCTATGAAGTGGACAAGCGTAACCTTTAGTGCTGGAAGGATGATGAATCGATGCCGGCAATTAATTATGATGGATTATATTCCTCTGGAAAAAAAATTGAATAGCGAATACTGAGCATAGGCGGGCAATCTAATCTATATGTTGCCAGTGTGGGATATATATATATATATGCATATATATATATATATACATATTTATATACTTAGAGCAGAAGAAAATCCTCACCCTGCCTTGAGTTAGTGTTGCTTTCACCACATCCGCCCCAGCAAGTGTGTGATCAATTATTGGTGTAAATTTAATTTAGTCACACCACAATATAAATCACACAGCCCGGGGGAAGAGGGTTAGGGTTTGATGAATGGTTGGGAAGGGGAATTTGAGGGAAAGGTTTGACAAAGACAAACACTACACATGGACAACACATTCATCTTGGCAGCTGACCAGTCATAAATCTGTTGAGGGAGAAAAAGGAAATGCATGCATGATGAGGAGTAGTACTAGACTAGTACAGGGCAGTATGTTAATTATGCAATTGCCTGTCTGCCCCCGGAGAGACCCAAGTTACATACATACATACATTATGTTCTGTTGTACCGGGCTTCCTTTGAAAGATAGCAAATGAAGGAAAAATATCTGTAGCAGTAAAATATAAGCAAACAAACAACACACACAGCCGTAATGATAGAAGAGAGAAAAAAATTAATCAAATGAAGAAGATACTGTTACTGTATTATATTTTTGCCAAATTTGGAGTTACATCACTCCGCATTCCTCTTGGTCCTTCCTTGGACTGTCCGTCCGTCAATTTTGGATGCCTGCCGGATGCGGTTTGGTAAGTTAAGTGTGAGTTGTTTTTCCCAGTATGGAGCAGGGTAATAAAGGGCCTGTAGATGGAAAAACAAAAAGGATATTGAAAAATCAAGGAGAAAAGTTAAACTGCATAATTAAGGAGGAGTGCAACAAGAAGACTTTCAGAGGCGGCATGGCTAAATCATGTCTGTTTCTGGCAGTTAGTAACCTCCAACATCAGGAACAGGCCCCCCCCACCCAACCTCTACTTAGCTCCGAATTTGAGCTAGGCAGCAGTAGCACTGAGCACACACACACACATACACAGAAACATAGCATTTTCCAAATTAAGTAAAAAAATCAATGCACCACTGTCATTCACACCACCACCACTACACAGACATGTAGGTCTCGTCTGGTGTTGTTGTTTACCTTTAGGCCACTTCACGCCCTGAGTTATTCGTTCCATCAATCATCTCTGATCCTCTTGACTCTGACTGCGAGTATGGTATGGTGTCCAACTCTGTACCAACCAACAGTGTCCCGACTCCCGACTGAGTCCTCCAGACTTGTCCCGACTCAAAAATGCAATGGAACGGCCTGCAGTAGTACAATTTTGTTATTGAACAACAAGAAGGGAAAGATTGACTTGAGTCACTTTTTTCGTGTGTAGATTCAGAATAGTAGACATCATGCACAACAAACAACAATCACTCAGCATGTGCAATGCATACCATCACATTTACCTGTTCTTCCGGGGCAGTCCCTGTATGCTTGGAAAGGATATATATAGTCAGGGCCCAGGTTTGGAGGCAGGCACACATTTCACATTTGTTGTATTATCCAAGCAATGTCTGGCGTGAGGGAAATGGCTTTAGGGAGAGTCAGGAGTGGACTAGTAGTTACTTCTTCACTGACTGCAGTTGCAACTGCAATTCGGCAATAATTGAGTAAGAGGGTCGGGATGGATTTGTGAACCAGAAAGACAGTGACACCCACAAATAATATAAAGTAAATGATGTTCCTCAGCTATATGTTTTTTGTGGCTTCAAAAAGGAAGAAAGAAAGTAACTTGAGTCGACTCGAAAGCCTAGTTGTCAGGGAAGTAGAGCATCGTCCTCAAACTCTGGTGGTTCACCCAGAAGTAGGTCACCTAACACACCTACTTCCATGACCTGAGTCGCTGTCATCATCTTCCTGCTGTGCTACTTCAGGTATGGTGTAATCCGGTGGTATAGAGTGCTGATTCATTTTGATCATGGTTAACCTCTCCACGTTTTGGGGCGAGAGACTGGTCCTTCTCACTGTCAGAATGGCACCAGCAGCACTGAAACCACGCTCAGAAGAGACACTTGCGACAGGGCAAGCCAGATAGTTTATCGCCAGCCTGCTGAGCACTGGCCATTGGCGCCTTTTCCCATACCAATACAGCAATGGGTTTTGATCAAAGTAGACCTCTGTTGGGTCATCCAGATAGGCCTGGACCACCCGCTCAATACTCAAGGGTGCTCCGCTTTGCTCGTCCTCTTTTGCCTTTGCCTCAGCACTGGACTGAAACTCTTGCTGTAGAAACCATTCCTGTGCCGATTTTGGGGCTGATGCTCCTGTTCTTGTTGTTGTTGTTGATGTTGTTCTTGGTGTTGTTGGTGGTTTTGGCTGCTGTGAGCCAACCGCACTGCCCTCAGGCTCTGAAGTTGAACTTGAAGCCGGCTGCCCTGCAGTACTTGTTGTGCCCTGGAGTAGCGGGCCTCTAATTCCCGGCCGTTCTTTTGACTGGCTTCCACAGTTATCCAAGTTTTGTAGTTGGCAACATCTCCGTCTGAAAAAGGAATGAAAGTGTGCAGTAATGGTTTGTACTGTGGATCCAGAATTGTGGCACAAATGTAATGGTTGGATGACACAATGCCTCTTTGCACCCTTGTATTTTCAGATAAGTGAAGGGTTAAGCTCTCCACCAACTCATACGCTTCTTTTTTTCCTCCACACCTGCGTTCATTGCAGACACCTCCTTCAGCTGTTCCTGTAGCATGTGCAACAATGGGATGGCTTGGCCCATAGTAAATTCCTCCTTGCTGACTTCACGTGTGAAGACCTTGAAAGGAAGCAGCATCTCTGTCAGGCATTTAACTAGGCCCCATTGGTCCATCTCAATGATCATGCCTTTCACAGTAGCATTCCCTCTTTGCATGACATATTCATTGATTGGTCTGTACTGCTCAAACAGACGTTCAAGCATGTAATAAGTTGAGTTCCAACGTGTTGGCACCTCCTGGATGAGTGCTTTAACTGGCATTCTATTATCACGTTGAATGATCCTCAGCTGCTTCCGGGCTTCAAAAGAATGTCTGAAATGTGTGCAGATTCTTCTGCAGGTGGTCAGTAAGTTGCTGACTCGGTCTTCTTTTTTCAGAAAATCTTGAACAATGATGTTAATGCTGTGCGCCAAACACAGGACCCTGAAATAGCCACCATCGGCCATGGCCTTAACTATATTACTGCCATTGTCCGTGGCAACAAAACCAATGTTAAGCCCTCTTGGTCGCAGCCATTCAAAGACCTTGCTGTCAAAGTCTTCCAAAATGTTTGCAACTTTATGAGATTTCTCCATGGCGAACATGGCTACAGTTGCATGTTTCCGAGCGGCATTAAAAATCTCAGCAGTGTCAACAACACCTGCTGCAGATATCTTTTCTCTAACCTCACACAAAGAGATCCAGTGTGCAGTGATGCACATGTAATCAGTGGCTTGGCAACTGGTTCACATGTCTGTTGTCAGGTGGATAGTGTGAACAGCACTCTGCTGCACAGCTTGTCCAAGCAATTCCAGCACGTCGTGATGTAGTGCTGGAACAGCAACTCTGGCGAAATAGGACCGGCTGGGAACCTTCCATTTCGGGCAGATGGCTGCCACAAATTCAAGAAAACCCACCCCTTCCACAAAGAAAAGTAAAGGGAGGAGGTCCAGCGCTAACATTTTAGCCAGCTTCTCATTGTACAAACGTGCCGTTGGGTGGTTGTGTTCATACTGCCCCTCCGACCTAAACATGCTGAGAATGGTAGCCTGGAATTTTTCCTTTCTGGTACCACTGATGCAAGTGACTTCTTGACGCCCGATGTTAGGCTCAATGCACGTTTTTTCATTGCGGTACTCTCTTGCCTGGGACCCCTTGGTGTCTCTGCCTGACTTTTGTGCCATTGCGATGTTGCTGATGATGATGTGGGCGGTACCACTGCACTGCTGGGGACAGGACTGCTTTGTGTAACAGAGAAAATGTCTCCCTCTTGTTCACCTTCCACCGTGATCGGATCGTCTTCTTCATCTCCTCCACCAACAACACGTGCAGTTTTTTGGCCGCTAAGGTGCGCCTCCCACAGGATCAAGTGGTGTTTTCTCAGATGGGTTGTTTGGCCTCCGGTACCTTAGTTTGTACTAAGCTTACCCAACTAACACCTTGTCCACAAATGGAGCATATAGCAATGTTCATCTCCTTCCTGCTAACCGAAAAGAAGTCCCAAACTGGGGAGGTCAACTTTCTGGCACTGCTGGCGCCACTTGCAATGTCCGATGAACTGGTAGGTGGGTGTGAAGTTTGACTCTCTTCAGTACCTACTTCTACTGAGGTGGTTGTGGTGGATGTAGGTCGCTGCCAGCGAAATATGGAAGCTGGAGGTGGTGTTGGTGGTATCATCTGTGTTGGTGGTATCCGTGCCACATCCCTCATAGCAATTTGGGATGGGGTAATGTCGGTCTCCACTGGGGCGGGACTAATGTCCATGATGACTGGCTCGTCATCATCCTCCTCTTCTACATCTACCTCCATAACTCTAAGGCTTTCTGGAACCTTCCTTTTCCCCAGCCTTGTCTCGTGGGCGTGGCGTGTCTCCAACTCAGACTGAGGAGGGATCCAAGTGGTGTCTAGATCATCAGAAGGTGGGCTTGGAGAAGAAGTTATTGGACTAACCCTCCTTTTCCTTGCTGGGGATCTGGAAGACAATGGATCTTCTGAAAGAGTGGCTTGCTCTTCTTCTTCCTCTGCAGGAAGCTCGATCTCCTGAACTGCCCCTACTTCGGGAGGAACAATACTATTGGGGGTGGTTGCGGCTGTTGTTGCCCACTTATCTGAGTTTCCTGCATTGATTGGGTCCCACTGTGCGATAACGATAAGTCAATTTCAACATCACTGCTCGTCGGCGTTGGACTCGTGATTAGATTGGCTGCTTCTGCGACAGACATGGGCTTGGGCCTAGGTTGGTGGGGTGGGTCCACTGATGCGGGGGTGCTGCTCCCAGCTTGCTCCCGGACACCGCTGCTGCAGATGTAATTTTTGGTTTCCCAAAAAATGTCTTGGGCGACATACCGGTCTTGGTAAGTGGCAGTGCCTTCTTCTCACTGGCAACTTTCTTGGTACTGGACCTGGTACCTTTCTTTGGGGCCATCTTGAAGATGTCAGCAGCATGCAGTGGCACAAGTTGAAGACATGTCTGTGGTCACACGTCACGTGACGTCGTGCGCAGCAGGACTTCTGTCTGGCAGTACAATGGGTGATGTTGTCTCCTCCTCTTTTGTGCACCTAAAAGCAAAGAAGCAAGAAGAACATCAGTGAAACGTGACATTCATTGTTGTGGTTCAATTACTACTAGTACAAACAAACAAATATAATATATAACTTAGTGTGTGGTCACACTTGTTAGTGTTATTAATATTATTAAATGTATTACCTCAGTTATTAAAAAAACATAAAAATACAGTGTAGCCATTTGTGAGACTTTGACAACAACAAGGGCTTTCATGGTTGGTGTACTAGTATACAGTACACTCAGGAAGGATAGGAAAGAAGAAGAACAACAACAAAAATACAAATGTAACAGACCCGGTTTGGCATTGTGCATCACGTGGGATTCAGCATTCAGTGAGCTGCAGCTGACATGGATAGAAGCAATAAGCCAAGAGGAACAAAGGAAAGGCATGCAGGCCTAATGCAGAAGCACACTGGCTGCCCCTTCACAAAATGGCCGCCAGCCACATGGCCAGACCGCAACAACAAGAAAGGGAAGACAGACAATGCAGGCCTATGGCAAAAGCACACTGGCTTCCTTCACAAAATGGCCGCCAGCCACATGGCCGGGCTACCACAACAAGAAGCAATAAGCCAAGAGAAACAAAGGAAAGAAGACATGCAGGTCTATGTCAAAAGCACACTAACTACCACCACCACAAAATGGCCACCAGCCACATGGTCACTCACTACAACAACAAGCAGGAGGCCTGGAAAACAATGAACTCAAGCAGGCCTATATGGACACAGACTTTACAAAATGGCCCCTGGCCACACGGGGAGCTCAGCCAAGGCAAATGCTGGCCCACTATTACAAACACACTCACACACTGGCCAGACAAAGGAGGCATGCTAAACAACACAGCTTTAATGCAACAATGCCAAAAACGAAAATCCACAGGGCTCAAAAAGGTTTGCAAGTTACACAACAACCACACATCCAACAAAGGCATTTATTTAACACACATGAAAAAAAGTGAAATACCAAAAAAACACATTTTGCATTTCAATCCAATGCCATCCATGCCCTAAATGATGTTTAAATTCAACAGACACCACAGAAACAGTTTTTTCATGCACCCATGAGTAGCTCTGGGCCTATTGGTTGGAAAACCCATTGGCAGACTAGGCCACATAGTGAATCAATTCAAATCAATAATATTGCAAATTTATTAGAAAATGTAGTGAACTGTGCTACATTTTTTGCTGGATAAAAGAAGAAAAATTGTCATGCAAAACAACAACCAGCAAGAAGGCATGGCCACCTCAAAGAAGGCTTGCAGGCCTAATGCAGAAGCACACTGGCTGCCCCTTCACAAAATGGCCACCAGCCACATGGCCAGGCCACAACAACAAGAAAGGGAAGACAGACAATGCAGGCCTATGGCAAAAGCACACTGGCTGCCTTAACAAAATGGCCACCAGCCACATGGCCAGCAGGCCACAACAACAAGAAAGGGAAGACAGACAATGCAGGCCTATGGCAAAAGCACACTGGCTGCCTTCACAAAATGGCCGCCAGCCACATGGCCAGGCCACAACAACAAGAAAGGGAAGACAGACAATGCAGGCCTATGGCAAAAGCACACTGGCTGCCTTCACAAAATGGCCGCCAGCCACATGGCCAGGCTACCACAACAAGAAGCAATAAGCCAAGAGGAACAAAGGAAAGAAGACATGCAGGCCTATGGCAAAAGCACACTAACTACCACCACAAAATGGCCACCAGCCACATGGTCACTCACAACAACAACAAGCAGGAGGCCTGGAAAACAATGAACTCAAGCAGGCCTATATGGACACAGACTTTACAAAATGGCCCCTGGCCACACGGAATAGGCTCAGCCAAGGCAAATGCTGGCCCACTATTACAAGCACACTCACACATTGGCCAGACAAAGGAGGCATGCTAAACAACACAGCTTTAATGCAACAATGCCAATAAACGAAAATCCACAGGGCTAAAAATGGTTTGCAAGTTACACAACAATCCACACACATCCCAGACATAGGCATTTATTTAACACACATGAAAAAAAGTGAAATACCCAAAAAACACATTTTGCAT
This sequence comes from Calotriton arnoldi, assembly GCA_963921515.1. Lineage (NCBI taxonomy): Eukaryota > Metazoa > Chordata > Amphibia > Caudata > Salamandridae > Calotriton > Calotriton arnoldi. Next base: position 4,057,606 of record CAWUFW010000335.1, read on the forward strand.
TTCAATCCAATGCCATCCATGCCCTAAATGATGTTTAAATTCAACAGACACCACAGAAACAGTTGTTTCATGCACCCATGAGTAACTCTGGGCCTACTGGCTGAAAGGCCTATTGGCAGACTACTGGCTGGCTAGTGAATTAAACAAATATTGCAAATTGATTTCAAAAGTTGGAGATATTGTAGTGAACTGTGCAACATGTTTCCTTTATAAAAGAAGAAAAATTACTTACAAACAAACAACTAGGCCTCAAGTCAAACTACATGACACCCACCACAATAAATTTTAAAAAAACGATGAAAAGTACAAAAAAATGTAGGCGCAATGCCCCAATCAAACAAACAACACCAATTTTCAAACTTACTTGTGAAATCTCAAATTCAAAAGTCCTCAAATCCAATTATATATGATGCAGCAGACACAAAGAGTGATCCTTCCAGCTCCAAATCCAAATGAAAAGTGAACAGGAGATGGACAAAGCACTGGGAGGAGCCTGCTGGACAGGAACAGGAAGTTGGAGACTCTGGGGCACTTCCTTCCTCTTACAAAAAAAAGTAAAAAAGAAAAAGGACTCCTTGCACAAAAAAGTACAGCCAAATGTCTATCTGAGGAGTTTTTTTTAATCCAAATCATAATTTCGAGAAGGTTTTGATGCTGCTCGAGAGAGAACCTTCTCCAGATTGCAAATTTGGCGTGTTCGGGATCGCGATCTTCACAAAACTTCTGCTGGAAGTCCGATGGAGCGCCTGAATGATGTGTTCGCGATCGCAAACTCTCGCGGGACCATGTGGCCACCAAGGAAATCTCGTGGCGCTCGCGAATGGTTGGGAAATCTCGTCGGCGATCGCAGGGACCCGGTAAGTCGCTCCCGCATGCGAGAAAAAGCATTTTGGGCACGCGAACACAAAATAAACTCTGCTCTGTTGTGGAGTGCGGAGTCTTCTGGCAACTCCGTGTTCTACACGGAACGAGGAGTTGCCAAAAATACGCAAACTCCACAAGCGGAGCGGAGTTTTACGCCCAGTTACTGTTAGCCCAATTAATGCTGCACTTAGTGATACAGCTAATGTCTATTTAAATAATTGAAATCACTTTATGAAAATGAGGGCGGCTCTAGGAAAGAAATGGCAGATCTGTGCACTAACATTTAACACTGGTGGTAGGGGAATACCCCGAGTCTTGGTGACAGCAAACTGAGCACTAAAGAGAGGGAGTGGGAGTGATGAGAGAAACTGAATAAAATATGAGGAAGATTGCAACCCTGAGGGCACGTGTACGTTTATACAAGGAAAATGTTACTAAATAAAAAGCTGTTTTGAGAGTGCACAGTAGATGGTGGGTGGCCCCAAAGGTTGGCCACTGAGTGTCTGGCTATGACAGAAACATTACAAAGAGCAGAGGAAGAGTACTGCTGACAGCTGATCTGGCAAAAATGCCCTGCGCTGTACTGAGTATGCTGTGAAATTCACCAGGACCATGCTGGTCACACTTGTCAGCAGACCGTGTGGTATAACCTACAGCTGCAGCACTGTACACCACTGACATCGTCTAGTATAATACCTCTATTCCGACCTATTTTCTTTTTGATTGACCAGAACCGGTTCTAACAAGCCAGTACCCCACACTTAATTACAAAAAAACTAATTTTATTTCTTTCATTATTTTATTTGTCGCAAATTTTCTTTAAGCATTAAAAACTTTTTTACCTTATTATTATTTTCATATCTTTTTTCTTTTTTCAATACATGTCAATAAAACTTTATACAAACATACATTATATACAAAACTTGTAAGTCTTTGTCAAAATCACAATGATATCAAAATTATCCACAAATCATTGATATAGATACAAAACTACAATCACCCCTCAACATCCTATACCTACTCATCCAATCCAGAACATTCTCACTCATTCATTCCACATATACACAATAATACACTGATCAAAACAAGAGATTCAATCTTTTGAGGGGCCCCAAGTTATGTTACAGAGAGCGATGTAAAAGGTTTCCAACAGAAACAGATAGGTAGAATAAACTCTCCAGGGCCACTCCTCCAAAAATAGTGTTGGTCTGGTCTACAGCGCGTTTCAGTGGGCAAGCCACCTTCCTCAGGACCAAGGTATAAAGAATCTCTAGACGAGCAGGGTATGTCTTAAAATGTTCAATGAAACTTTTTATGTATATTATTAGCCTGTTTAAACTCTTGCCAGGAACCGCCAATGTATTTGCGGAACCCCCTTTGTGGAGCATATAATGTCACATTCCATAGGGTCCAAGTAACTAATATTCGGCTCCATTGTCACACATTATGTTATAGAAAGTAGTCCACACGGTCGACCTTTCTTGTCTGGACTCCGATTTTTCTTTTTTTTAAAGTTTTAATTTCCTCTGATGTAAAGTATTCTACTGGCGTCCGCTCAACGTGAGTACCCAACGCTACCCAGTAGAATACTTTACATCAGAGAAAATTAAAACTTTAAAAAAAAGAAAAGAAAGGTCGACCGTGTGGACTACTTTCTATAACATAATGTGTGACAATGGAGCCGAATATTAGTTACTTGGACCCTATGGAATGTGACATTATATGCTCCACAAAGTGGGTTCCGCAAATACATTGGCGGTTGCTGGCAAGAGTTTAAACAGGCTAATAATATACATAAAAAGTTTCATCGAACATTTTAAGACATACCCTGCTCGTCTAGAGATTCTTTTTACCTTGGTCCTGAGGAAGGTGGCTTGCCCACTGAAACGCGCGTAGACCAGACCAACACTATTTTTGAGGAGTGGCCCTGGAGAGTTTATTCTATCTATCTGTTTCTGTTGGAAACCTTTACATCGCTCTCTGTAACATAAGTTGGGGCCCTCAAAAGATTGAATCTCTTGTTTTGATCAGTGTATTATTGTGTATATGTGGAATGAATGAGTGAGAATGTTCTGGATTGGATGAGTAGGTATAGGATGTTGTGGGGTGATTGTAGTTTTGTATCTATATCAATGATTTGTGGATAATTTTGATATCATTGTGATTTTGACAAAGACTTACAAGTTTTGTATATAATGTATGTTTGTATAAAGTTTTATTGACATGTATTGAAAAAGAAAAAGATATGAAAATAATAATAAGGTAAAAAGTTTTAATGCCTAAAGAAAATTTGCGACAAATAAAATAATGAAAGAAATAAAATTAGTTTTTTTGTAATTAAGTGTGGGGTACTGGCTTGTTAGAACCGGTTCTGGTCAATCAAAAAGAAAATAGGTCGGAATGGAGGTATTATAGTAGTTGGTACGGTTTTTCCCCCCCTCCTCTTGGACCTAAAAGTATCTTAGGGGGGGCCTTTTTCTCTAACACCACTGACATCGTCACATCATGAACAGTTAGGCACAGTACTGAGGATGTGAGTGGTCTTCACAGATGAAGAAATGGCATTAAATCCCAGGCAGGGGACAGAACCTTGCTACGGCACAGATAGGATGAAGTCACCATTCTTCTGCTGAGAGGTCTTGGAGGCACTTACGTTTCACCAGGCGCCTCACTAGAAGCCTGGAACCCTGGCAAAAAGCATTTCTGCTGAGGGTGCCCCCGTTGATCAGCCTCTCAGAAAAGCTTGGGGTATTTGCAGCGCAACCTCATGCGGAACTTGCCAAGCTTGCTGCGGCTGCAGTCAGGGCTCCTGCAGCGCCTTGTCTTATTAGAGCGGATGTGTGCTGCAAGGTGAGTCCTGCTGTATGCAGTGACAGTCCTGGAAAGGGGAATTTGGTGCAGGCTCGAGCGTGTGTTGACGCAGTGCAGAAGTGTCTCCTTTACCCCTGTGAGAGGTCTTTTGGTTTGGCTTCAGGTAGGGCTGCAGCTCAAAGAGCCAAGGGAGCTCAGGATCCTTGTTAGTTGGCAAGACTGATGTTGGCACTCACTCCTACCGCCAGACGCGCTAACCGGAGTCGACACCTGGAGGACAGCCGGACTGCTGCTAGCAGTGGATAACTGACTGAGCTGAGGGGCCAGGACACCCCGATTGAAAGAGATGAAACACTGGCCATTCCCACTGCCTCAGCGCTGAACTCCAGGCGCCATGCACGATATGCTTCACTATCACTATCTGTATATTACATTATGTGTGTACTGTGGGGGAGGACGGTCCCAACGACAGATGGAAACATTACATGGCCATGTACTAACAATGTTTCACTATGCTGTATTTGTGGTATGCAAACAAAAATCAAGTTAAAGAAAACGCTGTCGGCTGTGCCGGTATGGGAGTACACCTCAGCCAGAGAAGACGTTACTTTATATGAGCAATCATCCTGTTTATGTTTTTGCCTCACTTTTCACACAGCAGGGGATACTTTTTGTGCTAAATGTCAACGCAAACCTTAAATGTGAAAAAAATACATATCTAAACGCTTGGTGCTTTAAACTTTTCCTAAATGTACTGAACACTTCATACAATCAATGCATGAAGGGGCTCACCTACGAACCAATGGCTGAAGGCGACTGACCCAGTGTCCCTTTCTGTGAATTGCTCATATGAGCGCTAGCATCATCAAAAGCAGATTGTAGCCAGAACAAAAGGCGTTCCTCCCACAGCAGTTTAGCTAATTGTTGAGAAATAAAAACATAATGTATGAGCATATCACCTTTCTGTTTCAACATTCTGGTATGTTGTCACAGTAGAATCACGTGATAGAGGACTGACCTGTCACCGACACATTCAGGGCTTCATGTGGTGGGGACACCGCTGTGAACTGGGGGTTCTTCTGCCCCGCAAAACATATGATTCCAGCGTCTAGATGGATTCCAGGGGAAGTCAAGATGTACAACTGCAAAGCTTTTGCTGGTTCCTCCGGTGTAACCCTTTGACCTGGTGACCAGTCGCCAAAAGGCTGCTAGATCACGGTGTTGTGCCGTCCTTTTGAGGACAAGGGGCTGTTACACATTTAAATGGCCTCTACCCACAATGAGAAAACTCCCGGTGCACTGGGGACATTGATTTGTTTGTTCAGAGACCACAAGCTCCCAGTTTGGGAGATTGTTTTCTCTAAACAAAAAAGTTTGCTGAGCAGACTCTTTAAACATGGCCCCCATTTTGTAAACCTTCATTGTCGTAAGGAGAGCCTTTCTGAAGGGGGCTCTCTTTACAGACAGAAGTCCCTGCCAAGGAGACATGGTCCTCTGCTAGAAGGGACCACTCACCCTCTTCCCCCGCCCCCGCACTGGCACAGTGTCCCCTAGTTTGTAAGTGGCCCATCAGTCCCCGAAGGTATACCTGTATTATATCTCAATATAATAGCATCACATCCACTACACCGAACCAACCACTGCATCACAAGCTGTAAGTGTAGGTAAGAATAGTAATGATATACTTACCTTCCAAGGTAAGCATAGGTGGAATGTACACAAATACCTATATACTTACCTAGTACGTGGAAATGATTTTATTGTAGGTCAGTCTTATCAGTAGAGTGCCCGACAACCTTTGTTAATGACAGAAATGAGTCCTGTGTTGTCAGAGCTCGAGGAGAAGCCAAAAGGCAGGGCGATTATTTTCTTGCTCCCTCTGTGGAAGGGCAGACCACGCACGGCTATCTTACCACCCCACAGCCTCTTTTCTGCTTCACAGAGCTGGCAGTCCTACCAGGGGCACAAGTGCGCCAGCGGGCCACCACCAGTGCAGAAAGCCTTTCAGAACCTCGTTCCAGCTGGATGTCAATCTCAAACCACTTCCCCACTTGCGGGGAACTCTACAAATGGCTCACACGGTGTGCAGTGTCCACAAAACACTTCAATTAATATAAACCGCGGGATTTTCCATGAATATAATTACATCCGTTTCTCCCAGCTGCAAGGAGAGGTGGATTAAGTATTCCTAAGGCTTTCTCTTGTGCTGCTCTGGCCTGTCCTCGTGCCAGCTTCTGCAGACCTCTTAGTTTACAACCCGGTGTTGCCATGGCTGGAGGATAAGCTGCTAGTAGAGTGCGGATTAGTTCTGGATAATGCGTGCGGGGCCCTACATTCCGATTCATATTGATAGGGTTGTGTGAATGTGTGCTGCACCTGATATACCCCCGCCACAGATCTGCTGATCCTCCGCTGGATGCAGTGAATTACTTTTTTGTATAAAACTCAGATAACACTCATGGGATGCTGAAATACCAATAAACGCTTTACGGAGCCAACGGTATGTATTAGGTACTGGTAAAAAGTGCCAGACAAGAGCACAGGGGATTGATGTCCTGCACATCACTACCCATCAACGTGAGCTTCTACGCTGACCACTAGTGCATTTATCTAACAGTGCCCACCAGTGTCTGCATTTCGCACTTTCCACAAATGCCAGCTCTACACAATGTCCACCATTGTGCTTTTCTCACATGTCCGCCATTGTGCATTTCTCACACTGCCCACAAGTAAGACTTTCACACACTGCTCTCCAGTGGTGTCTCCACAGAATGACCACTGTCTCAACAATCACAATGGATAGATAGCATAAGCATTGCTGAGAGCACCTGTGTACATTAGAGCAGCAAACCAGGAACCTCCTCTAATATGACACTGTTTTATAGACTTCTAGACTCCAGCCTGCTCTAATTTGACATTCACTAACATGTATGGATCTTGCATCAATACAACAAAACAATGTATGGACATCTTTTCATTCTATTAATTGCATCTGTCAGATGATGGTCTCAACATGCATCATCGACTTCCTTTATTCTCCATCTCCCATTTAGTAGAAGTCTAAACTATCCTTACCGGTGCTTTTAGGCTTGTAAAGTGGGCCAAGACATTGCCTCAAATATAGTCTTTCCACTGAATGTGAAAGTGCTTGTCCCAGCAGTAGAGTGTTTCTCTCACACATAATCCTCTGCTTCTTGAGAGTGATTGTTCCAGACAATCAGTCTTTCTAGTGTATGATTGGAAACCTTGTTTCATGTCATTTCTCTCGTGTGATAAACTTTTGGCTCATCATAGGGCTTTTGTTAAACATGCAAGGTGTCTGAAATCTGTAAATCGTGTGATTCTTACTAGTGAATGGCTCAGACATTCAGTGATTCTGCTGTACGTAAACGCCGTAGTTCATGTCATGCCAGTATCAGATGCTGAATGTTTTTTCTGCAGTATGTTAACCCCATAATTCATTCTGGTTAATGCTACTTGTTAGACCTGGCATCTTTTGGCGTGTTTCCCCTGTCTTTTTGCTTTTTGACCTCCTGGTTTTGACTCTGTTTTTGCTGGTTTAGTGTCTCTGCGCACTTTCTCACTGCTGATCAGTGTTAAAGTGCAAGTGCTCCTATGGTAAATTATGTTTAAGGACTATTATCAGCATAATGCTTCTTTTGCCCAGAGCCTGGAGCTGCCCCGGGATCACTTGAGGCCTGACTTAAGCTGACTGACCCCAGGAAGCATGCTATGGAGGCGGACTGCTGGGTGAGTAACAGGGTCCACAAGAAGGTATATGGGGGAGACTCTGCCAAAAGTGGGCAGGGTCCCCAGCAGAAGAGTGGGGTGGGGGGGGGACAAGGGTAAAGCACAGGAGTTCTCTAAAGGGCCCCAAACTAGTACCCGGGTAAGGGTTCCCATCCCCCAGGAGATAAGAAACCAGGGGTCTCTCCAGGGAAGCCGGCAGCGACCAGTCCCCACAAGTGCTATGCCTGTGAGCAGGTGGATCACTTGAAGGGAAATCCAAAGTGCCTCAAAAAGGCACAGCCACCCACCGGTGGATAGTCCAAGATGTTGGCTAGTGTAGCGCTCGGGGAGGAGGTTTACCCAGAGGAGGGTGGCGATCCCGCAGCAATGACCCTTGTCTCACTAGGGGACAGTGAGATGTTCCCAGGAAACCAGGTGCCTGCAAACACTAAGAAGTACAGCGCCTGGGTGACCATCAATGGGAGAATGGTAGAGGCTCTCAGAGATACTGGAGCCAGTGTTACCTCAGTCTGGTGTCACCTGGTCTCTGAGGAGCAAGTGGTACCAGGGGCATCCCACCAAGTAGTTGCTGTAGACAACTCAGAGCACCAGTGTAAGGTGGCGTAGGTTCCATTTGAATGGGGGGGGGTCTCAGGTCCCTTGAGGGTGGTTGTGAGCACTACAATGCCTGTAGATTGTCTGCTAGTTAACGACCTGGAGCAGTCCTTGTGGAAGGATGTGGAGCTCAGGTCTCACTTGGAGATGCTTGGGTTGCCAGAGTGGGCATGCGTGACCACTCGGTCCACGGCAGCCAGTAAGGGTGATCAGAAGGACCTGGAGCCTGAAACAGTGGCCCAGGTGCCTACCAAGAGAAAGGGCAGGGGGCGCGGAAAACCTGCCCCTGAGGTACCCAAGGTCCGGGAGGAGGCTGACCTTGAGGGGGCCGCTCTGGTACCTACAGGGGAGCAAGTGGCTGAACTGTAGGGCTTATCTGAGCGGACCCATTGGCAGCAAGAAGGTGGTCCTGCCAGGGAAGAATTCTGCAGGGAGCAGAAGGAATGCCCTTCTCTAGAGGGTTTGCGGCAGCAGGCTGCAAACCAGGCAGCTGGTGATCAGTCTGGATCACACTGGATCTACTGAGAAAATGGTCTCCTGTACAGCGAGCCTAAGGGCGCTTAGCCTGGGTCAGCCTGTGTGCTGGTGGTACCCCAGCGCTTCAGGACCTTCCAACTGGGCCTGGCTCATGACGTGCCTTTGGCAGGACATTTGGGGTAGGACAAGATCTTTGACAGGATTGTCACCCACTTCTTTTGGCCCCAAATGCGAAGGCAGTCAGATGCACATTGTCGGTCTTGCTAAACTTGCCAGGCAAGTGGTAAGAGTGGGAGGAAGTGTAAGGCTCCTCCCCAACCTTTCCCGGCTGTTGGCACCCCTTTTGAAAGGGTAGAGATGGACATTGTGGGGCCACTGGACCCCAAGACAGCCATGGGCAACAGGCATATCCTGGTCTTGGTGGACCATGCCACCTGGCACCCGGAGGCTATCCCTCTCAGGGCAACGGCGGCACCAGTTATGTTCCAGGCGTTAATGGGGGTCTTTCCCCGTGTGGGGTTCCCCAGAGAGGTGGTATCTGACTGGGGTATCAATTTCATATTGAAGTATATGCCGTCCCTGTGGGAGGAGTGTGGTGTAACCTACAAGTTCACCACTCCTACCGCCACCAAGGTTATGGGTTGGTAGAAAGGTTCAACCGAACCCTAAAAGGCATGATCAAGGGTCTATCCGAACCCATGAGGCGTAAGTAGGATGTCTTCTTACCATGCCTTCTCTTTGCATACAGGGAGGTACCACAGAAGTCTTTAGAGTTCAGTCCCTTTGAGCTTCTGTATAGGTACCCTGTGAGAGGACCTCTTAGTATGGTCAAGGAAGGCTGCGAGACAGCTCTGATGGAAAACTCCCCAGGATGTATTTAGCTACATGCGGGCCTTCAGGAACCAAACTTCCAGCTTCAGGAAACTCACTCAGGCGAACCTAGAAGCATGCCAGGAGGAGATGAACGCTAGTATGACCAGAATGCCACTCTGGTAGAGTTTCAGCCTGGCCAGAAAGTGTGGGTTATGGCCCCAGTGGAGCCTTGCGCTCTGCAGGACAAGTGGACTGGGCCTTTTGCGGTGGTGGAGTGCAAAAGTAACGTCACCTACCTGGTGAATTTGCAGACTCCCAGGAACCCTTTGAACCGCCTCAAACCCAATTTTGAGAGGCCGGAAGTGAGCATGCTCTTGGTGACAGATAATGGAGTTGAGGAGGAGAGTGAGCCTCTTCCTGACCTCCTGTCTACTGAGGAGCATGGTGGGTCAGTGGACGCTGTGATCCTCTCCCCTACACTGACCCCAGAACAGCAGAGTGACTGTCAACAGTTGTTGGGGCAGTTTGCCACCCTGTTCTCCCTGACCCCAGGTGTCACCCGCTGGTGTGCCCATGACGTGGATACTGGGGACAGTCCTCCTGTGAAGCACAAGATTTACAGGCTGACTGAAAGGGTCAGAGCTAGCATCAAAGAGGAGGTCTCTAAGATGCTGGTGTTGGAGTGATAGAGCCCTCCAACAGTCCTTGGGTCAGCCCAGTGGTCTTGGTCCCAAAGGCTGTTGCACTTGGTGCCACTCCTGAACTGCAGTTCTGTGTGGACTATTGTGGGCTCAATGCCGTCACCAGGACTGACGCGAACCCCATCCCCAGAGCTGATGAGCTCATAGATCGATTGGAAGCTGCCAAGTTCCTCAGCACGTTTGTTTTAATGACTGGGTACTGGCAAATTGCCTTAACCGATGGTGCCAAGGAGAGGTCAGCATTCTCAACCCCAGAGGGGCACTACCAATTCCGGATGATGCCCTTGGGATTGAAGAATGCCCCTGCAACCTTTCATAGATTTGGTCAACCAAGTGTTGGCTGCACTGGAGGATTTCAGTGCCGCCTACCTGGACAACATTGCAGTGTTCAGTTCCAGCTGGGAAGATCACTAGCAACATCTCTGGGAAGTGTTGAAGGCTCTTCAGAAGGCAGGCCTCATGATCAAGGACCAAGTGCCAGATCGGGCAGGGCTCTGTGGTGTACTTAGGGCACCAGGAAGGAAGTGGCCAGGTGGCACCCCTACAGCCTAAGATTGACACCATAATGCCTTGGGAGCCCCCCAAGACCCAGACAGACGTGAGAGTCTTTTTAGGTCTCACAGAATATTATGAGAGATTTCTCAAGGGCTATGGCACCATTATTGCCCCCTTGACTGAGCTGACTTCCAGGAAGCAGCCCAAGAAGGTGATCTGAACTGATGCCTGCCAGAGAGCTTTTGATGCCCTGAAGGCAGCCATGTGTGCTGCGCCCGTGCTCAAGGCATCCGACTTCTCCAAGGAATTCATAGTGCAGACTGACGCTTCAGAGCATGGTGTAGGAGTGGTGCTCTCACAAGTGAATGAAGAGGGCCTAGACCAGCCTGTAGTCTTCCTTAGCAAGAGACTACTACCAGGGAACAGAGTTGGAGTGCCAGAGAGCGAGAAGCTTTTGCTGTGGTCTGAGCACTGAAGAAAGTAAGACCTTACCTGTTTGGGACTCACTTCCGATTTCAGACAGATCACAGGTCCCTCAGATGGTTGATGCAGATGAGGGCTGAGAACCCAAAACTGTTGAGGTGGTCCATCTCCCTACAGGGAATGGACTTTACGGTGGAACACTGCACTGGCACAGAACATGCCAACGCTGATGGTCTGTTCAGGTTCTTCCGCCTTAGTGAAGAGAACTCCCAGGTGGTCGGGTAGTTCCCCCTACTTTCAGCTGGAGGGGACATGTTTCAGACCTGGCATCTTTTGGCGTGTTTCCCCTGTCTTTTTGCTTTCTACCCTCCTGGTTTTAACTCTGTTTCTGCTGGTTTAGTAGTCTCTGCGCACTTTCTCACTGCTGATCAGTGTTAAAGTGCAAGTGCTCCTATGGTAAATTATGTTTATGGATTGGTGTTTCCATGTTTGGCTTATTTTGTTTATTGCTAAGTCCCTAGTATGGTGCACTGTGTATGCCCAGGGCCTGTAAATCAAATGCTGCTAGTGGGCCTGCAGCACTGGTTGTGCCACCCACACAAGCAGCCCTTCAAAGGGTTCTCAGACCTGCCACTGCAGTGTCGGTGCACAGTTGTGACTGCCATGTCGACCTGGCAAGTGCACCCACTTACCAGCCCCCAAATCTTCCCTTTTCTTACATGTAAGGCACCCCTCAAGTAGGCGCAAGTTACCCCCATGGTCAGGGTGCAGTATATGTGAAAGGTAGGTGTGGTATCTTGCCTTCTTCTCTACTCTGTCCTTTCTTTGTGTCCTGTACTTTGCTGCTCAGCCAGTCTCTGTGATGTCATGGAATGTTGCCTCTGTGTATGTTCAAGTGTATGAGTCAGTTTATCTATGTAGGCAGAGCAGCAGGGTTGCTGCTCCCGGTGGGGCTTATTATCCTGTACATACATACTTGGATTAATATGCTGTTTATCCTACTTCAACTCCTGTAACTATTTCCTAAGAATAAACCTGGAACTTGGATACAGCTACAACAGAGTCATCTTATTTTTATGGAATTTCACACTGGCGACGAGCTGAAAAAGGACCCATTTGAGAGAATAAGGACTTCACTGAACTTAAAGAGATCATCTTTGCAACTAAAGACAAGAAGTGAAACATTTAAAAATTACTTACTTGCGTCTGGGTGCCCCACCGGTGTCTGGTTCCAACGGACAGTCTCAACCCAGAGCATTGCCTTACTTCTAAATGATCTGCAACATACTTAAAGGACTACCTTGTCTACTGCTGGTTAGTCAGCTTACTTGTGAGTGACTGTTCTGCTGCTGACTACCCTCTGTCTTTGCTATTTGTGCCAACCTGGTGTTTAAAAACTTTCTACTTACAAAAGCGCTACTTGGACTGCGTGGGAGTCCGTGTCTTGACAGCCTCAGCCCAGGGCATGTGATCTGACGCTGCCTAATGATAATTAATTTAGCGTCAACAAGGACTTGTGCTAACTAAGCATTGTTTAACTCTTGCTGAATCAACCTGGCTCACACTTAAAGGACGACCCGGTCTACTGCCAGTGAGCCATCCTGCTAACCTGTGAACGAGTGTGCCTGCATCACTTCTACAGTCCCACTACTGCGTTTGGATGTTTTCGTTTTGTGATGAAAGTTACGTGTACTCCTTCAGACGGGCATTTACTTGAAGTGAAAAGTACAGAACAGTACTCTTACAGTTTGCTATGGCATCTTAGCAATTTATGGATATTGCTTTTCTGGCTTTGAAGGATATCGCCTTTTCTGGCTTTGCGACGAGTGGAACTGTGTCTGCAGAGCATTGCTTATAGTATTTAGAATCAACAATACTCTTACCAGTTTGAGTGACGGTTGGTAAATCTCCCCTCCATCTGCATCTTTCAAGCAGCTCTGACGTTCGGAGAATCATCCTTCTCGAGCCCCATCTCGAGCTCCTCCATAACGTCTTCCTCCTCAAGTCCATGGAACACAACCACGAGCCTATGGTACAAGCACTCGTCATCGCGCGAGGTCACGCAGCGTGACCTTACGTAGCGGCCATTTTTTATTTAGGTTTTTGCTACCTGGTATCCTGGCAACAAGGTATTATTGCCTGGATTGTTTACGGAGTGTCACCAACTTCCTTGCTAAAACGGTATTTACCTTACTAATCTTCTCATTCTTTGGCGTTCCTAGTGTACTTTCTTCAGCGCCAATTGCACACGGTGATGTGCACACCTTCATGGCTTTCCAACAAAGTTTGTGCTTTCTTTAGACGTGTCACTATTCCTATTAATCTGCGGTGGCACACACACCTAATGTACGTTTTAAATGTTTATTCTGCACGGCATTACAGTGTTCCTTTTATCTGAAGAGTTAAAAGTGCATTTATCCTTATTTCTCCTATTCTTTATCTATACTGTATTTTTGTCTAATGTACTCCTTATTTTATTCTTATGATGCTTATCTCTCTTGCTTATATGCTAGACGTTTACTATGTTACACTAAATTTGAAATCTGCTTATGTAATATTTTTTTTATGCTTCCTAGTGTTGAGGCTACTATGGTATCCAATCTAATTACTTGTGCGGAGCCATGTTGAGTTTAAATTGTATGTTCTTATTTTAACATGTTTTTTTTTTTTGTATTGCCATGTGCTACAATTGCTAATTTTATTGCACCCTAAACTGCAAATGCCAATGTCATTACATGTATTTTCTTGTGTGGGCTAGTTACCTCACAATGTCATTTTACAGTGTTTCTTTCAAAAGTGCTGGGTTTGCTTTGTGCAAGGCATCCTAAACTATTGTGCTGAGCCATTAAGATGCTCAATTCTGTTTGTGCTGGGATTGTTTTTTGCAGGGCATCCTAAACTATTGTGCTATTTTGTTTAGGCATGCTATTGTGCTGAGCCATTAAGGTGCTCAATTCTGTTTGTGCTGGGATTGCTTTGTGCAGGGCATCCTAAACTATTGTGCTATTTTGTTTACGCTTGCTGGTGCTGAGTCATTACGGTGCTCAAACCTATTTAATTTGTGCTGAGTCATTTAGGTACTCAATTCTATTTAAATGTGCTGAGCCATTTGGGTGCTCAATTCAGTTTACGCTTTCTTGTGATGGGCCATTAAGTTCCCCAACTCTTTTTACGCTTTCTAGTGCTGGGATTGCGTTTTGCATGCGTCCCAAACTATTGTAGTGGTAAATCTTTATTTTAAGTGACTTGTGAGCATAATTTTTGAGCTCGTTGCGGGAGCACCTTACGCTCTCATCATTGCTTGCGTTTTCAAGTGATGGTTTACGGAGCACGTTTGCTCCATCTTTCCATTTGTTTTTGTCCAGTGGTGGACTGAAACCACGTTAAGTGAGGTTTTTCACTTATTATTTGCATTTATTGTTGTACACCATTCTTTTGGTTGGTCTGGGTGATGGGACATTTCACTGAGCTTAAACCCATTTCTTTTTTGTTTTATGTTATTAAACACTTCTCCTTGCTGTGGAAAGGGGGGTGTGTATGTGTTCTGTCTCTTGTATTCCTTTCTATTCTGTTCTCTGTGCTCTCTTTCTTACCACTCGTTTCCTTAGTTTTTATTGTCTCCGTTAGGGAGGGAGATATGTGGTATCTTGCCTTCTTCTCTACTCTGTCCTTTCTTTGTGTCCTGTACTTTGCTGCTCAGCCAGTCTCTGTGATGTCATGGAATGTTGCCTCTGTGTATGTTCAAGTGTATGAGTCAGTTTATCTATGTAGGCTGAGCAGCAGGGTTGCTGCTCCGGGTGGGGCTTATTATCCTGTACATACATACTTGGATTAATATGCTGTTTATCCTACTTCAACTCCTGTAACTATTTCCTAAGAATAAACCTGGAACTTGGACACAGCTACAACAGAGTCATCTTATTTTTATGGAATTTAACAGTAGGACATGTACTGGTGTGTGTGACATGTCCTGATAGTGAAATACAGTGTATATCGTGTTTCACTATTGAAAGGCTATCTGTCCCATAGGATAGAATGGGGAATACTTTGTAACATCTTACAAGTATAACTTTCCATTGGGACAAGATGGGAGAATGGAGTTTAATATGCCTGAACTCAGAATTTTAAAATACATCTTTTAGTAAAGATATTTTTTAAATTGTGTGTTTGAAAATGCCACTTTTAGAAAGTAGGCATTTTCTTGCTTAACCATCCTGTGTGCCTCTGCTGGGTTGTGGACTGACTGACCTTGGAGTGACAGGGGCTGGGGATGTGCATTCACTGTAGACAGCCACTGGGGGGTAGAGGTGTGTCCTGCCTTTCCTGGATGAGTCAGGGCTGGGCTGAATAGACCTGGGCTGCATTTAGAGTAGTGTGAGGAGATTTCCTTGCACCTTAATAGGCCTGGTCTGCCTTACACAATGCTGTCTCCACCTCCTGCCAGGAAGCTGGACCAGAGAGGACAGAACTGGTTTGGACTAATCACAGAGACTCTCTGCCACAAGAGAACAAAGGGAAATGTGGTATAAATATTGGGGCCCAGACCCCATAACTTTAGAACTCTTTTGGACTCAGAAACCTGCTTGTAGTGTTTTCACTGTATTACTGTTGGTTATGTGCAAATGCTTTACACACTGCCTCTGAGATAAGCCTGACTGCTCGTGTCAAGCTACCAAGGGGGTGGCAGGGGTTATTTTAGTAGTGTATCCCCTTATCCTGACTAGGAAGAAGGGTCCCTACTTGGACAGGGTAACAACCTGAGCCCGCCATTTCTAACACTACTGCTAGAGCTTGTCCTAGCCATTCTCAGCACGCAAGATCTATGATTCGAGTTTGCGCTTGGTACGGCCATTTAGCCATCACTAGTTGTGAATGCTAGATGTTCTTGCTAGTAGTACCTGGCCAACCATACTGTTGACCTGTACGGCAAGCCTGTAGATTGTGTTAATGCTTGCCCTATTCTTTTATTTTTTGGCTGTATGTGAGCCCTCTATGTCATGCTAGTGCTTGCCCCAGGTATTCAGTGATTCTGCTGTGTGCAGCCACATTGCTCATTCTAGTGGTTGTCCATACAATTCCATCTTTGCTGGATGGGAAATATCCTGTGCATGGTCCTGCTAGTGCATGCCTCAGCCATTTAGCTTTCTGCTGTATATGAACCCTTCCTTTCATGCTATTGGTTGTAGCAGCTATTCAGTATTTCACTTGCATGGAATTTCCCTAGTGCTTCTGCCAGCCATAGAGCCTTTCAGGTGTAGGCAAACCCTGTTGGTGTTTGTGCCTGCCATTTACTTTTTCTGCTGTATGTGAACCCCTACACTCTGTGCACTCGCTTGTCCAGGCCTGTCAGTCTTACAGATCCCTGTGAATCCTCCGAAACATACTTGGGCATATCCAAACCATTTTGTATTTCCACTGTGTGAAGCTTGTCATGCATGCACAGGCCTCTGCAGGTGAAACTTGATTTATTTGCCTGTGAGATGTGAGATGTACTTCTTACTACTGGATACTTTGCCACAAAGAAGCTGTGAGCGGCTGCTCTACTGAGAAGGAGGACGTTCAGTCTCTGGAGAGGACACTTATACATAGTGCATGTGTATTGCCTGCATGTAGGGGCCATCTAGTTCTCTACTACAGCAGGGACCTTCCATTGGCAGCATCTGGTCTTGGGCCACAGTACTAACAAATCAAAACATTTGTTTTTTTACTGTGAGCTGAGTGTTTGTTATTATAGGAGCTGCCAATCGTCCATGCTTATATCATTTAAATCTTTCGGAACAGCCATTGTTTTGTCTACTTTTTGGGATTATTACAAACTTTCAAGTCAAGCCAGGTGACGTCAGGATCAATTGTAAGATTTCTAGACCCACTTGTATATAGGCGGAGGCGTGGACCAGAGTTGGAAGAATACTTAAAAGAATATGTTGTTTTTGAACTGCAAAATGCTAATTTTGTTAACATCAATAGTATTTGTTCCAGTAACTTGCTCCAGTGATTTGTAGTAGTTAGCCTCCAATGGTTCTTCTTTTCCAGGGTGGGATCACTATCACACTAACTGACTTGTGGACATTGATTGACCTAAGTGGCCTAATGGAAGTGCATGTTTTTGCCCTACTTTTTCATGATGGACAATTTTAAAAATTGTTGTAAAGGCCCTGAATGTTACCTGATTGGCAACTGGGAGTCAGTGAACCCTGAAAAAAATAAGGCGAACATAATTACAACTGGATAGCCCAGTCACGATCCTTTCTGAGAACTTCTCTAACCTCTACAGTCGGCGTAGAATTTTTTTGTGACATCGACCAAGAGAGTCCTGCACTATTCTTACATTGATTCTACAATGTCTTTCTTCATTTCCTGTAGGTGAGGTCTTGTCAAATAAGATGCCTAAAGGTCTTTGTCAAGGCAATGACTTGACCTTCCATACTAAGGACCTGATTAAAAGTTCAGTGGAAAGTATACTCCGTCACAAACATGATGGATATCCCGTCCACAAGTGGATTACATCCTTATGACACTTGTAATACAGCAGACGAGATATCCATCACATTTGCGACGGAGTATCCTGTCCTCCGAACTATAAATCAGGGCCTAACTTCACTGTTGAGTACCAGTACACATGAATTAACCAAATAAGAGTCTGATATCGGTAGCCTCAATCTTCCATCAATATTGGAAAGCATTCAGATTCTTGAGGGAAGCCTGTGATCCTCCAAACATCAGCTCATTTTTTTTGCATTAAGTGCCAGCTAGTTACTCCGTCAATCCATCCTGGACTTCAGTCAACACTCTGGAGAGGCTTTGACAAAGACTCGCCAAAATGAGGGATCGGCAACTCGTTTACCATTTAAGTATATATAAAACCTTGTCCCCCGAGTCATCAAAAGACCAAGCATGTGTGACGGGAATGGCACTGAGGCGCGACACAGTTAGACTCCACTGAGGGGGCTGAGACATTCTTCATCACCACGTATGACATCATACTACTATGGAAACATTTCAACCTTTCCACAAAAATAGAAGCTACATTTCTGACTTGATGTAGACAGCTAAGCGTAGTCGATGGTATCAAATGCAGTTGAAAGATCAAGCAGGACCCTGTTACCTCAGACCAAGAGCTCCTACAGACTTCCACACATATCTAATAAAACCCTATCTGTATTTCATGAGATCTAAAACTAAACTAAAGGCACCCAGGAGTTCATTGTGTTGAAATGGGAGGTAAGCTGTCTTGTGACCACCAGCACCAACTCCAGGTTGAACCAGTTGTAGAGCTGTAACTGTTGGACCTGTCGGGCTCTTGATGGCTTTTTAATTAATATTAATTAACTTGTTTTAGACATTCAGGAACTTTCCAGTTCGCTAAAGAGCAGTTCATGATTTCACCTATAAGAGGGTAGAGCACTGTTTGAGATTTTTTTATCAAGGAAGTCACCCGAACTCTGTGTGGTGTTCATTGAGGTGATAACTCCCTCTATTTGTCCTAATTTAACATTCGACCTTGAAGGGAGACTCGCGAGGAGTTGCTGAGCAATTCTATTGGTGTTGGGTTCATAGTGAAATAAAGCAGACTGTGTACGAAAGAGGTGCTACTTCTTTGAAGCTCAGAACTATTGAAGGGTGATGCAGAATTAAAGCTGCATGTGTTTGTACATAAGATGGTCCATCCATGGAATCCCTCTTCCGCATCTGCTCATTTCTATGTCTCCCTTATCAGGTCGTAAAGGTGAAACAAATAACTCCTCTTTTCCTCAGTTTGGAATGGACGTTTGCAGCAGCACTGTACCTGTACCTCCCCATGGCCCTCAAGACTTCCAATCTGGAAGGAATCTTCTCTCTGGAATGCAATAGGATGATGAAGGTCTGGCCTTGTGTCTAGAAGTCGGTGAGAACTGCTACATTATGTTTTGTTTGAGTTTTTAAGAGTTATTAATGATCTGCTATTTTAATAGGTCTGCTTTTTGTACATTGGTTGTGGTGACAAAAATTGATGGACTGATACTGCCGGAACAGTAAGTGTCATTACCTCCTCATCCCAGTCATCACTTGCGAGGCTCTGCCCACCCGCCTGCGCCTCTCACGTCTTTTCTCTGCCAGGTAAGTATTCCTTCTACAGTTTTTGCAGACCATCCAATAAGGATCTTCCTCTCTGCAGGCACTTCTTGCTTGCTTGATTGCCTGCTGTGATTTCGACGTCTAAGCATCCGTTACACAGGCTGTCCATTATATGGTAAGCTAGTTATGTGTAGTTTTACATTATTGCAGCCAGCTGGGCTGGTGGAGTGCTCAGCATTGCAAAGCCTGTCGCTCTCCCTGCTCATGTGCTGGGCTCAGTGGGTAGCAAGCTCAGCAACAGGCTCTGCACAAGGTGTAAGCTGTGACAATCGGCTTCCCGGTTGCAGCCCATTGTGCTGTTGAATCACGCACCTGTAGCTATGCATGGGTCAGGGGGGCCAGAAAGGAATCACGAGTGGCCTAATGGTTAAAGTCATAAGACTTGCACTCTGAAAATTAAGTAAACGAGTCCTAGTGTCACAGTGGTCATGTGGTTAAAACATTGCTGCAGATCGCTTTAGTCTCCAATTAGGAGTCAGGACCAAATGAGGCTCTATTGAATATTGCTTGAATTGTAAACAAATGTGTTCTACAAATTGGTTAATTGCAGACCTACCAACTCACACGATATCGTCTCCTTTCACCCGGGCACCCGGTGAGGAGTTAATATCACACGGTGGGCACACAATTAGTTGTAAAACCATGCAGAGTGCAGGTTTCCAGCTAATCGTTTGGGGTTTTAGCTCAGCCGATGTCCATAACTGTTTTTTTTCTTCTTTTGAGTGAAATGTAGAGACACATTATTTTATTGGATACATTTAAATGCATGAAGACAAGGTATTACAATAGCATATGTGTCTTGCTGTGTTGTTACTAATATATACGTTTTTTACAGGGGATTCTTGGACACAGGTATCGAGTGTGGGAGCTTATAATTTAGGAGTTAACTTAAATTAGGAAATAAGAGAAAATGCAAAACATAAAGGCTCCCCGCTTTTTTTACAAGTCCATGGAGACCTTCAATAAAATGGCAAAAATAGAAAAAGGGATTTTGAAAGATATGCCAAAGTATGTGAGGTAAATTTAAGTGCTGAGAGGAAAACGGCACTCTTGCTACATTGTCTAGGCTCTGAAGGTCAAGAAGTGTTTGACCACTTACCTGAAACTGCTGGTGCAGATGCTGAGGATCTTAATGAAGATGAGGCATGTATTTTGAAATTAGATAAACATTACGTTCCTAAAGTGAGTACCATATTAGAAAGGTACCATTTTGGTAAACAAAATCAAAAAGAGGGAGAATCAGTGGAAAATTATGTGACAAACTGAAGTAAATGTGCTTCTTTATGTAGATTTGCAGGGTTAGTAGAGGAAAGAATACAAGATACATTTATGTTAGGCTGCAACATTGAGAGGGTAAAGAAGAGCTTTGGAAGAAAGATGAACCAACTTTGGATGAAATACTAGTTGTAGCAAAAACCATTGGGCCTGATTCACAGAACTAACTTACGTCAAAAACGTAAAGTTAGTACTTTTTGGTATTCACAGAATACACTTACTCATTTTGGTATTCACAGAATGAACTTACTCATTTCGGTATTCACAGAAGTTAGGACTCCTAACTTTAGGACACCTAAATGCCTTCTGTAAATACCGAAAGTCTTAAAGTTAGGATTTTTCTCAGTTTACGGAGAAAAATCCTAACTTAAGACATTCGGTATTCGCAGAAGGCATTTAGGAGTCCTAAAGTTAGGACTACTAACTTCTGTGAATACCGAAATGAGTAAGTTCATTCTGTGAATACCAAAATGAGTAAGTGTTTTCTGTGAATACCAAAAAGTACTAACTTTACGTTTTTGACGTAAGTTAGTTCTGTGAATCAGGCCCATTGTGTATTCACTTAAATGTGTACAAATTATTAAAAAAGGGAAAACCACTGGAGAAAAGGCCTCATTGGTTGGTAAATATATGAAGACATTTATTGGAAGTAAAGTCACTAAAAATGAGAAGCAAAGTGAATTGTTAGGAAATTCTATAGATGTGGAAATACTGGAAACTTAGCTAATGACAAGAAGTGTCCTGCTATTAAAGCCACATGTAACTACTGTAAAAAGAAAGGTCACTTTGCTGTTGTATGTAAGATGAAGTTTATTACAGGGAAGAAACTTTTAGAGATTATTGACAAAGACAGTGAAAGTGAGGGGGACACTGATTGTGAATGTGGTCAGATTGTTCTTCAAGTAGGCGAGATGGGAAACATCCATTACAACGCAGGCTTTACAACGCAATGCCTTTACAATGCAGACAATACAATACAAGTTCCATTACAACGCATGCTATTACAATGCATCCCATTACAACGCTGACCAGCACCTTCCCTGGGGTAAGCACCACGTGCTAGAATAGTAAATTACTCTGTAATGGTGCATGTGTTGTGATGGCTTGCATTGTAATAGTATGTTTTGTAATGGAAGTTGTGTTGTAAAAACTGCGTTGTAAAAGTATGCGGTGTAATAGTTTGCGTTGTAACGTCATACATCCAGGTGAGATAAAAAAGCAACATGCCTATAGGTGAGATAAGGGTAAATGGGGAGAGTTCTAAAATGTTATTTGACTCAGGAGTAAAGATTGCCATAATTTCAAAAAGTGAATTGTTAGGCAAATTCTATAGATGTGGAAATACTGGACACTTAGCTAATGACAAGAAGTGTCCTGCTATTAAAGCCACGTGTAACTACTGTAAAAAGAAAGGTCACTTTGCTGTTGTATGTAAGATGAAGTCTATTACAGGGAAGAAACTTTTAGAGATTAATGGCAATGACAGTGAAAGTGAGGGGGACACTGATTGTGAATGTAGTCAGATTGTTCTTCAAGTAGGCGAGATGGGAAACATCCATTACAACGCAGGCTTTACAACGCAATGCCTTTACAATGCAGACAATACAATGCAAGTTCCATTACAACGCATGCTATTACAATGCATGCCACTACAACGCTGACCAGCACCTTCCCTGGGGTAAGCACCACATGTTAGAATAGTAAATTACGCTGTAATGGTGCATGCGTTGTAATGGCTTGCATTGTAATAGTATGTTTTGTAATGGAAGTTGTGTTGTAAAAACCGCGTTGTAAAAGTATGCGGTGTAATAGTTTGCGTTTTAACGTCATACTTCCAGGTGAGATAAAAAAACAACATGCCTATAGGTGAGATAAAGGTAAATGGGGAGAGTTCTAAAATGTTATTTGACTCAGGAGCAAAGATTGCCATAATTTCACAAAGTCTCTATGAAGCAAAACTCAAAGGGTTGGTGAAGTTTCACAATCCGGACATTGGACCATATTTATATGGGGGTAAGCCTATTGATTTACATGGTTATTTTGAAGGCATGATTAAATATGGTCAGAGATATGTCAAAGCGAAAATCTATGTATCTAGGAAAGGGGACATCATATTGAGTTGGTTTCACCAGTGGGACCATGGCATCATAATTGATCAGAATAGTGTACCTCTATTCTTCTAAAGGAACACCACATGATTCAAGGATTAGAAACTGGGAATGAGGCTTTTCTTCAAAATGTACAGCTGAAATTTTCTAAAGTCTTTCAATATAGATTGGGATGTTTGACAGGCTAACTTCATAAAATTTGCTTGCTAGAAGAAGCTATACTGGTTAGTGGTAAACATTGTAATATATCAATAACTATCAGATAGGATGTGAAAATAGAATTGGAAAGACTCAAATCAGAAGGGATTATTGAGGAAGTTGAAGAGTGGTTGGCCCCAATTGTAGTAGCCAAGAAACCAAATGGAAGTCTTCTCTAATGTGTGGATTGTCGAGAATTAAACAAGAATGTGGTGATAGACAAATATCCTCTGCTAAATATGGCTGATATGCTTTTGCTGCTTGAAGGGGCTAAGGTATTTTTAACGGTTGATCTAACCTCGGCATATCATCAAATAGAGTTAGATAGGGAATTCAGAGACCTTACAACCTTTATTACTCCATTTGGTACCTTTCGGTATGTTAGATTACCATTTGGCCTGGTTTCAGCAGCCTCTGTTTTTCAGAGAGCGTTGGAAAAAGTATTGAGTGGTCTGAAAGGTATAAAAGTTTATCAGGATGATGTGCTATTATTTGGAAGAGATGCCGAGGAACATGATTTCAGAGGAAAACAGGCCTTGGAGAGATTTGAAGAAAGCAACTTGACAGTAAAGATGGAAAAGTGCAAATTTAGGAGAAATTCAATTAATTATCTAGGACATACTAGTAATGGCTAAGGTATTATTCCCAATGAGGAGTTTTTAGACATGACAGAATATTACAGTAAATGTGTCAAAGAGTTTGCAGAAAATTGTGTAAACATGTGAAAGCTTCTTAAAAAGGGTGTACATTTTTCATGGAGTACTCAGTACGAAAATGAATTTAAGATGATAAAAGAGAAACTTGGTTGTGCTCCAAAGTTAAGGAGTTTTAATCCAAAGGAAAAGTCAGTACTTACCATGGATGCCAGCCTAAAAGGTCTGGGTGTTGTATTACAGCAGGGTGAAGGAGAAACACAGAGAACAATTTTGTTCTTGTGATGACGTCAGAAAGAACAGAAACCAGATACCAGATATTCTGTTGCGGAGAGAGAGGCGTTGACAGTGTACTGGGCCAAGAGAAAACGTAAACGATTTTTGTGGGGAGGAAAAATTGAGGTCAGAACAGATCGCAAACCTCTGTGTGAGGTTTTTAAAATAAAAAGGAATTGATGCCTTCTCAAATAGGATCAAAAGTGGGTGGTTGCACTTCAGGAAGATGGCTTTATTATAAAGCACATACCTGGGGTAGAAAACATGGTGGCGAAACCTTGTCCAGATAGATTTCAATAGGTCAGGAACAAAATTGTAAGGAATTTGATGATGAGAATGATTTTCATGATGAAACAGTGTGTGTTTATTCATACTGCAGTAATTTCTGAAGAGAAATAGCGCACTGAATTACATTCTGATGAGGTGATGCAGGAAGTACTGTCATTCATAAAAGAAGGATGGGGTACAAAAGCAAAAAAAGATGAAAGAACTAAAGGTTTCTGGGGTGTTAAAGATAAATTAACTGAAAGTCAAGGATTGCTATTTCGTGGCACTAGGTTAGTTCCATCTCATACACTCAGAAATGAATTGATTACCCTGGTGCATGCATGGACACCAGGACATGTCCAAAACTAAAAAGAGACTCAAAATGGCTTACTGGTTGCTAGGTATGGACATGCAGGTAGAAAGGACAATAAGAGAATGTTTACAATGTGCTCTCAGTGAGAAAATTTGTGAAATCTAGAATGTAACTGATGGTCATCAGAAAACGTCTCATGTCCCGGTGGCAAGAAGTTGCACTATACAAATTAGGTCCAATACATGTTGATGGTTATGAAAGTTATGGGATAGTGGCTATTGACATGTATTCCCGATGGCCTGAAATGTATGTAACACGAGGTATTGAAACTAAGCATGTCATCAGATTTTTCAAACAAGTGTATCGAAGGGAAGGTTTACCACAGGTTTTGTTGACTGGTAATGGAATACAATTGGTCTCTCATGAAATGGAGAATTTTCTGCAAGAATGTGACAGAAAACATAAGAAGTGTCCACTCTACCATCCTGAAACGAATGGAATGGGAGTGCGCTTCAACAGAGTTCTGAAAGAGATCATACACATGGCCAAAGATAATGGCCTTGGGTGGAAAGATGAAATTGACAATGAGATGGAGGTGTATAAATTCACTCCACACTCTACCAAAGGGAAATTCCTTTTGAATTATTTTGTGGTAGGAGTTCCAGTACTCAAGTGATTCCTATGTGGGTGAATGATTTGATAAAAGAATCTGATGAAATGAGAATTGATGTTGATTGGAAATTGAGGGAAGATGAGAAAGTAAAAAATCGAAAGGAAACCTTTGACAGCAGGAAATCTGTGAAGAAATTAACAATGAAATTTGGTGACTGGGTAATGATCAGGAAATCGTGAGGCAAAGAAAAAGGTGTAAAGCTTTCTAAACCTCTAAGGGTCTCTAAATTGTTCACTAATGCTGTGAGAATGGAAGATTCCCGTATCTGGAATCTAAACAGAGTAGTTCCCTATAAAGGAAAAGTAAATTTAAAAAATATTGAAATCCTCAAGGTCCATCCAGAGTGAGAGAGTATAGGAGTTTGAGTGGAGAATATAATGAAGAAAAAAAAAAAAACTGGTGATACTCTCATTAAGAAACCGCAGAGGGTAATTAAGTCACCAGTTTATTTGTAGGATTATGTGAAATAGAACAATGGTGTAATAAAATAATGTTTAGACATTTTGTTGAAACCTTCATTTTTTAATCAAACCAAATGTACATATTTATATGCTTGTTTAAGTAGGTGTAGTAATAACCAAACTAAGATTGTTTATTCTGTTTTATGTTGTAGAGGAGAAGGTGTGTAGTATGCACTGTAGTTCAATATGATTTATGTCTTTGGAGCTGAGTTAAGACAGGTGCCTGGAGAGTAGAATGGCGATTCTCCAAGCAGAGTGATATGAGAATCAAGATTTCATGAAAGACACGGAGGCTAACATTATGCATATTAACCTTTAATTGCCACTCCGCAGCACCTTTAAAGAACCACAAAACATCACAAACACTAGAATTAGAACACAGCAGTCGATAAGTAACCCTGCTCCTGAACATTCCTCCTCTTTTAAATTGTGAACATCCTCTTCTTCCTCCTCTTCTATCCGCCATATTCTCCAAATCTTTCCTCACAAATCTGTTGAGATTATAAAAGATACACCAACATCAACATAAACCAGTCCGCATCAAATGTACATCCAAACATAGTCCAAGCACCTCATTAATTTACTAAACTCTACAAAAATGTATGCTACTTAATAAAATCCATCTAATCTCTAGGGCGAGGAGGGAGGGATAATGTTAGCCTCTGTGTCTTTAATGAAATCTTGATTCTCATATCACTCTGCTTGGAGAATCGCCATTTCATTTCAAGACCGGAGGCTACCATTATGCATGTTGAAAGCCTTTAAAAATCACATTTGACACATGTTTAATTGGTCTAAAATAGTGCTTAGCAAAAACACCTACATTAGACCAATCTGCCGCTTTCAAAATCTCCTCCAACCTTCCACCGCACAAAAACATCTTACTAGCACCAGCACCTCTCACAGAATGTGCCTTAAAACGTTCCACATCTACGCCACTCTCTTTTATTATGTTCTTTACCCATCTGGCAATAGTTTCTGAACTTACCGCTCCATAAGGCTTCACATACGATATCAACAACTGATTCTCACCATGTTTCCTGAATTCCATCATTCTCCTCTCATATTCTTGCAAACAATCCACAACACACAACTTCCTCTCCTCCTCAAATCTTGGATAGAAAATTGACTCCGACATCGTCTTTGTTCTTTTCCAAATCTCAAAAATCACCCCATCTGGTGCCCAAACCTTGTTATTTATCTCCAAAGCTCGTACATCTGACACTCTTCTACATGAAACCAAGCACAACAAAGTCGCCAATTTACCAGAAAGTCTCTTCAAATCCAAAAATCTATTTGACGGCCAAAACAAAAACAACTTCAACACCACATTGACATCCCACAGTACACTGTATCTTGCTCTAGGAGGTCTCTTCAACCTCATACTCTTCATAACCCTACAAACCATAATATTCCTACCAACTGATTTGTTGTCCACCATGGCATGTCCTGCCGAAACTCCTGACCTATAACAATGTATTATTCTGTAGCCTAATCCTTCTTCAAACTTTTCAACTAAAAAATTGACTACTTCAACTACAGGAGCCTACACGGGATCCAGACTCCTTTCCATGCACCAACTAACCCAAACTCTCCAAATTCCTCTATATCTACTCCTGGCACCTGGTGTCCAAGACTCCTCCAATAATTCTGTAGCCTTTTCCGAAAGTCCTCTGAAACAGCTACTTCTCCTGACACTCTCCAGACAAGAAGGTTCAGTACCCTGCTCTGCACTAAAGGATGCTCTTCTCCTTCTATGTTCCTCAAAAGACCGTCTTTTGCAGGAATCAAATAAAGCTCTGCACAAGCCAGCTCCATCACTGTCGGAAACCAAACTTGTGACACCCAAAATGGAGTCACAAATACTATTTAACATCTCTCCTTCCTCACCTTCAACAATAATCTCTGAATCATAGCAAACGGGGGAAAGGCATACGCCTTCCTTCCCTCCCAAACTTGTTGAAAAGCATCCACCGCTAACGCCAAAGGATCCGCTCTCCAACTGAAATAACTCTCCAGTTAAAATGTTAACCGGCTCGCAAAAAGATCCACCTCCAGAGGGCCCATCAAATTGTCTATTCTCCTGAAGCTCCTCACATTCAACTTCCAATCGCTGAAATCCCTCAAATGCCTTGAATTCCAATCTGCTATCTGATTCATCTCCCCAGGCAAATACTCTGCCCTTACCTCTATTTTGTGTTCCAAACAGAAATTCCAAAAATCCTTTGCCAAATCTGCTAAACCTCTTGACCTTGTTCCTCCCAACCTGTTTATATATGCTACAGCTGACACATTGTCCATCCTTATCATCACCGATTGTCCTCCCAGAATTTTCCTGAAACTCTTCACGGCATACAAACCTGCAGTCAACTCCAAACAATTTATGTGTTCTGACCTCTCTTCCATAGTCCAAAGTCCACCTGTTTGCTCCTCTCCTAATCGAGCCCCCCATCCATTCAAACTCGCATCCGTCTCCAAAACAAAATTCGGTCATTTTCCAAATATTGCGCTTCCATTACACGCATCCATATTGCTCAACCACCATTCCAATTCTTCTTTAGCCTCCATACTTAAAGAAATCTGGTCTCCATACCATAACCCTTTCCTTAACGCTTCCCCTTTCACCCTCTGCAATGCTCGATAGTGAAGGGGTCCCGGAAAAATTGCCTGTATTGATGAAGACAATAAACCTACTATCCTTGCTAAGTCTCTTAGAGTCATACTCTCCTTCCTCATGCACAACTTTATCTCCTTCTTTATCAACTTCACTTTCTTTTTTGGCAACAAAAGCATGCATTTCACCGTATCCACCTGAAAATCCCAAAACTCCATGGTCTGACTCGGAATCAGAACAGACTTCTCCTGATTCACTACAAATCCTAAATTCTCTAACATCTTGATTACATCTTTCACATTCTTTCTCAACTCCCCCTGATCCTGGTTCATCAATAAAATATCGTCTAAATATATTATCATTCACACTCCTCTCTGCCGAAAATAGGAAACAACCACTCTCATCACCTTTGTAAAACACCATGGAGCTGAAGAAAGGCCGAATGGCAGATACAAAAACTGATAAAGATTCCGTTTCCATCTGATCTGTAAAAATCTCTGACTCTCCATGCTCATTGAAATTGTAAAATACCCATCCTTCAGATCTAATTTCACCAATCAATCCTTTTCCTCTAACATATCCCCTAGACAATGGATTCCCTCCATCTTGAAATATCTGTACTCCACGAATTTGTTTAAATCCCTCAAATTTATGACCGGCCGCCATCCTTTCTCTTTTTTCCTTACCAAAAACAGATTGCTTACAAAACCTTTCCTTCCCTCTCTTATTCGAATAACTGCTCCTTTCTCTATCAAAGACTCTATTTCTATATTCACTATCTCCTCCTGATCTTCTGACATCCTTATCTCTCTTGCTTCCTTTTCCTGACTTGGTAACTTCGTAAACTCTATGCAATACCCCTGTATAGTGTGCAATACCCAAGGATCCTTCGTGATTCTTTTCCATTCCTCTACAAAAAACCTCAGTCGTCCAGCTACTTTTTTTGGGATAGAACCAGTAAAGATCTCCGTACTCACCTAGTCCTCCTTGAAATTGGCCCCGTCTTCTTGTTGTACTTCCTCGTCCTGCTCTTCCCAATCTTCCTCTGCTTGGGAAGAAACCTCCTGGAGCATAGCCTTTTCCTCTACAGCTACTACCGCCTTGGACATAGTATTGTCCATTATATTGGGACCTCTGTAATCCTCGGCCAGCAGAAAGTCCCCTTCTGCCGGCCCTGCCAAAAACACTACCTCCAAAGACTTTCCTCATGTTCACTTGTGCCTTATCAAGAGCTGTGAACGTATTCACATATTTGCCAATATTTTTAACAAGACCCTCTCCAAAGAGAAGTCCTTTCGCATCTTCGCTCCCTTCCTTTTGCGCCATTTCACCTAACTTCGGACTTATCTTCATCAAGATAGCCTTCCTACGCTCAGATAAGAGGCCTGCATTAGCGTTTCCCATAAGCACTAGAGCCCTCTGGCTCCAACCTCTAAGCAGTTCTATATCTACTGCTTCCTCATTGGAATAAGCCTCCTCCGCCACATCTAGGATCCTTGCTAAAGGTCCTAACATGTCAAGAAGCTTATCTTGACAGATCTTCAAAGACCTCTCAAGACCCTTCCTTGGGTCTCTCCCAAGTCGAAATAGAAAACTTATCAGCTCTGGATCTAGATTCGGAGTACTGCATACTTTCTCATCAATAACTGTCTTGCGCATTCAGACCTCATTACTCTTCTCACCTCTCTATCCAGTGGCTTACGAATCCATGTTTTAATGAATTTCGCCACATGATCCATGGGCCACCACTCACCACTGCGTGGATGTTTAATGTCTAGCGGTGTAAACATATCTAATCCAAACGGGTCTTTAATAGCGTCATTAGAACAAGACCCTTCAAAGTCCTCAAACTCCTCATCCAAATGCTCATCTTGATTCAGATCAAAGATATATTCATCTAAATCCTTCGCATCACCATCCCCTCTGCTATTCCCATTTTCTCCAAAATTTCATCCTCATGTGTGCCGCTAAAGGACACCTTTCCATGTGTGCCGCCTTGGACACCCTTCCTTTGCGTGCCGCCAAGGACACCTATTTTTTTCCCGGTATTCGTGCCTTCCTTTTTTGCAATCAACACATCCTCCACATGTCTCGTCTTCTTTGTTCTCTTTTTTCCCACTTCTGTACTTACTCCTTCTCCATCAGATAATGAAAAATATTCCTCCTCACCATCCTTATTTCTTTTCCTACTCTTCAAAACACCATCTACTGCTTAGTTTACCTGTTTTTTCATTTCATGTTGAATTAACCTGTTAACCACCTCCTCATTCACCAAGTCACTAGTGACTGTTAAACATCCATCTTGTGCCTCTGACATTCTGATAAAATCTCCAACACTATACTCAAAAAATACCTATAAGTAAATTCCAACAACCTAATACACCTTCTTAAACACCCTGAATTTCCCTCATAAACTCCTACTCCTCACAGTCAGCACTCTGATACTGATGACCATTCAACCGTCACCTATACAAACATATCATTCATCTCTAATATTAAACCTTTCCCTACCTAAAATGTCCTCCCAAATCTTGCGTTTATAACTAAATCACGTGCTGCATTTGCACGCAAAAAAACGTGCTGCCCATGCGCGTACTCAAATAGTTAAAATTCTCCTTACGCGCTGCCCTTGCACATCACTACATGTTGCTCATGCGCGTCGGAGCACTGGTAACCATAGAGAGCATGAGAGACGCTCCTATCCTCTCGATGCCTCGAGAGTACACTGCGTCCTCTACACGTCTCTTGCAACTTAGAGATCGCGAGCCGCAGGAGCCATGAGCCGAACGAACGGATCTCGCAGCCCCCCTCGTGCTGATGACGCGTGCCTCACACTAAGCTAACGGTAAAACGCAATGATTTAAACAATCCTCTGCTTCCTATCTCGTTTTTACAAACTCTTAATCTCCCTTTTCTTTTTTATTTAAAACAACTTAAATAGAATCTAAACACAAACTATTATAAATAACTAAGAATAGATACATACAATAAAACATAAACTATAAATACACTTGTAACATAACCATACACTGCAGCTTCTGAAAATTAGAAACTGTAGTGAACAAACACATACACTCACAAAAATAAACGTTTTTCCAAACAAAAACTCATTCAAATATACCTCTCTTATCACATCTATTTAATGTAACGTTAAAGGTACTTATATTGTCTTGAGCAGCAATTAAAAGAGGAGGAATGTTCAGGAGCAGGGTTACTTATGGACTTCTGTGTTCTAATTCTAGTGTTTGTGATGTTTTGTGGTTCTTTAAAGTTGCTGTGGAGTGGCAATTAAAGGTTAATATGCATAATGGTAGCCTCCGGTCTTGAAATGAAATATTGTGAGATCATAGAGACCAGGAGCAGCAGCAGTGACATCGGAGATGAGGAGAGCAGAAAATAAGATGCTGGATCCATGAGGTCTCGCATGTTGAATAATCTGCTTCTCCTTGCCTAAAGCTACATGCTCCAGTTGTTCCTTTGTTGGCCTCTTGTCACAGGGACTTAGGTGTGCACAGGGTAAGTCATCCTGGCAGGATGACTGTGAGGGGCTGTTTCCAGTCTCATCTACACTTAAAAGGGCTTTGCCTTCCGCACATACAAAAGAAGTCTGACACTAGGCCTTCCCTGTCTTTTGTCACCCCCAGACAGTTTGGCGCCTTGACAGGGAAAGGGAAAGAACTTTCCAGAACCAGATGGGGGAGTAGGACAAGGAGTCCACCTCACAAAGGCTTGCACATAATATAAAAAATTAGACCTCCACAGCCACTTTTCAGAACACTCCTGGACCTGTGGAAGTTGTAAGAGAAGGACTGCCCTGCTGCCAGAGGACTGCCCTGCTGTGTTAGAACGAAGACTGGACTTGCTTACAGGTGCGGCCAGTACAGGTAAGAACAGTGGGGCGGCGGGCGGGGTGGGGTGGGGTGGGGAGTGAGTCAACAAACGACGGGATAGGAAAAATGAAATAAAAAAATAAGTAAAACCGAGTCGGCGATGCGGCAAGCGCAAGGTAAGTGGTTTTATTTCATTTTACCTATCCTGTCATCTGTCGACTTCCCACCCCTACCCCGCCCGCCCCACTGCTCTTACCTGTGCTGACTGCACCTGCTTGCTTGGCTTTATCCCAGTCTAACCAGAGTGACTATAAGGGTCAGTTGGCTGGCCTCCTGTGTGAGCTACAGGGACATAACAAGCTTCATAGGGCTTGATGCAACTGCCCAGCTGACCTGCTTCAACTGGACCTGTCTGGACTTGCAACTTGACCTACCTGAGCCCTGCTAACCTCTGTTGGAGTAAGTCGTGATCCCCAAGAGGTGCCTCCCCAGGTCCTGGGCCTTTGGCTGCCATCAAACTGTACTCCTTCTAAAGAAGAGATGAATATCCTGAAGTTTGGGCTCCTCACAACCACGAACGAACCCATTTGCATCACAACTCTGCTGCCCGCGACGACCACCAATGTGAATTTCTGGCAAAAACCTACTTTTCTCGACGACAGCAACTGCTAGAGCCAACTGATAATACGAGAGCTACACTTTGCGCTACAGCAACGATAGCCCTCAACAACCGTCAATCCAATGTTTGACTGGCCCTTCGCACCACAGCGCGACCTGCTCTTTGCGCTATAGCAATGACCATCCATGACACTTAGCCTCCTCCACAGTGAACTGAACTGTTTGCACCAGACTTAGAAGGTAACTTTTTCAGTGGGACTAACCTAGTTGCAGTATCCGGCCCATGCTCAATTATGGTTGGCCTGTACTTGTGACTTTTTCCTTTTCTGGCGTGACCAGATGAGCACGAGTAGCGCTTTGTGCTTTTAGGCGCCATTTTCACCACAATCTTTAAAATTGAATTTCTCTGGCTCTACTAATTGGATTTTTGTCATTCCAGTATCATTTTATTTATTAATGTTTACTCTATTTTTCTAAATTGTTTTTTTTTAGTGTGTCGTGTTTTCTCTTTATGTTGATTGTGTGCTGCATCAATACTTTACACATTACCTCTAAGTTAAGACTGACTGCTTTGTGCCAAGCCACCAGAGTGTTAAGCACTGGTTAATTTAATGAGTTTTTGTGGTTCACCCTGACAAGGAGTGTGCCTATTACCTGAGTGGGGCTTCCACCCCCCTCAACCAATAACCCTATTTCTTACCGCAATGTTGGGAGAACTGCATGATAAAAGGTTAGACTCTGAAGAGGATATGGATGAGGGCCCAAAATGGAAATACATTCAATGGTGACAGTTGCTGGAGTGACTACACATATTAGGGAGGCAATGACGTTCCAGGAAAAACCTCAGCAGGAAGACCTCTACCATGCCATTATGTGGTAAATACATGGCCCTAAAGGAGTGAAATGAGTTGGAGAAGTCTTCTTTTTCCAAGATTTCTATCACAAAGGTATCATTTGGACCAGTTTGATGTGAACTTTCCCGAGGTACCAAAGGAAACATCATTTTGGTGAGTAGGGCTCTACTTCATTTTTGGCTTTGGAGGAGTACCCTCTCCCGATGCAGTGGAAAGGAAGGTGGAAAATGCCTTACAAATCTGTTAATCAGCATCAGATTTGCATTAACAGTAGACACCTATGCTGCATATGCTTCAAGGCAATATTGAAGGACTTTTAAATACTTTTTGATTGCTTATAAGAGGTTAAGGACCCTATGGAGGTTCTGGGCAAGATAGACCTTTTGGCTCAATTTTTTTCAGACACTGTGTTTTACTCCCTCTGGACGGCACAACATCATCATGGGCATCTGTAGTAGGTAAGAGACTGTTGTTGCTCAGACTGTGGAAGGTGGAGTAGTCACAAAGATCTCACAACTTTCCATTTTTGAAAGATAAGTTATTTGGTTCATAACTTGGTGAGGTGGTAAAGTCCCCAGAGAAGAGGCTGAAGCTTTTGCCATTTTGAGTGCTTTCTGCATCAAAATCATTTTTCCAGAAAAGCTTGGGTAAACGCTGCAGTAAAAGAAATGACCCACTGGCGACTGGGCCTGTGGTCATGGGCTCTCTCTTCTCTAATCCCAGCCTCAGTCTGACTCCAATAAATCCTGACTATTCATGCTAGGCAGTGGGAGGCTGGTTGATGGGTTTTTATCTGGCATAGTGTTAGGAATGGGGTCTCTCTCTAGTTGGCTGAAGTATGCACCCTGTTTAAGTAAGTACCCGCCCAAACCCTAGTCAGGGTAAGTGTAGTACACACTAAAAGTGTACCTGTGCTCACCCTCAGGTAGCATGGCACAGAGCAGTCAGGCTAAACTAATGAGGCAATGTGTAAAGTATTTGTGCACACACACACACACACACAGTAACACAGTGAAAACACCACAAAAGTACTCCACACCAGTGTAGAAAATACCCAATATGTATATGAATAAAACAAGGCCAAAACGACAAAATCCAACATACTCAAGTCAAGATATGAATTTTTAAAGATTAAATCATATATGCAGTGCTTAGTAGTCTAAAGCTCCATCTGGGGCTATCTCCCGGCGTCAGGAATCATGCCGACTCCCTCACAGTACCTTGGAGGCATCGGAAACCAAAGACGCAGCGTTGTGCAGTGGAGGTGAGGCATCGCGGATGCAGGTGGGGTGTCGCTCCCTTAAGGCGGTGCAGGGTCGTTGGAGCTTTTGCCGCTCTGGGATGATACGTTGCACAGAGGAGGTGATGTGTCAGTTGTGGGTGCAAGACCTCAGTTCTAGAAGGCGACGGAGCATTGAGGAGGTGTCAATGTTGCGATGGCGGGGGGTCGATTTCTCTGAGTCAAACCACTGGGCCCAAGGCAATGCGTCAATCGGGAGTCACGCAGGGATGGGGAGGCGTCAGAGTGGGGACAGAGTACCACGTTCATTGGTGGCACAGTGTCGAGACTTGAGCTATAGCGATTCTTCGTAGGCACTGTGGCAAGGTCATGGGGCGTTGAAGTCGAGGTTGTGGTGTTGCACACCTGGCAAGCAGTGTCCACAGCTTCAGTGCAGGCAGTGGTGATGCCTCGGTTTTGCAGAAAGGTGCCTCTTCCGAATTATGTTTTGGCATCTGTCAAGGGGGCAGGGGTAGCTTTGAATCCCCAGAAGACTTAGAGGAGGACTTGCAATGGCACTGCACAGGCAATGCCTCCCCGGACTCTCACTTACCTGCTTTTCTTTTGCAGCCTGGTTTCTGGAGTCAGGCATGGAGAGAAGGGACATCCGGAAATGCTGCCATTAATGAGCCTGATAGGAAGTGGGAGGCAGCCGAAACGGAGACCAAGGAACGCAGTCCCTTTAAATGGCTGACAACTTCCGGGGTGACATCAGACGCCAACCAGAGAGCAGAAGGTTTAGAAAGAAGACCAGAATACGGAGATGGGACAAGAGAAGAGTGCAGAATCCATGCTGGGGGCAGGGAAAGTCTCCTGAGCAAGACGAGTGAGGAGAAGACTCAGTTTCCTCGCTTCCAGGAAGAACGCAATCTTGAACGAAGCAGACCAGTTGGGGATGACAAGACTGAGCCAGGAGGCCACAGGACAGCTCTTTGTGTGGGGACAGGCACAGCCCTATTCAGGTACAAGTGTCAACTCCTCCCACCACTCTAGCTCAGGATGCTTGGGGATGGGTCATCAGGATATGCAAGGCACACCTGTGTGTGACTGCCTAGAGTGAATTCACAAAGCCCAGCTGTCACCCTGACCCAGACTTGTATTCTAGGGACAGGCAGGGGCACAGAATGGTTAAAGTAAGAAAATGGCAACTTTCTAAAAGGGCCATTTTCAGTCCTTCAATTTAAAAACCAACTTCACTAAAAGATATGTTTTAAATTATGAGTCTAATGACACCAAACTCCAATTTTCTATCTGCTCCAAATTGAAAGATATACTGGTAAAGTGTTAGAAGGCAGCTCCAATGCTAACCTATAGGAGAGATATGCCTCGTTGTAGTGAAAAACAAATTTAGCAGTTTTTCCCTACCAGACGTGTAAAACTCAAAAGTACATGCCCTAACTTTTAAATACACTGCACCGTGCCTATAGGGCTACCAAGGGCCAACTTAGGGGTGCCTTCGATGTTGTAAATGGGAACGTGAACTTGCCAGGTCCACATGGCAGTTTAAAACTGCACACACAAGGTGTGCAGTGGCAGGCCTGGGACATGTTTTCAGGGCTACTCATGTGGGTGGCACAATCAGTGCTGCAGGCCCACTAGTAGCATTTGATTTACAGGCCCTGGGCACATGTAGTGCATTGTACTAGGGACTTACCAGTAAATCAAATATGCCAATAATGGAGAAACCAAATGCCATTTCATTTTAGACACAGAGCACATGCACTTTAGCACTGGTCAGCAGTGGTAAAGTGTCCAGAGTCCTAGCACCAGCAAAACGCAGTTCAACACACAATCAAAAACAGGAGGTCAGAAGCAAAATTACAGGGGAAGTCACACCGAAAGATGCCAGTTCTAACAAATAGATACGAGAAGTATCAAATCAGTGGGTGTCCGAGGTAATAAGTGAAAGTTATGCCATAAAATGTTTAAACCATTCTCCACTGCATTACCTTTGCTCCACTCTGGTGTCAAAGGACCCAGCCAAAAAAGAGGTGATGCTGGAGGGTGTGCATACCTTGTTACATAAAAGGGCCATTGTTCAAATACCAGACTCTCACAAAGGGTGTAGAAAAAGCAAGCAGGAGTTATAGGGCAGTACCAGACCAGGCTAAACAAATGTTTTCGCTATATATATTTCATGATAATAACTTTGAAAATGGTGGTAGCAATGTTGTCAAGACAGGACTTCCTAGTGATCTTAAATTTGCTGGTTGTACATTTTCCTGTCCTGATAAGGGTGGACAGTTAGCAGCATCTGAGGCTTGCGATTCAGGAGAAACATTTTCAGTTCAAGGAAGTCCCATTCAGTCTTTCCTTGTCTATGAGGGTGTTTACAAAAGTATTCACACCAGTCGTATCTTTTTTCAATTGCAAATTATTCAGCTGTTTCTATATCTAGCTGACTGACTGGTATCTGATTCTTCTCTTTTGAGCCTGGAGGCCAGTGAGAAGAAGGTGTGCTCCTGCCTTGAATCACTGTGGTTCATACTGAACTATCAAAAGCCCAGTCTGTGCCAGGTCAGACACATACACTCAGTAGGGTTTTCATACACGCTCGAAGGGGGCACGAGTCTTTCCTTGCAAGACACCGGTTGCTCAGTTAGTGTCACTACAGAGTGTGTACAGCCAGACATTGGTTACAAGTTAAGGGGTTAATGTTGGTGCATCATCATTTGAAACCACCAGTGTACCATTTGTTTGATCATTGATCCTCAGTGGCACAGGTGTACGAGTGGCTTATTCTGGGCTCAGGGGAGCTTCAAGACCAGTTAAAGTTGTTGCTGAATTGAACGAATCTTAGAAAGTGGGTTTACTTTCAGTAGCCAAGTCCATGAGTGGTAGCATTGGATGGAAGCTCATGGGGAGGGCACTCTCGAAGGGCTGGAAGTAAATGGGTGTTGGTCAAAAGCAGAAAAGTTGCACTCCTCAAATTGGAAGGAGTTAATGGCAATATGGTATGCCCTTCAGAAGATTGTGCTACAATTAGAGAATACCTCAGTTCTGGTAAGTACCAATAATGAGGGCCAGTTACAGAAGTGCCCAGGGGCCCAACGGCATCCGTGCCTGCTTTGTGCACCCTCGGGCCCTTTGGCATTTCAGAAGGGTCCGCAGATGCTTGTGCAGCCCCTTGTATAATGCAAATAGGGCTGGCATCCATGTAGGGCCCGTGCAATCATTAGAGGGCATTCCCTCATTTGCATGGGGGTACGGTCCCATGCAAATGAGGGATCTCTTTGCCTCTGCGCCCGTGCTGCATTACTGATGTGGGCGCAGAGGCAAACATGCCTTTAGGAGGCTCACTGAAAGTGTGCCACAAAAAGGTGGGGCACTTTCAGTGTGCCTCCTAAAAGCAGCCCTCTAGAAGGGAGAAAGTGGGTCCCATGGAGCCCCAGACATCTCCTTGCAGGCGGGTGCAGTCACTCACACAACCAATCATCAAACCGGATTTGTAGAGTGCAGCTAATCACCTATATAGTAACCCTGGGTAAAGTTTGCGGAGTTCCGCTATGCGGATGCGGAACTCCGCGAAGTGCAAAAAAAACTCTGCTGCGCGGAGCTCCACGAGCAGCGGAGTGCATTAGATAAATGCCGTTCGCTGTGATTTTCAGTGCCAGGTGCTTGTCCGCACTGTGCAATCATCGCGAACTGCAACATGGAGAGTGCAAGCGGGCGCTGCTTCCTTTTTGCCTCTCGAGTAGATTTTTACTCATGCGGCAGCTTCCTCAACGCAAACGGATAGTTTCTCAACGCGAGCGCTCGCGAGCTTACGCGACCACTCGCAATGAGAAATCTGACCTCCCGTATTGAGAAATCTCGGCGAGAGGTTGATTTTCCACATTCGCGCTTGCCAACTTGATGTTGACTATCGCGAACGAGGAAAAATCTCGCCGGGAGGTGGACTTTCCTCGCTCGCCAACTTGATGTTGACGAAAACGAGCGAGGAAAAAAACTCTGCTCCGCTACGCGAAGCAGATTTTTTGGAACTCTGCGATCTCCGCGTAACGTGGAGTGCGTAAAACTCTGCAAACTCCGCAAGGGGAGTGGAGTTCACCGCCCAGACTTACTATATAGTTATCCAGGCACTGAGGACTGCTGCATTGGGATGGTCAGTTGAATAGCCAGGTCTTGAATCCCTTCCTGAACTCTGAAAGAGAGGGTGATGTCTGGAGGTGAAGGAGACCATTCCTGCACTTGGCAGTGAGGTAGGAGAAGAAGCGTCCTCCACTGTTACTTCGGTGAATAGGGGTTGTGAGTGAGGGAGAGGGAAGTGGAACACAGGTGTCTGGAGGGTAGGTGGAAGTTCATGGGTTGGTTGATGTATGCTGGTCCTTGATCGTGGAGGGCTTTGTATGTGTGGATCAGCATCTTGAATTGGCATCTCTTTTGAACGGGAAGCCAGTGGAGCTTCTTGAGGTGGGGGGTAATGTGGGTCCATTTGAGGAGGTCTAGGATGAGTCTAGCCGCATCGTTCTGAATGGTCTGCAGTCTCTTCAGGAGGCGATTGGTGATTCCGACATAAATTGCAGTACTATAGTCCAGCCGGCTTGTGACCAGGGCTTGGGTGATGTTTCTCATCCAGTTGGTGACGCCCGTCATGTATCTGTGGAAGCTGGCTCTTGTGGTGGAGGGGTCTTCTGATAACGAGAGGATGAGCTGGGTGTCGTCTGCGTAGGATATGATGTTCTGTCCATGGGTTCTGACAATGTTAGCCAGGGGTGATGCTCTTGGGGTACAAGGTGACGGAGGCAGGTGGATCCTATGGGTTCTTCGGGTGAGGAAGGAAGCAACGCATTTGAGTGCGCCTTTGATTCCGATGTGATGGAGTGGTGGGATATGGTGTTGAATGCAGCGGAGAGGTCAAGTAGGCTCAGTGCTGCTGTTTCTCCCCATTCAAGGAGGGTTCTGATGCCATCTGTGGTGGCAATCAGGGTGGTCTCAGTGCTGGGGTTGGTGCGTAATCCGGATTGGGAGGTGTCCATCTGGTTGGTGTTCTCCAGGTGTTCGGTGAGTTGGAGGTTGATGGGTCCTTCCCTGCACTCGCCTGCAAGGGAATATCTTTCCCGTCTTGAAAATGCAGGTGGGTAGGCACCTGCACAGAGAAACATGGAGCAGCTTTTAAACAGCTGCTCTGTATTTCTCTTGAATGTGCTGCCGCGGCCGCCCTGAGGGCAGAGCATTCTTCCTAATAGGGGGCACTTCCCCTGTTTGTACATGACGCACCTGCTTTAAGGTGTGCCATGGTGCAACAGAAAATGTGCACCATATTTGCAATAGGGCTCCAGGTGTTAAAAACCTACTTAAACAGGCAAGGGGCACAAAAAATAGGAGCTTAGCAAAGGTGTCTATGGAAGTCTTTGCATGGGTGCAATGTCATCTGTTAGAGCTGAGATCAATGTATATTCTGGGGGATGAGAACACTCGAGCAGACAGGTTGAGCCACAAGCTTCTAACCTCAATTTAATTTCATGTCATCCAAGAGAAAGGTGTGGTTATAAGATTTTTTTTTTTTTTATAAACAAATGTTATTGTGTCAATAGTCATATACAGGGCAGAGCCCCTTAATAAAAAAGGCAACCGCCGTATCGTACACCACAAAGTACTGGTATTGACATTTAGTTTATATTAGGGTGACCAGAATTGTAAAGCCAAAAACCGGGACATTTCACGAAAATAGAAGAAGGACTACAGTTTTACTTCAAGTGCGCGCACAGAATGGCAGCGCTCCTAAGCAGAGAATTACAGAACAGGCAGTTAGAACATACACAAAATGCAATTTTTAAACCCAGAAGCGTGCCTGTTAATTAAATTGCTTTCTTGAAACAACTGCTAACTATCCCTGCTTTGTAAAACATAAAAAATACCTCCCACTGTTTTCAATCTGCCGGGACAGCTGGTGAAAAACCGGGACCGTCCGGGCAAATCCGGGACGCCTGGTCACCCTAGTTTACATGTTATCAAGATAAAAATAATTCGGAACAAAACAACATGAACATGCTGAACCCCCACCCTTTGCACTGTTCCAAGACTGCGTCTCTTTTGCCACAACATCGCCCACCCCAACAATTGAGTCCCATACGAACTATATGTTTTCACCTTCGCCCAATGACCCCCTATGACAGTGAAGGCGCAGACTCAACCATAGAGGGCACCGGCTCCAAATGAAGACCCCGATACTCCGCCCATCGTTTCCAAATCTTGGGGTGCTTTTGCGGGCATCCCCTGGCCTTAAATATTGGTATCTCCAAACCCATGCAAAGTCTAGTCCCTTTTTCCTAGCCGTTACAGAAGGTGGGGCCGATGCCTTCCACAGCCTCGCAATAACTCTTTTGGCCAGAGTAAGCCCCAGCAGCAACAAGTGCCTTTTATAGATATTGCTCCCAATACCCTCCATGATGTTTAGAATTGCCAGTCTTGGTGATGGTGAGGTGGGGAGCTCCCACCCCAATACTTCTGTAAGGCAAGTCAAGACTCCTCGCCAAAACCTTGTGAGAGCTGTACAGTGCCAAATCGTATGAATGAGGGACCCCTCCTCCCGACCACACCGCAGGCATACCGGGGATGACACCAGACCTGCCCTCCACATCCTCAACCGGGTGTAGTAAGCCCGGTTCAGATATTTGAATTGGATAAGGTATAACCGAGTTGCTATCGCTGCCCCCCCCGAGGGGAGGCAAGTGCATCCGCCCAATCGTCCCCGTCTATTTGGCTGAGATCACGCACCCATGCTTCTCTAAGCTTGTCCAGTGTGGTAGAGCTATTCGTCACCAGTGATTGATAGATTTTTGTGATTTTGTGGTCGTGTAAATCACCCATAAACACCTTGGCTTCAATAGGAATGAATTCGGGGAGGGCCTCCAACTCCGAAACGCTAGTGCAAATAGCATGCCGAAATTGGAGATACTTATAAAATTGAGTCTTAGGCATTTGGTATTCTCGCTGAAGATCCTGGAAGGATTTCAGGGTAGCGCCCCGCATGACATCCCCTAATGTAGAGATCCCTATGTTATCCCACCCACGAAACCCAGATAGCGCGGCCAGTTGTGCTAATCGCCCATTATGCCACAGTGGGGTTTCCCCCGTTAGTTTGCCCCACCACCCCATCTTACGGAGGGACTGTTTCCAGAGCTGGAATACTACCCGCGTAGCCGGCGGCAGAGTTGCGCAGGGATGCGGAGTACAAAATAGTATGAATGGTAGCCTCTCCCATATGCCATCGCTCCACTGCATATGCGGGGTCCAGCCTATCCCCATACCACCATTCATTCAGCACTAGCAGATGGGATGCCATATAATAAGATTGGATGTCTGATGTGGCCAACCCCCCGCAATACGTCGACTGGAAGCAAGTCAGCAGCGCAACCCTGGAAGCCCCCGCCCACAGAAACTGACCCAACGCCGCATTGACCTGGCGGAACCAGGCTTGGAGAATCGGGTATGGATGTTTCTGCAATTGGTAGAGCAGGCACGGCAAAGATACCATTTTAAAAATAGCCGATCTACCATAAATGGATAGGGGCATATGCGACCAAGTTTTCATCTCCTCTCATACCAGCACCCATATCGGAGCAATATTCCTGTCCCATGACATACGAGGTGTATCCGACAGGAAGACTCCCAGTTACTTTACCCCCTCCATCGCCACCTGTACCGCTGATGCCTAGGACCCCAATCCATCCATCCCCCCCAGTACCCATATGGTAGACTTACGGGGATTCATAAAGAGACCTGAGGATTCCCCCAAAATTTGCATGATACGGAGCAGCCTCGGCCCGTCCTGTTAAGATCCGTTAAGAAGAACAATACATCGTCCGCATATAATGCGATGCGGTCTGAGATTCCTTGTGCCCACTTGAAGCCCCTTACCTGTGCGTCCATCCACACCCATGTCGCCAATGGCTCCATTGCCAACGCAAATAAGTACGGCGACAGGGGGGCACCCCTGGCGAGTGCCCCTTCCGATTGGAAA
Source organism: Calotriton arnoldi (assembly GCA_963921515.1). Classification (NCBI taxonomy): domain Eukaryota; kingdom Metazoa; phylum Chordata; class Amphibia; order Caudata; family Salamandridae; genus Calotriton; species Calotriton arnoldi. The sequence goes on from CAWUFW010000335.1 coordinate 4,100,034, forward strand.
GGTGCAGGAGGTGGACCCCGCGACTCGCACTGAGGCCGTAAGATCTGTATATAGCAATTTTAAGTATGACAAAAATCGTGGCCCAATATTGAGGCGATCTAACAGTGTGAACAGGTACACCCAGCTGAGGGAATCAAACGCCCTATCCATGTCTGCTAATAACAGGACGGCCGGTTCCCCAATTCTTCGTATGGATGCAATGGCAATGTGAGCCCGGCGAATATTATGATGCGTAGCTCTCTGAGGCATAAAGCCCCCTTGAACGGGGTGGGTCAGGTTTGTTATATGTGATTGAAGGAGATTGGCTAACGCCTTGGCCAAAATTTTGGCTTCAACATTCAATAACGAGATGGGGCGATATGATGCGTGTTGTTCCGGAGGCCGTTCGGGTTTGTGAGAAACAACCACCTCAGCGTGTCTCCCCTCCCGTTCAAAGCGCCCCCGATCCACCGCCTCTTCCACTACCATGAGAAAGTGGAGTCCCAATTTGGGGAATTATTTCTTAAAGAATTCGCACGGGAATCCATTAGGGCCCGGCGCCTTGCCGGAGTTCAAATCTCCCAGTGCCACGCAGAGCTCCTCCGTGGTGAGCGGGGCGTCCAGGTCCGCCCTTGCCTCATCCGATAGGGCCTGGGACGGTAAGTCATCTATGAAACGTTGTATCGTGTCTTCCTGTAGGAGTTCCCTGGGAGTGTAGAGCTCCGCGAAATAGCTCGTAAAGAAGGGGTCACTGAGAACTCTCCCATCTGGGCCCGGTATGCTGGGGACAGCCTGGGGGTGAAGGGCCCCTTGGCACAGCCAGTGTAGAAGTCTGCGGGACTTATCCCCCCATTGATAGATTCTGCTACGGGAAGCCAACCATGCCAGCCGGGCCTCGTCATTCAACATGCTAGCATGAGTTTGCTGTGCCAGCAACAGCTGACGGCGCGCCAGACCCCTGCCTTCCCCCCTACTACGCTGCTCGAGTTCTATCATTTGGGCCTCTGACCTCAGGAGTGACTCCCGACGGAGTTTACGTGCCGCTGTGCAATAGGAAATATCAACACCCCGTAGCGTTGGCTTCATGGCCTCCCACAGAGCTTCTGCCTCTTCTACTGATCCCACATTTAGGTCCAAGTATTGCTCAATTGCCTGAGCCATATGTGCCTGATATTTCTCATCCTGCAAGTGCCAGGGGGAGGGACGCCAACGAAAGGCCTGCCTCTCCGGGCCTATCTGTACCATGTGGACCACTGGGGAATGATCCGACAAACCGATTTGGAGAATCTCAGTAGACCTTGCTTTACAGGTAACACCAGAAGGCACACATATATAACCCAGGCGGGAGTAGGAGTCGTGTGTTGCCGAGAGATAGGTTTACCCCTGTTCCTCCCCATGTAGCCGCCTCCACGGATCCGTCCAGCCCAGCCCCGCCACCAGGGAGCTCAATTTGGTGACTTGATGTGTATGGGAGTAGCCTCCTGCTCGCCATCTATCTCTAGCCAGGTCCATGACGTTGTTCCAGTCGCCCCCCACTAACGCTAGCCCTTCTGGTATATCAGACCATAGGGTCGTGAGGCGCTCAACTAGGGCCCACGACAGCGGCGGGGAGCATACACGCAACCCAGCACCACCCGTTCCTCGTATAGGGAGCCCGTAATAAAGATGTACCTCCCCTGAATATCCGTCCATGTCGTAACATGTTTGTATGGGATCCTACGGTGAATCAGGATCGCGACCCCCCGAGACCCCCTGGTGAAACCGGAGTGGAACACTTGAGTGTAGCCATATCTGAGAAGACACAACGCTTTGGTTCCCATTAGATGGGTCTCCTGGAGCATCAGGATGTCTGCATGATAACGCTTGGCTTGCTGAAGTATAGCCCCCCTTTTTAGGTCTCGCCTAGTGCAGCGCGCATGCGCTGCACTAGGAGAGGGCCTCTTGCAATCACTCCAGAACTTCACTCGTGCGTGTGGCGGCCTGCAGCTTGCGGGAGCGAGCAGGGGCGCGCAGGGCATCTGTTCTGTATTCATGGTCGCTCTCACTTTCGCGGCCGCGTGGCCGCGCTTGTTTTTTTTTAGGCACCAGAAGATTAAGTGATTTGACCAGAGTCACGGGATGTTTTAGAGCCTCCAGCCAAGCTCGAACCTGGTTTCCCAGCTTCAAAGTCAGCTGAAGGGGTGTGAGAGGCGAGTAAACTGGCGCGGGTAGAGAACAATAGTAAAGTGGTTTAAACATGTAAAGTTTGCACCACCAATCGTCCGAGATTACTTAATTCCAGCGCATCCTCAACAAACTGATTTCGAAAACTTCCTGTGTTAAGGCCCCAGAACGCACAAGTATTTCAGCTCATCCTCTCCAGTGTTGTGTGTGTTTTTTTGTTGCAGTCTTGGACTTGTCTCGTTTATCCCATTATGATGTCCCAGATGCAATGGTAAAACCTCCGGAACTGTATGATCTACACCCACATGTAGTCAGCTCTTCAAAGCTCCCAGACTGGTTTTATTGATCTGTTAAATGACTGGGACTCCCAGTCATTTAACAGATCAATATAAACCAGAGTACTGACCCATGTCATACCTGTGTTCTTTCTTGTTTCTTGATATACATCATACCTGTCAACCTTTGAAACATTTACACAGCATGATGCTTCTAGGAGGTGGGACATATGGAACGCGCATAGTGTGCAAATCTGAGCCCTAGGGGTAAGAGGTTATCTGGAGGCCCACAAAATATGGCATTTAACGGGTGCAAATGATGCAATATATTCCAAAAACTTTGCCTGAAAGCCAATGTTTTTGCGCTAAAAACTAAGGTTGAAGGGCATTTCAAGAGAGAGCTATTTAACTATTACAATTATTTTAGGGCTTGATACGGTACTGGGGACCAGGTGACTCCATTTCACTACGAACACCTGGCTCCATTCCTTTTACAAATCTTTGATTTTATTTGTGTTAGTACTATTGGTTGAGCTGAATGAAGAATACAACAAATCTCAGAATGCATTAGGTGCTTAATTGAAAGCCCAGGCCTGGAAAACGCTATTGATGATAAGATGGAGCCATCGGATAATCTTAACCTGAAGCTTTATAGCTCCAACTCTGCCAACACTCACAGTGCTAAGGTTTGTCATAAGCAGGGCCACTGGACTTATGCGGCAGGAGTTGGCCAAGGGTTGAGTAAATTATATGGCAAGAAAAAGCAAATCATGCGGCATAATGCAGCACATTTTTTAATGGTATTACTTCAGTTTTTCAACATTTGTAAACTTGGTACCACTGTCTGGGCATTGCTTGCACCTCATTAGTACCAGTTTAACACCCAAATATAGCAATAAGCAACAGAAAGGTGACCAGTCCAGCTTTGTAAAGGGCCTTCCACTGCGCAACAACGTGTTGCTGCATCTTTATTAACTTTTGAGCTGTTTGAGTTAGAATTATTTAGTTTTTGTTAAAATCTGCAGATTATGCGACAGATAATTAAGTGGCAAATGCGGCAAATCTACAGTTATGTGGAAATCACTGTGACAGCACAATCGCATAATTCCAGTGGCCCTGTTCATAAGATATCCGCACTCTTCACGTGGTTATCCAGTGAAGAGCCAATATCACACAGTGAACACAACCCTTTCAAAGAGTGAGTCCTCCCCAAGACTTTGAATGTTGGGTTCTTGTAGAGGGTAAGACCTTTTGCTGCACCAGTTACAGGCACAAAAATCCACCCCTTCATGCAGTAGCGTTTCATCTGACAACATCGTAATTTAACGTGCTCAAGGAAATCAAGTTAGTGCTTATGTGGAAATGTGGGCAGTGCGGGAGTCAGACTAGCAAGCACCTTTGGCATTTACCTCTCATTTACAGAAAAGAGGTTCTATCGGGTGCCCCCTCTTGTTATCCATGTATTTGTGTGCGATATAAGGCAGCCCGCTGTCTTATTTATGGATTCACATTTTCAAAAGTGCTTCGCTGGAACCTGAAAGGCAGCGTGCCTTTTAAGATCATTTATTTGTTTAGATCGGAAAGGGTTTTGTTGGTAACAAGCATGTACGCACATTGTTTCAAAAAATTGTTTTCACAAACGCTACAAAGTTTGCATAATTTCTTAGAAAGTCGCCATTGTGCATTTTCAAAATGTATTTATTAATACTTGCAGTGTGTTATTACATTACTTTATCAATATTAACAGATTTGGTACAATCTAACAGTGATTTCTTTTGAGGTTGCATTTCTGCATTTCAATACTGCACCTTTTTATACTTACATAGTTTTGCAAATACAAAACCTATTGGCATTGCCAATAGTTGTACATAGTATGGATTTCATCCAATTGTTTAGGTCTTGCATAGGCACAGAACTTTAAATGTGCTAACGAACACTTGTGACCCATGATCCAAACACACCACATATATACAATACACACAACATAATTATACATCGCACCACAAAATTAAACAGCGCACCACATTATTAAACTCCACTACATTACACTTCACAACACAAAATACAATACCACATATTTTTCTCCATATAACACAGTCCCACTCCACATAATTCCTATACACTACATACCACATAATTTCTATCCACATAATTCCACTGCACAACATACCACACAATTCCACTACACGCCACATACATCCTCTCCACTCCAAAACACAGAAGTAAAAAAAACCATTTCCAACGTCAATAGCTCTAACTCTCGCAAATGAGAGACCTATTGCATTGAAAATGCTTGTTACTTTATCCAGCACCCCTCTGACTAACCACATGGGCCCGCACCTTGTCTATGGGGACCACCATTGGAAGATCTGGGAACGCTGGCATGTGGGACGTTTATCAACCAATAAGTGAGCAGTGGCCGTGCAGGGCAGTGATTCAGCGCAACTTAAACAATATGTGTTCCCCAAATTCCCCCCTCCCCCATACCTCAAAACTGCTGACGTACCTGTCGTGGTGGAGGTGGCTTACGGGCCCCAACGGGAGCCACCCGCCCGTCCCCGCGAATGGTTCACGAATAACCAGCCCATGAACAGCGGGCGTTCCCCTCGACTATAGAGAGTCTAATAAAGGTACTAGCCCCCCCTCTCGCCTCATCGGCCTGGATATGCTTCTCAAATCACCCCCTTGTTTTCATAGCAACTAGGAGGCCGAAGTTCCATGTTGAGGCATCGATGTGCATCTGTTAGAGTCACTGCGGGACTTGGATCGCCGTCTGGCTCTCGACCTTCTGTTTCCTTTCGGTTTGGGCTTTGCTGGTCTTTGGTTGCATTGCTGGATGATGAATCCGATTCCAGCCTGGGTGGCGTATGGGGCCGAGTCTTCACCGTCTCGTCCGTCCAGCTGAAGACGTCTTCTGGCGTTTCGAAAAATAGTGTGCGTGTCTGATACACCACCCTCAGCCTAGCTGGATATAGCAAAGCGTACGGCAGTTTCAGATCTCGGAGGCAGGCTTTTGCTGCCGTGAATGATTGTCGCTTCTGCTGGACTAGCCTCGTGTAATCTGGAAATATAAGGATTCGGTTGGAGGCATAAGTCAGGGGTTCTTTAGCTCTGGCTTGCTTTAAGATTGTGTCCCTGTCGTTGTAGTTTAAGATCTTCACGATGACTGACCGCGGCTTGGCGCCCGGAGGTGGCTTCTGCATCAAGGCCCTATGGGCCCTCTCGATAACGAAGCAGCGGGACAACGACTCAGGAGGGAGCCAATCTGTGAGCCACTGGGTCAGGAACCGTTCCATGTTGCCACCTTCACACCCCTCAGGGAACCCCACAAATCGTAGGTTAGTTCTTCTAGCCCTGCCCTCCGCATCTTCCACACGGGATACCAGACCTCTGGTTATGTTTTCCAAGGATGCCACTTTTTTCTTTAGGGTAGTGACCAAGTCTTCCACCTCTGATATCCTGGTCTCAGTCTCCGTGATACGCTCCATCCCATTCCGCAGGTCTTGTCTAATGAGCATAACATCTGAGCCCACCGCCCCAATTTTCGCGTCCAAGGCATCTCTAGACTGCGTTTTAGCCACCATTAACGCGGCATTGTCTAGCATGCTTCCGCTGCGCCCCCTGTTCTAATGCTGGGGCCCCAGCACCAGTGTAGCGATCTAGTGTGCTCTCCTTGGACGACCCTCCCGATGTCTTGTCTTTCGTCATGATACAATCCTGGCACCAACTCCTCAATTGGACACCGTTAAGCCACTCGAGTTGGGCCCCCACCACAAATCACGCTAATACATCCCGCGGTGTGGGGATCTTCCCTTTCTTTTCCTTGTATCTGGCACTGCACGTTAGCTCCTAGGGTGGCGGGGCCCGGGCTGATGACTCCCAACCACAAGCTGCACCGCGATCTAACCCGGCCGCTTCTGCAGGCAGTAGTACCTCCTCCCCCCCTAATGGGTGCCCCGCTCCCTGTCTGATCGCCGATCCCGATCTTTAATGGGGGTGCGTCACAGGGCCCGCACCCGACTCCAACTCAGTAAGTGCCGTCACAGGGCCGCCCCCGCAGAATGAATCGCTAGTGCCTATGGCCCCAGCCGCTATAATTGCAGCATGGGCCCCGTGGGCTATATCTAATGCAGGCCGGGAGGTATATTAGCGAATTCCAGCCAGATCGCCCTTGCTTGGGGCGCCCCTCTTCCTCCTGGCCACACAGCAGTCAGTCTGGCCCCCGGCGGCCCAATGCCCAGACCAATCCCTCCATGTGCTACTGTCTGCCCCCCCGCGGCCCGATCCGACCGCCGAGGTGAAGCAATGGATGGGGGGGGGGGGGAGGGCACTCACCGGGCCGCTGCCTGGAGTCCCCCGGCCTCGTGTACGCTGCCGCTGCTGATTCTTCAGGCAGACCCCCAGGAGCTATCGCAGCCCCCAGCAAGCCCTCGTACTCGCGGCTCCCTCCGCTGCACTGCGGCCGTCGTTCTCGCCTCCAGCTGCCGTACAGGAAACTCCGACGTGATGCCTCTCACTAGGCCGCGCAGCCCGCGGGCCACAGCTGCCACTCTTGGGTCACTTTTCACCGCGATCACCGCCGCCCGACTCTACCGCTCCAGCGGGAGTCGTTTCAGGGACAAAGCAACCGATGAGGCAGGATAAATGAAGGATATTTCATAGGGCTGAGCGGGGCTCGCCTAACACGCGTCCACCATGATGGATCGCTAGGCCACGCCCCCCATTGTAAGATCTTTTGACCAGTTCCTGGTCTCAGATTTCTTAAGAGATAGCTCTGTGTTAGGCTATCCCCTTTGTGAGAAAGTCCCTCGTTTGCATGGTTAGCCCCCCACTTTTTGCCTGGTTTTGATGTTGTTTCCAATGAAGTGCACAGGGTCCCTGCAAACCAGGTCCCCTGTGCCAGTGCTCCTTCCCTAAAACAAACCCCCAGTTGGTACTTATGCCTCCTGTAAGCCCCTATTAAATGGTACCCTGGGTATCTAGGGCCTGTAGGCTGGAGAGGGTCCCTTGGGCCCCACCGCACTGGGACAATGCCTCTGCCCTTGCAGCCTGCATGCCCCTGGGAGGAAGAAAACGGCAAAGTCGACATGACATCCTGCCTGGGTGCCATGCCAGCTAGCACTGCCTGACAGTATAGGTAAGTCACCTCTCTAGTAGGCCTCACAGCCCTATGGCAGGATGCACTATACTCCAGGTGAGGGCCTATCTGCATGAGCAAATGTGCCCCTACAATATTGGGCACCATTTGCCAATATTGTAAGTTCCAGTAAAGCCATAGAGAGTACATCGGCTGGGAACTCGACAACTCAAGTTACACAGCACCATGATGGCGTTACTGAATATAGGAGTATTTGGTACCAAACTACTCTTTTCAATAAATCCACACTGATGCCAGTGTGGGATTTATTGTACCATGTACACAGAGGGCACCTCAGGGGTGCCCCCTGAATCCCTACCAACCCTGGTGTGGTCTCTGACTGGCTGTAGGCAGCCAGCCACCACCAGACATGTTTCTGGATGCCTGGGTAGAGAGTCCCTGCTCTCTGGGAACATAAACAATGCACATCCTGGGAAGAGGTGTCATGCCTCCTCCACTAGGATGTGCCAGTGCTTGAAGAGTGAAGTTTCAAAGGCAGGTCACCTTTGTAATGCGAACCCCAGCCTCTGCTGCCAACATCAGATGCCAGCCCCTGGTTTATACCCCCACTTTAAGTGGGAAAACCGGTGGGAAAATTTGAAAAGATAGGAGGTATGCCCACATCTGCCAACCTCACCTCTAAGGCAGAGGGAAGGGAGGTGAAGCTGAAGTTTCAGTCCCTGCCATCTTGAAGATGGAGGACCCCCCCAATCAGGGCTAGGTATATGCCCCCTCCCATAGGAGGGTGGCATAATAGAGGGTGTAGCAAAGGTGCCCATTGGCCCTACCTGCTATTCCCCTAAAACGCCTCCTAAATTTAGTATTTAGGTGGCTCCCCAGACCTGACCCTCAGATATGTGATGACCTAAAAAGCAAGAAGACGACCCCGCACAGAAGACTGAAGACAACGACTGCTTTTGTTCCCACCCTACCAGCCTGTCTCCAGCTTCTACAAACCTGTAACCCGTCTTGCAGCCAGCGACCTCTGAAATCCTAGGAGAACTGCTGCCTTTGACAAAGACTCCAATCTCCCGCGGACAGCGGACCTGTCCAAGAAGACACGAACTCCAAGAACCACCACAGGGAGGACTGACGTTTGTCGACGTGACTCCGTGCTACAAAAGAACTCCAAGAACTGCAACAGTTGAGGACTGACACTGGTGTTGACATGACTCACTGCTACCAAAGATCTTCCAAAGACTGCAGTGGTAGAGGACCGGCACTTGTGTCAACACGACTCTACCCTGCCCGAAGAAAGCACCACAGCTGGACAACCCCCACGACCTTGGGGGATCCTCTCGGCCCCATGACCTGAGTTGCCCACAGCTCCAGGCCCGAGAGCCTGTACCCTCCTGCTAGAGGCCCTGTCGGTCGCCTCCTGCACCGCCTGCCCGACCGCGATCTCCCCAGGACGATCCGACGACAGCTACCCCCATCTGATCTACAGCCACCGACCGCGACTTTATGTGTGTTGGCCGCCTGCTGAAACATATCCTGCTCATTGCCCCCACCGACCGCAAGGGTAAAAATAATTGCCGGTATCGACTGCCTCGGCGAAGATACAGAAACCTGAACCTTACAGGTGCCCCAGTTCCCCATGACCGACCCTGCACTCAGTGTTGGTCTGACCACCCAAAGACTGGAATTGTAAGTTGTATACACGTTTGATACATCCCTCAATTGATTTCCTCAACAGGATAATCTCGAACTGTTCGAATATTGCACTGTCGACTTTTGAACGTGAAAAGTATCTATAATTGAAACGTTTTTACCTGAGCTAGAAGGTCTTGGTCTGAAAATAAAATACAAAGTATGATTTTTCTAAAATTGGTCTGGATCTACTTCTTGAGTCGTGTGTCCGTTATTGACCACGGGTGTGCAATAAATGTCTTACACTCCTCCGTGTTAGGCCTAAAGCTGCTCGCACACACTATCCCTAATAGAGCACTTTGGATTTTGCATTGAGCCCTGTACTCTCTTGGGGAACCCCTGGACTCTGTGCTCGGTACTACCACGTAGTGGCAATATCAAATACAGAGCCAGCTTCCTACACCCTTAAACACTTCCGGGCCAGTGGGCAGCGATTAGGGGTTTCAGAGAACTGGCTGGAAATATTTCAAGTAATATTTTTTTGGTTTTCAAGTTATTGAAAAGGTTTAGGTTGAAAAGACCAGTAGTTCGTACTCCATCAGCTTCGTGGGTCTGTCTGTTGTTTTTAAGGGTTTAGAAGTAAAACCTTTTCAGCCTTTGGACACACTAGACATGGCATGGCTCTTTGAAAAACTATCTTTTTTTGGTGTCTATAATGTCAGCAAAGAGATAGGGGGAACTGAATGCATTGGTAATAAACTACCCTTATTTAATGTTCTTACCAAGTAGAACTGTTCTGAGTCCTGACCCTAAGTTTAGACCTAATGTTTAGAAGCAGTTTCATTGTTCACAAGAGATTGTTCTACCAGTAGGTGATGGTTTTGTAAGTTCAGGGGTTTCTGAGTCTATAGATGTCAAAGAGCTTTGTTAGGGCATTTGTCCGGAACCAAAGAATTTCATGTTACAGAACTGAAAATGGATGATTTTTTTCAAATCTGCACCGGAAGTGTTGAAAGCTGCAAAGAAGTAATAATATACAATCTGTTGTGAGTGGAAATGTTTATCTAAACAAATATGAGTAATGTTACTGTTGCCTCAGTGGCTTGAGTATATCCTCACAAGCAATGACTGGGATGATGGTGGTGGTGGGGGGGGAGGGTAATGGGGAGGTAAGGAACCTACTAGTTACCGGTAATCTTCATTCTGGCATACTATTGCTACACATCAGAGCGCCATGCCCTTCACCAATAGTGATAACTTCCGGCTCGCGCACACTTATCAACACCCACAAGAAGTCTATTTTCCAGACGGCAGGAGGTAAATTTGAGCACGCACCGTTTTCTAGGCTTTTCTCTTCGACGGTGCACGTTCACACCCAGACTTCCACCGCGGGTGAGACTGCATCACAATTTCCCATTAACTTAATGTCTTATTTCCTGAAACTGAGCGGCTGTGGCGATAGGTTATTTCTGAGGTGTGCAGGATTCCAAGAATTCACTGTGTCAGCGAGCGACTGCAGTTTCACCACTTAAAAAGCGACGTCACACAATTTCCAATCTTCTAAACTAATACTAACAGCAGCCCTGGCCATTTGAATATTGTCTCAGGCGTGTGAATGAATGATAATGGCAATTATTATATAATCAATGGTATTCGTGATGAATGAGGATGCAACCTTAAGAACTGCACAGGCTGCATGAGCCGCCGCAATTTATTGTAAATATTGCTCATCCTGGAATTAGATGCCTGATTGAACTGCGATAGGGAAGTCGCGCAGGCTGATGTATTCAATCTCAACACCAAATATATTATTAATTTGCACAACGTGCATTTTTTCATTAAGCACAAAAGCTTTTAGAGTCACAGTGGCCTATACAGGGAACCGGTAAAATTCCAGAACACGGTTTTAGAGTGGGGGCACCAATATGTATATCCACCGATGATCTATCTTCCTTCCTTCCTTCCTTCCTCACTCCCTCCCTTCTTCCTTCCTTCCTCCCTCCCGCCCTTCCTCCCTTCCTTCCTTCTTCAAATTCTTTGCCCTTTCCCTATTCCCATCTTTCTTTTCTTCATTTTCTTCCCCCAACCTCCACTGCGTCCTTCTTCTTACGTTATCTTACTCTCCACCCCTGTGTGCAAGGCATCGGGTTTCTTTTTAGGTCTCGCAGACCTGGAGCGGGCATGCGCTCCGCGCTCTGCGAGGCTTATTGTGATCGAGATGATTTCGGAAGGGGACTTGAAGCCCCGCCCATCAATCTTATTGGCTGGCGTCATCGTTTATGTTAAACGCTGTGTCGTGATTGAGAATGAGGCTTTTTCGTTACCGCCCTGTCTCCTTCTTCGACGGCCCATCCGGACTGGAATTTTCACTTGCGGCGTTACACAGTCTCCTTTATTAGTCGGGACGCACTATATTTTTGTTACAATGGCGACAGCTTGTTTACGGATCCCAGGCGGCGACGCGTCCTCCTGTCGCCATCTCCCTCGGGCGCCGCCGGGGCCGAACAACGTGTCGACAGCTTTTGGTGAAAGCAGCTAGTATTGAGAGCTGTGATGCGCTTCGAGTATCTGAAAGTATGTACTTCAAGGATGCGCTGCTAGGTTTGGCGTCAATGGCTCGCGCCGCTGTTGCATCCAGTTCCACCCACCCCGCGCACACATATATATATATCGCTGATAACCACACTGTTCGGCAGGGAAAGACCTGCAACAGTGCACCTCGACAATCGTCGACCTACCCTAGAACCGTTTAAAGAAAGACAACCGACATATGTCAATTTCAAAGCTATTGACTGAATTGCAAGTGATATAGACGAGCTCCCTGGCCCCTAATCACCGAATACGTAGCACAAATATAAATCTTGGTTGGTCCGCGTGACCTCTTCAAGTGCTGCATTTTTGGGGATTCCGGGAAGTTGTGTGCACACAACATGGTCTGCCAGAGAGGGTTCGGGGTGACCTGCGCGGTATTCCATGTGTATTGAATCTGTAAGGACATAACAAGCTCACCTGTGTTGTGCGCCAGGTGCTCCTCCGCCGTCACATGGAGGGGAGCCGTCCCACCCGCAGCCGTCCACATGGCTCACCCTGGCACACTCCATGCCACCTTCCACTCAGAGGGCGCTCTCTGTTGTGCCAGCTCTTGCGGCCCGTGGAGGCGCGTCCTCCTCCTACGGTGTTTACACACAGACGTCTCCACCCCACAGCTCATCCCAATGTGTCTCCCCGCAGGCCTTGCTTGCAAGCAGTCGGTTATTCATCGCAGTCTTCCCCCAGTGAGATGGGATCAGTATTTATTAATTAACCCTTTCATGCACAACGGCCCACCGAGCTGCTCAAATCCCCCCATCTGATAGGGTGCTCTAGGTTTTTCTGTTGAGGCGAGACTGCAGTCGCTCAGACGGGCCACCTTATCTGCCAGTTGCCCCCACGACTACATAGTGACAGCATGTTGCGTTACTGACTTTGGTTGTTGTCCTAACTTAGTCTGACCCTTTCTTGACGACAACTCCGCTTCTCGGCCAAGGCTGCATATGGTTCCGGGGCTCTCAGACCGTTCGCTTTGAGCTTTGTATAATGCCCTAGTACTATTTTGTGGCAGGAGGTAACACTGGTCTGTAGGAAAGGGCGCTTAGTGACAGATGTGCATCAGACACTACACGCCTTTTGTCCACTTTAGCCCAGGAAATCTCTTTAAAATAAATGAAAGTAAAATATGCATGTATTACTTTTGTATAATTATTTAACTCAAAACGCCATTTTGGCGATTGTTCCAATAGTTTTAACAACATTGCTGTTTCACCGTTCGGCACACTTTTGTGTTTAGTTCGACCCTCAAAAAGTGAGAGAATTCACAACTATCGTGGCCGTGCTGACCAATGCCCATATCCCTACTCCAAAACAGTTGTGATTGGAGAGAGAGCAGCAGCTGCAAAAGCGCATAATTGTAACATTTCTTTTAAACTCTATACCGCACCAAATTATTCGTCTCACTTGCCAACCCGACCCACAATGAAATTAGTGTAATTATCCTACTGCAGTCTCACCCCAACCCCATATCTGAATGTTTAATGCGTTCAACTACTGTTTCTAGCGTGTTTTACTACGTCACACTGCTTGTGACTGACCGTGAAAACTCCCACACCAACTTGGGTGGCGGTTCTTTCCTGCTCCTAGTTTGTTACAATGTATCCCAATAAAAGCGTCAACGTAGACAGACTGGCACATCATAACAAAGACCACAATCTGGACATTTCTAGACAAACTTCACGCCTCTCAACAGAACCCTGACTAATTTAATTAAATTCCTCCAAGTTGTCGAGTCTATAAAACACTCTAAGAGCTAGAAGGGTAAACAAGCATTTGCAATGCAATAGGTCTCGCATTTACGCGAGTTTGAGCTATTGGCATTGTAAGTGACAATGCCTTTTATTTAGGTTTTAAAAACCAAAACATAAATTGCAAATGCTAATGCTTGTTTTGTTTGTTTCTCTCCTCTCCTATATAATTGTTCTCATCCATCCTCCCCTGCCCTTTGCCCATCTCCCTGTCCCAGGCGAGAGGAGACCAGGTCAGATAATTTCCCTGCTTCCATTAACCAGCTTTGTTATGTGGGAAAGAAATGAGCCTGTGTTCCTGCTACCCATCTTCATATATTCCACATCGTTTTCTAGGGATCCAGCTTCCCTCTCGGAGCAGATGAAGTTCCGTAAAAGCATTGCTGGTTTTTCCTTCACATTAAATTCCTCATTAAGAAGGCTGTAGTGTTTGCGTAAGGTAAAGGCACCAGGAAAACACTGATCCCTCATGATGCGCCGGTTTTCAAGTACAGTGTTACGTATCCATTCGAGGCTTCACAAGTCAGAATGGAGGACAACGCGGCAATAACACACACTTTCCCCTTTTCCTAGCAGAAAAACTCGGAATCGTATCTTTATTCTTGCCACAATTGTTGCCAGATATTGCCGGGCTAAATTTGTTATGGGCAAATGCTCTAGGTGATTGACTAAATTGTTTCCTTACAAAACACAGGGTAACTGAAGATTCATTAATTAGCTCACAAAACGCACAGTTTGTGAGATTCACCAATTAGCACGCGAAATGCACAGTACAGGAAAGTCTCCACAGACAGTAACAAAAATGCCTTTCTGCCATGTGAGCATGAAGGTTAAACACCTACCTGTGCCTTAACTAAGCAATAAAGTTCACCTGCAGAGCCAATGATGATAACACAAACCCCTAAGTGGACTTTCCAGTGTTGGAAGGACGAACACACAAACTCACAACAAATGCAATGTCTTTGGCTTTACATGTGACGCTTAACACTTCTCCACCAAGGAAAGAAGACAGAGTGGTATCAATGATCGCTTCTTCAGAAAAACGTTACCATTCTTAACACTCTGAAACCAAAATTCAGAACCAAAGTTCGAGCTGCAGTCCTCCAACGTCTGACATGTGTCATCACACTTCTTTCCAGTGCTCCTGGGTCAACCCTGATCTCAAAGATGAACATCCTCCATGCAGTTACCTGTCTCATCAAGGGCACAAAGCAATTCAACCTTACATCCTCCACCTTCATACATATACATTGTTTGTTCCCCAAGCCTGTACCATCCTTAAGTTAGATTGGTTCAGGTTGGAGTGTAAGAAACAGTCCACCACACTTCCTGACTGATAAAACAAACATCTCTGTAGGCCAAATCAATACAGGATCCAGAGCATGAGCGGGCAAGAAGATGTGAAATGAAAAAAGAGGATCTCATAGGAAAGCCAACAACGGCCAGCTGCTTACAATATTGAAGAACATCCTTCCACCTTATAATGAGAAAATAACTGAAGGCACATCCCTCAATATAAGATCTCCTTTATAATAAAAAAGGGTTTTCCAAGCTTCCTCCACTCATCCAAGGTCTGACTCAGAAGAATATCACCCTGCCGCTGCTATGAAGACTTTTGCACACAATCTTGTATCATCCTTCGAGGACACCTCATTCAGCTTGTAGACTTCTCTTCATGGTGCCTAAATTCAACCAATCCTGCCTCAGCAGGTGATAAGTCTCAGGTCTTGTAACTCGCTGTAACATAGACAATCCCCAATTTAGGCAAGTTGTGAAAACTCTCTTGTTCTGCTGTGATCCACCCTGGCCACCCATGTTTCACGTCCTAATGCCCAGATGACCTCTGAGCTATGTTTACTTTATAAACTCATTTATTCACCCATTTGTTGCTCATCATGGTGTATGGAGCACTACTCCTCTCTAGCATGATTTGTACCGTATGAATATATCATTAGAAATACATCATATATATGTTTCACTGAAAAAACACGGTTGAAGTTTAGTTATTGCTCAGTGAATGCAAACCTTAAAAACCCCTGAAATTAGCCAAGTGGTGATATGCATCACACACCCTAACTTATGCCACCCACCGTGTTTTGCTCTTGATAGTCAACTTTTCTTTCCTGTGTCATTGGAAAAGTGCCTTTTTGAGTATGGCAGATGGCATGAGTTATGCACAAATTCCAGTGTGTTTTTTAGGTTTGCATTTACTGAACAATATTTAACCTTTGACAGTTTTTTCAGTGAAACTGTGGGTTTTCATTTTTTGCAATGCATGCCATTCTCTAGTCATGTACCAAAATGGCAGCACACAGAAGGGGGTTGGCTACAGGGCCTGACCTTTGTCCAGACTTACATCACATGCCTGTGCAACCTAGCAGGTTATTTTCTCTGCCGCTGCTTTTTTTTGTACAAATTGCAAGTTTCATAAAAAAAAAAAACAATTCCACAAGCACCTCTCACAGTGCCCCAGCATTTCTGTGGAACATTTTCCACAGCGCAAAAAAGGTGTTTTTGCAGAAAAATTTGGTTTTCCAGAGAGTCAACAAAAGCCATCTCTTTCATCAGTCCATTACATTTATCAAAATATTAAAATGTGATTTACAGAAATTACCATTTTGAGAATTCTGATTTTACAGACAAAATATTCAAAAGTGTTAACCCTTTCAAGCCTACTGGGTACATTTCTCAAATGATAATATCTCACAAACTACTGAACACATTTACACCAATCCATAAAAAACACACTCATACTTCCATGCCAAGTTTGACATAAATCAATTCAGTTCTTTCGTAGCTACAAGTAAAATTCCTATGGGGGATAAAATGTGAAAAGCATATTTTTTGATCTCCCCTTTTAAAATGTCTTCCGCTGCACAGAACTGCTTGAAGATTAGCATGCTGGAACTTAGTTGCATATTCCAAGGGTGTGCAAATTTTGTACATCTTCATCCATGGGGGCCAAAGTTATAGGGAAATCACAAAACTCCTTCTTAATGGAGAGTGTGGCTAGCCCACAACTACATAGTGGCCACATCCAATTAGTAATATATATAGGCCCAAATTTACTAACATTTTGTGTCCGGTTGCGTTAATTTTTTGATGCATCCCCAACGAAAAATGCATGTCCAAATTTACTAAGCTATGCAAAGCCCAATTTGCATGTTTTTGCGTGGCTCAGTAAATAAAAGAAGGAACAGCACAGTGCATAACACTGCCTTGTGCTACCTTGTGTCGGGGAGGCATTCCATGGGAGGAGCATGGGCGTTCCTGCGCATCCACTCATGGATTCTGACACAAACACAGAATTACTAAAGTTCGTAAATCTGCGTTTGCAACAAAATGTTGAGCCTACCGGAGGGTGGCATAACAGAGAGAAATATTTTAATGTATCCTTGTTTATTCCTCTTTGTTTGTGTGCTGCATTCTGCATGCTGTGTGCTTTGCTTGCATTGGTTTTATCCTGCCACAAGAACACCAACACAAAGAGAGTGCTCTTTGTAAATATGTTTAATTTCTGCTCTCCCTTTCACACAGTGCAGCACTGTAAGTTCCTTTGCTGTGCTACATGGCGTGAAAGTTTAGTAAATTCAAGTCACAATGCACCAGCTCTATTTACAAAATAGAAACTGTTTCTCTAAGAAAGTGACTACAGAACAGCCATTCACACCCCCATACTATCATATCTGAATGGTGGAAATGCCCTCTTCAACAGGTTTCTGGACTCTACAATAGCCCCCTTAAGAGTATACTTCATGCAGTAGACTGAACTATCACAACCACATCACATCCACCATTGGTAAAAGATGGGGTTAGAATCTGCCCAGGTTCATGTCATTGAGCGAGGTTTGGACAAGTTGTTGCTTGTTGTTCTTTGTGAACAGCACAAATTGTGTTTTGGTGGGGTTAAGTTTTAGGTAGGTGCTGGACATCCAGGTATGGAAGAGGTGCAAGAAATATTTGAGGCATGGGATGTCTGCAGCATAGGAGATATTTATATTAGGCACTGGAAAAAATTTAAATTACATTTGTTACACAAAAATCCTGAAACTATGCCATGTTGTTAATTACGCATTATTAGCACAAGAAGTTTACCATGAGTGCTCAGGAACAACATGAATGTCCTTAACGGCTGTTGCTCTCAGTACTTGTGTTTTTTGTGCTATTTTTTACTGCGAAATGGGTCCTCGCATCAAAAATTGACATGATGATGCATTTTGCACTAAAATGAATCACTAAATTACAGATTTGCTTTTCGCATAATCACAAGTAGTTTTGCATAATTTTTCAGAAATTTGGCAAGAGGAAATTATGTGAATTTAGCACACCCCTAATTCATACACAGTTGTGTGCCATCGGTGTACTGGTGAATTTTAGTGTTGTTTTCTGTAAGTAGAACCCCAAGAGGTTCCATAAAGAGCATGGAGATGACAAGGAACAAGATGGGACCCTAAGGATCTCCACAGGTGACTGGAATCTTCCGGCACCTGGAGTTGCCCATGTGAATGATCTGGTGATAGTTGGGCAGGTAGGAGGAGAATCAGGGATGGACATTTCCTGTGAATCCCGTTCAAGACTTTAGGGTGTGGGTGAGGGAGGTTGACAGTGTCAAAGGCATCATAAAGGTTCAGAAATAGCAGTAGGCAGGATTAATCTTTGTCCTGGGTCAGGAATGAATCATCAATGATTTGTAAAGTAGCTACAGCGTGATCTGAAACCAGGCCATTAGTCATGCAGAAGATGTTTGGTTTTGATGTGATACTCATTATATATGCAAATGTAGTGAGTTTAACTCCTCTGACTAACGGGAGAAAACGTGTGTATTCTGGCAAATTTATAGATTGAAACTGGCACAGGCTGAATGATGGCCATTCACTATTTGAGCAAGCGTCAGTCATTCTTTGTCAGAATGAATTGTAATATCTGTCTAATGATCCTCGAAAATGTGGCATCTTGAGTGAAGTGATAGATCAGTGACTAAAGATGTACAAGAAAATCGTTAAGTCTGAGCTTTTTTTCAAGTGACTCAGACTTCATGAGATATTTGATGTAGTAAATCAATATTGGAACAAGAGCAAAACCATGATCAATCATTTCAAACCCAATATTATGATTTTGGGCACAAAGAATAATGAAGTAAAAAGAATCAAAGTTCTTGTAGACAAGACAAAGAGCAGACAGCTTTCACTACTTTGGAGCGGCTGTCATTTGGAATTACATGCAACATAATGGCGGCACAGACTGAGGCTAGTAGCATTTTCAGATCTGTCACACGCCTGGTTAATAGCATGGGTAATGCTGTAAAATGTTTCTCAAGCGAGGGACCAACATAACAGCTTACAGAGAAGAGTTTGGGGACAGGCCATAGAGATTCCTCCTCAATAGACAATCTCTGAAAGAAGTCCTGGAAATAGCTGTTAGCCCATTGATACTACCGGAAGCAAGTTAAGAAATGGTGTATGAAAAGGTAAGCTTTGTACTATCACAGTATTCAACAGAAATTCCAGGTATCTTAAGTATGGCTGAAAGGACAATATACAAGATGTGAAAGTGTCCACCAAGAGAGAGCGATAACAAAAGAATGGATGCAATTGTCACCAGCTGAAGTACTCAGTAGAATGGGCCGAAATGCACATTGTGGGGACAGCACTTTGTATGAGACAAAAGGAACGGGGTCTAATGTCTTGGATAACAAGATCTACAAGGTAAATGTTCTATAGTGTACTTAGATGTTAGTTTGTTAAACATAGCACATTACTTTTTTATTACATTCTCAAGCAATGAATCATAGTTTCCCATAAACAGCACTCTGTGGACATAGGTAGTACTGAGTGTCAAACAAACTGAGTGCTACAACACGTTCACATTGTCTTTGCAGAATATGTTTGATTAGCTGGAGACATCATCTGTAACAGATCAGTGTTTTGTCTAGATATTTACCAGAAAGGCTCCAATTACAAACTAGGTGTATCACAACGGGTGATGCAGCAAGAACTCACAATGAGACTTGCTCGTAAGCAATCCTCTCATAGTATTAATTAATTAAACTTTGTAACGTCTTTACTAATAAATGCATACACGAACACAGTATCCAAGTGAAGCTTGCCTATGTGTTTAAACTAATAAGTAATGCTTGTCTAATCCAAAATGGCCGCTAAAGCGCGGGAATTCCATTTGCGCATGTGTCAACCATATCACGTGCTATGACGTCTTTCTTTGCTTGGAGGGAAAACTTTGCTTCTGCGCAGTGTGTGTTAAAATGGCTGCTTAATGTTCTCATGTGCTAAAGCTTGCGTATATGTTGCAATTAAAACTGTGGTATTTTAATGCTACTAATGCGGGATAGATTTATAATTAAATGGGAATAGAGTAGAAATAGGGGGTAAACAGTGAAGCCATTTATTTGTGATTTTAATGTTTTCTTCTTTGACTTTTTATTAGTTCGTAAAATGGGGCCTGGGTTAACGGACCGGCAGCTTGAAGCCAATGAGATGTGCGCATGTGCTCTGAAAATCAAGGCACAGCGATGAAGTCAACTTGGACGACATCCAAGGCCGTGACCTGTTGGCCAACTCCACTACATCCGCGATGTTCTTGCAAATGCAACATTTTACATACATTTTGTATTAAACTTTGTCGTGAGACGGGTGGGAAATAAAGCAAATGTATTAATTGTGAGGGGCGGTATTTAAAAACAATGGGCTTAAAGAAAGTGAACTAAATTGACATGGTGTGAGGGTCAACCCCCTGTCCCCGTCCAATCAGAAGTAGTGGGCCCATAATTTTGAAACATTAATGGGAGGTGGGGGGCGTGGCCGAGCCGGCGACCAAGATGGCCGCCTGGCTTTGAAGCGCCGTAGGGCTCGCCAGCTTCTTTGCATATTCCGCCGTCACTAGCCTTACTGATGCCGCGAGACATGTCGCGCCGCTGAGCGGAACATCACCGGACCCTTCCGGTCGAAGAACGGAGTCCCGAGTTGCCCCCTGACCGGAGATATGGCTGGGGCGGCCTACTGCGGGTTGAACTGCGCCATTGTGACGCTGGTGGACCTGCGCGGCGGAGACTCGGCCGTCTGGGTGAGCGGGCCTCGGCCCAGGGTGGCGGTGTGCGGGCACTGGCTGCGGGACTGGCTCCTGTCTCCCCCCACTCTCGACGATCCCTGTCCCACTGCCTCAGCCCCTCGGCAGCCTCGCACCCTCTCCTGATGCTGGTTGGAGGCGGGGATAGGGCCCGTCTCCCGACCATCAGATCGGGATGAGCTAGGACCCCTGGTGGGGGGAGACTGTGTGTGCCGCGCCTGCCGCCCGCTTTATCTGGCGCCTTGGCGTGGGGCGGCGACGCTTGTTGAGACCGTCCCGCCGCTCCTCTGCGAGACAGCGGCCCTCTCCTTCACCCGGCAGCCCTATTTGAGGTCGGTAACTGTTGTGGGGATATACGCTTTGAGAGACTCCCGGCCTGCGACCTGCCAATCCCCTGAGGTGTGCTTCTGTCCTGCTGCATTTCCAAATCTCCCTGTAGCAGGAGCTTTTCATTTGGCCAAAGTGGGCACAACAACTGCATTGAGCTCCTACAGCGTGGTGCTGGGGCCCGGATTGCGAGCGTGGTGCGGCCCTACACGCTAGGGCTGCGGTTGCGCCTGGCTACTGCGGTTCGCTTACCTCTACTAACTGAAGCTGACTTGGCTGGTTCTTCTCGCCTAGGCCCTGGGCTCTGCACTCTCTTCCCTCGAATAAACAGCTGCTGCTCCTTCACCAATTTCCTTGGGGCACCTCCTCTCTCTATCTGGTCCCACCATCTGGCTCAGCTCCCTGCGCCGCGGAGTGCCGTAGAGTTGGATCACATAAGTGGATCAAGGGGCACTCTCTGTGGGAATTCTTCTCCTGTACCACCCTGCTATCGGCCCTGCCCCCTTGCGGCATGGGACGTAAAGACCCCAAACAAAGAACCCTTCCATTTGAAAAACTTGTCGAAGACGCACCGCCTCACGGCTCAAGTATGGCGGACAACGCACAAAACGCAGAGCGTGCCGATGGACCCCCCGAGGAGGCCACCTCTCTTCTTCAGGCAATGAGGGCCGGTTTCAAAGCACTGGATAGCCGGTTTGATTTACTCGACCAAAACATCGCAAGCCTTGGGTCCAAGATACAAGTACATGACAGGAGGCTCGATATAGCTGAGGCCCGCATCTCGGACATTGAGGACGGAACAGCCCAATCTGTTAAGAGACTGGAACTTGTGGAGCGCATCCTCAAAGAAGTGGCGATGAAAAATGAAGACCTCGAAGCGCGCAGTCGGCGCAATAACATACGCATACTTGATGTTCCAGAGACGGCCTCCACTGGTCATATGGACATGTTTGTCGAGACCTTGTTGACAGATTTGTTTGGCAAAGAATCGTTCACCCCTGGCTTTGTGATAGAAAGAGCGCACAGATCACTCGGACCCCGGCCTAATCCTGGCCTCCCTCCCCGGCCCATCATCGCACGCCTCATGAACTTTCGTGACCGAGACTCCGCTTTGAGACTTGCTAGGGAACGTGGGGTCATTGACTGGCAAGGTTCAAAACTATCATTTTACCCAGACTTCACAGCCATGGTGCAAGATGCCCGCCGCAAATTCAATGGTGTCAAGGCTACTCTTAGGAACATGGGTTTGAGATAAGGCATGTTGTACCCAGCGAAATTGAAAGTTGATGTGGGTGGGAGGTCTCGCATTTTCGATACTCCTACTGAAGTGCAGGAATTTTGTCAGGCTTATAAGCAAAACAACAGCCACTCCTCAAAAAATGGTGGGAATCCCTCTCCTCCCCATAGTGGTTCAGACGCTAGTGTAGACCTGTTCTCTGGCTCTGGTATGGGTTAATTTCGTCATAAAGTTTATGTCTCGCTGCACATTTCAATATTAGGAATATGTTCTCCATCCTTCTGCATTACATGTTAGATAGCTGGTTTAGTGCCTTAGCGTTGCCATCCCCCATGGTGTATCCTCCAGATTGGTTTCTTCTTGCTTTGGGTACCTTTTTTGGGGATTATTTTTTTTATACATTCACAAAGTTGATTGGTACTTTATGCACAGTTTTCTTTTTGGGATTGGCCTCACTCCTTCTGGGGTCTGGCTGGGTGGGGGTGGTGGGGGGTGTCCATGATTGCACAAAATGTTTATTGGCAATGCTATTCCGTTCACTGTTGCACGTGTTATTCTATTGTCGCTTATTGAATATAACAATGTTGTTGTTTCGCCAAGATGTCCAGGTTGGGTAATATAGTTGGCCCCTCAGACCTTTCCCTGGTGTCCTGGAATGTGCGGGTCCTCAATGATACACGCAAGAGGAGACAGGTTATCCATTACCTTTTAAGACATAATGTGGATATCGCTTTCCTACAGGAGACGCACCTCCCTAAAACAGACGCGGCACGCTTTGGTGCCAGCTGGGGGGCACACAGATATTTTGCCAACTTCAGTAACTACGCGAGAGGGACGGCCATTTTGATTCATAGGAGGGTCCCATTCAGCTTCGGTTCAGTCATCCGGGATGAGGAGGGCAGATACCTTATCGTTGCAGGGTCACTCTTTGGTTTTCAAGTTGCTCTTGTGTGTGTGTACGTGGCCAACACCGATTCTCCAGATTTCTTTCATGATCTTCATACCCAGCTAGCTAGATTGGCACCACAGACTTTACTAGTAGGCGGGGACTTCAATTTGCTATTAAGTCCTGACCTTGATAGTACTTCCACTGCTCCAGACACTAAACCTCGCGCACGCCGCGCCCTTTTGGAGCTTTGTGAGCAGTTTGCGCTTTTGGACATTTGGCGCACACGCAATCATGCCTCCACCGAATACACGCATTATTCAGGCCCCCACCTGGACTCGGATAGATTTTTGGTTGCTCACCCCTGACGTCTCTGGTTGGTGCACCTCACACAAAATGCTCCCTCGGACATATTCCGATCATTCCCCGGTTTTGCTACAACTGCAGGTCCCCCGTCCTGAGGGTTTTGAACGTCAATGGCGCTTCCCCGGCCGCGCGTTACAAGACGAACTGTTTAAGGTGGAAATTCGTGAGGCCATAGAAGAATATTTCTCCATTAACACTGGTTCGGTAGACTCCTGGGCAGTCCTTTGGGAGGGGTTCAAGGCCGTCATCAGGGGCGCTTGTATCGCCAAACACGCCGGGGTCCATAAGGATCTCCGAAACACTTTATTACGCATAGAACACGAACTAGCGGTATTAGACAGTGCCTCGGCTCAGTCGTTCAGCTCTGCGGAGGAGGGGCAGCGCTTGACTCTGCTGGCTGATTACAGAGAAACAGCTGAGCGGGAAATTTTGTACTTGGGCAAATACCAGACTGCTAGGCAATACGGGGAAAGCGAGAGACCCGGCAGGGTTCTAGCTCAGATGCTACGTCCGCCTTATAATAAAGCATTCATCACTGAGATTCGGACTGCTGACGACCGCCCCCTCACTGCCACACTTGACATTCATAACGAATTCAAGGCTTATTTTTCAACCCTGTACGCTTCCAAGCTAGGGAGCTCCCACGAAGCACAAGAACAATATTTGCACGAAATCGCTCTGGTTTATCTTGAAAAACATATGCAAGATTTTTTGGCTGATCCCATTTCGGTTGCAGACGTACTGGGAGCCATCGATACCCTTCGGGGCTCCTCTGCCCCCGGTTTGGATGGCTTCACTGGGGACTTCTACAAGGAGTATAAAGATTTACTCGCACCGCAACTCATAGAAGTGTACGCGGAGGCTTTAGAAAAGCAATTACTTCCCCCTACACTCCGTGAAGCGGTCATAATCCTCCTCCCTAAACCTGGCAAAGACCCCTCCCAGTGTGGATCATATAGGCCTTTATCCCTGCTAAATTTGGACTACAAAATATTAGCAAAAATTTTAGCAAATCGCCTGTCCCAATTAATGGAATTTATTATATCCCCGGCCCAATCTGGCTTCGTCCCGCACCGCTCCACCTCGCTTAATCTTAGAACACTCTTTGCCGTCATTCACAGGATAAACCCTGAAGTCCCTGCAGCGGCGATCCTATTAGACACGGAGAAGGCTTTTGACTCCCTGGAGTGGCCCTTTTTTGTCTCCATAATGCGCCGCATGGGCATGCCTCTTGGCTTCATTTCCACCATCACTCTGCTATACAGTAAACCCATGGCGAGACTTCGCTTAAATGGCACACTTTCTCAGCCCTTTGGGCTCTCCCGTGGGACTCGTCAAGGCTGTCCTCTTTCCCCTCTTTTATTTATCCTGGCAATGGATCCGTTAATACGCCACTTCCAGGAGCGTCACCTTCATCGTGGTCTGCAATTCAACACTGGTCCTCTCCTGGTCTCACTTTACGCAGACGACACCATATTATATGTCAGAGAGCCCCAAGAAAATTTGGACCCATTAATAAGAGAGATTCTTAGATTTAGCTGCTTCTCTGGCCTTGGTATTAATTGGCATAAGTCTGTTATCTTTCCTTTAACTACAAGCACGAAACAGTGGGAGTGTGAATTCCCGATTGAATGGTGTACAGACTCGGTCAAATATCTGGGAATGCATATCCATCTAGACCCCGCCCAGATCATCATCTTGAATTATGGGCAGGCCATCGACGCATTGGGCACGCAAGTGGACAAATGGTCGCGATTGCCCTTGTCAATGGCAGGCCGAGTGGCGATCATAAAGATGGTGGTGCTTCCCAAGTTTTTATATTATTTTAATAATATACCTATTCCCCTCACAGTTAGCTTTTTTTGAACACTCCGCACACTCCTTACGCATCTGGTTTGGGGTGGTAAACAGGCTCGTGTCCGCTGGTCTGTGCTTACACTGCCGTATGACAGAGGTGGCTACAATGTCCCAGATTTACAGTTGTATTATTTAGTGGCCCAATGCAGCTATTCACACTCATGGTTCCATCCTGATGCCCGGATACCATATCTCCGACCGGAGGCGGACTTCGTCCTCCCAGAGAACCTTTCCACGGTCCTACCCAAGGGCATCCCCAGGGACCCCTGAGACATCCAAACGGCTTCCACTACAAGTTGGGCTTGGGAGAGGCTGAGACGACTGGCTGGCGCTACCGCTTTATACTCCTCGGCATTGCCCGTGCCCAACGCCCGGTGGAACCCGATCCTGGGCGAACGTTTAGTTCAGCGCACCTTGATCAAATTTGACATTTCCACGGTGGGCGATCTATATCCCGGTGGCCATTGCTTCTCCCTTACGGAGGACGCCCGCTTCCGGGACAGTAGTGTAATGGATAGATTTGTCCTGAGCCGCATTAGATCTGCGCTGCGCTCCGCCCTACCTGACTTCCCGGTTGAACCTGAATCCTTCCCCCCCCTCACACTGATAATCGAAAGCACAAATAGCATGCATTTAATCTCCAAACTATATAAGGCTTGTGCTAACATCAGGCCCGTAAATTATGATAAGATTCGCAGCGACTGGGAGTCCGATTTGGGGCGTCCGATAACAGATGAGCAATGGGCTAAATGCTGCGCTGCCATGCAAGAAGTTGGACTTAACAGCAAGCACAAACTCCTTCACTTTAAGTTTTTGCGTCGTATTTATTTCACCCCGCCAAAGCGCATAAAATCGACCCTTCCAAACCGCACAACTGTCGCAAATGCGCGGCGCCACACGCTGACTTTGCTCACCTCACTTGGACATGCCTTAAACTACTGACATACTGGGAACGAGTCCACGACATTCTTGGGAAAATGATAAACCTACCCCTGATCCCTACACCAGAAGTAGCTTTACTGGGATACACAGTCAATTTCCCTAGAAAGGTGAGGCGGTTCGCATCGCTGGGGCTTCTACTTTCAAAGCGGGAGATAGCGATATATTGGGGCCGTAAATCAACACCCACTGCCCAGAACTGGCTCCGCAGCTTAGCGTACTGTAATGTTCACAGCAAAAACTATGCTAGCATAATGCCCAGCGCAGCCCGTCCCAAAGATATATGGTGTCCATATCGTTTATATGTAGAAAATATGTCTCATGCAACCAACTCTCCCCTAGAGCAAGGCATTGTTCCGACGGGAGTGGGGTAACGTCTGCACGATTGACTAACAAAACTGTGATTAGAAGTTATGTCTGGGACAGCCGATTACACTCGTTAGAAATGACAAATGTTCATTGATGTATAACTGCTTTTATTCCAGCCTGGACGGTCATTTCATCGACACCATTCTTTTTCCTTCTGTAATGTTGGACAGCGACAATGTATGGCAATTAATGAGTGAACGGATTTGCACATGTATATCCTTTATATGTACGTAAAATGGAAAGTAAAGTAAAAAAAAAAAACAACATTAATGGGAGGTACATGGGTGTAGAAGGGTATAATAGATATAGAATTAGCTAATTAGTTAGCTCAGGAGCAGAAGCATTAGCGCACACAGGAGCGTTAGCATTGGCGTTACGGCTGTCAGCTTTGAGAACCACGGAACGAGCTGATCGATTGCAGACTGAACCGCTGTCCAGAGAGGTCCTGAGGTGGGGGCGGCGGATTCCATTAGAAGGAAGACACGGAAGATATCGAGGAGGAGCGAAGTGTCAGAGAGGGGAACGACGCAGGCGTCGTTGATAGAGATGTCACCTATCCTGTCCTGAACCTGGTCCGGAGGTCTTTGGTCTTCATTCTTCTTGGGACCTATCTTTCCAACTCCTTGGCCTAGGGGTTTGGTTCTCACATCTTTAGGTAAATATAAATCCAACCTTTAGCTGTGCTGCTGTCTCTATCTTCTTCTTTCTGAGGGACTGTCATTGATCGATAATTGATTATTAGTATGCTTCATCCTTGATATACGATTAAGTATTATGCGGTTTTGTAATTTACTCTGCTAAATCTTTAGATAAACATTTAAAACTTCCTGACTCAGTGATTATTTCAGGATTATGAATTAATTGAATGTTACTCATTTTAAACTTCCCAATTATCAAAGGGTCCATTGGTAAGTCATTACTCTTCAATCAGAAAAGTAATTGGTAGCAGGGATATTGATAAAGAGTACAACTGACCCACCAGCGGAAATTGCTAGCGTAGTATGAATGAATGGGCCCAGGTGAGTATTCGGTGTATGAATGCTTGTTGCTAGTAACCCGCTGGATCAGTTTTCTGGTTATCAGAGGATGGTTGCACTTTGTTAATTGGGTAATGAAAATTTATTTTTTATAAACTAACATCCGTTGTTTAAAAGTTTTGTTTTATTTTGTCCAGAATTCCCCGGGGAAAATTTGAATAGCGGATGGTAAGTGGAAGCCATACTGCAGTGAGGTTATCTGTCAGGCAGAAATAGTACTGAAAAGTTAAGCAGGGCTATCAGTACTTGTTAGGGACTCTATGCGTGTGAGTGATAGCAAAGGAATACGCTGGTAAAAATGTGATGTTATATCACCTAGAAAGGGTAACATTGAAGAAGTAGCAGGTATTTCTGAAGCTTACGTGAAGAGTAAATGGAAGGGTTTTACTCGTAGTGAATGTTTAGTAAACGGAAAGGTTTTACTAAGTGTGAGAGAAACTATCTTTTCCAATTTAGAGAAACTGGCACGATAGCGAATGTTATATGTTGTTACTGAATTTAAATAAGCGTAGAGAAAAATAAAGTTTTGCGTACGATTTTGTAAAGGGAGGGTCAGCTGACGGAGAGGAAGCTGACGTCACAAAACGCCGCGCTGGGATTGGTCGAAACAGCGGGCGTAGAACGACTCTTGTAAAGGAGGGGTCAGTAGTCAGGAGTAATGTCACGGTGGGATTGGTTGAAACAGCGAGGGACAGAGAAGCGCAGATTGTAAAGGAGGGGTCGTCAGACAGACGTCACTGAAAAGCCACGCTAGGATTGGTTCAGAGACAAATGTTAGCTGGAATTTAATTGGTTATCAGCATAGAAGTCAAAATCTTAGTGGATAGTGGAGTTTATATGTGGAAACGTGATCCAACTTTAACAGGAACCCGTCCAGACAGGAGATTCCTAGGTTTTGCAGAATATAATTCGATACATAGATATTTACCCAAAATGTATGGAGAAAAGAGAAAAATGTCATTTCTACAAGAGATTAAGAATTATTTTAAGAAGGATAAACCCATCAAAACTAGAGAAGGAATTATCATTCCACCAGCAAAAACGCCCGCCTCATTCATGATGATGGAGAGAGGTTATCATACTTGTGTATGGTTAGAAAATTGGATAGAATATACCAAAAATGATGGAATATTAGCATTCCCAGAGAATGGTACTTTCAATGGGAGAATTCTTCAAAATTTAAGAATGAGGATGAATGACTTAGAACCCAGACCAAGATTAACGCAATATGAAGCACTAGAAGAATGGGAAACAGAGGCATTTGAACGTGACCGATCGAGAAGCAATAGGGTTTACAGGGGATTTTTTCCTAGATACCAAAATGAGTCAAGAGACGGTCAGATGAAACAGTGGAGAAGAGCGATGCTTACCGAGGGTTTATATCCAGTTTGTATAGCAGAAGAATCGTTAGGGAGCAAATGCACAGAAAAGACAAAACATTTAACAGGGTTTGGAGATTCTGAAGATTAATTTATGGAAGAAATATTAAAGAACCCGCCACCATATCAGGAAGGGACAAGTGGATGTACCCCAAGTGCACCAATGTTAAGAACACCATTGGTACCGCAAGTATTACATAATCCACCAGTTAATAGGGTACTTCAGGATAAAGAAAAAGAGGCTATAGACAGAAACAGAGCAGAATTGATACAGAAAATAACACTGCTGAATGTACATCCTGATTCCCTGACCATACCTGTAACAATTGGTCCAGTGGTTCCCTTATATGGTGACAAAGTAAATTACCCGAAACCTCTAGTCATGCCTACACCTGTAGAGATTCCCAAACCTGAAACTGTAATAATTGATGACCATATCAGTGATTGTGAATCTATGATTTCCTTAATGGATTTACCTTTCCGAGGATCTGTAAATAGTACTCCTAGAAGAATGACACCTGGTTGCTCCAAAGATGTAAATATAGTAACATCATCCGGAACAAAAAGTGCCACAGTAGTAACACCAGAAGACTTAGAAAGGTGGGCACAAGGATCAGATAGACAGAGTTCACCCCCAAAGATCATGGCCATCTACAAATTAAAAGTCGAGTTAGAAGAATTTATAGCAGGAAATGTAGGAATAGATCGTCTAAATACCTACAATGAAGAAGAACTATTGTTCATATGCAGGAGCATAATAAGAAATGTAAAATTATTTAATGAGAAATTATCAGATTTGGCCTTACAAATGGGAATTGAAATAGGGAAGTCAAAAGTGTTACAGAAACCCTATAGAGCAGATTTTTCTGACAAAGATTTAGAAAATATGAATGCCTCTGGTAGAAAACTACAAGTGAAAGAATTAATGTCAGTATTACAGAAATGGGGAGATCTAGATAAATGGAAAGCTAGATGGACAAAGAAAAAGGAAGAGGCACGGTACAGTAGATCGACTTCTGAATATTTATTGAAGGAAACAGGGAAAGTAGATCAGATGTACCCGATGCGGGAAGTACCTGGAGGAGGTTACGTTCATGTCCCATGGAGCAGACAAGATATTTTGTCATTTACAAATGATTTTCCAAAGTTGAGAGAAAAGCCAATTGAATGGTACAAGCAGGTTGAAAGGTTTGTGAAAGTGTCAAAAGTATTGTTGAAGGACTTGGATGGTCTGTTTGACATAGTGGTACCTGCTGATTTGTAGACAGATTGTAAAATTACAGTTGACTGGCCAAGCGAAGAGTATCCAAGAGATGCGAAGACAGGTGCCCCATCGAGTGATGTAATGAAAAAGTATCACCAGGTAATAACTTATCTGAAAGGGAAAATACCACCTAAAGAAACAGATTGGGTGAAGATAGACAGAACTACCCAAGAAGCAAGTGAATCGGTACATGCCTATTATGAACGTTTATTACAGGTGTTCAAACAGTATAGTGGATTTGAGGACATTGGAGACAAAAATATGAGTCAGTTTGTCTACCGATTTGTTTATGGTCTAAAGCCAGAGATTTGTCAGATGATTAAGCAGCACAAGTTGTGCTGGCAGGGAAAGCCCATAGATGAGATTTTGAAATATGCTAAATATTGTGGAGACGACATTGAGGACAGGCATAAAAAGCTGCAAGAAAAGGTAATGTGGGCTCAGGTGAAAATGGCTGAGCTACAGGGAATTAATTTGGATAATCCAACAGAAAGTCAGGGAAAAGAATCCGGAACGAATGGTGACACAGGGAATGGTGGAAAAGTGAGAGGACGAATGAGTAGAGAAGAGGCTAAAAAGAAATTTCCTTGTCATGGATGTGGAAAGTTAGGGCATTGGAAGGATGAATGTAAAAAGTATCGAAATAATAATGGCCCAAATCATAATTTAAATCTACAGACGCAGAATGACTCACAGCAGGGTGTAAATCCTCAGAGTCAGTTGCCACCTGCACCTATACAGGGTAATGTAAGCAGAGCAAAGCACGGTACAGACGTCGGATATCAAGGAGGAAGTGGTAAGAATGAATATGTAACTTCACAGTTTCTTTTACAGGATGAATTTGACCCATATAATCATCAATGACGGTGCCTAAGAGAGGGGAGGAGGGAGTGCGTACTTGGCGCATCCTTACCGGTAGATCAGTCAGGTCCATATGTTGAAGGGAAAGTAAAAGGTAATGATATCACTTTTCTGTTGGACACTGGTGCTACCCGTTCTACTGTAAGAACAGCAGACATCCCAGACCTCCCTTTCTCTGGAGAAGCTATCCAAGTTGTAGGTGTAGCTAATCGAAAGATCAGAACACCCCTTACTGAGCCATTGGAAGTAAAAATAGGAAACTTCCGAGAAATGCACCAATTTGTAGTGTGTGATTCCAGTCCAGTAAACTTATTGGGTAGAGACTTACTGTGCAAAATGAATTGCACTATTTTCTGCACACCGGATGGTGTTGCAATACAGACCCCGGATGAAGATCATGTTTATAAGTTCATGATAGCTAAGCAAGGTACAGAAATAGATGAGATGTTCTCTTTGATAACAAAAAACGAATTACCAGAAGAACTAAGAACTACTGTGAATTCCAAGGTATGGGATTTCACAGGGAAAGAAGTAGGACTTATGGCCAAAATAGACCCAGTAAAGATCACTGTAAAAGAAGGTGCAATTTTCCCAAATACTAGACAGTACAAAATGAGTGCAGAAGTGAAGGCAGGAGTTGTTGAGGAAATTAACAGAATGGTGAAACAAGGCATATTAAAAGAAGTTATGAGTAGCCCTTGTAATTCACCAATCATGGGTCTGAAAAAGCCTAGTGGAAAGTATAGGATCGTTCATGATTTGCAAAAAATTAATAAAATTGTGGTACCTTGTTGTCCTATAGTACCAAATCCTGCAGTAATCCTATACCAGATACCCTGGAGTGCAGAATGGTTTACCGTGATCGATCTATGCCAAGCATTCTTTTCAATACCATTGCACCCAGATAGCCAATATCTCTTTTCGTTTAAATTTGAAAATCATGCCTATGTATGGAATCGTGTTCCTCAAGGATACACAGAAAGTCCCTCCATCTTTAATCAAATACTGAAAGGGTGTCTAGAGAAATTAGTGCTGCCCAGGAGTTCAGCCTTGGTGCAGTATATAGATGATTTACTGGTAGCATCCAAAACTCATGATGATTGTGTTGAAGATTCAATTGCGTTACTCAACCATTTGGCTGAGGAAGGACACAAAGTGTCACCTGAAAAGCTGCAGTTTTGTACAACGGCAGTTAAATATTTGGGACACCAAATTGAAAGAGGAACAAGAAGAATAACATCTGATAGAATAAAAATAATCAAGGAAATGAAAATGCCAGAAACACAAAGAGAAGTGAGAATGTTTCTCGGAATAGTAGGATACTGTCGACAATGGATTATAGGGTTTTCACTACTAGCAAAGCCTTTAATTCAACTAACCAAAAAGAAAGCCAAAGATCCAGTTGAATGGGATGATGAAAGTGCTAGTGCATTTGTAAAATTAAGAAATGCATTGTGTGAAGCACCTGCCTTGGGCATGCCTGACTATACAAAAGAAGTCGCACTATTTTGCTATGAAAGAGAAAATTGTGCACTTTCAGTGTTAACTCAAAGACATGGAATAGACAGGCGTCCTATAGCATATTTTTCTGCTACATTGGACCCAGTGGCGGCAGCATTGCCAGGCTGTTTGAATGCAGTCGCTGCTACTTGTATGAGCATTGAACAAAGTGAGTTAATAGTAATGGGATACCCTGCAACAGTGTTTGTCCCACATGCAGTTGTGATCTTGTTGACAAGAACTAGAACTCAGCATCTCACACCTAGTCGGATGACAAGGTATGAACGAATTATTCTTGGAGCTGAAAATGTGACCATAGTTAGGTGCACTGTTGTGAATCCTGCTACGTTATTGCCAGATCCAATTTTTGAAGAAGTTAAGGACGATCCAGATCATGATTGTCTAAAGGTCACAGAATTGTGTACAAAACCAAGACCTGACATACAGGAGACGCCCCTAAAAGATCCAGATAGGGAGCTGTTTGTGGATGGCTCATGCTTAAGGCATGAGGATGGTAAACTGAGCGCAGCCTATGCTGTGTGTGAACTAAATGGAATAGTCGAAGCATCCTATTTACCAGGAGTCAAGTCTGCACAAGTAGCTGAATTAATTGCTCTGATCAAAGCTTCCAAAATTGGGAAAAATGTAAGAGTAACCATATTTACGGACAGTCAATATGGGTACGGGGTTGTGCATGACTTTGGCCAACTGTGGATGCAGAGGGATTTCATGACTTCTTCAGGATCCCCAATCAAAAATGGACAGTTTGTAAAGGAATTATTGGAAGCAATACAATCACCAAAAGAATTGGCAGTGGTGAAATGTGCCGCACACCAGTCAGGAGATGACTAGGTGGTAGTCGGTAACAGATATGCAGATCTAGTAGCTCAACACTGTGCCAAAAACAGGTTGGCAGTAAATAAAAAGGTTGAAAGGATGGGAATCAGCTGCCAACTTATGCTATGTGCACCTCCTGAAACATGGAATGATGTGAAAAGACTGCAAGATGATGCTGAGGAGGGTGAAAGAGATGTTTGGATAAAAATAGGATGTACCCGAAGAACAGACGATGATGTATGGGTATACACAGATGGCAGACCAGTCATGCCCGACTGTCTGATTTCACAAATGGCCAGAATGTACCATGGAGACACACATGTAGGGAGAGATGCCATGATTAGACTTTTCAGACAAAGTTGGTATAATCCAAAGTTTAGGGCAGCAGCAGAGAGTCTTTGCCAAAGGTGTCTAACTTGCCAAATGAATAATCCGGGAAGGAGAACAGTAATTGGTTTGGGAAAAATTGGAAAGGCGGAAGGTCCCTTTGTGAGATTGCAGCTAGATTTCATACAATTACCACCATGTAAAGGACTGAAATATGTACTTGTCATAATATGTCTGTTTTCAAGGTGGGTGGAGGCTTACCCTACCAGAAGGAATGACAGCATTACAGTCGCAAAGCTGTTGCTACGAGAGCTCATTCCTAGGTTCGGTTTCCCAGTAACTTTGGAATCAGATAGAGGAAGTCACTTGAATAACGATGTAATACGAATAATCTGTGAAGCATTCCAAATTGAACAGAAATTGCACTGTGCATACCGCCCAGAGGCTTCTGGAGTGGTTGAACAAATGAATGGTACAATAAAATCAAGACTGTCAAAGATGTGTGCATCAACATCGTTAGATTGGCCAGATGCATTGCCTCTTGTTTTAATGGGACTCAGAAGTATTCCTGATAGAAATACAAGATTAAGTCCGCATGAAATAATCATGGGGAGAGCAATGAGACAAGCACATGTACCTACAAATAAACTGCTGAACATAACTGATGATATGGTTCTAGATTATTGCAAGGGATTGGCTGACCTAGTGCGTTCTGTCTCTCACAAGGTTGGAGAAGACGCAGTTTCCAGGCAGCCTGAACAAGAGCATGATCTGAACCCCGGAGACTGGGTGGTTGTGAAGCATCACACCAGAGAAACGTGTTTATCACCCAGGTGGGGCGAACCTTGTCAGGTTATACTAGTTACGAACACAGCAGTGAAATGTGCAGGATTGCCTAATTGGATTCATGTAAGCCACACCAAAAGGGTGCCAGATCCTGAAGGACAAGATCCTCAGTCAGCATCAATAACTGAGGAAGCTGAAGGTTGGCCAGCTGAAGAATCCCAGGTGAAAGATTCGAGAGAAGCTGAAGAAGAACAACCGAGCACAAGTCAGGACTGGATGCCAGTGGTTGATATACCAGATGTTTACAACAGAACAAGAAGCCGATCAAAATTAGAAGAAATTAGGGAGGACCAGATAGGTGAAGAAGAAGCAGCTCAGGAAGAGGAAAATGAAACGATAAGAGAACCTGAGCAGGACCAGATAGGGAGAGGAAATTGGGCTCAAATCAACAACGAAACAACAAAATTTGAGCAGGGACAGACAGGTTTAGAAGAAAGCGGTCAGGCTGCAGAAGTACAAAGTGCAATAAGCCCTGATCAGAACCAGTTAGAACTAGGAAAATATGTCCAGGGAGAAGAAAACCACGAAAACCTCAAGCACGAAGACGTAAATCCTGAACAGGGTCAGTTAGTAGAAACTCACATTGGAGCAACTGAAGAAAAACCAATAAGACCTGAAAAAGAACAAATAGAAGAAGAAACTGAAAACGAAGAAAAACAAATTGTACAACAGCTTGAAAATAAAAGAACTTTTGGAGAAGAATTAAGAAGTAAAGAGACAGTGCAAGCAAAGAAAGCCAGAAAAGGTGATCATTGGCCTAGCGTCATTAAAAGAGTAAAATACCATATAGAAACCAGAAGTGACAATCCGGAACAAGTAAATGAAGTAACAAGTCTAACTGAACAAACAAGTGGAACTGGAAAAAGAAAAAGCAAAAGATTGAAACTTGTGAACAATAAGTTTAAAGGTCCTGATTGGACTTATTTAATCCTTGAAGATTACGAGAGTTCAGAGTCAAGTGAAAGTGGTGACGAAAGAACCAGTGCAGAACTGACTTATGAAAAAGAAATAAAGCCACCTTGATAACGTTAAAAGTCTTGAAAGAAAAAGAAAAGAAGAGAAATCTTCCTTGTCAAAATGCCTGACGACAGAGTTTCTGGGAGACCGAAACGGAAATGTTGTAAAAGATGCTGTGCTATATGCATATGTAGTCTGGTAGTGGTGCTTATAGTATGGTTAGTTGTGATCGTAGCAATTCCTTACCTTATGATAATGGATAAAAAGATTAAAAACGAAACAAAGAATAAGATAGATAACTTGAAAAGTGATAGAGTAAATCTAGAAGCAGAAGATGAATCAGAGTTTCATCACGTGGTAACAGATAACGATACTAGTTTAAATGTTTTCACTAAATTATTGTTTCAGTACGTAGATACAATGGAAGTTAGTGATTGTTATGTCTGTATGAAGTTACCCGCATCAGTAGCAGAAGGGTTAACATACCATCATTTGCCATTAACTTATGGCATATCATGTAGTGTATTAACTAGTTTATTTTATAGAACAAGGAGACTTCAGTATTATTATTCAGATATAGATGTGATATTTTCTGAGGTTCCAATTCGAAAGAATATGAACCCAGTGTTTAGTAGTCAAGATGCACAATTTATGGGAGAGTTTTTCCTAACAATGAAGTCGATAGATATAACACATGCACATAGAAGCAATCTAACATGTTCATTACATGAAGAAGAAAAGATATTTTTGAATTTAGTAGAAGATAGAAGACAAAATTTCCAAAAGAAAGCATCTGAGCATAAGGCTCATTTTCCACCTTGGGCTGAGAAGGAGGGTATTTACACACCTGGCAAGGCTCAGGCTGCTATGGCTCTGGATTTTGTAAAGACAGGGAAAATTTGTCTGCATAGGTTAAAGACTGATTATAATAATATTTTCATCGGTACCAGTGAATGTGAACATAATTTCTTAATTCTTGGAGGTTGGGGATAAAAAGGAGGAACAGATTCAGTTTTTCCTGGAATTTATTATGTGTGTGGGAATAAAGCTTACTTTAGGCTTCCTGCACGGTGGTATGGAAGTTGTTATTTTGGAATAGTTCTTCCAAAAATATACCACGTAAAAAGAAACACTGGGAGCAATGAAAATAATAGTGAATTAACACGTAGTAAAAGAGCTAGTTTTTCTGAAATTGTAGGTGATATATTTGGTGCATTGATACCTTCAGTGGGAATAATTCTGAACTCAAGGAAAATATGTAAATTATCTACAGTGGTTGATCGTTTATCAACGGATACTGCTGGAGGGTTTCTAATGATTAATACGGAGATGGTTGCGATTAGATCAATGGTTATGCAAAATCGACATGCTCTTGATATAATATTAGCAAAAGAGGGCGGAGTCTGTAAATTGTTGAAAACGAAACATTGTTGCACATACATTCCTGACAAAAGTGCAGAAATCGGAACGTATATAAAGAATATAGCGAAACTTGAGAATGAACTAAAACCACTGGAAGTTGATAGTGTATGGGAAAGATTGACAAATAGTATTGCGTCAATTGGTACCTGGTTTGCTAATGTAGGAAAAGGACTTATAGGTCAAATATTAGTACCCTTAGTAGGGATAGCAATAATAGCATTGTCAATAATGATATGGTGCAAATGTTGTAAAAAGAATAAGACGTATAGCGTGACAGGAAAAGGAAAGAAACGCAAGTTTGATGAAATTGAATTGGAAGATCTGAAAAGTGAATTATACAAGAAACTGAAAGGAGACGATAAAAATAGAAAATGTAAAAATGAAAGTGTGACCGAAAT
This sequence comes from Calotriton arnoldi, assembly GCA_963921515.1. Taxonomy (NCBI): domain Eukaryota; kingdom Metazoa; phylum Chordata; class Amphibia; order Caudata; family Salamandridae; genus Calotriton; species Calotriton arnoldi. The sequence continues at coordinate 4,137,404 of CAWUFW010000335.1, forward strand.
ATGCTAGAAGTTGGCATCTGGTTGTGGGTAATTCTTTGATGGCTCAGAAACACCATCAGAGAGGGGTTTGATGGAGCAAGAACTCACAATGAGACTTGCTCGTAAGCAATCCTCTCATAGTATTAATTAATTAAACTTTGTAATGTCTTTACTAATAAATGCATACACGAACACAGTATCCAAGTGAAGCTTGCCTATGTGTTTAAACTAATAAGTAATGCTTGTCTAATCCAAAATGGCCGCTAATGCGCGGGAATTCCATTTGCGCATGTGTCAACCATATCACGTGGTATGACGTCTTTCTTTGCTTGGAGGGAAAACTTTGCTTCTGCGCAATGTGTGTTAAAATGGCTGCTTAATGTTCTCATGTGCTAAAGCTTGCGTATATGTTGCAATTAAAACTGTGGTATTTTAATGCTACTAATGCGGGATAGATTTATAATTAAATGGGAATAGAGTAGAAATAGGGGGTATACAGTGAAGCCATTTATTTGTGATTTTAATGTTTTCTTCTTTGACTTTTTATTAGTTCATAAAATGGGGCCTGGGTTAACGGAACAGCAGCTTGAAGCCAATGAGATGTGCGCATGCGCTGTGAAAATCAAGGCACAGCGATGAAGTCAACTTGGACGACATCCAAGGCCGTGACCTGTTGGCCAACTCCACTACATCCGCGATGTTCTTGCAAATGCAACATTTTACATACATTTTGTATTAAACTTTGTCGTGAGACGGGTGGGAAATAAAGCAAATGTATTAATTGTGAGGGGCGGTATTTAAAAACAATGGGCTTAAAGAAAGTGAACTAAATTGACATGGTGTGAGGGTCAACCCCCTGTCCCCGTCCAATCAGAAGTAGTGGGCCCATAATTTTGAAACATTAATGGGAGGTACCTGGGTGTAGAAGGGTATAATAGATATAGAATTAGCTAATTAGTTAGCTCAGGAGCAGAAGCATTAGCGCACACAGGAGCGTTAGCATTGGCGTTACGGCTGTCAGCTTTGAGAACCACGGAACGAGCTGATCGATTGCAGACTGAACCGCTGTCCAGAGAGGTCCTGCGGTGGGGGCGGCGGATTCCATTAGAAGGAAGACACGGAAGATATCGAGGAGGAGCGAAGTGTCAGAGAGGGGAACGACGCAGGCGTCGTTGATGGAGAGGTCACCTATCCTGTCCTGAACCTGGTCCGGAGGTCTTTGGTCTTCATCCTTCTTGGGACCTATCTTTCCAACTCCTTGGCCTAGGGGTTTGGTTCTCACATCTGTAGGTAAATATAAATGCAACCTTTAGCTGTGCTGCTGTCTCTATCTTCTTCTTTCTGAGGGACCGTCATTGATCGATAATTGATTATTAGTATGCTTCATCCTTGATATACGATTAAGTATTATGCGGTATTATGCGGTTTTGTAATTTACTCTGCTAAATCTTTAGATAAACATTTAAAACTTCCTGACTCAGTGATTATTTCAGGATTATGAATTGAATTGAATGTTACTCATTTTAAACTTCCCAATTATCAAAGGGTCCATTGGTAAGTCATTACTCTTCACTCAGAAAAGTAATTGGTAGCAGGGATATTGATAAAGAGTACAACTGACCCACCAGCGGAAATTGCTAGCGTAGTATGAATGAATGGGCCCAGGTGAGTATTCGGTGTATGAATGCTTGTTGCTAGTAACCCGCTGGATCACGGGCACCCTGTTGCCACACCCAAAATTACTGGCTGTTGGAACACTGGACAAATGCAATCGATAAAATCTTTTACAGGGCTTATTGGCATTAGCATAACTCTTGGCACACCTGATGCCTGCAATTCTAAGGGGAGAGCATTGAGCCGCTCTCTACATCCCCTGGACTGGCCAAAGCCTCCACTGGCCTTTACAGCCCTAAGCAAAATCCGCTTCTCAAAATACAGTGATTCGGATCCATTTTACCTCTTTTAGATAAAAGAAGGAAGAAACTGACCACTTTTTTTTTTTTTTACCTGAATGCAGTTTCCACTCACCCAAGTTCGGACCGGGTAAAAATGTGTTGACATGTTAGCTGGCAATTGATGGATTTAGGTGTAAGGATACCACCCACAAACATTGATTCGGGATACAGAGTACTCCCACACCTAAACCTGGCTAACCTTTATTCGGGCACCATGTTCTTTGATACAGCTGGGGCTGTGTACTTAAAGGTGTGATTGAAGTGGGGCGTACTTTGATGGGGTGTATGTGTTAATTCAGGCAAATCTCGTAGCTATTTTTTTCTTAAAACAATAGTGGATATTTTATGCAGAATAAGAGCAGAGAGGTTGCAAACTTACATTTAGAGATATTGGTTTAGTAAAACATGTCGGATAGTGTTAAAAGTGAGCCACTGGTAGGGACTCAGATGTGCCATGGAGAATCAAGTACGGCCATAAATTAAGATGTCCAAGTACTGTTGGAGTCACAGTCCCTGAATGAACCACCGAAGCTTGTCTCCACCAATATGTAGACAGTGGAGTGTCTGTGGAATGTGCACAATTAACTTTATAGAATAGTCTGTGAATGGTTGGAGATGACTGGGTGTGTTCAGAAAAGTGTGTTGATATTTGGTGGCCAGGGTTGGCTTGGACCCACATTCGATCCACTGAACTGTTGATTAGGAGCATTAAGGGCGAATGCTTAGGAGTCAGGAGACCATAGAGAAGGATGAGCACAGCGATATCTTAGGAGTCACTCATAAATATTTGCAGCTATACCAGGCTGTGAATCTTAATCATGGGGCAGAGGGCAACTAAATGCCGCTTTTGTAAAATGTGCTACCATTAATGAATTGCCAAAATGAAGCATCCCAAAATTCTATGTTTGAGTAATGGTAAGTAAATTCCTGAATAATATCTGGATAGCAGAATTCTTCTAATTCAACAGAAATGGGTTTCTCTTTGCTAATTGCTGCTATCCTTGTATACATAGATGCATTATTAAATGCCCGATGTAAAATGTGTGCTCGCAGTGTTTATAATAATGGTCCACTACCCTTCCTTACCATAACTCACGCTGTAAAAATAAAGCATAGTTTCTTGTTTGCCTGTTAACATATTAAAGGCAGCATTGTTGAGTCTCTGCGTAACGTGCTAGAAGTGACGCAAGACTTTAGAACATGTTAAGGTAAGGACACTGTTAATGCTTAATGGCATTTAATGTGTGCATTACATTGTCAGGGTGTTTTATTTTATTTTTATTTTATTTAATTTAGTGTTTTATAGAGCGCGAACGTGACCCGTTAGGGTATCAGAGCGCTTTACAGGGATAACCCGTTGTATACAAGTATGAAATAGTGAAAGAAAAAGAAAAAACATTTTGGAATAACAGGGTGTATACAATGTTCAGATCATAATGCAGAGAAATCCAGCAAATACATTTGTGGGAGTACAGGGTCAGTACAAGATGGATAGCAGCCAGTCAGTCCAAACTCTAGCGGCAACAAAAATAAGTAAAGCCACTGAGCGGTGTGTGCAATGCATGATTTATGGGAGAAACTTGCCCATTAGGAAGGTTTTGGCTTCCTTTTTAAATATTGACAGAGAAGGAATTTTTCTGATGACAGATGGCAGCGAGTTCCAGATTCTTGGTGCGGCCCCAGAGAAAGCACGATTGTACGTTTTTTCCTTTCGGAAGAGGGGGGGCTGGAGCACAAAGTCTCTGGCGGACCTGGAGTTTCTGGCTCCTCCAGAAACCATGATTTTCTGGGCGAAATATGCTGGGGATTTTGTGTGTAGTGCTTTGTGGGTGATACATGCCAGTTTGAGTTGGGTTCTGGCTTCAAGAGCAAGCCAGTTCAGCGCCGTCAGATGCAGTGAGATGTGGTCAATTTTTTTTGAGCCTGTTAAGAGTCTGGCGGCAGCGTTGAGGCAAGCTTTTAGGGGGGCAGTGGAGATCTTGGGCAGGCCTGAAAGGGTTGAGCATCCGTATTCGATTCTGGAGATAACTAATGCTTGGACTGCCATTTTTAGGTCCGAGGCATCAACGAAAGGTTTTAGTTTCCTCAGGTAGCTCAAGTGAAACCTGGCAGTTTTAGCCATCGAGTTGATGTGGTCTTGCATATTCAGGTTGCTGTCCAGGGTTATGCCGAGAGATTTGGCGGATTCCACTATGGTCGGTGTGCAGTTTAGTGCTGTGATCGACTTGGTCCATTCCTGGATGTCAGTGTTACTTTTAGGGGGGAGATTAGAAGGAACTCCGTTTTTTGTGCATCTAGTTTGAGCTGGTTGCAGGCGAGCCATTGAACAGTCAGATTTAGGGCCTCATTCAAAGAGTAGATCTCCTCTAGAGATGAGATTTTGATGTAGATGTAGGGTATCATTAGCATACATGTGGAAGGAGAAGTTGGCGGTACGTAGTAATGCAGCTAATGGTTCAAGGTAGAGATTGAAGAGGGTTGGGGAAAGAGTTGATCCTTGTGGGACTCCGATCGTTATCGGGGAAGGAACAGATAGATTACTGTTGACTAAGAATCTCTGGGTGCAGTTCCGAAGGAAGGATCTAAACCATTCGAGAACGGTTCCCCTTACTCCCATCCTGAATTCGAGGCGTTCAAGTAGTTTCTCGTGGTTGACTGTGTCGAAAGCTGAGGATAAATCCAGCAGAATTAGGAGACATGTTTTGCCTTGGTCAAGGGCTTGGAGAGCATCATCCACAATATGAAGAATAGTAGTTTCCGTGCTGTGCCCAGGCCTGAACCCGGATTGGAATTCGTCTAGCAGATTAAAATTGGTGATATGTTGGCTCAGTTGAAGTTGCACACATTTTTCCAGAGCTTTCGCTAGAAGTGGGATATTGGATATTGGTCTGAAATTGTCTGGAGTAGCAGGATTCAAGGTGTTTTTTTTTTAGATGGGGACGACTTGACCGGCTTTTAGAGAGTCAGGTATGGACCCTTGTAGTAGGGAAGCGTTGATTATTGTAGTCCAAATGGGAATGATAAATTGGGAGGTTGCGGTCACGCAGCTGGAGGGGAGTGGGTCATTAAAGTGGTTATTCGGATTTAAGGAGGATAGAATTTTCGAGATGGAATGGTCGTCATATAACTTGAAGTTGGACCAGTGCACTTGGTTCTTGGGTGTTGTCTGGGGGGGAAGAGAGGAGAGATGGGACCCGGCAGGAAGAGGTCGGATGTTATCAGTTGCATATACTAAGGCTTTGTAATGTGAAATCGCAACATCAAATTTGTGCAGAGACTGAAACGAGATAAAGAATCCCAGAATGTAAAGCACATCAAGAGAATGAAAAGCTGCCAAATAGGTCTCCTTTTGTAACAAGGGAAAAGTTTCAAAGTGCAAAGACTCCCAGGGACTGAAATTTCTGGGGAGAATGTATGGGAACGTCCACGGCCAATGTTCCATTTATTTTTGTCCTTTGCGTGGGACATTTAAGGGTCTCTGTGCACTGAAGCCAAGGCAATGAGCGTGGAAGGCATGCAGCAGTTTACCCAGCAAGTACATGATCTACCAAAATCCGTGACAATAACTACTCCAAATTCTTGTTTGAAACTGAAATGCAAAAAAGTGCAGTTTCACACAGTTAGCTCCATTTCAGGAAGTTTGTGAAGTAGATACATGTCCACCCCATGAGAGCAGGAATGGTACAGTATATGAATGTACCTGATATACATCATATTGTCCTCTCTAAAGCTCACCTATCATAACCATGTATACTTTTGCATGTTGTTCACCTAAAACTTTTAACTCGTTATGTTAACAAGCTAAGTACTTGTGACAGATGGGTTACAAGTCAACAAATATACTTATGAAAAACACATTTGTGCTTATTGCCATAACTTTTGCTGTACAGAAGGGACAGTGAAAAAGACAGGGAACCCAATAGACCCTTGAAGGCTCGGGCAATCAACATATAAACAGGTAAAGGTGCCTACAAGGGATTTATTCTGCTGCTCGTTTGTATGCTTGTCGAAGATTTATCTATAGTAAGCTCTAAGCAGTAGCTTACATTAATGTATTTCTAGAAACTAATTGCCTATTTTAACATGTACCAATCAATATAGAAATATAAGGAAACAAAACACAAACGGGTGTATACTTCTGAAAGCACAAATTTATTTAGAAAAATATATTCTTAGGGGGTACAAAAAATACAGTGCATATGGACACACAGTGACCGTGATCTACAGATTTTATATTGCCACTATTATCTCATTGTTACTGGTGTGAACACCCATTTCAGACATTTGCAAGAAATTGTAATGCACCATACAGAAACAATCACTTTGATGAAAAATCACACAGAAAATGGGTGCAGTTGTCGACGTTTCGGTCTACAAGGTGGATGAATCCGCTAGACCATCTTCAGGACGGTGATTTCATATGATGAATGACCCTAATAAAAAGATGTGTGAATGGCTATGAAAATTAATAATTGAATGGCGTCTCATCCGTAGAGTTCGATTCAGAGGTACTGGATCCAATGGAGGGCAGTAGCTCATACAACGGTCCACAAACACTAATTCTATCGTAAGTCTATTGGTAACTTCGTGGCCAGTCAAAGTCTCAGGAACGGGCACTGCTCCATAACATTAACCGCTGCCTAAATCCCTTGTAGGCACCTTTACCTGTTTGTACAGAAGGGACAGGCACCTACTGACCGAGCAAACAGACATGTACACCATGGATCTTGAAGTCTGCCTGCAATAAGGCAGTGGTGAAATTGGATAGTAGTGATAAAGGGACTAGATGTATGGCGGTCAATGCTAAAAAAGTGCTGTAACCTGTAAAGCCTTATCAGTAAAGACTGAAATTTTACAATATATGCAAATTATTTACCACATCATACCACCTTGCACAGGAACTGTGCCTGACATTGTCCTTCTACGTCTGCATAATTAATGCATGCGGAGGCTGCTGCTGCCTCTGATGTTGTTCATAGAGGCACCTGCAGGCTCCGCATGGATTACTCTACACAGATGACCCGCTCCAAAAGCAGTACTGGTAAATATTTTCATACCAGCCCAAGCCTGTGTGAAGCAAGACAGCACACTCAAGGTGTGTGCATCCATATTACCAAATAGAAGTATGGACTATATATCAGGGCCACTGATACCTATGCTATGAGCCCTCAGACAGCCCATTATTAGCAAATTCTGTACAGTTCTCCCCATCACCCTTCCGAAGCTCTCCTTAGAGCATTTGTACTCTCACTGCATGTCTCTATTCTATTTTCACATTTGCTTTGAGATTTTATATTCTGTAGTTTTGTTTTAATATATTTGCCAAATAGATGATTTGGCACTTTTTAGGTCAAGCCTAGAGTCAGCGTGCATGCGCAGCTCTGCGAGGTATGCTGTAATCCCTCTGTGGGCTTTGAACAGTCCACTGCTTTTTCATTGGTTGCTTGCTCTGCCTTTAGAAATTCCATTGCTTTCATTGATGAACAGTGTGCATTTGTCCGTCTTGTGGCTGGTTTGTTACTGCCCTGCTGATGGCCCCTGCTATATTGATCCTTTCACTAGTGGCCATATGTTTTGTTTCATTGCACTACATTTGTTTCCGCCCTCTCCTTGCAGCTCAGAATTTTTCCTCGAAATGTGACATAATTTACAAATAAATCTGTTTCATCAGCAGAACACGACCATTTAGTTTTTCAATGGTGTGTTGGAGTGCTCGAAATAAAATCTGAGCATTTGCGTATTGGGAAAAATAAATTATGCGCAGCAGAGCTCTTCATGCAGTAAAAGCTGTAAACACACTAGGACATTTTTCCAGAGGCATTGACCATATGTGAAGACATTGCGAGCGTGTCTAAGCTCAAGGCTTGACTTGAGGAAGCACAGAAACTTTTCTAACATCAAATTTAACATTAAATCAAACTTATCTTCAAAGTATTGCACATTCCCAACTCCCAAATCACCCACCCGATCAGACAAACCCCAATAGGGAGACACCGTAAGTCAACGTCCATGGAGTCTGGTCCATCAGGAAAGTTCATTCCATGCAGATAAACATGGTATATTGGCGATGGCAGACACTGTGAGAACGACTGAACTTCAATAGGGGACTTCACTTTCTATTGTTCAGCCTGTGTCACTGAGCAACCTTCTCCACATAAGCAAAATGTGTGCCAGTGGCTTGCCTTGTGCCACTGACACACATTGTGCTCTTGGACAACCTTCTCCACGAGCCAGCACCATCATGCCACTGGGCAGCCTCTTCCACAGCCCTGGCTTACCCCATATCATCTAGTGACGTATCTTGTGCTCTTGGTCGGCTTCGCTCCCGCAAAGATTTAACTACTAATTGATACTTATATTGTATGCATATGTTGGCAAGTGGAAGTCCTGATCGAGCATAAAATGTGTGTAGTTCCTTCTGTAGTGGGAGATGCGAACTGAATTGTCTCGAGGTGCTCACATTTTTTTGGCCAAATGACAAACTGAGGCACAAGTCGGAATTCAGTTCGCATCTCACACTCCACAAGGACATTGGCTTATTTTAAGCTCTGTCAGGACTTTCACTGGCATACACACATTCAATATAAGTATGCATTCATTTTTAGGTCTAGGCCTAACAGACAGAACAGCTGTCTGGTTTGCGAATGACATCTTGGGGACATTCAGAAAGCTTCCTCGGGAATGGATTCCGCCCATTGCTTACCATTGGCTTTGTGGTTTGTAAACACATTTGCTTGCTTCCAAGTTGTTGTCTCTGTTTGTTTTAGGCTGTCCAGCTTGAGTTTATCCCTTCCGTTGCCCAAATCCTATTTAATGTATTCTTCCACTAGTATTCGATTTCTGTAAAAACATCTTTAAATCTTGTTCTTATCTTGTCATATTTTCTGTGCATTCAGAGAAAGAGGTCAAATGTCAGGCTGTGTTCCAGGGAGCTTGGTGTTTCTTTATCTTTTTCTGACTTTAAAGTGAGAGCCCTTATGTGACAATCATGCTGGCTAATGGGGGTGTACTTGAGGAAGGCTGTAAAATGTTGTTTTTTTTCTAGCACACAACAAAATATAAATGTCTGTAAATGAACTGTGCAGATATTGCAGAATATATCAGAATTAAAAAAGCACACATGAAGCACATGTTTTGAAAATTCTGAAGTGTGGTGGAAACAAATATTTTGATACACTCAAAACAAATCTATACACTAGGTGATGACATTTCTACACATTATCGTTGTGTGCACTGTATACTTTTATCAGTAAAAGTGTATGTCTGTGCAAATGTAATGGTAATTTTAATTGAAGATGCATTGCCTGTAATGGCAGTATGTTACCACACAATGCATAGCTCACTTTACCCCACTCTGCTCAACACAACTCCACACCACTGCAGTCTACTCTACACCACTCCACACTATGCCACTCCACACTGTCACTGCACTCTACTCTGCACCACTCCACTCTACACCTCTCTACTCTACTCCACTCTACTCCATGCCAATGCACTCTACCCCACACTACTCTACTATGCACCACTGTACTCTTTACCATTGCACTCTACACCACTCCACTCTGTGCCACTCCAATCTATGTGACTCTACTCTGCAACACTGCACTCTATGCCACTGCACTCTACGTCAGTGCAATCTACGCCACTCTAAAGTACTCTGCATTCTATGCCACTTTACTCTACCATGCACCACTCCATTCTACTCTGAAACTACCTACTTTACGCCACTGCACTCAACGTCACTGCACTTGGCACCACTGCACTCCACTCTGCGCCACTGTGCTCTACTCTGCATCACTGCACTGTACACCATGCACTCTACACCACTTTACTCAAAACCAATGCACTTTACGGCACTGTACTCTACATCAGTCTACTCTGCAGCACTGCACTCTATGCCACTGTACTCTACTCTGCAACACTTAACACCACTGCTCTATATGCCACTGCACTCTACACCATTGTACTCTATGTCACTGTACTCTACACCACTCTATTCTACTCTACACCACTCTACTCCATGCCAATGCACTCTTCCCCACACTACCCTACTATGCACCACTGCACTCTACACCACTCCACTCTGCGCAACTCCACTCTATGCCACTCTACTCTGGAACACTGCACTCTATGCCACTGCACTCTACGTCAATGTACTCCATGTCACTCTAATGTACTCTGTACTCTATGCCACTGTACTCTAGTATGCACCACTCCACTCTACAACAATCAATTTTATGCCACTTTAGTCAGTGCAACTGCACTCGGCACCACTGCACTCCACTCTGCACCATTGCACTCTAAAATAATAATAATATTAATAATTATTCATATTATTATACTAATAATAATATGCCACTGCAATCAATGCTGTACCACTGCACTCTACACCAATCTACTCTGCACCACTGCACTCTGCGCCACTATACTCTACTCTGCAATATACCAGTGTACTCTATGTTACTCTACTATATACCACTGCACTTTACAACAGTCTACTATGCAACACTGCACTCTCTGCCACTGAACTCTATGCCACTCTACTTCACTTTGCACCACTCCACTCTACGCCTCTCTACTCTACTCTGCACCACTCTAGTCTATGTCACTGCACTCTATGCCACTGCACACTACCCTGCACCACGCCACTCTACCCTGCACCACTCCACTCTGAAACAATCTACTTTATGTCACTGCACTCTATATGCCACTGCACTCTATGCCACCCTACTCCACTTTGTGTCACTCCAATCTACACCACTGTCCTTTATGCTGCACCACTCTACTCTACTCTAAACCACTGCAATCTACGCCAGTGCACTCAACACCACTTTACTTAAAACCAATGTACTCTACGCCACTGCACTCTACGCAAACTACTTTGCACCACTGTATCTTACGCCACTATATTCTACTCTGCCACACTCTATGCCACTCTACACCATTGCACTGTACATCACACCACTCTATGCCACTCTATTCTACTCTGCATCACTGTACTCTGTGCCACTGCTCTCTGCACCACTCTACTCTGTACCACTCTACTCTGCAAGACTACACTCTCCGCCACTGCATGCTATGCCACTCTACACCATCGCCCTCTACGTCACTGCACTCTGTTATGTTATATAAATTTATACCGCGCACAGATACTCCGTGGAGTGTCCCGGCGCGAACCTGAAAAGGGGTCAAGGTCAAAAGGCAGAGCTAAAAGAGAAAGGTTTTTAACTTTTTCTTAAAAGTCGCAGGATCTTGCATGCCGCGCAGAGCCAGCGGCAATGCGTTCCATGCCAGAGCAGCTTTTCGGGCAAGAGAGCTCCCGCCAAGTCTTTGGCGGTTGAACCGAGGGATCTGAGCTAGAAGCTGAGAGGAAGAATGCAGCTGTCTCAAAGGGACGTAAAAGGCAAACCTCTTCTGAAGGTAGATGGGTCCCAGGCCATGGAGAGCACTATGGGCAATAGTCAGAATTTTGAATTTTATTTGAGCCTCCGCCGGAAGCCAATGCAGAGAGCGCAAATGAGAGTGCACACTGCACCTGCTGGAAAGACCTAGCAGGAGTCTGGCGGCCGAGTTTTGGACTACCTGCAGTTTGTTCAAGAGGTAGCCCAGGATGCCAGTGTACAGTGCATTGGCGTAATCTAGACGGGAAAGTATCAGAGCGCGGACAACCGTTTCCTTTGCCGATCTTGGAAGAAGAGGAAGAAACTTTCTCAGAGTTTTCAAAATGCCGAAGCAGGTCCCTGCCAGCTTCTTGACCTGGGTTGAAAAAGTCAAGTTCTCATTGAACCAAACCCCCAGATTCTTAGCGGAGTTTCCCTTCGAGCTAGGCAGGGTTAAACCCGGGGGCCACAGCTTCTCTCTGAAGTTGGCAGGAAATTTGCCATACAAAAGGATCTCGGATTTCTCCTCATTGCACTTAAGCTGCGCCTGAGCGAGCCAGTGAAAGACTCTACGCCACTCTATTCTACTCTGCACCACAGTGCTTTATGCCACTGCTCTCTGTACCACTCTACTTTGCACTACTCTGCTCTGCACCACTCTAATCTATGCAAAAGCACTCTACGCCTCTGCATTCTCGTCTGCACCACTCAACACTACGCCACTCTACTGCACTATGCACCAATGAACTCTGTGTCACTATACTCTGCATCAGTCCATGCCACTCTAATCTATTCTGCACCACTGAACTCCAAGTAACTTCACTGTACACCACTCTAATCTACGCTACTGCACTCTATGCCACTCTACTCTACACCTCTGCACTCTACCCTGCACCACTCCACTCTACCCTGCACCACTCCACTCTATGCCACTCCATTCTACTCTGAAACAATCTACTGTACGCCACTGTACTCAAGTCACTACACCCTACACCACTGCACCCTATGCCAGTGCAATCTACTCTGCGCCACTCTACTCTACGCCACTGCACTCTACGCCAATGCATTCTACACCACTTTACTCAAACCCAGTGCACTCTATGCCACTGTACTCCAATCTATGACATGACATTCTAAGAAACTATGATGCTCTACTCCCTTAAGCTTTACTCTACTCTATGATGCTCTACTGAGAGACACTCTACAACACTACTCCACTCTATGACGCTCTACCCATCTCCCTCTATGCCACTTTATGCCACTTTACTCCACTCTATTCTATGACACACTACTCAACTCTACTCCACTCCACTACTCCACTCTATGCCACTCCATTCTATGCCACACCTCTCTATGACAATCTACTCCAGTCTACTCTACAACACTCTACTCCACTCTATGCAACATTGTCTACACCACCCCTCTGTGCTCTACACCACTCCACTAAACTTTATGCCATTCCAAGGTACTCTACCCAATCTGGCACTCAACTCCACTCTATGTCACTCAACTTTACAACACTCTACTCTATGCCCTTCCACTCTACAACAGGGGAGAGGATGTGGTCTGATGGCTAGATTGCCGACTTTGGAGCTGGAAACCAAGGTTCGAGCCTCGGGGTCGCGTCCACATCCTGTGATTCTGGGCAAATCACTTAATCTCCCCGTGCCCACCAAAAACATGAATGTGTCCTTGTGTAACGTAACCGGTGCTCATGTAAAGCGCTCCAATACCTTCGTGTCGAGTTCGCGCTATATAAATCTGCAAAACAAAACAACAACAAAAAACACTCTATTCCCTCTATGACACTCCAAAACACTCTACGCCACTCCACTCTATGCCACTTCATGCTACTCAACTCTACTTTACACCACTCCACGACTCTCTACACCACTCGACAACACGCCACTCTACTCCACTCCATGACACTCTACTTTATGATACTCCACGCCACTCTCCTTTACCCCCCTAACATTTAGCCATGCTGAACAACAGCCACACTGGTGTACATCATGGCTAAAATATATTGGCAAAGTCAATAGCTCTTGCATAGGCAAGACCTATTTGCTTTGCCAATGCTTGTTGACTGTTTGTGAGAGCTAACTGATCAAGAGCACAAGGTATGTCAGTAGATGACAAGGGTTGAACCAGTCTTGTGGAGCAGGCTGCCCAGGAACACACTGAGTGACAGTGGCACATCATAAGCCAGGCTTGTGAAAGAGGCTACCCAGGAGCACATAGTGCACCAGTGGCACCAGGAGATCAAGTTATTTGCCCACAATTGCATGCATAACAGGGGATGCCTGGAATGTAATTCAAAGCCCCTGATTTGAAATGTTCAATTTCTTAATGTTTTTAATGAAAACATCTTTGTTTCTGGTGAAACAGCCCAGCATCCCTCTTTCAAACGAGTTTTCCACATTATATAAACAAAATGCATCCGAAAATATTTAAAAATATATTGGTTATAGCAATGAAACCACATAAGTATTCTGAAATGAAATATTGGATTGCCGTGAAAGTATAGTGATTATTTGCTGCACCGGTAACTTTTTATTTACTGTATTTTTTTCCCCTAAAACTTTTATTGCAGTTTTGATTAAAAAAGAATAGAATACATCATATGTATATATATATATATATATAGAGAGAGAGAGAGAGAGAAGTATGACTGTATCTATATCCTGAGTATCTCATATATCATGGTACAAGAACAAGACAGGGAAAAGAGCAGGGAGGGGAGAGGAAAAAAAGAAAGAAGAGAAAAAGAAGAAGATTCTGGGGCTCACATAATATTCAATGGATACCTCATGTACAAAGAGTCCCTTGAAATACCTTAGGGTGGCTTAATCTTTTGCAAATATAAGTCAATTTTAGACCATAGGAGCTGAGAAGATTTTTTGTTAAACAGACGGTTGTGGATAAGATTTTCAGCACTCCTAAAAAAACATACCCACCCCCACCATGTGTGGTATGATATATTGTTATAGTTTTTCCAGTTTGCAAGAATCGTTTTGATATCCATTGCAAGCAAATTGTCAATGAGGAAACACTTGTTTAATTGTGTCCCGACAAACTGCAATACATTACACTAGAGTGCGGGCTTTATGCTATCGTGTATCAGACAAGAGCTCACCCGTTCCTGGAGAGACACGTCAGCCTACGATCACCGAAAGTAATATGCTTTCCTACCTCACCCCCAGGCAGCAAAGGCCCAGAAGCACTTTCTGCACTGGTGAGTGGAAAATAAATTATCCCATGAATCAACCATGAAAGGTGAGGCGGGTCACAGGGTGTGAATAGTTGAAGTTCATTGGTTGAACTGAGAGCAGTGAATACATATCTTGATTCTTGCCTTCTAAAAGCTAACCCATGAGCATTTAAACCATCGAGATCAAAGAATAGCGTGTCATTCAAAAGAGACCACCTCCCTAGATGCACCTTCTGTGACTGTAAAGAGCATTGCTTATATGAGATAGCTTTGCGTTGCCACTGCTCACGTTTAAATGATTGTAATGGTGGAGGATGTGAGTTCAGGTGCTGAATATGTCTTCAGCGCTTTAGCATCATTAGATTCAATGTTTAGAATTCAATTTGCAGCTGACAGTAAGAGAACTTGTACACACGGGCAATTACTGTCAGGACTATGAAGTTGTGTTTCTGTAGGACCTGCAAGATAAAGTGCAACAAAAGGAGGGGAGGAGGAGATAGCACTGGGAAGTCTTACCATCTCCCAGACATAACAATGGAATAACCACGGTAAAGTCCCTCTCAGTAAATTGAATCCAAAGATTCAAGTTGCAAAACCCTGCTTACACAACCCTGGAGGTTACAAAAGGGCCCTCACCCATGAAACTTTGTGGCGTGCTTCATCATTGGATCCTCGCCCTATGTATGATTTTGGAATGAGGTGGGTTTAGCCATTGATCCGGGAGCTCATAGATATTGTAGCGATGAGAGAAGATAAAATTAAGTAGGATTTAACCATATATGCAATTATTTAATGATTGTCATCCTGATGAGGTTAAAAACAAGCAGTACTATAGTAGTACTAGGTAGACGCCTGAGGGTAGTAATGGCCTCTATGTCCTCTGTCGCAATCTACATGTTACAGCCATTTTGATTTGCCCAGATGGATCATGTGGCCTGCATCAGGACCCAGTCAGCCCTAAAAATATGATGTGAAATTTACTAATTAATT
The DNA here is from genome assembly GCA_963921515.1 of Calotriton arnoldi. Classification (NCBI taxonomy): domain Eukaryota; kingdom Metazoa; phylum Chordata; class Amphibia; order Caudata; family Salamandridae; genus Calotriton; species Calotriton arnoldi. The sequence continues at coordinate 4,152,919 of CAWUFW010000335.1, forward strand.
CCCTTTTTTTGGTGATTATTGTGTCAGAGTGTCATACAGCATGCACACACTCATACAAACTCTCACTTGCGGGAGGACACACTAGTCATCCCAACTCGAGGTATATACTGACCCCATAGGGTGCGTGGTGTGACAGGCTCTGTAGTCACACATTCGTCAAGAACTCTGCTTGGTGGATATCACCTATTGTGCCATCCATGACCCAGCATCTAAATAATTGTAAGGGTGGAGGACGTGAGTTCAGATGCTGAATATATGTTTAATGTTTAGAATTCATTTAGCAGCTGAGTGTAAGTTAACTTCCTCATATGGCCCATTACTGTCAGGGCTATGAAGTTGAGTTTATGTTTAAAACAGTGTGTAGGACCAGCAGGAGTGCAACGAGAAGAGCTTTTACCTCCCCCACCCCCATTCTCCCGCGACCCCAGCTCCCTCTCTCAGTCAGCTGGCTTGGGCCAGGATGACTGGGTTATGACTGCAGGTCGAATTGCTGAGTTAAAGTATTTCTGCTCTGCCAGTCATATCATGGCCGTTTACAGCTACAGGCGCCCTGTTCCCTTTAGAGCATTTACTTTATCAATGACTGGTGCCACACTTCATTCCTAATGTCCCCCTTTATTCAGACTAGCCATGATGTCTTATAGGTGTCTGCGATTAGGTGTGAAAGCTGCCAATCTCACTTCCCATCCACATACTAGCATTTGCAATGCAATAGTTATCGCATGTGTGAAAGTTAAAGCTATTGACGTTGTAAATTACAGGACAAGTCCCTAGCTGTAAACACTGTAAAAGGACACTTAGATTAAGTTGGGTGAGCTGCACAGAAGAAAGGCGCGGCCGCTATTGTTGAAGTTGAAGTGCGGAGTGCCGCGCTGCTGAAATTAAAACATAAGATCATGCGCGGCAGAAAAACATTAATAAATAAAGCACGGCATGCTGTGCTGCTTTTAGAAAAAACACAGCGGGCCTCGCTGCTTTAAAAAATATATATTATTTTGTGTGCAGTCTTAACATCAACTTCTGCAAATCGTGCATAGAGAATGAGTGACCTGCTCGGGCTTCCATCAGATGCAGGCAACTCAAGTAGGCAACCATAGCACTGCAGCAGGAAGCAGAAATGGAAGCCAAAGCCTAAAATAGCAGGGACGCTAATCACCCCAGCTCAAGTTGGAGGACACGTCCCCAGCTGTAGGCACTGAAAAAAGACACTTAGATTAAATTGGGCGAGCCGCGCAGAAGAAAGACGCGGGCGCTATTGTTGAAGCTGAAGCACGGCGTGCCGCGCTCCTGAAATGAAAACATAAGATTATGCGCAGCTGAAAAAAAAAAAGCACGGCATGTCCTGCTGCTTGTAAAAAAGATATTATGTTGTGTGCAGTTTCAACATCAAGTTTTGTAAGCCGCAGATAAGAAAACAAAGGTGCAGTATCCATTATTGCAGCTGAAGTCCAAAAACATAAGATAAAGCGTGGCGTGCATCGCACTGGAGAAAAATAAAGCGGTTGCTGGAGAGCGTGTCCTGCCTGCAACAGCAAGCAGGAGAAAGTAATTTAAGAAAATAGTGCTCACAGACTGTAATTAAAACATACAGAGTAACAACACATGTTACGGGGCAGTCATGGGAGGTTACAGCAGGAGAAACAAGCTTTTCTAATGCGGAAGGTAGGCAGGCTTATGCCAATACAGGAAAAAAAACTAATTGCCCCACTACAAAAGTATTAGAACAGATCTTGTCTGGAATAGTTTACTTTGGTGAAAAACATACCCACAGCTCATAACACCGATGGTATTCCAATAACAAGTGTCGTGTGTCGATCAAAGATTCAAAACGACCACATATTTAGTTTACTTTTTCATTGAGTGTATATTGTTCATCAAAGCCTGAAAATGGTTTTAACACACGTGTGCCCATTTGTAAAAGTAGCTCGACAAAGAAGTACCTCTGGTTGATGAACGGTGGCGAAGTTGCGTCTGTGGCATTTTTGCCACAAGCTGTTAACACTGCTGGCATCCCACATCAGTCACATTCCTGTGTTGTTGCCACTTTTGTCAAGAAGGTTTTGGAATGTGCGCAGATGGCAGCGCCTGCTCGGAAGGAAGGATGTTTTAAGACTTATAAGCCTATACCGCTTAATGAAAAGAAAAATTGCCAGTCCCAATATAGAACAAGCTTCTTTAAAAGGGTTATTTCATATCGTATACTGAGAGAAGTCCGAGTTAAGTCAGATATTTACAATTGCTGCTGGAGACAGTCAATCCGAGGTTTGGGGGGTGGCGGAGAGACAAAAGGCCACAGCTATCTTAGGTGGAAAGAATCCTATCGTGGCATGCCGCGGTCGGGTGGGCACGGCCTGCATCCGGCGCCCTGAAGCTCTGCTAAGCCAGGCACGCGCACTCCCTGCCCATTGTTCTCCCCATGATGTATGGGCGGCGGCGGCGATGGGAGATGCGCACAAGGCACGAGCCGAGAAAACCTCAACATAGGGGCACAGCAGCAGGATTCCTGCACCGCGGGGAACCGCACCCTGGAAGAAGCTCAGACGGAGACAAAAGCAGCCTGGAATGTCAACGACCGGCGCGAACCCATTTATGAACTATAGTGCACATGAATCGCAGGCTGCCTGCGAACGAATTGTGGAGTGAGACCCCACCCACTTAAAGCCCTGCCTGTATGTAAATATTCCTCATTGCCCCCACCAGGGACGGCTTTAGTGCTGGAGGCACCCGGTGCGAGAATCAAGCCAATCCAAGGAGGACCAGTGTTGCGCGCGCACCACAGAGGAGCGGGGGCGAGGGAGCCGGTTGTCAGTGCCGCTGCTATGCGTAACAGACACCAATGGGACGTGGGCGGTTACATTCCTGAAGAAGCTGGGACATGCACACGCCTTTCACCAATGGCGTGCTGCCTTTTTTTTAAAAACGCAACCAATAGCCAATAGCAGCTGACGAAAACAAAACCACACGCACGAGCGTGTGGTCAGCTTTCAGAAGCCCCTACATGATGTCTCGCACTGACATTATTTTGAGCTATTGTAAATCTCATTGTTTTTTTTGTTTTTCTTTTGTAAAACATAAATAAAAGGCATTGTAATTTAAAATGCCAATAGCTAAAAGTTTTGTAAATGCGGAACCGTATTGCATTTACATGTGTGAGCTCATTTTCCAGGTGGAGGGGTGTGTTAAAATTGAGCATTTGCCCGATCTGTATCTAGTATTGGCAGTGGGCAGCTCTTCTGTTGCTACTCAGTAGATGCTATGGGACGTGCTTAAATTATGTCATTAGTCATTCACAAGTCAAAGGAACCAGACTGTGTGAAAACAGTTTCCTCAGGTTGATGGATGCCACAGAGACAGGTTGAAGCAGTGGAGCGCTGAGCCAGCAATATCCACTCTGAGAGGAAACGTGCATGTATGTGGGCTGTATTCCAAGCAAGGACAGAAGCCTTCTGTTGCTGCAGTGATGTACCTTCGAAGCAGGCCATCCCACTTTCCCTTTCACTTCCTAGTGGCGAGAAAATACACTGGAGACCTGGGGAGTATTGTTTTTCAGACAAGCATTAAGTTGTGCAAAGGGTTCCTAATCACTTATATAAGTCCACAATATTACAGATGACAGTCCATTAATATTTACAATTAAGTACTACAGTGGTATAAACCCATGTTGCAAGACAGTATTATATACAGATTAAGGAATCTTTTGTGCAAAGTTCCAATTTTCATACAAGATATGAATAGATGTGCAAATGTAGTCCATTAAATAAAATCCAAGATAAATTTAACAAACTGAAAAGTTATAGATGAAACTTGATGTAAACGTGTGTTGCAATATACAAAAAGAAAGAACAGAACTTCAAAGAAAAAAAACAATATACAAAAGAATAAAAAATCATGCACATGAAGACTAAAAAGGTAATTTAATGGTCAAAAAGAGCTTCTAGAATGCCAAGCAAGACTACCAATATGCTGTAAAGTCTTATTTATGTGTTTTCTTAAAAGTGGAGTTTTAGCGCTTTATATAGTAATGCAACAACTTTTTCTTAATTAGTGCTTCATACCACACTTCTGCTTTTTCGTAGCACTGTAAACAATAGGCTTTAGTATTCTCCTATTCAAGGCTACTCAATTTACTAACCTCAGAAGGGCATTATGTACGAGTTGGACTTGCTGGCAAATTAAACATGTGACCTGCAGATCACTCAATGTCAGTGGCAAGCTTTTTATTCAAAGTAATTTTCCAGAACTACAAACAAAAAGGTACAACGGTAAAATCCTGGTCTACAAGAACATTGGAGTTCCAAATCAGGGACTGAAAATAACTCAGCAGCAAATTTTCAACAGTTAGATTTCAGGGTAGGTCATCAAGCTTCGATATCTTTCTTTAGTAAGAGTTTTTAAATTAGATTAGAGTGCAGTGGAGTAGCATGCAGAAACCAGTAGTCACGTTGTCCCTTCGCTAAAAACACCATTCACCTGACAGCACAATAAGCTTTTATGAATAAAGACTCTCTTCAAGCCATGTTTGCTGGGTCCCAGTGATGGAGTAAAGGTGTGTTCCATCGTTCTCCCTCAGCCACTTGTAGAATTTGAAGGTAACATACAAACTGAAATACCCTAGATCTACAGAATATTTCTAAAAAGCTAATTCCTGTGGGTGCATAGTACCAGACAACACAAGGAATCCCCGGGTTCCCTGGCAATATGAAAACCCAGATCACCTACAGAACAAGTTCAGAACAGCATCATTGCCACCTGAGAAACAAATCATCTCCCACAACAGTCAATAATTTCACTCGTTAACACCTTCCTGATAAAGGCAGGGTCACAAATTCACTATCCAAGGAGGTCTTCCATCCAAGGGAGAAGTCCTCTAATCAGAAAAACACCAAGTTAATGGCAGTGGGAGTCAGTCCTGGCCCAATACTTTGCATTTACAAAGGTCATCAAAGATGACAGACCGTGCAGGAACATCAAGGGATAGGTACAGAGTCTTGGTTGGCCTCGCCCCTGGCAGGAAGGGACCTCTAGCGCTCAGTACCACCTCTGGGAAGAAAGTTCATCCCGATTCACGACACTCCACACTGATATAGTAGACTTCGTACATTTCAAAAGTTGTGTTGAACCCGTCAGAATTATTAGACTATAGCGGCTCCCTTTCTTCTAAATGTCAACACCATCAACATGATTAGAGGTGCACCACAAAGGTGACCCTTGCCTACACATCAAGGTTAAGGTATTCAGTGTGTGACTGTTGTAAAGTTAAAAATGTTTACATGATTGTCATTAGCAACAAAACTGTATTCATATGTTGTTGACATTGATGAAATTTTGGTTACATTTAAAAGCTGCTGATTTTATGATTAGGGCGATGTTCAATAAGGTGAGAAAGCAAAAGAGTTCTTCGTCCTGACAGAAGAAAAAGAACATCTTAGGCCTCATCCAAGGAAGGCTGCACAGTGAGTTTCTCACTGAAGGACTGGGAAGCTGAGGTAAATTACAACAAAGATCTCTCTGCTGGCCACTTCCGAGAAAATAGTTACTTTCAACAAATCCAAAACATTTTGATGTATGTGTTTTGATACTTTCTATCACAGCAAATAAAAATAAGTCTACCAAGGAACACTAAACTTTCTCCAACAAAATCTTGTCTGGACTGTTTATTTTGCGCAGCGCAACTAATTACTGCTGAGGGGGGGAGGAGGGGGGGGGGTTGCCGATATCAGCACTATGCCTTATGGTTTATAGGTAGTTGAGCTTCAATGTATTTTAACTAGCAGTCTGTTCTCAAACTCTACAGGGAAAAGCCAAGGGATCTCATAGGCGACCACAAGAAAGGAAATGTCCTAGATTTCTAACTATTCAAATCACTAAACTCGCACTCGTGGGCTGTGGTGCCCTAGCACCAGCTGCACAATTATGTGCCCCCTCTACAAGCTCCAGGGTTTTAGATTTTAAGCCAAGCATAGCATGCATCACTCCCACTCAAGCCAATTACCAGCAGGGAAGGATCACGGACAAATGTAAACAACAAAAACGTTCATGGCATGCCAGGACAGTGATAGAAAACTGCTTCGGTGCGCCTGCATTTCTACCCAACTGCAATAACAAGCAGCGAGCGTGCTCCGCTAACCATTCATAGAATTAAAAAAAAACAAGCACGGCAACGCCAGGCTACAAAAATAGGTTTACATTTCAAATTCGCAAAGCGTAGTTCAACACTTTTAAGTTTGCATCTGCCGACTGATTGATCCAACGTAAAAGTCCAAGCTAAACATAGGTCTTTCAGTTGCTGTCACCACAAACCACTGCCGTCAAACACAAAGTATTAATCCCAGACAGTAACTCATTGCAGCGTCATGAAGGTGCACAAAAGTCCAGTCGCATTCCCCCCCAACCTATACAATTACAGGTTAGAGAAATAAGTACGCGTGAAAAAGTGTAATTTCGAAACGTTGCCTAAGCAATTTAACAAACTGCCTTTTCACAGAACACGTCATGTGTCGTTTTTAACAACGCTTCAAAACATGCTACAGAAAAACATTGCATAAAAATACGTGCAAAGGTCAACCAAAGTCGCGCTGAAAAAGGTAACAATTTCAATGAACCGCCGGACACGTTTTGCAGCACTTGTGAGCAGGTTACAGCGTGGTCATTTAGAAGTAAGTTATACATTAAGCCGTGTAACGAGGGGAGCGAGACTGGTGCCACTCACCTTGTTTTGCACTCTCAGAGCCATTTTGAGATTTTGGCAGCAGTGCTAAGTGCACGGGCAGTAAACGGCACAGCGGCAGTACTTCATGCCCCCTCTCCGGTAGCTCTAGCCCTCGGACGCAGACACCTGGGATCCGCACCGGTGCCCCGCCTAGCGCCTGACAAACTTCCGAAAGGGCGGGTCTCTTCTTTCTTCTCACAGCCACGCCAAGTGGTCTAACAGGCGCAAGCGCTTCGATGTCACAGGCAGAAGAAGTGATACTAAAGAGAGCAGCGGCTCACAGCGCGAACCCCGGAGCTGCCAGCGCAGCCAATAACATTTGACGTGACACACCTTGCCCACAAGGTAATTTGAGCTCGGTCGAGTCAGTGAGGTTGGAGCAGGATTTTTTTCATTAAAAGAAAAACCAGTGGTGCGCGCGCACCACAGAGGAGCGGGGGGAGGGAGCGCGGCAGCGGCAGCGAGACGAACGCGCGCTGCTGCGCGTTCTGGCCACCGTCGGGAATGGGCGCGGCAAAGGCGGGACATGCGCCCGCCTTTGACCAATCGCGTGCCGTCTCCGTAAAAAAAACGCACGCTGCAGCCAATGTGGGCTTCCGAAAGCAAAACCACACGCATGAGCGTGTGGGTAGCTTTCAGAAGCCCTTTCTAAAGGTCTCGCGCTGCGCGAGCAGGGCTGCGCACTGCAACGCTAGGCGCAAGACCTAAAAAGGGTACTAAGGAAGGACTACTAAGCCAATTAACGAATCAAAAGCCACCATTTACAAAGGACAGTAACAGGAGCCAATTGAAAAGATCGGTGGAAAATGCACGGAGCTTAAAGTCCATACCAGAATACAGCATTTCTCAAAGCGACATCGCAAGCGCTGCGTAGGCAATACCTAAAAACACAGTAGAAGCTTCATGTAACATTCCATCTCCAAAATAAAACAGAAACACATCACTATTTAATCAAGCACCAATTATATGGCAGATACCATCGTGCAAGGATTTTGCAACCCTAGAAAATGTAAATAAATGCATTTTGAAATTAGAACAGAAGTTTTCCTTAAGGCTTGTTTTATTTCCTAGTGCTGTGAGGGCGATTTAAATGTAAACAAGACAAAAGAAATGTTGAATTCTGACATTGGTAAGGTAAATGTTTTCTGCTGTGTTATTTTGTTTATTGTTTCCTATTGCTTTTCTTCTATTTCCAAGCACTGGAAATAGCAGAGGTTACTACTACGCAATGTAATGGTATTCTATTTACTATCTCTGAAGGATGGATGGCTGAGTCTACCTTGCTGGAATCAGACCTAACAATCACATCATTTCAGCATCAAGCATGTAACCGCATGTTGTATCCATCACATGCACATGATGAGCGTGTGTATGTATGTAGGTGGTAGCATATATATTTGGCAATATTTTCAAGTAATGCATATTCTGTGGGGGTTTGTGTGTAAACTGCAGGGTTCTGTTTGAGTTTCAGTCGGTGTATTGTTGCCTTTATTCCTTATGAGGCCGACAACATGACTTCACAGACTTGACTATGGGGCACTTGGTAATTACACAACAGTGCAAAACCTGCTGAAGCAAGCACAGTGTAAAACATTAGATATTAAATATTTGTTAATAAAAAAACAAAGATGTCAACTCAAGATAAGGTTAGAATGGATACAGATTGCAATACTTAAAAAATTACCTATAGCACTTCACAAATGTCTTAACTTTTCCTGAACAATACATATGTTTGGGTGTTATGTTATATATGTTTTTTTATTATGAGTGTCACTGAAAAGCACCTTTGCTGATTTACAGCTGCTTTACTGTGCCACTATTAGTGGGAAGAGAAGTTTGACACAGTGCAGCAAATTTGGGCCTTTTACTGGGTGCGAGGAAAAGTGGGCAGCACAGCAGACAAAAATACATTGTGGCTTGTGATACAGTTAATACTCAAACAATTCCTGTTTTCACCTTGTATTCCCTTAAATTCTATTGGAAATATGGTATTACATCAATAGTAGTGACTAAGGCCTTCATTAATAGTGGCAGTATCCACCCGAAATGTTAACTCTGGTGGAATTATGCCACCGCCCCCCCCCCCCCCATTCCGAGTCTCCCACTGAACAGGATTTAGAACCTTCCATTGAGAATGCAAGAGGTACCTCTCTTTTACCCTCGTCATGGGATGGAAAGGCGCTGTACTAAACTGGTTCTGTATGTAACCTGTGCGTTTCATGTGAAACTGAAACAATGCAAGGGAAACAACATTCCTCGTCCTCTTCTCTAAACTTAATAGCGGATTATCACCTGCATGGCTTGAAAAACTAGGGACACTAGGTAGTACCCCCAAAGCCACCTCAACAGCTAAAGTCTCTAGGAGTCATTCTGGATTCTTGACTTAGCCTTGATTCAAACATCAAAGCTGCTGCTAAATGTGCCTTCCTTTATCTATGCAAGAAACATCAGGCATTTCCTCTTCAGTTCTGATCTAAACCACTTGGTTCAAGCACTGGTCATTGCTAGAATTAAATATTTCAGCACACTGCTCATGGACCTCCCCGAATACAGCCTCGCTCCTGTAAAATCAATCCTTTAAATGCGTCCAGTTTCATTGCTGGATAGAAGAAATTTCTTTACATCTCTCCCATTCTGAAGTATTGAAACTGGGTACCCCTGGAGGCACGCAGCACCTTCAAAACTGCCTGTATTATGTGCAAGGCTTTGCACTCAGAAATCCATTCATATTCAGCTTGCAAACTGACTCTTTCCATTGGAATGAGCTGTTTGATGTGGCAAACATCCCTTCACCTCAACTACAGAAGAATCAAAATATGACCCACCATGAAAAAAAGCTTTTCCCGGTAGTGCACCTAAAACCTGGACTGCACTCACTTTGGTTCTTCACACTGTCCCCTCTTTCCCACTGTTCGCACATAAATTGAAGAACCATCTAATGAGTACTGGCGAGAGTCATATATCTTTCATCCTAGCACCGTTAGGCCCTCACCATTCCCGGATACCACTATCCTAATACCACCTCATTTTGCTTATCGTCTCCTTTACTTTTACATATTTGTTTCTGAATCTCTACTGTATGTCTAGCGTCTGCTTTTAATATGATATTGTGTAGTATACCTCTTGTTTTTTTTGCTCTCTGTGAAGCACTCTGACACCCTCTCCTGCCACATGAGAACCCAATATAATTTAGAATCTCTATGACCAAATTTACTACTAAAGAAATTCATAGGTACCACGTGGAAGTCCTAAACCCAGTGCACTGGTCAAAGGCAAAAGCATCCCAGCATCCCAGAGTCTTGAGCACCTGTTGGATTAGTAAAACCCTAATTCAAACCCTCATTAACCTGATGGTGTTAGGCTTTGACATTCCTGAGGTTCTCATTAAGAGTTCAAGTCTAAGTTCTATTCCCTGTGCAAACACATTTGCACAAAGATCAGAATCACAAGATATGTGATATCTATCACACCCTCAAAGTTTTTCCCTGATCAATTCTGGCAAGTCAAACCATATAAAATCTATTGGGGGAAAAGGACGAGAAAAAAGGCAAAAACATGTAGAATTTGGTGTGTTAAAAAAACACTTTGCATTTTATGCCTCATTTTCCTGTTGAAATTTCAGAATAGGAGTTATTTACTGCATCCAGTTAATATCTCACCTTGGGTTAATGGTATTTAAGAGGTATTTACAACCTAGTTATTGTAGGGTAGTGATTAGCCCTTCCATATTTGTCGGACATGGCCTTTCTGAGGGGAAATTACCCCAAAACATTTTGCTTTTTTTCTCCTAGTCTTTGTCGACTCTCTCCACATGACATTAGGGATTGGGACACCTTCTCCCGCCTTGCCTGCATTGGGCAGGGGGCTGCGTATGCAATAGGTTCAGGTGCTGTACCGCCGTGTGCCCTGTAAACAGGTACACCTCATATCCGGGGCGATTATGGCACTGGCTAGTAGTGGGATGACGCACCGAGTGTGCCACCCACCTGATAGACCGAAAACCATATATCAGGCCTGTCAGCGCAGGCCTGTGGGGTGCCATTGAGCCCCTGCATCGGTTGGCGTCACTTTCACCTCTGCCAGCCCCTGAGTGAAGTGGTCGGCTGGAGGCTGGGCGGGTACATATGGATATTCCCAGCCCAGGTAGTGAGGAACCCCCACAGGAGGCTTCCCCTGCCTTGGAGTTCAGCTCTTCCCAAGAGGATACTCCTGGGATGTTGCCACTTTCAGATGGTGCGAAAGTGCACGCGCCTTCCTATTGAGGTTAGGAAGATGGCGGGACATGTTATTCTGGAACAGGGGACGGGATGCCTGCCATTCAGTCTGGGGTGCAAGCTCCAGCCCGCGGGCTGTTTCGAATACAGGCCCAGTCTGCCATTGCAGACGTGAGGTTGCACCCTGGCACCAATAGCAGTGCTGAAGGTGCCCAGCCTGCCGACATGGGACAGTGAGTGCATCTCTACATCCCCGGTGTTCTAGTACCTGGGTCAGGCCTGCCTGGGCAGCCTGTGTTCGTGCACTGGCCCCTAGGGTGCTAGTGGTGAGATGCCCGGTCCACAGTCGCAGACCGGGTGTGCGCAATCACATTTATCAGGGTCAACCGGAACTTGACTGGCTGGACAGGGTGGTGGGTGTACCCGTGCTCCTAGAGGGGCTAGGGCCTGAGTAAGCATAGGGGGAGCACATCTGTGCATTCCCCAGCAAGTGCTATAAACCATGGACATACAATGGTAATGACAGTCGCTGCCATTTGAGGGTCAGATGGAAAAGATAGGAAGAGCATGGTTTTTGACACTTGGCCTCTCGGGCCGGATCATGGCCCCACTAAAGATTAATATCTACATTCCACGGTCCCATGGCAGACAGGCCTACAATTTAGGGGACACATCTGGGGTTCAACGGAAAAGCCCTACACTGGCCCCTTACTTCAAAGACACACGATGGGGGCCATTCTTCAGCAAAGGGTGAGATATGCTTGCGGGAACGTGGGACCGGAGAACCGGAGTGCATGGTGCACATTGTCAAGGAACTCTGTTGTGAACATAATTGCTGGAAGACGTCCCGAAGGCTCTATACGTGACCTCAAATAAAAAAGTGATATGCTGACAAATGAGGCAATCCTAAAATAAAAAGAAAACAAGAAGAAAAAAACACGTATTAGCTATCAAAGGATCCGGTCTAATTAAAGTTGACTGGGGAGCAAATAACAATAAGGATAATTATATTTCTGGGACGCAAAACACGACCAATCGAATTTGAAATCGATGTGGGAGGAATTAATAAACCCCTAAGAATACATACCTTCAGCTTCTGTAAGATTACTGAAAGTGTGATCTAAGTATTCAGAAATACTCTTCTCATCGCATCAAGAGAAAGATATAATTTGACTGCGCATGAACGGTATTTTAGACTCAACAATACTGCTCTTAAATCTGTCCTGAAGAAGGTGGTGTAAACCAGCATTTCCCACCGAAACGCCGCGTCGACACTTTTTACTTCTGAGTATTGTTTTTAACTAAATTTGTTTATGATTTTGTATGTGTATGATGATATTAATGTTTGTGATATATAATGTGATGACTCTAACTAGATAGACATAGAAAGAAATGTGATGCTCCATTGGTAATCTATAATTGCAGACACACAAGGGCATATGAAATCAAATTGTGTCTTTTTGATTTATGAAATATGTATGTTTTTAATAAAAAATAAATTGTGATTTTAACATTGTGAGAACAGAATATTAGGTTTGTAAGTAATAACTCTCAATAAAGAAAGAGATATTTTTTTACTACTGGCAAGGCTACTCATTGAACCTATAATTTTCCTACACTACCAGGCATTTAGGAGCATATAGGAGTGTATGAGTGTGTAATCAGTAGGCCGTTTTTAGAACCATCCAAAGGGAACAATCCACTATTGTTAGTGAACATGGAGGATTACTGCCCTCGAAGGGGACAAAGGGTCCTCTCAGATAAGTGGTTGGCCTTGGCCAAGATCTGCTGAAGTGTGGCACCCTGAAGTGTGCTTTCCAAGGGTCGGTCTGCGGGCCTCCTGTTCTCTCGGGGATCTCAGGGACATCAAAGATCTCCTGAGAGGGACTCACGCCATCTACCTTACATCTGGAGAGCAGTGCCCTCTCAAGTGCCCACACCAGCTACCAAATCCCATCGAGTAGTGTGGTGTGAGCATGGAAAAGACTTGTGCCTGGAGGCCTGATTGTCTAGTGTTGAGCCCAGAAATCTTGCACACATTTAAAGCATGTGATTTGCTGAAACACAGGAACCCGGACACGCATAAGCGCCTAGTTTGAGTTGAGCAGGTTCACCGGTTCCGGGATCCAAAGTGACCTGCTTTGTTGACATGTTGCATTTCTCTCATGTGACACGCCGACTGGATGCTCATTGCATGCGTTGTCTGATTCACAGGGTGAGACCCTCGAAAGTGGGGGTGTACCCGGAGTAGTGCCACATTATACCTCATTGGGTTCTGCTGAACTTGCGCCTGTGTGTGTGACCGGACGGGTCTGGTGCAACCTGATCATCGTGCACTGGATGGAGTGCCTCATTTCCAGGGAAGTACAAAATTTGTACCTCATTGTTATTGAAATCATAAGCGTCTGATGCGACTCATTCCAACGTGCCCCAGACGCTATGCCCAGATTGCCTGGGCATGGCCAGCATCATCGTATACCTGATGGGGTGCCTCAGTCTATCGAGAGGCTCCCCTGTGTTATTCCCCATTCATCAGTTGTTCCCCTTTCTGACCCTCATCACGGCAGACCAACAGCCCTTTCCTCACCTGGCCCCTCCAGACGGCATCTTGGCACCAGGTACCAGCGAGAGAGATTGACTGGGTTGAAGGAACGCTTCCGAGACAGTTCGGAAGCGAGTCAAGAGACTCCATTGTGTTTTGAGACCTGTGGGTCAACTTCCAGAGTGGCTGCTAAACTTCCCTTGTTTAAGTCTATCTCTTAATTAAAACTTGCTACATATTCCCACCTGCTTCCCAAAGACCCAGACTAAGTGACTTTGGCCACGTGAGGTCTTCTGTCTGGGAGGCAGGTTGGTTATTTACCATCTGGGGGTACAGGACAATTGGGCTGACCTGGCGGGTTGAGGGAGGCTGGGGCCACGGAATCTGCAGAGTGTGTTATCCATTGACTTACTTGGTACTTGTGGCACCGCAATAGGGTGCTGAGTGCGTATGTGTGCAAGAGTGTTTCGTACAGACTGTGCTGGTTACCTGTCACACCGTAGAGCTGTGAAAATTGAGTTTGAGTGAGTGGGAGTGATAGTGTGCGAACCGCCTGTGATTTACGACACTGGCTGGCGGTGCAGTATTATACGTTGATTTGGTGCCAAAAGCACAACACATCTGACATTGGGTATTCCTGCATGGCTCTGGCCTGTGGTACTGCTAAAAAGTGTTCTCGTTGAATGTATGTACATACGGTTGGTATCATTGTGACCCGGGGTGTTCCATATAACTGTGTGGGACTCTATTGTCAAGACTGCCAAGATGGGCCTGGGGTAGGCAGTGTGTTGCACCACATAAGAGTTCTCCCTCTGTGGGTGGGGGGGGTGTCACAATAGGAATTGTCACCGTGTACATACTGTTGATATCATAATACTACGAGTGGGCCTAGTATTGTTAGTAATAATTCCAAATGTGCTTTATGCCCAAAAGTACCTGTTGTAAACGTTATAAAGATTGAATATGCGTGTTTATTACAAACTTTTTACATACATCTTGTGTGGAGTCTCGTTTGTGACGTTCATTGTATTTAACACAACTATCTGCTGTGCATCTGCTTTACATATTGCCTCTGAATTAAGCCTGATGGCTCAGTGCCAAGCTACCCAAGGACGAGCACAGATGGTACCTTGCGTGTAATCACCCACCCTTGACGGGAGCTGTAAGTTCTGCCTGGCTTTGGGGCACCCCTCCAACCAACCAGAAACTGCCGGTTCTAACCCGGGCTCCCCGGGCTAGGGATTGCCTTATGGCATAAATCCCCAGAAAAGCCCTCACCATCAAGTCGCCACTGCCTGGCCAGCGAGCCATGATGCAATGGCTAAGACCCTGCAGAGGTGAGAAATAATGAAGTGGGAACCCGGGAAGATCCCCGGGCTTGGTTCACCCTTGCACCCCAGTTCGCCTGTCCCCCCTTGCAAAGAAGCTGTTTCTCAGCTGGTAAGTCACTACCTTCCCTAATCCCCCGCGCCCCTGTGACCTGTCGGAGAGGGAAGAGGGAGAGAGCTGTGCAGCCATTCTGAGGCAGAGTGAGCCCACCGCTGCGCTCCTTCGCTGACCGCTGGATATCTGCAGATGGCCTCCAGTTCTACTGTCCTTCACACCCCATCCTCTTACTGGAGACAATGGGAATCCAAGCCAGGACCAAGCTGCAGGGGTTAAATTTGACAGTTGTACCCCGGCACTCCTAATATTTATCTCTTCATTCTTACTTTTACTCAAAGCATCAATTTTTCATACATTTCAGGTAGCTCAAAACACAGGAGACACCAATAATTGCACTACGGTTTTCTTGAATTTAATGGTTCGTACATAACCTCGTATATATATGCATTTGTTGTAAACATATTATGCATTAGTTGTAAACATTTGAACATGAAGGAATAGCACACCCTGGTGACGAAGAAAAACAACAGCCGACACGTGTTTCGTTACATTCGTAACTTTTTCAAGGCTGTAAATAACAGTAATTGCATGTGTAAGGATATATATGTGTGCAGCAACTATTAAATGCATACATTCTGTCCAGTGTCGATTTTATAAAAGTGGGTGCTCGTTCGTTATTTCGAAAGTGAGGAAGAAGGCCCAAAGAAACAAAAAGAAATCTTAAGGTGATGTGAGAAAGCGATTCAAAAATCGTGAAGAATTGCGACGTGTGTTTAGAGAAAAGAATCTAGCATATAAGCATGCAGAACAAAGAAAGAAGAAGGCCATTAGGTGATGTTTTTCGTTATAGTAGTGAGCACACAATGTGCATTCTAATAGAAAGGAGGCGACTAGAGAGAGTCTGTGCTGTAGGTCCTGCCTAATCTTATCAGAAAAAAGAGAAGAAGGAAGAAGTCCTAACCTTGAGCGTGGTAGAAATGTAGGTCCTCCATGAATTGATGGATATTGAAGACTAAGGAATGAGCGTGAGCCCGTCGCCGTACTGTATGGCGAAATATCGGAAAGTCCTAAGAGACAAATAAATATGATCAGGTCTAAATAAGACACAAGTCAACTTATGTAAAATTGAGGAAAAGTATATTATCAAAAAGTACCTAACAAGTGCTAACATTATAGCACGTTGCCTGTTCAGGATTTTCTAACCAACCGACCGGTCCCAGGAAAGGGTGTGCGACTGGCCCTGTAGTAGAAGGTTTCATTGCTAGAAATTGTAGAGCAAGTCAAAATATTATATAAACGCATAAATATGGATCTCAGTTTCCAGGTAACTATTCTCAATAAGTTGCCTCGTATGTGATAGCCTCAATGTAAAAAACGAAATGGATAAATGTTATCTTAATTCATGGTCAAGTCATGAATAAAATAAATTGTATAGCCAAAGTATATTATGATTCGTGACAATGAGGGACTGATGAAAACACAAACAATGTCCATCCAGACTCATGGGGCATATTACCAAGGGCAGTATCGCCACTTTAGCTGCACTTTTTGCCGATAAAGCGGCGATATTTTTATCGCCCTATTAGCAAGCTGTCGCTAACAGCTGTTAGCGACAGCTTAATGGCGATAGCGGGCGTTTTGTTGCCGCTTTGCATGTCAGCGATAATTATCGCTAATTACATGCAAAGTAGGCGTTCCCAACTAAAAGCGACGGCAAACAGTCGCAAACACAACTTTCCCCTATTAGCAATGCCCACGAAGCGATAAAAAAAGTCGCGCTAACTGCGATTATCGCTGGAATTTAACACCTGATAAAAACTTGACTTAACCATCTTGTCAATGGGAGGTGGATTGTAAGGTTAAGTCCTCACCTGCCTATTAGCAAGCTTTTCATTAGCGCAGTGAATTTATCGCTGGATTTCTCGCGCTATTGCTGGGTTTCGCCGCTATCGCTGGATTTTTTATCGCCTTGGAGATAAGCGTTGATAATAACGCGTTATCTCCACGATGAAATCCAGCGATAGCCGGCAATACAAAAAACAGCGCTAAGCGCGCTTTGCGATAATTATCGCAAATCCTTGGTAATATGCCCCTATATACTTTGGAGCGGATTGGAGAGGAAACCCTGTGTTAGCAGTGACTTACTTAAAGTTCCAAGTCTGGCGTGGGTAAGCTCAGGGCTGTGTTATGCCCCTGTAATAAGAGAATGGGGTGCTCTGATACTGGCTCTCTGCTCGTCTACATGTCGGTGATCTCCCTGAGCAGGGGATGGTGGATAGCTGGGCAGCCATGCTGTTCGAGAGGAGAGCTCACCACGGCACACCTCTGCTGTCAGCCTGCCCTGGCCCGTGGTGCTTGATTGGCTCTCTGGGGTGAGAAACAATCGCTTGGAAGTGCATATTCAATGCAGGCACGAGTGGAAAGCGAAAAAAGGTGGAGAATGAGAGGTGAGCCTGACGCTGCCTCAACTCACCCCTTGCTCCTGACCGACCGACCGACCTCGTTCTGCACAAAGTGCTGCCATGGAGTGCGGGTCTCACATGTGCTTTGAGAGTAGCTCGCCGTCTGATCCCCCTCGTAGCCTGTGTGGTGCGGATCTGCCCCAGATTTCCAGCGACCAAAGGACTGCCACCCTTCTCCCCCCCATCAGACGTGGGACTCACCCAAAGGTGAAGAAGTGTCTCTCGCTGCTTTATGACTCTGGAGCTATGCCAATTCACTGATCTACATTAATGTTGGATGTTCACATTCTATTTTATGCCTGCATGTTTTCCTGCTCATTTGGCAGCAACACTGCTAGCTTATGCACAGACACCTATGCTATGTAATATCATCATGCGAGTTCTATATTCTTTG
This sequence comes from Calotriton arnoldi, assembly GCA_963921515.1. Classification (NCBI taxonomy): domain Eukaryota; kingdom Metazoa; phylum Chordata; class Amphibia; order Caudata; family Salamandridae; genus Calotriton; species Calotriton arnoldi. The sequence goes on from CAWUFW010000335.1 coordinate 4,170,626, forward strand.
CGCTCACTTCCCGCCAATAGTGGCACATTATATCTACGCTGTTAGTTTAACTTGCACATCTTTCGTACACACCATTGTAATGCTTTCTTTTTGTGTTTAGATGCATGTATCTGTTTATATGTTATATGTAATTCATGTACTCTGAAGTCCTTATGTAATGTAACTGGTTCTAATGTAAAGCACTCTGACACCTTCAGGTAAAGTACGCACTATATAAAAATGCATAAATAAATAACATTTGGCGGTCAAGCGGTGGGAGAGGACTTCCATTTGCACAGCAGCGCACCGTGAATAATTGCGCACCATGACTTCATGGAAGGCAAAAGTGTTCCTTGGTTCCTAAGGTGTCCCTAGCAGGGACAAAGGAGTAGCCGGGGGCAGAGGGCGGTGAGTACTTCTGGCCTTGTTGACCTCTCTCTCTGCTTCTACTAGTTCGCCAATATGTCTGAGCTTGAGGGCCTAGCTAAAGTAGAATTTGAGTTGGTTGAGTTGGACATCTATATGGTGACACAGCTCAAGGAGGCCTGCCAGGCGAATGGGTATAACTTGCAAGGGTAAAGCCAAAAAGGAGTTGCAGGAAGCCTTGATGGCCTGGATGGTGGCCCACCCTGAAGGGAAGGTGACTAGTGGGGAAGAATCGAAGGGTGGGGGGGAGGTAGAATCAGTCCCCGACATACGAATTATAGGGGGGAGGACCCTCTGCTCCCAGACCTGGGAGACCACTCTAGAACAGCAGCAGTTTGTCCTCAAGGTGCTTGTCCTTCAAGGAACTGGCAGACAGGAGGGAAGAAAGGAAATTTAAGTTAGAACTTGCCAGGCAGGACAAGGAGCAGGCCCTAGCCCTTGCCGAATTAGAGAAAGAGCAAGCTTTGGATGAAAAGAGGCTAATCTTAGAGCCGTACAACTAGGGTCTAACCACAACAGTGGTGGCAGTGCACCCGCAGTGTCTAGTACTGAGCATAGAGGTTGAATCCCAAAGGATATGGTCCAAGATTACCAGGTGGGATCCAGCAATATTTCCCTGTTTACTATTACGTTTTGTGAAAAGAAGAGAGTACTTTTTCTTTAGCTAAGATAAAGCACCGACTGGACATTGGGTTATTAAATGCTATTTTGTAAATAATAATGTGTTCTGATCGTCTACCTCTCATCACCTTCCTGATTAAGCATTTCGCTGCTTTGTCTTGCTATCCTCTAAGTTCGGTGCCAAAGGGGTGTACTTTGTGTTCAGTGTTTGATGTAAAAAGTAGGAAGAGATAAATGAGCCCAATTGATACAAATGGAGCACAGTAGATTTTTTTGTCCCCTGGCTCACGAACAGTTGTCTTCTCATAGCTGCAGATGGAGTGGGAGTGAGGGCCTCTTGGAGGACAGACACCTTTAGGTTTAGAAATGTCAGATCTTTAACCATGGTTTAGTTTGCAGGAATGGCAGTGCATGAAATTAAAAATATAAAATGCAGGGTTTGCTCTCTTGGAGTATCCACTTTATGTCAGAAGTTCAAGTACTCTGAAAATCAAATAGGTTTGTGATTAACATTTCCAAGGCTATACTTTTATCCTTAGCTGCCAGATATAAAACAAAAGACCCTAGAATGTTCCAAATCACCCTTTTCCTCATATTGCAACTTCTCCTGTTTGTCAAAAACTTTAAAAATGTTGTTTCTGTTCGGCCCACCACTCCTGCTAGTAGCCAGATTCATGATTTACCATTCAATCTGCAAGAGCTTTGTTGTGCTATTGCTTTGCCTCACACATTAAACGATCCTCTAAAATTCTACAGACTCTATTTATAGCTGAGTTTTCCTTCATGCACTGTTGCCAAACATTTTCACAAATTGTGTTATTTTGAAGTATTCTGCTCCTGCTCCTAGTGTTCATGCATATGCTTAAAGTTTTTGTGTACTTGTAAATGTAGTTTGAGGAGAAGAAATAAAGAAATATGATCAACAAGTACTATTTAGTGCCATTTTTCCAAAACTTAAATTGGGGAACGGGCACCTAATATCTTGTAATAGTTGTTTTATTAAACCCTGTTAGGGTGAGGGCTATGCAACTGCTTCAGCGTGTTTTGGAATGCACCATTTGCCACTGCTAGCCCCAGAAACTAAAACTTAAAATTCCACATCATGCTAGGTCTACGGACTCAATGTGTCTCAGAATGCAACATTTGTAATTTCTTCCACTAAAATGTCTTGAGCAAGAACCCTAAACCCACTGTAGAGGTTGTTAAATCTCTTATACTGAGAACAATGTGCATTAACATTCAATATACCTCAGATATTGTCTAGAAAAATGACATCCCACTGAACACAATGTACCAAAACAGTGAAGAGAGTGCCCACAAATACTTTTGACTTGGGCTCTGAAGTCATCTCTGCCACTACTGGTTGAAGAGTTGGCCCTCCTCCCCCTTCCCCGGAAGTTTCGGTCTGGTTGCGCCCCTAAGGGCCTGCAAGAAAAACACCAGCATACATATTTTTATGTAGGTTCAACATGTAAATGATGTAATGATCACACAACTTAGCTGACAGAGCTTAACAATACTCTGGGTCAGCACCTTTTACAAGGCCGTGTCGGGGGCTTAGGTAGTTGGCTAGTGTTCCCTTCCTTAAAAACCTTTTCAACACTCGTTAGTATAGGTCCTTCCCAATGTCATATTTTTATTTGCATCCATTAAAAAGTATCATTATCAAGCAACATCGGCGGTTCAGACGAAGACTGATCTCTGCCTCTGAGCCAGTCCTTGAAATATGAGCAGTTCTGCAGTACAGTTCAGGGGCGGCTCCTCCTCTAAGGCGGCGGAGCGCCATCCCACTGCCCTCTGAGCAGTGTAAAAAACGAAAAATAAAATGATAATAACCCAACGTTATTACCATTTTATTTTTAGTACGTGCTACTGGCCAGGTTAGGGTGGGGCAGAGCGGGGGTCACAGGGAGGAGGAGTGGTTGGTGCACCATAAGTGCGCATGACAGTTTGACCAGCCGTCTTGGGAAGGCCAAACAGACATGTGCACTTAGCATTTCTCCACCTGGCTGTATTGCACAGACGGGTGGAGAACTGTCCCGGGCACTGCTTGAGTGGCCAAACCCGCCGCTCAGGCTAATCACAATACTGCCGTCCACAGGTAAGTGATCTTTTTTTATTTTTTCAGCCCCGCTGCACCCTACCACCCCCTTTTCATAGCAGCCGCCACTGATACAGTTGGAGGTGTCTGGAGATTGGCAAGTGAATCCCTTCCATCCCTTACATGTCCTAGGCATGTGTTTGTTAGGCTGCTTCATTGAAAAAGACAATGTTTTGTGGGTGCATGCATATCTGTCCCCTGAATATGCCAAGATTCAGTAGTGCAAACACTTTGCCAAGAGATAGGAGCATTCCAGATACCATAACCCAACCCTACATATTACTCAAGAAGTGGAACAAATAAACAACTTTGTGCTGCAACAGCAAAATACAAGTTACATTTTCTGGTTGCTGCAAATAAAAATAACCTTTGGTTTCATAATATGATTTCATATTAAAATAAGGAAGATTTGCTGCAAAAGATTGTTTTCTGTCTGCATGGGGCGGCGCTGTGTTCCACAGAGTATACGATGAGATCTCTCGATTGGAGTTGGACACTTAAAGGTCTCAGTCTGCGAACCTTGAAAGGAGTACATATCCTTATAGTTGTCCTTATGCAGGTGGGTATCAGTGTCTTTGAAGGATGAATATGTTTGAAGATCCAAGAGAGCCTGATGCACAGTCTCAACGTCGTAGTCATTGGGAAAGGGTCTTGGGAAACAGTGTTATCCATATGAAGAAGGGAGACGTGTGGGACTTGTGCAGTCTCTGTCTGACCCAAGATATGGTTTTGCATCTTGTTCCAGGAGATTTCATTTTGAAGAGTACAAACATTGAGGTTGATGGCAGACACACTCTCTAAGATGCGACGGCATAAGGAATGCGGATGCACTTTAACTTCAATTGCCTATGGTTCCACAAGTTTATGAAGGTAATGTTAATGAACCATTTTTAGGAGAAATAGAGTTGTAATGGTTCACAGAAAAAAGGCTATCACCGTGAGCACCAGGGCGGCAGAGTGTACTTGCTGAAGGAATGCTTAATGGTAGCCATTCTGTTGTGGAATCCTTATTATGGGTCTGTGGCAGGATCAAGAGTGTATGGTAAAAAGATAAGAATTTATTTCAGAACCCGAGAGCTTCTCAGTTTCCAAGGTTCCATGAGGAGGAACCTTTCACACTACAAGCTCACAGTCTGTGGTGTTTCCAGTGTCAGCAGTGGTGCTAGCGATTGCGGGACTTGGACAGCCTGTTGGGTCTGTGTCCTCATTACTAGCGATGACAAGGGGGTAATCTCTTGCAGTGTCTACGCCCTCCCTGCATGGGCCCACAATCAACAGACTGATCACTTTTTTTAGGTATTTCAAAATCACAGATAAGGCCTTTCCATTATAGGATGCTTAAAATAGGCAACATGGTGAGTTTGCACAAATTTGGACAAAAGCTTGCAGTTCATCTTGAACTCAGGCAGTGGAGACATGATAGCAGTTTAAGTTCCTTTCACCCAATCACTGGTTCTGGAAAGTGGAAAGTGAGTCCGAAGGTTTGTCTCTTGCGAATACTCTTTTTAACCTGGTCTATGGGTTTGGTGTCAAGGTAGCAGATTCAGTAACTTGGGCATCAGACAACTGATGCTTGTTCTGCAAATCCTGCAACAGATATAGACATTAATTGATCCTGTGAACTATGCTCCTGTGCAAGGGTGGTTGCGCAAGTCTAGCATAGGTTTTGTATTGGAAGGGTACCCTTCCAGTGCAAAATACAATGCTTAGACTAACTTTAAAACGTGTCCCACTTTCTATGTGTGCTGTACAGTGCAGTACACATGCAAAATCAGAAAAGAAAGGAGAAATAAAAGCATTTATCCTGGAGAGTGCCTATTTGAATGGGCATATGTTTTGATGCAAACCTATATCTACTTTTTTTAGTAAATAGGGTTTTGCATCAAAAACCTTGGTTGGTTGTATGGGAACGCCCATGCTCTACCCATGGAATGCCCCTTTGGCACTAAGTAATGCAAAGCAGCGCTGTGCGCTTTTTGCACTACTTTCAAGTGAATTTCCACCACAAAACAATTTTTGCACTGGAAAGTAAATTGGGAAAAATAGGTTTTGCATCAATGTGCATCACTTTTGTGACACAAACACAGTGCAAAATGTTAGCAAATATACTCCATAATGTTAAAATACATTATACGGCAAGCTGGGGGCACGAGAGGGGCTTAAAGGGCAGTGGAAAGAGAGAGTATTGCGGATTGGTATGGGTACTAAGTGAGAGAAAAAACATTTTTTGAAATAACCAACATTTTTTCATTATCTTTCCAAACAGAGAGAGGGAGAGTGTGTGTGTGTGTGTCTCCCACAGTCCACTAGACAACAACTTTGGTGGCAGTGATTCTGATGGCAAGGTCAAAGGGCTGTCCTTCCCAGGAGAAAAACATGGTCCTGTGGCCCTATCCAACTTTGTAGTCAGCATTATTAGGTGAAGTAGTTAAACTGTCATTTGGAGGTCAAGTAACTTAATTCCAATTCTATGGCTAAAATGTACCCTCTGAAACAGGTTCTGTGGCAGTGGGTAGTTACTGGGCAGTAGGTGTGGCAGATACTCATACCTAGCATTGGTGTTTCCAAGCTTAAGACTATTTAATTCCATTTGTTCATTTTCTAAACGTGTCTTCCATAAATTGCAATAACCTGCAGTCAAGGATTACTCCAGGAGGTGGAAAAGGGATTAGACCTGAAATCCAGTCCCAAAAGTAATCACGCTCAATAACTGGTTGAGTTTTATTATATCTGTTAAGATGGCCTGATAAAAAGGAGCATGATTTAGAAAGAAACCACAAAAATGCACTGCGTGACTAATAGCACTCCTACTCCCCCTACATTACAAACACCTTACAGTGCCCCTCACATGCAAGGTGTCTTCGCACGCGCACGGTATCTGCGCACGTGCAGTGTCCTGCAAAGTGATAATAGAAAGTTGGCCACTCTATTTTCTCCGCCTCACTCGCCCCCTCCTCTCTGACACACGCACACTTGGTCCTTCCTGCTTCTTCCTCAGCTGTCCCATCCTCTCATCCTTTTATAAGCCTTTCTCCCTGTCGCACTCTTCTCCCTCCTTAGTCCCTGGCTTTTCTCATCTGCCTCCCGTTCATCCAACTCGCTCCCGGTCCTCTCCCCCACAGTCCTGCCTCTTGTTTCCCAGATACTCAGAGCCTCCTCCTCGGCCACTTTCCCCAGATCCCCCCTTCATTTTTTTTTCTCCGGGTCTCAGTCTACGTCTCACCTCCTAGCCCCCTCTGTCTCACAGATCTCTTCCCTTCTTGACCGGTCTTACGACCTTCTTTCCGCGCCCCTGTCGCTCGCTCTGCCTCTGTCTCTAGCTCTCCCGCGCCCTCTCACACACTCCTCTCACAGCCCACCGCCTCACTCACACGTGCCTCCTCGCCGTCCCTCCCCTAGAGGCAGCGGTCGGAGGCGCCAGCAGTGCGGGCTTTCGTCCACCACCGAGTCTGGGAAGGGAACGGAGCCGTCTCTGGCCGCAGCATGAAGGGGAACCAGCGGCAAGGAAGGCGAGCAGCGCGAGAGGCGCCCACCGGCCACCAAGCAAGGCGCTAGCCAGGTAAGCCTTATTACAACCCAGATCTATGCATTCCAACCCAGATCTATGCATCTGTAACTGTCTTTAAAAGTCAAATGAAGACAGTGCATAGAAGTATTCCATGTGTGTGACAGGCTCCAGAATTCAAATTAAAAGCAGTCGAAAGGACTTGAACTTGGTACATTTATCGTAGTGGGATGTGTTTACAGTATTGTATGAATGATTATTTCATTGTCATATTCGGCTTGCCAAAATCCATTTACTTTAATTTTCCTTGGCTGAAAATATTCTACTGAACTGTATATGCGTCACATTCATATGCGCGTGACGTGTGACTCTCCAATACTGGACTATGAGGGCGATGTGCTTTATACCTAAAGATGTCCTTCTCTTCTGCACTTGTTTTTAAATACAACAGGAGCGCACACCAGAGGCTCTCCACTTACACAGCTGTACCCCCGGGGGACTCCGGGTGTGAAGATACCCCCGGGTCTGAGCTGTAGAAAATCGATACCTTAAATCAATGTTTTAATACCTTGGCTGTTTCTGGAAAAACACATGAGATCGCGGAAGGGTTTCCAAGGCGGCTGTGAAGGAACTGACTCCGCATCATCTTTCTGATGGCTCTTTTCTACCCCTTTGCTGGAAGGATAGTGTGCACACTTTTCAATGGCTTTGTTATATCTAGCATGGAGGTCATTTTACAGCGCCTCTGCCAGCCTTACGAGGATATGAGGCGCTGGCAACATTTTTAACAGGAGATGAAAGAGAAGCAGCAAGTCACTTACGGGTAAGGCTCCGGGCCATTCAATACTCGGACAGCTTTTTGTGCAGTGCTATGTTATGCTATGCTGTCATGGCCTACTCCTACATTTCAACGCCTCGTCGGGGTAGTAAGCGCTATATAAATACAGTTGCAATTATTTTATATCAGATTATGTTGTCCTTTTGGGCTGTGGCGTAGTGTTTTGTGAGCTCTTCCAGTGCCTCTCCCTGTATCCCAGTGTGAGTGTCTTCTAGTGTGTGTCTCCCCAGGAACCCAGCCAGCGTCGGATTGGTAATGCGGGCACTCGGGCAATGTCCGAGGGGCCGGTGTCCATTTCCAGCTGTGGGCTGCTTTTTTGAGCTGCCTGGGGGGCCGATTTGGGCAGTTTCTGCGTTGTTCGATGCCTCCAGCGGCCCAGTGGGTGCCTGAGTGGCCTTTCTGGAGGTAGATGGGCGTCCATTACCTCCCTTTATCAACAGCAGAGGTGTCACTCCCTTTCTCTCGCTGGGCCGGCCCATTAATATATGCATATTGAGAGGGGGCAGGGGCCTGAGCAAAAGTGGCCTCACTTGTTTTCAGGTATGTTTCACCAGTGTAAACTAATCCGTGCATTTTTAACCCCCCCCCCCCTCCTTTTTTTAATAAAATTTCGCAGAAGCAGTGTTTTGCGGAAAGGCAATATGCAAATGTGGGCCACTTTCTTTTAGCGTGCCCGGGCCGATTTTTAATCCCAATCCAACCCTGACCCCAGCCCTACAGTCTCTCCTAGTGTCCATGGCACCCCCTTCTCGCAGTCTCCTCCGTAATCCGCGTCTTTTCAGTGTCCTCCTGAGTGCGTATCTCACTGCGTGCTCAGTGTCCCCCTATGCGTTCCTTTGCATATATCTCCCTCAGTCGGTGTTTGCATCGTCCCTGTCTTCCGGTATCCCCGCTCTCTTAAGATTCCCAGTGTCCATGTCTACATTTGCCCTGATAATATCAGGTTGAAAATTACACTAGAGTGCAAACTATGTACCTGTAAACACCGGTACTGTGTGGTGACACCTCACCAGCGCTGTGCGGTAACACAGCGCCAGCACCGTGCAAGTACAGGTTAATCCCCGTGGAATGAGAACTAACCATGTGAAATTGTGTCAGGCAGTCCCTAGTCCATGAGTATTACTGCTCACGTTTACCACTCGCTTGGTGCAGGTGGTAACTGAGAGCGGTGGATGTGGTGCAGGGTGGGGGATGCGGGCGATGTCCACGGGCACAGCATGCAGTGGCCGGGCAGGGGGGCATTCCATGCTCCCTCGTCATGCTATAGGAAGGTGTCTGATGGGACCAGGCACCCAGGCCTGGCTCCGCGTGCATCCAAATCCACGTCATTTGACCAGAGGGATTTTCTAACCGGTAAAATATGGCCGGTGACCCCTCACCTGGAAAATCTGAATGCAGGAACTCGAACCTATTGTGATGGGGTGGTGTGTATTTCACCCAGAAATACAGCCACACCTGGTACGTAATCGGGGACTTGGTGACACCCTGTGTTTCTCTCCAGTGGTTTCTTCTCATGACGCCACTCCCCACCCCCCAAAGTCCTCTCGGAGTATCCCCAGTGCTGTTTTGAGTCTCACTATGTCTGCTAGTGTTGCACTGTTTCTTTCCTGAGTTTCCCCTGAGCGTTATCTGCCCTTGTCAGTGTATTCCCATGTCAGCGTCTCCCTGTGTTCTTTGTTTCTCATGTTTGTGTCTCCCAGTGTCTGTGTCTCCCAAAGAAGGTGTCTCCCCATGTTGGTGTTTTGCTGCATCTCAGTGCCTGATTTGTAAAACAATAAGTGCGGCAGCCCTAAGTTTGACTCAGAAGGCCACGGCCAGAGCTACGAATATCTGAGGGCCGAATACGAAGAAGGCAGTCTACATAGTCTTGATTCCACCCATGCCTCTTTTATTCACCACCAGACACTCGTGTCACTAAATCTCACTCTTGCACGTTCTTTTTTCTCCATTTTGACTGTTTTCCATCTTTCACTTCCTCCTTCCTTCTCGCATTTGTGTTTTTCTCTCCTTCTCTCTGGGTGAAAATCTGATTAGGAAAAACAAATGTCAGACCCAAAAAATATGTGCCTGTGGGCCCCACCTGCGAGCACCTGCTGTGCCTCCCCATGTCCTATCTCCACCCGACTGACTAATATCCACCACGCAAATTACTTTCATATTTCACGATACTAATTCACCACTAATCCTTTATGGGTTCCGGAGTAGCGTGCTACTCGCCAAAAAAGCACTTCGACACCTCATCAGGGGTAGCAAGCGCTATATAAGGTAAACAACGTTTACCACGAAACTTTTTCCCCGCAGGGAATTACAACGCGGTCTTTACAACGACCGTGTTGTAATTCCGCATACCATTACTCCGCAAGTCGGAACAACGACTTGCGGAGGGGGGAGAAGGTGTTGGATTTAAAATCCAACACCTTCCCTCCTGTCCGCACCGACTGGAGTTGGAATAGTAAATTAGACTATTCCACCATCCAGCGCCCGCCCTCCACAAGTCGTTGTTACGACTTGCGGGGTAATGGTATGCGGAATTACAACGCGTTCGTTGTAACGGCCGCGTTGTAATTCCCTGCGGGGAAAAAGACTGCGTGATAACGAGGTATAATCGCTATATAAATGCAAACCTTTTTCCCTCTTCTATCCCTCCACTATCGTTATTAATCCAAATAACTATCATACCCCATACTCAAATTACTTTCATATTTCACTAAACTAATCCACCACTAATCCTTTATGGGATCCGGAGTAGCGTGCTACTTGCCAAAAAGCACTTCAACACCTCATCAGGGGTAGCAAGCGCTTTATAAATGCAAACTTTTTTCCCTTTTTTTACTCCTCCGCTATCCCTCTCAAGCTAAATAACTGACTAATATCCACCACTCAAATTACTTTCATATTTCACTATACTAATTCACCACTAATCCTTTATGGGTTCCGGAGTAGTGTGCTACGCGCCGAAAAGGCGCTTTGACGCATTGTTAGGGGCAGTAAATGCTATATAAATGCAATTACAATTACAATTTACATGTCCATATGTCCCTTGCTGGGCTTTGCAGTAGCTATGCTATAGCGTGCTATTCTCGCCAGGTCTCGCTAGGAGCTGTACTGCACAGTTTCACGTTGTTTGCTACGGTCGCCTGCTAGATGCTCGGCTGTGTCATTTTGTTCCTTCTGGTTTGGCCATGTTCTAGCATACAACGATCTTCCTTTGGGCCACCGAGGCAACCAGTGAATAGGAAGAGGCCGGGAGGGCGAGTATTATAGCTAAGTGGAGCCAGGCACGGGCGCCGCTTAGCTCCGCATCATCGGAAGGAATGGGTTTATTATTGCTAGGGTTATATAAAAAAAAAATCAATGCCTTAATGCGATTAGCATTGTTTTCTCTCCGATATAAATTGCCACTTAACCCTGCAAAGTGCGATCCATGTTTTGTTCGATTTTAGAAACCAATAATAATATTTTGTTTTTATGGAGTGCTTGCTGCCCAGGGAGCAATCTTCAAAGCGCTGTTCATGTGTTCAGGGTGCTCGTCTTGTCGCTCTTGGAAGGATGAAAGGCCAGATAAACACATGACTTTATAGATCCCTACTAATAACGTGACTCTAGGAATCTGGAGGATGACCCGTCCTAGAATAACCAATATATAATCAGCTATCAACAATTAATAACCTCTCGGTAAGCTAGTTCGGTGGGTTAGTGTGCTTCGTCGAAAGAACTGTGCTTTGTCTGCAGGTCAGTAGATATGATCTAAACAGCTATATTCAGCTGTCATCTTTCACTTTAAATAAAATGTGCGTCCTTTGGTTCGGAGCAGGCAGTACCTTTTATTGAGGATACCTTTGTGTTTAATACTACAGTGCTGTTCAAGAAGCCAATTTTATTTCATGTTTTTCTGTTGGTGTTTCACAAGTAGCAGTGTTTCCCAACCGGTAATTCATGGATACAGGGTGCTTCCTGTGACGCTGCAGCCGCCCCACTAATGGGGGGCGAGCGGGAGGTGTAATGCTTCCATCTGGTGTCAGGCGAGGCTTAGAAATCACAGTGAATTTGGCGTTTATAGTCATGAGAGCCCCTCATCTCAAAGGGATTAGAATCATATTACAAGCTGCTGTTCATCATGTATCTCAATGTTTAGATAATGATATATACGTTCTCTATATATCTCCCCAACACGGGTTGAGCAGTGCAACCTATAACACAGGGTTGATCAGTGTATCCTTTCACGCAGAGTTGAGCACTGCAACCTATAACACAGGGTTGAGCAGTGTAACCTATCACACAGGGTGGAGCAGTGTAAGGGTTGACCAGTGTAGCCTATCACTCAGGGTTGAGCAGTGTATCCTTTCACGCAGAGTTGAGCAGTGCAACCTATAACACAGGGTTGAGCAGTGCAACCTATCACACAGGGTTGAGCAGTGTAACCTATCACACAGGGTGGAGCAGTGTAAGGGTTGACCAGTGTAGCCTATCACTCAGGGTTGAGCAGTGTATCCTTTCACGCAGAGTTGAGCAGTCCAACCTATAACACAGGGTTGAGCAGTGCAACCTATCACACAGGGTTGAGCAGTGTAACCTATCACACAGGGTGGAGCAGTGTAAGGGTTGACCAGTGTAGCCTATCACTCAGGGTTGAGCAGTGTAACCTATCACTCAGGGTTGAGCAGTGCAACCTATCACACAGGGTTGAGCAGTGCAACCTATCACACAGGGTTGAGCAGTGTAAACTATCACTCAGGGTTGAGCAGTGCAACCTATCACTCAGGGTTGAGCAGTGTAAGGGTTGACCAGTGTAGCCTATCACTCAGGGTTGAGCAGTGTAACCTATCACTCAGGGTTGAGCAGTGCAACCTGTCACTCAGGGTTGAGCAGTGCAACCTGTCACTCAGGGTTGAGCAGTGTAACCTATCACTCAGGGTTGAGCAGTGTAGCCTATCACTCAGGGTTGAGCAGTGTAACCTATCACTCAGGGTTGAGCAGTGCAACCTATCACTCAGGGTTGAGCAGTGTAACCTATCACACAGGGTTGAGCAGTGTAACCTATCAAGCAAGGTTGATCAGTGTAACCTATCACTCAGGGTTGAGCAGTGTAACCTATCACTCAGGGTTGAGCAGTGTAACCTATCACTCAGGGTTGAGCAGTGTAACCTATCACTCAGGGTTGAGCAGTGTAACCTATCACTCAGGGTTGCACAGTGCAACCTATCACTCAGGGTTGAGCAGTGTAACCTATCACTCAGGGTTGCACAGTGCAACCTATCACACAGGGTTGAGCAGTGTAACCTATCACACAGGGTGGAGCAGTGTAAACTATCACTCAGGGTTGATCAGTGTAACCTTTTACACAGAGTTGAGCAGTGTAACCTATCACTCAGGGATGAGCAGTGTAACCTATCACTCAGGGTTGATCAGTGTATCCTTTCACGCAGAGTTGAGCAGTGTAACCTATCACTCAGGGTTATGCAGTGTAACCTATCACACAGGGTTGAGCAGTGTAACCTATCATGCAGGGCTGATCAGTGTAACCTATCAGTCAGGGTTGAGCAGTGTAACCTATCACTCAGGGTTGAGCAGTGTAACCTATCACACAGGGTTGAGCAGTGCAACCTATCTCTCAGGGTTGAGCAGTGCAACCTGTCACTCAGGTTTGATCAGTGCAACCTGTCACTCAGGGTTGATCAGTGTAACCTGTCACTCAGGGTTGATCAGTGTAACCTTTCACACAGGGTTGAGCATTGTAACCTATCACTCAGGGTTGATCAGTGTAACCTGTCACTCAGGGTTGATCAGTGTAACCTTTCACTCAGGGTTGAGCAGTGCAACCTATCACACAGGGTTGAGCAGTGCAACCTATCACACAGGGTTGAGCAGTGCAACCTATCACTCAGGGTTGATCAGTGTAACCTGTCACTCAGGGTTGATCAGTGTAACCTTTCACACAGGGTTGAGCATTGTAACCTGTCACTCAGGGTTGATCAGTGTAACCTGTCACTCAGGGTTGATCAGTGTAACCTATCACTCAGGGTTGAGCAGTGCAACCTATCACTCAGGGTTGAGCAGTGCAACCTGTCACTCAGGGTTGAGCAGTGTAACCTGTCACTCAGGGTTGATCAGTGTAACCTTTCACACAGGGTTGAGCAGTGCAACCTATCACTCAGGGTTGAGCAGTGTAGCCTATCACTCAGGGTTGATCCGTGTAACCTTTCACTCAGGGTTGATCAGTGTAACCTATCACTCAGGGTTGAGCAGTGCAACCTATCACTCAGGGTTGAGCAGTGTAGCCTATCACTCAGGGTTGATCAGTGTAACCTATCACGCAGGGTTGATCAGTGTAACCTTTCACTCAGGGTTGAGCAGTGTAGCCTATCACTCAGGGTTGAGCAGTGTAACCTATCACTCAGGGTTGAGCAGTGTAACCTATCACTCGGGGTTGAGCAGTGTAACCTATCACTCAGGGTTGAGTAGTGTAACCTATCACGCAGGGTTGATCAGTGTAACCTTTCACACAGGGTTGAGCAGTGTAACCTATCACTCAGGGTTGATCAGTGTAACCTATCACACAGGGTTGAGCAGTGCAACCTATCACACAGTCATTGTTTGGTTTGCCACAGGACTGTTTGACGCTAGATACATCCACAGTCTGTACCCAAAGAACCATGGTATTGGTAACTACCCACTTGGACTTACACATCACTAATATCACCAATAGTTCATACCTCTTGTTACAGAGCATCACCAGTATCACAGTGGGACTTTTATTCCTTCTGCACTTTGCACCAGTGATATTACCCAGAGAGGCTTCTCTGCTCCAGTATCCGTGCATCACTAATAACACCCTCTGGCTGACTCATCACTCGTGTACTTGTGCATCCTTGACATCACTCCATGGAGCCTCACGTATTCTTTACATCAGTGTCAGTGATTCCGCTCCCAAGCCCCTCATACCTCTTGTACCTGAGCATCACTGATATCACCATCATGATCCTTATCCCATTGTCACCTGCGCATCACTGATGTCACCCTCCCGAGTACCACCGCTTCTGTACCTGAGCATCACTGATATCACCCTCTGAAGCATCAGCCCTTCTTTTCCTGAGTATCACTGATATCACCTTGTGGAGCATCACCCCTTCTGTACTTGTGCATCACTAATATCACCCCCAGTAACAAAACCTTTTCTGTACATGTGCATCACTGATATCACCCACAGATCCTCACCCCTTCTGTACCTGAACATCACTGATATCACCCACAGAGCATCACCTCTTCTGTACCTGAGCATCACTCATATGACCCTTGGAAACATCACCCCTTCTGTACATGAGCATCACTGTTATCACCCTGCAGATCCTCACCCCTTCTGTACCTGAACATCACTGATATCACCCACAGAGCATCACCTCTTCTGTACCTGAGCATCACTCATATGACCCTTGGAAACATCACCCCTTCTGTACCTGAGCATCACTGATATCACCCTGCGGAGCATCACCCCTTCTGTACCTGAGCATCACTGATATCACCCTGCGGAGCATCACCCCTTCTGTACCTGAGCATCACTGATATCACCCCTGGGAACATCACCCCTTCTGTACCTGAGCATCACTGATATCCCCTCTATTCTACCTGAGCATCACTGATATCACCCCTGGGAACATCACCCCTTCTGTACCTCAGCATCACTAATATCACCCCCGGTAACATCACCCCTTCTGTACCTGAGCATCACTAATATCACCCCCGGTAACATCACCCCTTCTGTACCTGAGCTTCACTGATATCCCCTCTATTCTACCTGTGCATCACTGATATCCCCTCTATTCTACCTGTGCATCACTGATATCATCGGTAATACTAATGAGCACTCTTGCTGTCTATGAAAGATTTTAGTACAGGACTAGAGGGGTTGGAGCTGCACAAGGTATAGACATGTAAGTGCTGATCAAGTATTCCTTGCCTAAGATAAATAGATGCTAAGTATCCACCTTAAAGCCAACACCTCTGAAACTGAGATTCTAACCATCAAAGATTGGAGAAGATACCAAACTAAAACTGTCAGTCCCAATGATCTCAACCACAACTCCATGAATGAAGCAATCACGACTCCAGGTTTTCCTTGATCCATCAATTGAATCAAGTGACAGTCACAAGAACTCTGACTGACCTTTCGGAGATCCCTCAGCTGAATGAAGTCACAAAAAGGAACAAAACCAGCCCAGCCTAGCCTAGCCTTGACATCCTGTCCTCATATCCCTTCCTCCCTCCCTCCCTCCATCCATCAATCCCTCCTTTCTTTCTTAGATGATGGTTGGCCTCTCCACAAACGTCAGCTTTGCCGTGGCATTATCAGTCTGGATACTTCTAACTGAGCCCTACTGTACTGTCCTTTCAGAGGGCCCATCTTTTCCGAAATCTCCTGTTTCCTTATATGCCAGCCCACCCCTGGGACTGACCCAGGCATTAGCAGGTGTCAGATTGTGAAAAGTGTGGACAAAACGTGGCATTCCCGGTTTCAATTACAGATGAAATGGCACAGACCAGATCTTGCACAGGGAGTTGCCTTGGCTGTATGCCTCATACATTACAAACTAGGAATTTGGTGTAGACCATGCACACCAAAATAATTCTAATACAACCAGTAATAAACGTAATTCTTTTGATCTATGTGCTGTACCTCTCTTAGTGTTTACCTCACACTATGGTTACAAGAAAAACTGGGGCCAGCAGCCTACTGGCTACCTGGACAGAGGTGCGCACTACATAAAGGATATACATATATTTAACAAAATCACAATCAAGTGGTTTAACATTTCTCACATGATTTTTAATACAAAACTTGAATGATTTCAATCAACAATAATATTGCGTTATCACCAATAAGTACATATACTTAAATGAATGTCAACCTTAATTATCTTAAAAACAACAGCATATTCATTACATTGCTACAAACAAAATTAAAACAACAGCCCAAAGCAGTTCAGGACTATCGTCCCTTCCTCGGGGGCATAGCTGTAAAAACACAAAGAAAATATGTTTACATGTACATAAATTGAACGACAGCCCAATTCAGATGATCTTTAGATCCAATCGTACCTTAATAACCCAAAGACATCTTTAAGAATTTTAAAGTGCCTAGTCAGTGTCAGTCACAGTCCACCACATCAGTGTTTATATATGAATGTGATCATTATATCTAAACAGTAGACCAATACTCACATGACATGAAAGCTAGAGAAACTAGCAATTATTCCAAATAATTACACCGAACCAGTGTTGCACCCAAGTTGCTGAAAAAGTAAGAATAAAACAGACATCTAGCTGATAATTCTATAAAACAACTTATCATACGCCCACCCATTACAGCAATACCACATACCTGCAAATCTAGTTGAAACCAAAGTTTAACTGCCAAGAAAAAATAAATAAAAAATACGAAATCAACCATAACCAAGATGAAAAGAAAATACAACAAACAATAATGCTGGTAGATCGAACTCCTACCTCATGCATAGATACCGAAAACAAGCAACCTTTTCCTGTCAACAAAAGATAAGAACCGATCAGTGTTAAAATATCTCCGTGTACTCTACATCCTCCGCTCTGGCCACACATGAAAAACCGACATACTGACTCACTAAAATACAGCTAACTCCTGGCCTCGCTGATGCGAACGCGCTCCATAGTGTTCAAACGCCGACTTGGTACTAATCCTCCCCACGCTTATCATGTGACTAAATCATGTGATCAATGTTCCTATGACGCGTACACATTGCGAGTCCCGCGCCATCTTGAAGTGTTCCTAGCTGCAATAAAAACATCCTTTACCACTCCTGAACAAATTTATAAGTCAAATGAAATTACCGATACAAGATTACAGTGTGTAATTGAAAAATCATGAAAACCTTGTCTTACGCGGACAACTAGTTGCAAAGATATTCATAATAGCGAAATCCTTGTTTCTAAACAATTACAATCATTAATATAATACCGTCTCGGGTGATGCCGTAAAGTAATAGGATCCAAGTTACAACTACGCGTTCCATGGTCTTCCAACGCTGACTCGGTATTAATCCTCCCCACTCTTATCATGTGACTAAGTCAAGTGATCAATGTTCCTATGACGCGTACCCATTGCGAGTCCCGCGCCATCTTGAAGTGTTCCTAGCTTCAATAAAAACATCTTTTACCGCTCCTAAACGAGTTTTAGGTAAGCCAAATAAAATGACCGATACACAATTAGTGTGTAATTGAAAAATCATGGTTAGCCATAAGTACAACCCAAAAAAAACGTGAAAACCAATAACCAACTACTGCATGGTGTTTCTTGTTCAAAAAATCGTGTGGAAATATGTCACATCTGTCCGTCCAGAGTACAGTCCATACCCCATGTCATAATGTTTTCCATTTTATGATACATTGCATTTCTTTTGCCTGCATAACCTCTAAAGGTAAAGGGATGTTATGATATGTATGCCAAACAAAAAAATGGAAAATATGAGGAATCAGCCTTTAAATGTGAATTTACACTGACATGTCTTAGGAAATGTATTGATTGGTTAATAAAGTTTATAAAAAGCAGCTCATTTCAACCCTATCATTGAGACCCCTGGGTTTCGTAGTGTCAAGACGTTTGATCCAATACGTTTCTCGTTGTAACAATCGTTTATTGATGTCAATTGAAGGACTAAAGGATACTGACTCTATGATCTGAAATTTGAGTTGAGCTATAGTAGGCCGATGTTCCTCCCAGTGTGTTACCAACAAGAAGTGGTACTCTTATTACGTATTCTGCTTTTATGTTCGGAAATTCAAATTTTCAGTTTTCTTTCCGTTTTACCGATATATAGCATACTACATGGGCATTTGATAGAATAAATAACACCACTTGAGTTGCAATCCCCATTGTAAAGTAGTTTGATGTTTCCAACTGTACGTGGATGTGATAAGGTACATCCTGTAATGACATTATTGCAATGAATGCAATTTTGACATTTCCGCATTCGATTGTAAGATGTCAATTTCGGTGTAGATTTGTCAGATAGCAGTTCTTTAATATTCCTAGATCTTGTGTATGCAAACAGCAGGCGTTGGGAAAATAAATTTTTAAAGTCCGGTTCCTGTTGGAGAAGTTCCCTCTCTTTGTAATAATGTTATGAATGATTTTGGATGTATTTTTATGGATTTTGGGAGCATATACAATCTGGGCCTACGCGGATGTTGTGTCATAAGGTATCTCATCGTATTCTCATTAATCCAATCCATATTGAATGCTTTGTCTAGAATCGTTTGCAGTAAATTTGAGATTTCCAACGTGGGATCTGCATCTAAAAGCATGTACACTGAGGTATCCCTGATGTATGCCTCCACTTTATTCTCATAAAATGTGGTGTCCATCATGACTAGGGCTCCACCCTTATCTGCCTTCTGGAATGTGATCTTTGAATTTCTAGATAGTTGCAACAGGATACTTTTTTCTACCCGGTTGAAGTTTTGTATGTTAATCCTCCTTCGACAACTTTCTAATTTATCAAAATCCTTTTTAACTAGAGAATCGAAGATGTCCAGAGTTTTATGTGAGATTGGAGCTTCAAACAAACTTTTAGGTTTAAATTCTCGTGTGGTGGTAACTTTAGGTTCCTGTGGGGGAGCTAAATTTTCAAAAAATTCCTCAGTCTTAAGACCCTAATGAATTTGTACAAAGCTATGTCATTGTTCAAAGCCGAACCTGTCTTTGGGATATTAAGGTACGATTGGATCTAAAGATCATCTGAATTGGGCTGTCGTTCCATTTATGTACATGTAAACATGTTTTTTTTGGTGTTTTTACAGCTATGCCCCCGACGAAGGGACAATAATCCCGAAATGCATTGGGCTGTTGTTTTAATTTTGTTTATAGCAATGACACGAATATGCTGTTATTTTTCAGATAATTAAGGTGGACATTCATTTAAGTATATGTACTTATTGGTGATAACGCAATATTTTTGTTGATTGAAATCATTGAAGTTTTGTATTAAAAATCATGTGAGAAATGTTAAACCACTTGATTGTGATTTTGTTAAATATATGTATATCCTTTATGTAGTGCGCACCTCTGTCCAGGTAGCCAGTAGGCTGCTGGCCCCAGTTTTTCTCATACATTACAAAGGCTTAGCCAGAGATGCTTTCTTCTAAGAGCTGCTGTATTTAATATGTAGTTAATAGCCAAAGAAGGAATATTAGCCAAAGTCTTAAAAGCAAAGGACTTTTCTGTGCATTGGCAATGTGGCTTCGCACGCTCATAATGTGGGTCCTTATATATCCATGGTAGAATAAAAGAGGACGAGCTCCTTTAACTGTGGACCTATTCAACTGCTGCCAAAATCTCCACGTTACAGATTTATTTTGAGATCACATTTTGGGTCGAGTTGGCTATTGCTGAGGTTTTAGTGTATGATGAACTTTTTGGGCTGTCAGCCCGGCAAGGTCACCTCAGCCTTATATTTTTTGCATGGTCCATATAACGGGTTACATTAAGAGTTAAAGACACGTTATTGAAGTGCAAAGAGGTAATTCAGTTTGTGTTGTGAGCTAGAGAAATGATTGGTATTGTTCAGATATTATGATGTGTTTTCTTTCACTTTCAATCTCTGGAGTAAGGACTCTTTGCAAATTCCAAGTCACCTCCTGTGTTATGTTCATTTTCTTTTCTATCCAGTAACTGATTAATTTTTTGTTTTCCATTTTTCATGTATTGCCCTGTGTTAACATGCAATTCACTCTACTAACCTCTGCCTGTGCTTATGCAATCCCGCATGAGTTTAACAAGTTACACACTGTTAAAAATGGGTTTTTTGGTTGGCTAGGGTATGCACCCAAGTCAGGCAGACTCCACCACTCTAGTCAGGATAAGGGGATTACACATCTAAAATAAACCCTGCTCCCCCCTTTGGTAGCTTGGCACGAGCAGTCAGGCTTATCTCAGAGGCAATGTGTAAAGCATTTGTACTTAACAAAAAGTAATACGGTGAAAACACTGCAAAAGGACACCACACCAATTTTAGAAAAACATCCCATATTTATCTTTGCAAAACAAGACCAAAACAGTAACAATCTAACATACAGTTCTTCAAAATACCAATAATGCAAAAATAGACTTTAAATGCACTTCCTTGATAGCTCCGTCCGGGGCTATCAGAGTGTCATGTACACACAAATCCAGCGGTTCCAGCCGACCGTGGCAGTGCAGGCTGGCTGCGGTGTCAGAAGATCCTCAAAACAGTACCTTTTTATTCCAGCGGACCGCTGTGGTGCAGGCCGGCTGTGGCGGGCGTCGAGACTCCTGTGTGAAGCAGAACGGTGCGGCGTGCGGTGCCCTCAGGTCGCGGTGCAGGCAGCGGCTCGGTGGCGGCCGTCCAGTGGCATTAGTGAGGCCAGGGCTGTGGTGCGAAGTGGGGTGGTGCCTGTTGTGATGCTGACAGGTCACAGTGCAAGCCACGGCGCCACTTGAGGATCTGGAGTCATTTTGGCTGGCATCGGTGGGCCAAGATTGCGGTGTCGGACGGGGCGGTGCGTCATGTAACATAGGAGTTGTGCCCCCAAACCACGGTTCAGGCAGTGGCGGTGACGTCAGCTTGCAGTGTCATCGTTTGTGAGACCAGGGCAGCAGAGTGAAGCGAGTCGGTGCGGAATGCGGTGACCATAGTTCGCGGTGCAAGCAGCGGCTCGGTGGCTGACGTCATTGTTGGTGAGACCAGGGTTGTGGTGCAAGGTGCGGTGTTGCCCCCTGCGGTGCATTCAGGTCACGGAACCGCCGGCGGTCTTGGTGACAGTGTTGGATTTCGGTTTCCCTCTGGGGCTACTGAAAAACACGGTCCCAGAGGCGGTACCCAGAAGATGTTGAAGTCTTTGGTTACCCTGAGACTTCCAACAAGAGTTAAGCTCTACATCAAGCCCTTGGAGATACTTGCTGTTGGACTCTGCCCTTTTTGCAGGGTTATCCCCAAACTTTTTGCTTCTTCTTCCTATTTTTTCCTGACCTGTTGTTGTTGGCTTTATTATTCTGGGTACTTTTCCACTGCTAATCAGTGCTAAAGTGCATATGCTCTCTGTGTAAATTGTGTTTATGGATTGGTGTTTCCATGATTGGCTATTTGATTTACTGATAAGTCCCTAGTACAATGCACTATGTGTGTCCAGGGCTTGTAAATCAAATGCTACTAGTGGGCCTGCAGCACTGATTGTGCCACCCAAATGAGTAGCCCTGCAAATGTGTCTCAGACCTGCCACTGCAGTGTCTGCGCGCAGTTTTAAACTGCTGTGTAGACCTGGCAAGTGCACCCACTTGCCGGGCCCTAATCTTCCCTTTCCTTACATGTAAGGAACCCCTCTGGTAGACCCAAGGTACCCCCATGGGCAGGGTGCAGTGTATGTGAAAGGTAGGACATGTACTGGTGTGTGTGACACGTCCTGATAGTGGAATACTGCCAATTTCGTTTTTCACTATGGAAAGGCTATCTGTCCCAAAGCATAGAATGGGAGATACTTTGTAACATCTTACAAGTATAACTTCCCATTGGGACAAGATAGTGAAATGAAATAAAGTTTAGGCTCTCTGAACTCAGAATTTAATAACACATCTTTTAGTAAGGATGGTTTTTAAATTGTGTGTTTGAAAATGCCACTTTTAGAAAGTAAGTAGGCATTTTCTTGTTTAGCCACTCTGTGTGCCTCTGCCTGTTTGTGGATTGACTGTTTGGTTTTGTAGTGCCAGAGGCTGGGGTGCATTCACTGTAGATAGCCACTGGGGGGTTGAGGTGTGCCTGGCCCTTCGTGGATGACTCAGCACTGAGCTGAATGGAGCTTGGCTGCATTTAGAGAAGTGGGAGGAGCAGTGGTGGCTGATGACATTTGAAAGTGGTGGGGCATAAAATTATTGCCGTACTGCACTATGGCGAGCGAGCGTAGCGAGCGATCCCGAACAACTTAAGGGTGGTTCGGGTGGGTTCTCCCCCGAGAAAATTTTGAAAAAAAGAGTGGACAAATGGTGCATTTTCAAGCAAACTTGAGGAAGCAGGAAGGTTAATAAAGCAATACGATTGAACCATAGTTCACACACAAATGTAATCAAATTAATTAGTCTTGCCTAAACAGGCACACAAATTTCACAAACACCTGGAAACTCAAATTTCATCGTATGTACTACAATTCATCCATTAGATTGAATCGTAAAATGTCATTGAGCATGTCGCCCAAGTGGGAATAATAATTACAGCCCGACGGCGTTCAGATGAATTACCAAGTATCTGCATAACTCTGTAGTTGTGTACATCAAATACAGAGGTTCGAGACAGGAATAATAATAAGTAGAGCACCGCATTAACATTTTCAGCTCCATGACTGCGAGTGAACTGGTGCAGGATCCCATGCAGAAGCAATCAGTCACATAAAACAAAAGTACACAAAAATATCAAATCCAGAAGGACACATAGTCACACAAAACACTGAGTATGAAACTGTACACATATTCAGAACATGTCATCATGCAAAGGTCCCAGAAGAAAAGACTTAAGGTATGCCATGCAAAGGTCTCGGCATGACAGTCTCACAACTCAACAGGCAAGTTCTCAATACGTCAGGGAGTTTGAATGCTAAGATAAGGAGATCAGCTACGTGACCAGTACATACTGGAACAAAGACGTATGCAGAATAGCAACTTGTGATCTTGGGGTGCTTTAAGGCGCAATGCAATTTGAATCAACTTACACAACGGGAGCTTCTAAATGTCAATTATGTCAGAGCAAAACAACAGTGCAATCCACTAATTATGAACAAAACACTGACATGGTAACAACCTGTTTTTATGTAGGGGACAGACTAATGACTACGAATCACAGTTGCCACTATAATCCAGGGCAATGGAAATCAGTAACCAGACCTCTGAAGGATGACAGGCTAAAATGGTTTTTACTCGGGCTCCAGCTCACGACCTGCAGATCACAGCACAGACCAACGTCATGGTTTCTACATTGTCAGTGAGACGTCTCGTTGTCAACACTTTATATTTGCTGTATGAATATTGCCAAGGATGATGGGCCTCCGTAACGAGTCACAGCGAGGGAGCAACAAATGCTAGTGCAATCAAGCACCAGGGTACTAATTATTCGCGGCTCAGTGCTTCTTCACGCCCGACTCCCCAAGCTGCATGCGCCTGTTCCCGCCCTTGTAACTTTAACGTGTCAATAATTAGTGCTGCAGCCGCAGCTCGTCCTGAAGGTCGAGAAGGTGTCGAGTCAGCTGGGTCGTACAGCTTTCCGCACTTCAGTTCTTGGACCACCCTTGATGCGGATTGGCCAGTAATAGACCCAGAAGTGGAAGTCACTGTGGTTCTGTTTCAGTGTACAAAGGTGAACCGCAGCACCGCATGTAACCCTGCTATAATTTTCATCGCCTTCACACTCAGCCACCCATTGATTTGCCGTCGAGAAATGTCTGTGCGTCAGAACGGCTGGGTTGGAATCAGTTACACGTCAGGCAATCAGTCGCTGCGCCGCCTCTGCTCCTGGGCTGGGTTCCCGCGTTCTTCTGAACAGTTGAACAGGAACAGGCATGCTGCAGCTCCCTCCCCTCCTGTAAGCCAATCACAAAGCTGCAATGGCAGCATTGTGATTGGTGCGGAGTCCCGGGCAGCACCCAGCCGGGCACCTGTAGGGAGGCAATTTTCTCTATGTAGGCTGCCTGCAGCCTACATAGAGAAAATGTAGAGTGCGCATGACTGCTTTGGTCGGCCCCAGTGCCGACCAAGCAGTCAGGGCACTCAGAGTGGTGCAAGCCACTCTTCCCCAACCCGCCCACCCGCCCGGCCCCAACCAGGCATACGCTCCCGCCCGCCCCCAACCAGGCATACCCCTGCCAGCTGCTTTCTCGCATCGCGAGAAGCAGAAAATAAAATGGTATTTAAAATACCATTTTATTTTCTGCTTCTCGCACTGCGAGAAAGCAGTGGGGCGGCGCTCCAACGCCCTAATGGAGCGGCCGCCACTGGGGAGGAGATTTCCTCGCACTTAAATAGGGCCTGTCTCCGTTGCACAATGCTGTCTCCACCCCCTGTGGTCATACTGCACCAGTGAGGACAGAACTGGTTTGGACTGGGCTCAGAGACCCTTGCACAAAGAGAACAAAGACAAAATGGGGTATAAGTAGTATACCTTAAACCCTAGAACTTTAGATCACTTTTGGACTCAAGAGGAACCTTTGCCAAGGAGAAGAGCTGAAGAGCTGTGAGGAGGAGTACTGCCCCTTTGCTGTGTGGGGTTGGCCTGCATTTGCTGCTTCTACAAAGGAAAGGACAAAGACTGGAACTTTGCTAAGAAACCTGCTTGAAGGAGACTCTCCAAGGGCCTGTGTGTGCTGGCCTCCTGTTCTGAAGTCTCAGGGACACAAAGACTTTACCCCCGGCTCCCTTGAACTCTATTGCTGAGAGTGCTGACCTACCAGGAGGTGCCTATTCCAGTTTTGGGCCTCTGGAGGTTTTTCCTGCTGTTGGGAGCTGGAAGCAACTTGAAAGAAGCAAGAAAACCTGTCTCCGATGCCTTCAGCGATGCCGCTGTTACGCTGCAACCTGCACCGAGGCCAGGGCCACTGCTCGTGAAGTGCACAACACACCACCCAGCCTGAACCACACCTCCGACGCCCTTCGATGCCTGCCAACGCCTGCAGTTAATGGCATTGCCTGACGCCAGCGCTCGCATCGACTCAGTCATCGCCAGCGCGTGCATCCTCTTATCGTGGCGCCGATAACCGCTGAGGGTGACTCCACGAACTCGCCAACTTCGCACCGTCACCGGAACCGACGCCTCACCGCCGACACAACCGACTCTCCCTGTCCTGGATTCGACACGTCACCTCCTCGCGGACACGATGCCTCACCTCTTCCGTGGCAGCCAGGGAGCCGGCCTCGACCTCGGCACCAATGCCTCACCACTACGAAGCCGTGCATCGTCATAGACTTCGTTATCCAAAGGTACTGTTTGTTTGGGGGTCCATGTGACTCCGTACTTGACGCCGCGCACCTCGCTGTTGGCGCTGTACTTTTGATTTATTGCTGTCACGACGTCCTAATAGCCCCAGGTGGAGCTATTTGTTTTCTACAAGCGTTATTTTGAAAATAACTGTTTTGAAGTGCTATTTTAATACATCTATGCTGGATTTTTGTCGCTTTGCTCTTGTTTAGTTTAGATAAAGATACTTTATTTTTCTAAATTGGTGTGGTGTCCATTTGTGGTGTTATCACTGTATTACTGTGTGTCTGGAGTACAAATACTTTATACATTGCCTTTGGGATAAGCCTGTCTGCTCGTGCCAAGCTACCAAAGAGGTGAGCAGGGGTTATCTAAAGTGTGCCTTAGCCTGACTAGAAGCAAGAGTACCTACTTGGACAAAGGTACCTACCTCTGCCAACTAGAGACCCCATTTAGGTTGCAAGGTTGCAGAAAGAACAGTCCAGTCCTTTCTCTGCCCAAGACAGAAGCAGCAACTGCAGGCCCACCTAACAAAGCAACACCAGCAAAGGGGCAGTAATCCTCCTGACAGCTCTTCCAGCAATTCTTCCTGGCAGGTTCCTTAGTCCAGCAGTAATCTAAAGTTCTGGGGTCAGGGCCCCAATATTTTACCACATTTCCCTTTATAGTTGGCACAAACAAAGTTCCACTGACATAAATAATTCAGTTCTGCCTGCCCCCCAGTGTCTGTCTAGTGTGAATGCACAAACCAGTCCCTGTCAGTCTAAAACCCAGACAGCGAATACACAACAGGCAGAGGCACATAGATGGTGAGACAAGAAAATACCCACTTTCTAAAAGTGGTATTTTCAAATACACAATATCAAAATCATCTTTACTAAAAGACGTATTTTTAAATCTTGAGTTCAGGCAGCCCAAACTCTATTTCTCTATCTTGTCCCAGTGGAAAGTTATGCTTGTGAGATGTCACAAAGCAGCTCCCATGTTAACATATGAGACAGATAGCCTTGCAACAGTGAAAATGAAATGCACATTATTTCACCATCAGGACATGTAACAAACACCAGTACATGTCCTACCTTTTAATTATACTGCACCCTGCCCATGGGGCTTCCTTGGGCCTACCTTAGGGGTGACTTAGATGTAAGAAAAGGGAAGGTAAGGGCCTGGCAAGTAGGTATACTTGCCAGGTCGACATGGCTGTTAAAAACTGCACAAAGACACTGCCGTGGCAGGTCTGAGAACCCTTTGAAAGGCTGCTTGTGTGGGTGGCACAATCAGTGCTGCAGACCCACTAGCAGCATTTGATTTATAGGCCCTGGACACATACAGTTCACTGTAATATGGACTTAGTGTAAATCAAATAAGCCAATCTTAGAAACACCAATCCATAAACACAATTTACATGGAGAGCAAATCAAATGCACTTTAGCACTGAATAGCAGTGCTGAAGTCCCCAGAGTCCTAAAACCAACAAAAATAAGGTCAAAAACAGGAGGCCAAAAAGTAAAAATCTGGGGGTGAACCCGCTGAAAAAGCCAAGTCTAACACACGCAAACACCCTTTCCCTTTTTCCCTGATGAATATAATTCTGCTGCTAATGCTGAGGAAAGATACAAAATATATAATTTACCGAGGAATTAGTAAATTAAATGGGAGGTTGTGATGCACACTAGAGTGGAGTTCAATGCTGGGAGTCAAATCACTTCTTGTAAAGGTATTAAAATTGCACCCACTGTCATTATAAACATAAAGTATAAATGTCATTATAAGCATAAAGTATAAACATAAAGGTAGGACATAAAGTCATTATATGACTTTATGTCCTACCTGCTCCACTTGTGAGAGCCAGGAATGGAAAGTGAGACACTTAAATGTGGTGCATGTCTCTAACAGAGAGCCATTAGCATAAATACTAGATTCTGAACCCGGCTATTCACTGCTTCAGTGTTGTAACATCATAAGAGGAAGTGGTTGCTTCCCCAGTGTCCCAAGGCCATCACCTGGGTCTCCAGAAACCTAAACGAAGAGGCGGAATGACTGCTGGTGAACTCACCCGCCATTTTCCAGCACTCTCGGGTCTCCACAGACTCAAGGGAGAAGTGAGAAGGCTGGCTGCACTCACAAACCAGAGGCATAGCTTCAAGGGGCCGTTTGGGGAGTTACACCTCCCCTAACTGGTCTGTTACTCCCAGTTGGAAAGGCAGTGTTGGACTTCACTTGTCATTGATAGCTTTGCAGTATTTAGTCCAAACACTCATCACCTTACCACACTCACATAGATTAGGGAAACACAAAGGAAACGTTTAACGCACATGAAGCCCTGATTGGCCTAATGTTCCGAATTCAAAGCTATAAATACACACACTTCTATGTTTGCATGCAAAAAACATAGGGGCATATTCTCAAGGACTTATCGCCGATTTATCGGCACTTTAGCGCCGCAAAAGTGGCGATAGACTCATCGCCCCATTCTCAAGCTGGTGCAAACTGCCGATATCGCCAGTTTACCAGCGATAGCTGCCGCAAAAAACATCGCCACGGAAGAGTGCGACAACTAACGCTAATGATATGCAGAGTAGGCGTTCCCGTGCAAAAACTCACGAAAACACCACTTTGCGAGATTCTCAACGACCAGCCAGATCAGCGATGCGAACCAAGAACAGGCGATAAGGCGCGTTAGCAGCAGGGATTTAACACCTGCCTTTTGCTGGTGTTAAGCAGGGCGACTACCTGCAGTATGAAAGGGAGCCCAGCCCAGAGCCACATCTGAAGACCAACACATGTCATGGAGCCAATGATCATGCAGCTCGGAGAACCAAGAGGGCCACAATACCCACTGCCACCACTCCCAGGCCCCCCCGGACCACTCCCCCGGATTACCACCTAGGCAGTGCAGGACAGCGGATGACCCTAAACGCACCAGCCCCAGAGACTCAACGCCAGAGGACGCCATTGGCCAACACAGGCTCAAAAGGACAACCATCCACCGCATCCTGACCCACATTGCCCACAGGCTGACGGTACCAACACAGCGGACAACCCACATCCCCCCGCAGACAAAGCTGCTGGCTGTGCTGCACCTGTTGGCCCCTGGTACCTTCCAACCAACAACTGCCGGAGTCGGAGGAGTCTCACAGCCAGCCCCATCAAACTCCCTCACACATGTCATGGATGCATGTCCACAAAAGCAACGGTGGGCCCCTGTATCCGCACCACACGATAGTTCCAAGTCGTACTGCACCTGCGCAACCAACCCCAACGCCAGCCATGCTAGACGCCTCCGTGCCCCATGCCCACGATCGTAGTAACCGAAATGTGGGTGCGCCAAGTCATGAAGTCCAGTAGTCAACAGTAGTGTAAAAGCAGAACTTTATTACAAATACACAAACAAACAAAACGAAAAGCTCAGCCAACGCGTTCCATTCCCAACGGGGAATTTCAACAGGGCAACGTGTCTTCAGAAACCTGTGGGAGAAATGGTGACAATGGTCAAACTTCCGTATAGTCACATGCCTAATCTGGAACAGTGTACTGCACTTGGACAGAATGCTCACAGGCATGATAAACCATGCATGAGAAGACCGTAACAGAACTGCGTGTGGCCGTAACCGTCATAGGAATGAAGAGGAAGGTAACAACCACACGAACTGCTGTTACGGTCACATCATGCAGGACTCATCATACTTGAAAGCATCACGGTGTGTGTCAGCTCGATACCCCTGCCCCTCACTCCCCCCACACTGCGCAGGAACATCTTGAGACCACGCAAGGGAACTACGCCATAGCTGGCGTCACGCACGTGTTTGGGGCAATTCACAGCACACGTGTATGACTACTGGATGTGTCACAGTCTGCGCCACAACCTGCCCATAGGCCTACACACACGTGGCCGACCACCTTCAA